>NKDA01000016.1:0-664136 GCA_002872375.1 Eulimnadia texana
GCGATTTCCGCAGCATCACCCGCACCGGTGAAGTTGACTCACGCTTCGTGATGCGCGCCTGGAACTATGAGCATGAAATGACCGGCGACTGGTTCAATGTCTTTGACGGTATGTTCTACATTAAGACCAATAAAGCAGCTACCCCAACGGCAACCTTCGCCTATAGCAAGAACACCAGTGAAGCAGTTCCCGCTTCTGAGGTGGCCACAGAAAAGCCCATCGCGTCTGCCGGCGGACATAAGTAGAAGAGGATTCGCTCTCGATCCGGCGGATTATGCACCATATCCCGGGTCATGGCCTGCTGAAACTTTATTAACTTCCTGAGGTGTAACAAAAGAAGATCTTATGAACCTCAGGCTGGCTTTAAGGGCTGCGTTATGCTTCTTGCAGATCATTCCGCTTGGCTTATCTGCACAGGCATATCCTGACACCTCGGTCTCCCTTCCAATGCTTCCCTTCCTGACCAGTATGCCTATTACATGAACGTGGGTGATCAGCTGGTGAAGCAGTACAGGCATGACGTTGCATATGGGTTTTACCGGAAAGCCAAAACAAAGGCTGATGAAATGGGCGAGGGGCTTCTGGGTGCATTGGCCCAAACCGGATACGCAGGCTGCCTTTTTTTTATCGGAAGCCACATAGATTCTTACAACCTCCTGCAGGAAACGATAGAGACGGCAAACAACGAAAAGGTCCACCTCGGTCATAAGCAAGTCCCTGCCTTCGGTGATGAAAAACTGGTCCGTTCAAAAATTCTTGCTCGGGCATTTTTCTATAGCGCTTTCACGGAAAACGGATTCTCACAGGCACCCGGCGGCGGTTTGCCCAGTTTTATTAAAGCCTTACAGTTTGCTCAACCGCTGGGGGACGCGTTTCTCTCCGCAACGATCAATGAAGGCATAGGATGGTCCTATACGGAACGGGGGCAGCTGGATTCCGCATTTCTTTACATCACCACGGCGGAAGAACATGCCCAACAGTCCGGTGGTTACATAACCGCCTGGATACTCAAGAACAAGGGCATTATCGAATTCAAAAAAGGCTCGAGGAGCCTGGGTATAGACCTGATGAAAAAAGGCCTCCTTCGTGCAAAGCAAGACTCCGTCCCGCAAATCGCCCCCTTCATACTTGATGCAATAGTCAGTGCATACCTGGAAGAAAACAACGGCGACTCGAGCCTGTACTACGCAAGATTATACAAATCGCTGGCCGCAGACTGGCAGGCCGACGAACAACTCTATAAGTGCTTTTTGCTGAAGGGCGAGAAAGACAGCGCTTTCGCTTACCTGCAATCCTACTATGCCATTTCTAAAGAACAGATCAGGTGGAGTGTTTCCCAAAATGAGGATTACCAGAAAAATACCTTTCAACGTATCCTAAGGTTGCAGGAACTGGAAAAAATGAAAGTGGAAAATGAGGCCAAGCTAAGAACCTATGGCTTTATCTTTCTCTTGCTGGTCTTCCTGGCCTTTGGTGCGATCCTGTTCAGGAGCAACAGCTACCGGAAAAGAACCAACATCGTCCTTGAAAAACAAAACCTGGAGATCCTGCAAACGCTGGAAGAACTGAAGTCAACGCAGGCACAACTGATCCATGCTGAGAAGATGGCATCACTGGGTGAACTCACCGCCGGCATAGCCCATGAAATACAGAACCCGCTCAACTTTGTCAACAATTTCGCGGAGATCAATAAGGAGCTGGTTGACGAGCTTGCAGCAGAGACTGACGAGGCGGTGAAGAAAGACCTGGTCACGGATATCGCTGCCAACCTGGACAAGATCATAAGCCATGGCAAGCGGGCCGACTCGATCGTTAAATCAATGCTGCAGCACAGTCGTACCGGCAGCACCGAGAAAGAACCCGCAGACCTGAACGCCATGGTAGATGAAAGCCTTCGCCTGGCATTCCACGGCATGCGCGCAAAAGACAAGGCTTTCCAGGCCGACTTTAAAACATACCCTGATCCATCCCTGGACAAGGTGAAGATCCGGCAGCAGGATGTTTCGCGCGTGCTGCTCAATCTCTTCAACAATGCCTTCTATGCCGTGAATGAAAAAGCCAGAACGGCACCTGAAGGATACAAGCCCTGGTGGCGGCAAGCACGCGCCGCAACGGCAACATGGTAGTAATAACAGTGGAAGACAATGGCAACGGCATACCATCGGCCCAACAGGAAAAAATATTCCAGCCCTTCTTCACCACCAAGCCTACCGGTTCGGGAACGGGCCTGGGGCTGTCCATCAGCTATGATATCATCAGGGCCCACGGCGGCCATATTAAAGTTGAAAGCGTTGAGGTGAAGGAACGAAGTTTGTGATCACCCTGCCGGCAGAATAGCATTCGGTAGTGGCCGATCCTTCCAACTTCCAACTGGAAACACGTACATTAGGCCATGCGAAAGATCGGACTGCTGGGCGGCATCAGCTGGATATCCACCATAGACTACTATACACACATCAATAAGGGCGTGAACGAAAAGCTGGGCGGGCTCGAGTTTGCCGAGCTCATCATCTACTCCCTCAACTACGGCAACATAAAACGCAATAACGATGCGCAGAACTGGGACGGCACTTATGCCATGGCCCTGGATGCCTGCACGCACCTCATCAACGCGGGCGCCGAGGCCATCATCCTCTGCGCCAACACCATACACATGATCGCAGACAGGTTGCAAGCCGCCATCAGCGTTCCCATCATCCACATCGCGGAAGCCACGGCGGCCGAGATCAGGCAGGCCAACATCAGCAAGGTGGCCCTGCTCGGCACCCGCTTCACCATGGAACAGGATTTCTTTAAGGACAAACTGCGGGCGCAAGGCATCGAGGCTATCACCCCTTCAGAAGAAGACCGCGCTTTCATCCACACCACTATCATGGATGAACTGGGAAAGGGCATCGTGCTGCCGGAGACCAAGGCCCGCTACATCGCCATCACCAACCAACTCATGCTGCAAGGCGCGCAAGGCGTGATCCTCGGCTGCACGGAGATCCCACTGGTGATCAAACCGGGAGATGTCCCAATTCCCATCTTCGACACAGCCCTTATCCACTCCAATGCCGCGGTGAAGTTCATGTTGTCGTGATTCTGTCGCAATACTGTCGTGAATACGTACTGTTTTGTCGCGATCAGGTACCCTAAACCCTTCTCCCTTCCAACTTCCAACTTTACTTAAAGGGATTTCCCCACCTCGTATTGGTATACACATCCGTTCCCGTCAGCGTCTGCATAAAGGCGATGACCGCATTCACCTCGGGAGCGGTGAGTTAAGCTGCTGGCCAAAACCATTGGGCCGGAGGCGGGGATCGAGGTTGGTATTGCCGGGGGCAAGGTTTATAGTCCCATAATGTCCTATCGCGGCCTGAAGTGTTTTGATCACACCGGTATGCATCATCGGGCCGTTGAGGGCCCCGCCGGGGCGCAGCAGGTCTCGCAATGACGGTGCGCGTGTGTTGTTGATATCCAACGTGTTTGAGCCTATTGTTCCGATGATACCATTGTTCCTTGTATTGGGATCGATGTCAAACTCCGGCGCATTGTGGCAACCGTTGCAGCCCAGCCCCCGCCGATGCGTGAGCCATTGGCATCGAACTGCGGTGGCGTGAGCCAGAGGTTCTTACCCTGGTTCTCCTGTGCAGTGAAATTAGGGAAGGGCGCGCCATCATTCGGAACCTGGGCCCTGCCCGCATCGTATTTGGAGTCAAAGCTTTGTATGGATCGTACAAAATTGGCCAGGCATTCCTGCATCCGCGCCTCGGTCACTACCGTATCCCCATACACGAATTTGAACAGCTCCTTATAATACCCGATAGCGCTGAGTTTGCTGATCAGCGTGGGCAGCCCCGGCCTTCCATTCTGTCCGCTGAAGCCCATCTCCGCATGGTCCTGTATGGGCATGGTGGTCTGCGCCTCCAAAGATGCCGCCCTTTCATTCCAAAGAACTTGGCCTCGCCCGCAAACCGGGCATTGATCAGTCGCATCGAATGCCTCACCGTCACGCCGCTTTCCACACCGCTGCTCACCAACGAGGTATCGCTGAAGGCGAACTCCTGCTTATGGCAGCTGCCACAGGAGATGGAGTTGTTGATGCTCAGGGCCTTATCATAAAACAACACACGGCCCAGCGTGGCTTTGCCGTTGTTGGTAGGGTTACCCGCCGCATTGTTCTTCCTGATATAAGCAGGTACGGCCTGGCCGGCGTAGTCCACCAGGTTATCGGGATCGATGTTGGTGCCAAATGCTGCCTTGATGTTGGGGTATTTCTCTGTAGGACCCGTGGTCTTGTCGTTCTTGGAACAGCCCACAACTGCAACAAGGGCAAACAGGATAAGGCTTTGCTTCATGGAAGGGGTTTGGGGTTAAGGGTTTAGACAAGATAAACTGTTTAAGGTTTAATCATTGTTAATTCCGCTCTGCAAGAGCCGGCTCTTGCAGAGCGGGCATACTTAGGGCACTGTTTTTGCGTTATTTCCTTGATCACGAAAACTATGATACACAGGCTCTTGACACTGTTCCTGCTGGCGCAACTCACCATAACTGCACATGCCCAGCAACCCGATGACCTCATCAAGCAATACTCGAAAGAGATCCGCGCTATAGATCCCGCAGACACTAACTTTCACGGACCTCCAGCCCATCGCCGATGCCATAGGCAATGCCCGCATCGTCATGCTCGGTGAAATGGACAACGGTGACGGGGAGACGCTCAAAGCCAAGACAAGGTTGGTTCAATACCTCCACCAGAAACTCGGATTTTCCGTGCTGGCTTTTGAAAGTGATTTCAATGGCGTGAACTGGATCTGGGAAACCAAAAAGAACGGCTACCCTGCGCTCAAGGCCGTGACACATATCTGGACCGATGTTGCCGAATTCAAGAACATGGAGAAATACATCGCCCGCTATTCCCATGGCCCTGATCCGCTCATCGTTGCCGGCATTGACTGCCAGGTTTACGATGCCGATGAGATCGAGAACTTCATGATGCGCGTGCCGAAATTCTTCCAATCGCTCGGATATGATCTTAACGATCCTGTATACCGCAACTACGTGGGCGCACTGATCCGCGCCAACGACTACGATTCCGCGAAGCGTATGCCAGACACAGCCATCTCCTTTATCCGCAAATACACGCTCAAGGTTTTGGATGATATCAAGAAGAATCCTTCCGTGGATTCATCAGGCCTGTGGTACCAGACCTTCAACAACTTCATGGGCAATGCCGCCAACTGCTGGCTCAACCGTAAAGTGCCCGTGGGCTATAATTTCCTGCAGATCAAGCACGATGGCACCATACACGATAAACAAATGGCCGATAACCTGCGCTGGCTTGCAGATGAAAAATACAAGGGACGAAAGATCATCGTGTGGGCGCATAACCGGCACGTGACCAAGAATATCGACCAGCTTGAAGTGGATATCTCGAACTACCGCCGCACGCAGAACACCACGCTGGGCACGGAGGCTGCAAAGAAGTATGGGGACGATGTGTATATCCTCGGCTTCACTTCCGCTGAGGGAACATCGGGCTCGCCATTCCAGCGAAACGGCAGGCCATTCGATGTGAAAGCACTGAGCAGGAAAGACCTGTACACCAATACCATGTCTGATCTCAAAACCGCTTACGCCTTTACTGATTTCAGGCCCGTGCAAAAAACGCCCGCGGCCGCCAAAGCCTTCAATATGCGCGGCTGGGGTTATGAGTATGATATGAAAGGGAACTGGTTCAATGTGTTTGACGGACTGTTCTTCATTCGTGCAAATAAGGCAGCTACAGCATTGGAAGAATAAGATTAATTCCGGATTGCGGATTGCGGATTCCGAATTCGGAATTCGGAATTCGGAATCCCTCCAACCCACTGTTGATTGAATTCTTTACCGCGCCTGAAACGGTGAATGAACTTGTTTGTTTCACTTTATCCTGTGCCCCTGCAATAAGTGGATATAAAATAATGACTAACAGTAGAACGTTTTTAACCATACGTGAATATGGCCGAAAGCCTGCATTGTTATTGGGCGGGAGCAGCTAATTTTGTGGAGTAACCAGATTCCCTATGTTGTACAATCATGAGCTTATCAAGAAACTAAGGATCGGCGCATTCGCCATCGCTGCATTCCTCGCTGGATATGCCATGCTGGCTTTTTTTGATAATCAGATCCATACTGTTCGATTGATCTTCATCTTCGTGAGCCTTATCGTGGCCTCTGTTTCTGCATGGCTGCTCAAGAAGCCTACCAAGGCTGAATTCATCGCCTACGCATCCAGCATGCTGCTGGTGGTGGTCATGCTCATGTTCCGGCTTCGCAGCAACCTTGTGCTCGACATCACCTGCTGAGCGTGATCATCGGTATATGTGCAAGCTTCGCATCGCAACTATGGAAGAATAACGAGCTGGCATGAGGCAATTCCGGATTGCGATTCGGATTCGCGGATTCCGAATTCGCAATTCGCAATTCAGTAATTATAAATCACGTATCCCCATGGTTCAATCTTCCATGGTTCTGCACCCAGTTTTTCATTAGTGAACGCAAATACGTTGTACGGTTTTCCGTGCAGGCCCTTGTCTTCCACTTTTATCGTTTGCTCTTTCGCGGAAAGATTGAGTATCACCAATATTTTCCTGCCGGCCTTCTCGCGCACGTAAGCATATAGGGCCTTTTCATCGCCCACATTCACTTTTCGGAAACTCGCATCCGAGGCCAGCGCGGGATTATTCATGCGCAACTTCAATAAGGTCTGGTAGAATGATGCCCTGCCATAATTCTTAAACCCGATCGCGTCCTTCTCGAAGAACTGTAATGGCCTCAGCACGGGCTCTTCCTGTCCGCTGTAAACCAACGGCACACTGTTGGCCATGGTCTGCGTGAACACAGCAAAGGGTGCGTGTACAGCGCCTGGGAAGGTACCATAGTCGGCCTTGTTCCATGAATTCTCATCATGGTTACTCGTGAAATACATCTGTATGGTTCGTTTCGGATACAGCCGTTCATTGTCTCGCCTGATGCTGTCCAGCGCAAGCGCGGGCCTCTTGCCTGCAGCAATATCTTCCATCACATGGAACATGGTCCACGGATACACCGCGTCAAATGTTTTGGCGAGATATGGCTTGTCGCCTTCTGCGAGGAAGAACATATTGGCCTTGCTCTTTTTCAGTTCGGGTATGCATCGGTCCCAAAATGCTTCGGGCACGTTCCATGCCACATCAACGCGAAAGCCATCGATATCCGCTTCCTTCACCCAGTATCTCATGGAGGCGATCATACTGTCTTGCATGGCAGCATTGTTGAAATCCAGCTGGCGTGTATCGTCCCAGTTGTACGGAATGGCCGGCTTGCCCGTGCTGTCTTTCACGTAAAACTCCGGATGCCTGGTGATCCAGGAATGATCCGCGCCCGTGTGGTTGGGCACCCAGTCTATGATCACCTTCATCCCCAGGCTATGCGCCTTCTTCACGATGGCTTTGAAATCAGCCATGTTCCCGAACTCGGGGTTCACTGCCTTATAATCCGCCACGGCATAGTAGGATCCCATCGTTCCCTTTCTATCTGTTTTCGAAATAGGGTTCAAAGGCATGAACCAGAGCGTCTGCACGCCCATGCCCCTGAGCCGGTCTATATGCTTCGCGAACGCCTTGAAGGTTCCTTCCTTTGTATACTGCCTTACATTGACCTCGTATATATTGCCTTGCCTGATCCACTGAGGTTGGGCCATTGATGTGAGGATGTGGAAACAGGAGAATATGGCGATGAACAGGATCTTTTTCATATATTAAAAGTACACATTGCCACAGTGCATCATTCTCTGATTGCCATTAAAAAAAAGCTGCCCATCATCATTAATGACAGGCAGCTATATGACAAGCAATCGATCGGATAAAACTAAAGAAATTATCTTTCCAAAACATAAAATATGAAACAAGGTTTTCGCCGCCGGCTCCGCTTTACCCTACTGGTTCTGTGGACTTTATGCCTGTTCAGCCACCTGCGTATCTCCGGCCAGAACCAGGTCAAAGGATCCCGGGTGGATGTGCTCGTGATCGGTGGCGGCACCGGGGGCACTGCCGCGGCTATCCAAAGTGCACGGTCAGGTGCCACAACAATCCTTGTGGAAGAGGGACCCTGGCTGGGCGGGATGGTAAGTGCGGCGGGCGTTTCAGCAACGGACGGCAATCATGAACTTCCTTCCGGCATATGGGGGAATTCCGCGATAAGATCTACAGGCACTACGGCGGCCCGTCCAAGGTAGCTACGGGTTGGGTCAGCAATACCCAGTTTGAACCGCACGTGGCAGATAGCATCTTCAAAGACATGGCCCGGCGTGAAAAGAACCTCCGGGTGTATTTCGGTTACGCATTGACGTCAGTAACGGTGGTGAACGGTGGTGTAAGGGGTGCAACCTTTACGCAAACCTCAACGGGTAAAACCTTGAACGTTTCTGCAAAACAGACCGTTGACGCCACCGAGCTGGGCGATGTGATGAAGATGGCCGCTGTTCCCTACAGCCTCGGCATGGAATCACAGTCCATTACCGGAGAAACCGTGGGCGTAACCGAAACCAATGATATTGTACAGGACCTCACCTACGTGGCTATACTCAAAGATTATGGGAAGGGCCGTGATTGCACTATTGTGAAACCGTCCGGCTACGATCCTGCGGAGTTCGACGGCTCCAATACGGATCATTATAAAGACCTGTCTCGAAAAAAGCCGAATGTGGACGCGGCTAAAATGCTTGGCTATGGCAAACTGCCCGGCAATAAGTACATGCTCAACTGGCCCATCTACGGCAATGATACTTATCTCAATATTGTAGAGCTGTCGCCCACAGAAAGGGCGCGCGAGCTCGAGAAGGCTAAGCAGACTACACTGCGCTTCACCTATTTCATCCAGCATAACCTTGGCTTCAAAAACCTTGGTCTTGCTGACGATGAATTCCCCACCGCGGATCGCTCGCCCTCATGCCTTATCACCGTGAAGGAAGAAGAGTTAAAGGGATAGTTCGCTACAACATGCTGCATATCGCTAAGCCTTTCAACCAGTCGCTATACAGAACCGGCATTTCCGTTGGCGATTATCCCATCGACCACCACCATAAGAAAAACCCCGCTGCGCCGCAGCAACTCGAGTTCTATCCCGTGCCATCGTTCAATATTCCCCTCGGCTGCCTGATCCCGGAGAAGATGGACGGACTGGTAGTGGCCGAAAAAGGGATCAGCGTAAGCAATGTGGCCAATGGCACCACCCGTCTGCAACCCGTGGTCATGCTTACCGGCCAGGCTGCCGGCCTGCTGGCCGCGATGGCCGCAACTTCGGGTATACAGGCCCGTAAGGTGCCCGTTCGGAGGCTACAGTTGTCATTACTATCAGCAGGCGCATACCTCATGCCATACAATGACGTGAAGCCTGATCACCCCCAGTTCCTCGCCATCCAACGCATTGGGGCAACGGGCCTCCTCAAAGGAAAGCCTACGCCACACAACTGGGCCAACCAGACATGGTTCTATCCGGACTCGCTGGTGAATGTGCAGGAACTTACCGCTGACATTCATGATCTCTACGGTAAACACCCGGCCATCGGCGGCGAAACACTGACCACCAATGCTGCTTACGCCATTATCCGCTCCTTGGCGGACCTGCCCTGCCGGCTCCCGCCAACGGCGATGCCTTTATCACCCGCGCTGCATTCGCAGCCCTGTTGGATGAACACCTGGATCCTTTTGCCATACCTGTTGACCATTGGGGAAAACCCGCAAAGCCTAAGGTGGAAAAAACAGCTGCCCATCGATGAAAATCACATGGAACGCGTCCGGCGCTTTCGTAATTTTATTCTATGCAGGAAAAGGCACCCATGAGGCTCTCGGATCTTACCGGTATGATCCAGGAGACCTTGCAGAACCGGTTTGCGAGGGAAAGCTTTTGGGTGCTGGCCGATGTGAGCGACCATAAATTCTATCCCCAGAAAAAGCATCACTATTTCGATCTCGTAGAGAAAGAAGAGCTGGGCGATAAGGTGGTTGCGAGGATCAGCACATCCGCTTGGCAGCAGGGGGCCGCAAGTATCGAGGCGTTTGAAAAGGAAACGGGCCAGCGCTTCACTACGGGCATCCACGTGCTGGTACTGGTTAAGGTGGAATATAATCCGATGTATGGGCTTAAGCTCGTGCTGGTGGACGTGGATACGCGCTTCACCCTGGGCGAGCTGGAGAAAAAGAAGCAGGATACCATAAAACGGCTGCTTACGGAATGCGCCGACTATGTGCGGTTGGAGGGTGATCGTATCGTTACGCGCAACAAGGGCCATATCCTCAACCTGGCATTGCAGAAGATCGCAGTGGTAGCGTCCAAGCAGTCGGCCGGCTACCAGGACTTCGTGCACACGCTGAAGCAGAATCCCTACGGCTATCTGTTCAGTGTAGACACCTACCATACATCCGTGCAAGGTGAAGACAAGGCCCGTGAAGTGTTTGAGCAGTTGGTGAGTGTGTTCAAGAGCGGCAAGACATATGACCTGGTGGTCATCATCCGGGGCGGTGGGGCGGAAAGCGATTTCCTGATCTTCAACGATTATGACCTTAACAGGGCCATCGCGAAATTTCCCATACCCATTGTTACCGGTATTGGCCACCTCAAGGACCAGAGCATCGCAGACCTGATGGCGCATACGGAAACCAAGACACCCACCAAGGCTGCCGAGTTCATCATCACGCACAACAAGATCTTTGAAGACCGTTTGCTGCAGTTGCAGAAAAACATGCTGATCAAGGCGCAGCAGATCTTCAGTAACCGGCAACGCATGCTCACGAACCTGAACACGGTGGTGGTGAATAAGAGCAGGGATTACCTACAGCATTTCTCCCAGGAGATGTTGCGCATCAATCGTGTGGTGACGCAAACCTCCATGCAGATCCTGCACGGCAGGAAAAATGAAATGGTATCTTTATCCGGCAGGGTGATCTCACAGCCGCGGGTAACGGTGGCAAAGAAGCTGCATGAACTGGAACAGGTGGTCAGTAATTTGGCGACGTTCAAGAACCAGTACCTGAAGAATAAGCGCGGGCTGCTTGAACACCACGCAGTGATGATCAAGGCGCTTTCGCCCGAGAAGACACTGAAGCGCGGCTTCGCGATCGTGAAAAAGAACGATGAGGTGGTATCCGATCCGCCAAGGTGAATAAGGGCGATGACATCACCATAGTGATGCACCAGGCAGAATTTACAACAACCGTAAAAGACATATCCAAAACACATGGATCCGCAGACAACATATGAATCCGCCTTCAAAGAACTGCAGCGGATCGCGAGTGAGATAGAGAATGAAACCGTTTCGGTAGACGTGCTTGCGGATAGAGTAAAGCGCGCCGCCGAACTCATCACTTTCTGCCAGAACAAGCTGCGCTCTACAGAGCTGGAAGTGGGAAAGATCATCGAACAAATGGAAAAGAAGGTTTGATCCGGAATCCAGCATTCGGGATCCGCTATCGCTCGCGCACATAAATTGCATGTGATGCTTCATGCAAACCCTTTTTCCGCTGGAGAACATCATGCCGCCGGGCTTTCTTTATGAGGATGATTTTATCACTCCCCTGGAAGAGCAAACTTTACTGGAGCTGGTGGGCAGCCTTGAACTCAAGCCATTCATGCTGGGTGAATACGAAGCCAAGCGTCTTGTAAAGAGTTATGGGCACGACTATTCCTTCACGGACCGCAAGCTTTCCAAAGGGGATCCCATTCCGGAGACATTTCACTGGCTGGTGGATCGGGTAGCAGCAAAGACATCGCTCCAGACCCGCGATTTTGCTGAACTACTGGTGACCGGCTATCCTCCTGGCGCGGTGATCAACTGGCACCGCGATGCGCCGCCGTTTCAACTGATCGCAGGTATCTCTCTTGCGGCAGATGCCGTGATGAAGCTTCGCCCGCACGAAGAAAAAGATCGATCCCGGAAAAAGATCCTCTCGCAAACCCTGGGCAGAAGGTCTTTATACATCATCAGCGGCGAAGCCCGCAGCGCATGGCAACACTCCATCGGTCCCTTACCCCGCCAACGCTATAGCATCACCCTGAGAACCCTTAGCCAGTAGGCCTGTCTCTCATTGCCGCATTGCCCCATTGCCCAAATGCCCCATTGCCCCATTGCCTTAATGACTCGCATACCTCTCTATCAGGTCCGCGATCAGCGCCGTCCACCCCGTCTGGTGGCTGGTGCCGAGGCCCTTGCCGATATCACCGTGGAAATATTCATTGAACAGCACGAGCTGCTCATTGCCGGGGCGTTGGTAGAACCAGTTGTACTCCCCGAAACATGCCCGCTTGCCCTCTTCATCCTTTTCGAAAATTCGGATAAGCCTTTCCGTTAGTTTGTCCGCTACCTGACGAAGGTTCATCTTCTCACCGCTGCCCTTGGGAAATTCCACCTGCAGGTCATCGCCATAAAACCTTCCGTACCTCCTGATACTCCTGATGATGAGATAGTTCATCGGGATCCAAACCGGCCCGCGCCAGTTGGAGTTTCCGCCAAAGAAATCACTGGTGGAATCCCGGGGTCATACTGGATGGTGTGGCGCACGCCATCGATCTCGATAGTATAAGGATTGTCTTTATAATATTTCGATAAGGCACGTATGCCATAGTCAGAAAGAACTCCGCTTCATTGATACACCGCTCGAGCAGGCTCCAGCCTGTCGCCGAGGAGCAGGATACCAATACGCGGTCCCTTTCATTATGTTCTTCATTGGGCCAGAACAATCCGTTCTTCTTTCGGTATGTCTCAAACCAGGTGATGCGCTTGGAGAAATCATGCAGCTTGTCCATCATTTCTTTTTTGATGATGGACACGGCAAACAAACTCGTGAGGCCCACTACGGATTGTATGCGCAGCTGGATAGGCGTTGAACCCGCTATGGAAAGGGTATCATAGAAGAACTTGTCGTCATCGTTCCACATCCCATGGTGATTCAGCGCTTCCGCGATCAGCACAAACTGTTCAAAGAACTTGGTGGCGGTGTCTTCAAAACTCTGGTCGTGCATGGAGATCTCCAGCGCGATATCAAGCATGTTCAGTGCGAACATGCCCATCCACGCCGTACCATCTGCCTGCTCCAGGTGCATACCCTGGTTCAGGGGCGCTGACCGGTTGAACACGCCGATATTATCCAGTCCGAGGAAACCTCCTTCGAACATATTGTTACCGTTGGGGTCCTTCCTGTTGATCCACCACGTGAAGTTGATCATGAGCTTGTGGAAGGCGCGCTTGAGGAAGTTGAGATCGCCCTTGCCGTTCCGCGCTTTCTTTTCTATCTGGTACACTTCCAGCACGGCCCAGGCCTGCACCGGCGGATTCACATCGGAGAAATTCCATTCGTATGCCGGCAGCTGTCCATCCGGCTTCATGTACCACTCCCGCATGATCAGCAGCAGCTGGTTCTTTGCAAAGGATGGATCCACCACCGCCAGGGGAATGCAATGGAAGGCCAGGTCCCATGCGGCATACCAGGGGAACTCCCACTTGTCCGGCATGGAGATCACGTCCTGGTTCTTGAGATGCTTCCAGTCGTGATTCCGCCCGTATGGCTTCACCCCTCCCGGCTCCGTTATCCCATCGCCCTGGGTGATCCATTTCTCCACGTCAAAATGATAGAACTGCTTGCTCCACATGAGGCCGGACAGGGCCTGCCGCTGTATGTTCCGAAGTTGTGAATCGCGTGGAGTGGAAAGTATGGAATCATAGAACTCATCGGCCTCTCTCTTACGCAGGTTGAACAACTCCTTAAAATCAGCGGGGAATGCTTCCGCAACTTGTTTGTTCACAAGGCGAAGAAAGACCTCTTTGGTCTCTCCGCCCTGCAGCTGCATTTTATATACGGGCGAGAACTTGGTGCCGTGTTTGCGTTTCTTCAGTATGTGCAGGTTTTTCCCGCTGACGATCGCATTGTTGATCGCGTCCTTGGTATATACGCTGCGTTGTTCTTTTCCGGTGACCAGGTGCTGGTTGGTCTCATTCTCCGTGAAGAGTTCCTCATCAGGCTTCTCATAGTAGAGGTAATACGATCCCAGCCTCTGGTGCAGCGCACGAACATAGCCACCGTCTTTCCATATGATCGATGGCTTGCGGAGCGATGCATCGGTTTGCCAGCGGTTGTAAAACCATAGTGTAGGGATCACCGTTAGTGGTGCCGCATCCTTTCCGCGATTGGTAATGCTGATGCGAATGAAGATATCCTCACTGGCATTTTTTGCGTAGGTGACCTTTGCATCAAAATACGCGTCATCATCAAACACGCCCGTATCCAGGATCTCGTACTCCGGCTCCAGCCTGCTTTTCTTCCTGTTCTCTTCGCGCAACTGTTCGTAGGGGAACTCCGCCTGGGGATACTTGTAGAGGTATTCCATGTAAGAATGCGTAGGCGTATTATCGAGATAATAATACAACTCTTTCACATCCTCTCCATGGTTGCCTTCATAGTTCACCAGGCCAAACAGCCTTTCCTTGATGATAGGATCCTTATGGTTCCAGAAGCCAACGGCAAAGTTGAGGTTCTGGAAAAAATCAGAAATACCCGCAATGCCGTCCTCGCCCCATATATAAGCCCTGCAGTGAGAATGTTCAAAAGGAAAATATCTCCATGCGTCACCATTATGGCTATAATCTTCCCTGACCGTTCCCCACTGGCGTTCACTCACATAGGGTCCCCATCTCTCCAGCGGTATTTTCTTGGTTGCATTATGTTGAAGTCGTTGTTGTTCGGTGCTCATTGGGCTGCAAGATAGCTATAGTAGTTCGCATGGCGCAGTTCGCAGTTCGCAGCTGCGCCATGCGAACTAATTCTTGGAGTGATGACTGAATCATTCACGATCTTCATCGAGTCCGGAACGCCCGCAGCCTCATTCCTTGGCCTGTCTTGCGTTGTGTCTGTTGGACTTGTGTTGGGCCTGTCGCTGCCGCTATCACCGCAGGATAGAAGAGAAAAAAGAAGGACTATTGCCAGTATTTTCATGTTTTGCTATTTTCCTGTGGTTCCGTCAGCCGGTGCAGTAGCGGGGGTTGTTGCGCTGGAGCTGGGTCCGCCGCCGCCGCGACGCCTGGTGGTATCACGCCTGTTGGTATCCCTCCTGCTGGTATCCCGGCGCATGGTATCCATGATGCCTGTGCCGCCGCCCATGCCCGCAGATGTGTCCACATTGGTACTTGTGCCCGAACCCGTGCCTGTTCCAGAACCCGTACCGCTTCCGCCTCCTTCCATGGTGCCTGTGGCCGTGTCACCGGTCGACTGCTCGCTTGTACTATTCCCTCCTCCGCAGGCCCAAAGGCCGATAAGGATGGCTGTTACCCCTAGTAGCTTTTTCATAAAGATTTTTGCCCCAAGGTTACAAAAGGGTTGCCATGCTCATCCGGAGCGGGCAGGCAGATAGGGAAAAATGAGATTCAAACATCAAACGTGTTGTAGAATCTTCTCCTCGAAATTTGTTAATGGCCCTTGTTTTGTTTAACAAAAGCCGGCTAACAGACTGTAAATAGCAGAATTTTTCCGGGGCAAGAGAATTTCATGAGCATACGCATAATCCAGACACTTGAGATGGTTCAGATCCTTACATATGGACTTAACAAGAAGATGTCGGAGGCCGAAGCTTACCTCTGGAACAATCTGCTGAAAGACAGGCAGATGATGGGATACTCGTTTGACCGGAGGATCGAAGTTCTTGACCACAACGCGGCTTTTCTTTCACTGGATCTCATGCTGATCATTGAGATAGACTCGTCTACCCTCAGTGAAAAACGGAGGTTGAGGAAGGAAAAGGAAAAAGAATTGCTCTTCAGATTGGGCGGTTACACCGTGCTGCGTTTTACAGAACAAGAGATCCTCAATAACCTGGAAAAGGTCCGGTCAATGGTCAAAGAATGGATCGTGCTGAATGCGAACTGATCACATTCTCCCCTTCATCATCATATTCCAGTAAAGCCAGGGCAGCCCGTACTTCTTCAACACCCACATGCTCCACTGTTCCTTGGTGGTGTCCACGAACTTCGTCAGTAACTTGTCCGAGTCGCGAACATTGTCATACTTGAACTCGCACAGCAGCATCTTGCCGTATCCCGTAACGATCGGGCAGCTGGAATATCCCTCATACTGTTGCTCCCCGAACTGCAGGTGCTTCATCATCCTGATGATATTGTCCACCACTACAGGAGCCTGCTTCCTGATGGCCGCGCCCGTCTTTGCGGTGGGTAGTGCAGCGCTGTCTCCCAACCCAAACACGTTCTTATAGTGTACATGCTGCAGCGTGTGTATGTCTACCTGCATGTATCCTTTGTTAGGACCCTCCGGTGTGGCAAATGGAGATTCACGTATGAAGTCCGGTGCGGTTTGCGGCGGAGCCAGGTGCAGCATATCATAATGCATGGTCACCAGGTTGTCTCCATCAAGACGCTCACCCACAACCTTGTCCAGGTCAGCTTCGCCCTTCTTCACATCAGGCTTGATGTACTGGAATGTTATCTCTTGCCTTGCCGCATCTATCTTCACCGGCTTGTAGTAGGGCTTGAAGTTCACTTTCTTCTTATCGAGTATCCTGTTCAGTTCTTCGGCAAACTCCTTGGTGCCAAATATGACCGTGCCCGGTGTGGCAAACACCACATTGGTTTTTCCACGAACGCCACTCTTCACAAAATATTCCTCGCCCAGGTACATGATCTTCTGCGGGGCGCCGCCACATCGTATGACACCGGCGGGCTGGGTGAACACCGCGTTACCGCCCTTGAAGTTCTGCAGCACACGATATGTTTTTTCAGGGTCGAGATAGTTGCTGCACACCACATCGGTGGCCAGCGCTTCCCTCAGGCCCGGCAATGCGTCAATGTCCATCTTGATACCCGCGCTGACAACGAGATAGTCGTAACTGATGGTCCCGCTCCTGGCCGTATTCACGATGTTGCTTTCGGGATCAAACGTAGTGACATGGTCCCGTATCCAATCCACCCCGTGGGGAATGAGTTTGCGTTCTTCTTTTTTTGTATCCTCAAACTTGAAAGCACCCGCGCCTACCAGGGTCCATGCGGGCTGGTAATAATGCGTAGTACCGGGTTCAATGAGGGCGATGGAAAGGTTCTTGTCTTTGCGCTTCAACTGAGCAGCGGTCATGATACCTCCGGTACCACCACCTACGATCACCACCTGATAATGCGTGTTCATGATGAGGTTGTTTGGTGAGGCTAAGGTATGCCGGGTGTTGGAGGATTTCAGTGACCAAAATCACTATGTTAGTTCGCAGGGGGCAGTTCGCAGTTCGCAAGTGGCCCTATACTCTGTCATCGAAATTGATAGCCGAAGCCTTCGAGCTGCGTCAGCAGTTCCGGCGGTTCATCGGTGGCAGTGATCCTGCCGCCTACTTCGGGCGATACGGGAGAGTGTGCGGCAAGGTATTCGCGAATAATGGGATGCAGGGTAGTGCCCAGTCGTTTCGGGTTGGATACGTTCTCTATCCTGCACAGCGTATCATCGGGATCGCCATCGCGCTCACACGCCACTATGCGGTAGGAACGCTTAAGGTCAATGGGCTCTCCGTTCACCCTGATGCTGTTGATCCGCTTGCCTTTTTCATTCTTCGCCGTGAAGTTCAGCTCCATACCGGAGAAGCGCACCACCCATCCGCCGAAACGCTCAGACGCTTTTTTAGCAAATACATTGTGCAGCTCTTTCTCCATCCACTGCCACAATTTCTCCCCCGTGATAAATCCCTCCTTGGCATCACTGTCTACGGCAGCATGTTCCATAAAAACTCGTTGGTGATGTCTGCCTTTCCTTTTTTGGGGTCAACGTAGAGGGGCGGACAAAACCTGAAGCCGTTACTTAACGCTATATCAGGCTTGAACTTCCACATGATGGCATCCGTGATCAGGTTGTCCATCGGGTTCTCCAGCACAAAATATCTGACAAGGGTTTTGCTGGTGGAGCCTATGACCTGGTCCAACGCTTTCGCGTAGGGCTCTTTGGCTTGGTTCACCAACACACGCATCTCTTCATCGGCCTTATATTTCACTGGATCCACCTCCAGCAGTTTGTATTGCGTTTCTTTCAACTTACCATCTTCGAGAATGATGTCCAGCTTTGCCACAAATGATCCAAATGCACCGGGCTCGGTCACTTTCGTGTATTTTGTTTCGATGGGTGTCCGCACGCGCTCGTGCGTATCTGCGCCGAGGATGAAGTCAACACCTTCAACCGCCGGGTTATTGCCCAGCTCTACCTGTTGCGCTATGCCGAGGTGTGTGACCAGGAACACCATCGCGCAGCGCTCATAGTCCCTCAGGTATTTGATATACCCGGCAACGTTGAGCTCCGGTTGCGTGAACCTGATGCCAGCTGAATAGGCGGGCGATTGCCTGCGCGGTGTGAGCGGGTCATTATATCCAATGAAGCCTATCTTGACATCACCGAAATGCGTGACCCAATAGGGCGGGAAAAGCAGCTCCCCTTTTTTTCCTGCATCATCATGGAACATGTTGGCGCAGATCTTCTGCGCATTGTAAGCGCCCATGTCTTTCATCAGGTTCTCCTTTCCATACACCACTTCCCAGTTTCCGGGCAGCGTGATGTCATAGCCGATATTGTTGATAAGGGGAACGATGGCCCTGCCTTCGCTCAGTGATGCCACGCCCGATCCCTGGAAACAATCGCCCCCGTCAATGATAAGCGTATTGTTGGGGTTCGATGCCTTGAGTGAATGCAACATCGTTTTCAGCACAGCGAAGCCGCCGAGCTTTCGGTATACTGCCTTGCCGTTCTCCCAGAAAAATTCATCATGCGTGAAGAGCTGGCCATGTATGTCGGCCGTATGAAGTATGGTGATCCGCTGCGCCTTGCCACGCTGCAGCACAGGCGACCGCTTCCATGCTTTCTCATCGGCCGGTTCATGTTGTTGGGCCGATGCGATCTGCGGCACACCGGATAGGCCGAGGCCGGCCAAGGAAATATCCTTGAGAAATTCCCTACGCGAGTGGTTGTTGCACATGGAGAAGATATTGGCTATAAGTTATTCAAAATTGCCTAAACCCTTCTCCTTTCCAACTTCAACCTTTCTTCACCCAGGGTCCGTATTTATGCTGGCGCTCAGACAGTGAATCAGCATAGGGGCCAAAAGGATGGTCCTGTGGTTTTTTGGAGATGTCAGGCCAGTCTTTCGAGAGGTCTTTTCCCGGCCGGGGCTGGGAATTCACAAAAGCCGCTACATCCCAGGCCTCTTCATCACTTAGTTGCGGTTTGTCATATGTTGTACCAAAGGGCATGTTGGCCTTCACGTATCCTGCAAAACGTGAAATGCGGAAAAGGCCGGCGCCGATATTGTAACTGTGCTCTCCCCAAAGCGGAGGATAGGTATAGCCATACCCTTCAGTATTCGGTTGCCCCTGCCCGTTAGTGCCATGGCAGCTCGCGCATTTCTGTTGGTAAACCGTTGCCCCCTTCCCGGGTCTGCGGCGCGATTCATGAAGGGGAGGTCCAGGATGCCGGAGCCCCTGGGCTTCCTGCCTTTGGGGATCTCATCACCCACCCAGTGCAGGTAGGCGATGATGGCGCGCATCTCTTTGCTGTTGCTGTCCAGGGCCTTGCCATTCAGGCTCCTTTCCATGCAATCATTCACGCGCTTCTCCATGGTCTCTATGGTTCCACTCCTTGCCCTGAATTTAGGGTAGGTGGATGCCACCGCGCTGTAGTTGTTCCCCCAGGGCACTGTGCCGGCGGCAAGGTGGCAGTTCTGGCAGTTCATCCCGTTGGTGAGTGCGGCTACCTTACCCTTAGGCCCTAAGTAATAGGCAGTATTGGAGACCAGTTCATAGCCATAGTTTGCCAATGTGTCCTCCGGCTTGATCTGGTATTTATTCCAGCCTTGCCATAGCGGTTCTTCCTTTGGCGAGGCGCCCATCTTCACATCCTTAGTCTGGCAGGATGCGAGAACAACGAGGCCGAATGCTATGATAGGGAACCACTTCATCTGTTAAGACGGAAGTTTATCACGGAAATAGCCATATACCCAGGTGCCTGCGATAGCACTCAGCAGCGTCACCGCCGCAACGGTTGCGCCCACGCCGATCTGCGCGAACATAGGACCGGGGCATGCGCCGGTCATCGCCCAGCCGAAGCCAAAGATCAGTCCGCCGTAGATCTGCCCCTTGTTGAATTTCTTTTCGGGGATCACGATGTCCTCTCCATAGATGGTCTTGATCCTGAATTTTTTGATGATGAGGATGCTCACCATGCCCACCACTATGGCAGATCCTATCACGCCATACATATGGAAGCTCTGCAGCCTGAACATTTCCTGTATCCTGAACCAGGAGATCACCTGTGATTTCACGAGCACCATACCGAAGAACGCGCCCATGAACAGATATTTGAGCAGGTGCCACCAGGGTTGCTTCTCTTCCATGTAGTTCACACACTGCGCATCAAGGGAGCGCACTTCAAAATCTGTATTCTCCCTGGCTTTTATTGTTCTTTCTATTGTTTCCGCTTTCATCGTTCTTCAATTAAAGTTGCATGATAAATGGAAGGATAAGGTTGGCCATGATAAAGCCGCCGAGCATGAAACAGCAGGTGGCAACCAATGAGGGCCACTGCAGGCTTGAGATGCCCATGATGGAATGGCCCGATGTGCATCCGCCCGCATAACGCGTACCGAAGCCAACGAGGAATCCTCCCACCACCATCATCACCATTCCGCGGGCCGTCAGCAATGCCGGCCAGCTGAATATATCCGCGGGTATCATGCTGCTGTAGTTGGTAACGCCATATCCGGAAAGCTCCTGCGCCAGCCTGGGGTCAACCTGCACCTCATTGGGGTCCCAAAGGAACTGGTGCGTGAGGAACCCTCCCAACAGTATGCCCGCCACGAACAGCAGGTTCCAGGATTCCTTCTTCCAGTCGTACTTAAAGAAGGAAATATTCGCAGGTATGCAAGCCGCACACATGTGCCTCAGCGATGATGATATACCGAATGTCCTGTTGCCAAAGATCAGTAGGATCGGAACAGTAAGGCCAATGAAAGGTCCCGCCACATACCAGGGCCAGGGCTGCTTGATCCATTCAATGATGTTCATGAAAATTTGTTTTCGTTACTGCAAATGTCCGTCACGCGATATTCTCGCCGCGTGACTAAAGTTACGTCCTTCTCCCTTCCCCTTCTGCCTTCTCCCTTAAAAAAGAGGAGGGCGTAGAAACGCCCCCCTGACTAATCCTCAAACACACTAATGAAAATCTTACAACATGGTGGTTGGACATACATAGTCCGTCACTTTGAACTTGCCGCTTTCCTTGATGGCCTTGAAGCCGCCGGCAACGTCAACCAGGTTGTTGAACCCGCGTGCCCTCAGTGTTGAGTTGAACACCATGGAGCGGTAACCGCCTGCGCAGTGTACGTAGTATGTCTTGTCTTTATTGATCTGCTGCATACTGTCATTGATAAAATCAAGTGGTGCATTCTCTGCGCCTACCACATGCTCGGAATCGTATTCGCTTTTCTTGCGTACGTCAAGCACGTTGGCGTTGCCTTTACTGACCAGTTCTGCCAGTTCATCCACACTCACCTGCCTGATGCTGTCCACTTCCTGGCCTGCATTCTTCCATGCTTCAAAGCCACCTTCCAGGTAACCTATACAATAATCATATCCCACGCGCGCCAGCCTGGTCACTACCTCTTCTTCACGTCCCGGCTCTGCAACGATCAGGATCTGGTGCTTGATATCAGGTATCATGGCGCCTACCCAGGGAGCAAAATTTCCATCGATCCCTATATTCACTGAATTGGGGATGAAGCCTTTTGCAAATTCTTCGGGCTTGCGCGTATCCAGGATCAGCGCACCCGTTTCATTGGCCGCCGCTTCAAATGCTGCGGGGCTCAATGCATGGTTGCCACGCTTGAGTACATCGCTGATACTGTCATAGCCCTGTATATTCATCAATACGTTGAGCGGGAAATATGCAGGCGGTGCAACCAGGCCCGTGAGCACTTCTTTCTTGAACTCCTCAACCGTCATGTCCTTGCGGAGGGCATAGTTGGTTGCTTTCTGGTGTCCCAGCGTGTCCGTTGTTTCTTTGCTCATGTTCTTACCGCAGGCAGAGCCGGCGCCATGTGCAGGGTATACGATGATATCGTCTGCCAGGGGCATGATCTTATCCCGTAGTGAATGGAACAGGTGTTCAGCCAGTTTCTCTTCTGTAAGCTCTGCCTTTACCTTCTGCGCAAGGTCTGGCCTACCCACGTCACCAATAAACAATGTGTCTCCCGAGAAGAGGCCCACTTCCTTGCCCTCCTCATTGATGAGCAGGTAACAGGTGGATTCCATGGTGTGGCCGGGCGTGTGCAGCACTTTGATCTTGGCCTTGCCAACGTGCAGCACTTCATTGTCCTTGGCGATGTGCGCATCAAATGCCGGTTGTGCCGTTGGTCCATACACGATGGTTGCCCCACTCTCTTTTGCAAGGTCTAAATGCCCTGAAACGAAATCCGCGTGGAAATGCGTTTCCAGCACATACTTGATCATTGCGCCGTCTTTTGCCGCCCTTTCCAGGTAGGGGGCTACTTCCCTCAACGGGTCTATCACCGCGGCTTCACCCTCGCTTTCTATGTAGTAAGCGCCCTGGGCGAGACATCCTGTGTAGATCTGTTCAACTTTCATTCGATGGTATTTAGATGGTTATCAAATTTCGTAACTGCGCCATGACATTTCTATGACTTTTGTCACAGTAGGGCAAGATTTTTATTTCAAAAACAACTCTTTAACGATGATATAGACACCCATGACCAGCACAAACCAGCCAAATGCTTTTTTGAGGGTGTGTGCGTTCACCTTTCTGCTGAACATGTTGCCAAGGAAAAGTCCGGCCACAGCCAGGCCCGTGACGGTCAGCAGCAGTTTCCAGTCCATTGTGGTGTGCGACAAATCGCCCAGAAATCCCAACAGTGATTTCATGGCAATGATCAACAGCGAAGTGCCAACAGCCTGCTTCATGGGCAGTTTGGAAAGCAGCACCAGGGCGGGTATGATCAGGAAGCCGCCGCCTGCCCCAACCAGTCCTGTAAGGGTTCCCACAACCACACCTTCCAGCATGATAAGCGGGTAATTGAACTTCTGCTCCACCTCGCCCTCTGCGCCCGCGCCGTTCTTGTCCCTGATCATACTGATGGAAGCGAAAGTCATCAGCACGGCAAACAGGAGCATCAGCATCAGTGGCTTGGTCATGCAGAAATCGCCGATGGAGAACAGCTTGTCAGGTATGGCCGGCACGATCCACTTCCGTGTTGCATACACCGCTGCAATGGATGGTATGCCAAAGATCACCGCCGTCTTCAGGTTCACCATGCCGTCTTTATATTTCGGCAGTACGCCTACCAGGCTGGTGGCGCCAACGATGAACAGGGAGTAGGCCGTGGCCAAGACGGGCTCGATGTGAAAAAGATAAACCAGCACCGGCACGGTGAGTATGGATCCCCCTCCTCCAATGAGTCCGAGCGAGATGCCTATGGCCAGCGCGGCGATGTATCCAACTATTTCCATGGACACAAAGATGCTCTTGGTGGCCGACAAGAACAGTGATTCTTATCACACTGCTGTGTAGGGGGCTCCCGGTATACTTCTCCCTAAACCCTAGGCAAGAAACTCAATATGATTGCGGTGCAACAGCACCCTCCCTGGTTCTCCAGTTTCTTGAGCAGGCGGGAGATGACCTCGCGTGAGGAATTCAGGTCATTGGCGATCTGCTGGTGGGTGAGGTGGATCTCACTGCCCTGCTTTGCCTGGTTCTGCAGGTACCACTCCAGCCTTTCGTCCATATTCTTGAAGGCTATATTGTCTATCACTACAAGCAGCTCCTCGAACCTGGACCGGTAGGTCTCCAGCACAAAATAGTACCATCCCTTGAATTGGGTCATCAGCTCATCCATGTATTGGATGGGTATCATCAGTACTTCCGTTTCTTCCACCGCGATGGCCATGATCTGGCTGGCCTGGTTCCTGGTGGCGCATATCATACTGAGTGCGCACGCATTGCCCGCTTCCAGGAAATACATGAAGAACTCATTTCCGTCTTCCCCTTCACGATAGAGTTTGACCTTGCCCTTGGTGATGAGCATGGAAGCTTTGAAGTACTGGCCCGTCTTCATCATGATGGTGCCTTCTTCAAATGTTCTTGTCTCTGAAATACGGGAGATGAATTCAGCGAGTTTCCTGTCGAACAGAGGAAACATCTTAATGAGTTCTTCGGGAGAATACATAGCTAAAGTTAGTTCGCAGATTGCAGTTCGCAGTTCGCAGTGAAAAATATCTTACCCTAGTTCCAGGGTGCTACCTTCCCTTTCTGCGGGGGCACGGTACGGAGGTATGCATAGATGGCCTTGAGGTCTTGTTCTTTCATCTTGCCGAACATGGACCAGGGCATCATGCTGTTGTTCTTTCCCGGATTGCGGTCCACATAATCGTCACTGGAGTTGATGCGGAATTTTTGGATGAACATCTTCTCCGTCCAGGTGCCGATACCGCCTTCATTATCCGGTGTGATGTTTGCCGATGTCACCTTGAAGCCGGGCGTTTCGAAACTGTTTCCGCCGGCGAGGAAGCGTGTGAAATCGGGCGCGCCTTTCACCCTGGGCGTATGGCAATCAGAACAGGATGCCGCGGTTGCCAGGTATTCTCCCAGTTTTACGGGATCGGTGGGCCGCTCATTTTTTTCCAGGTCCGGCTTGGGGAGTTGCGGCGGAAGTGCGGCCGCGATGGGTATGAAAAGTTGTCTTGCCGGCGGTTCATTTTTGATGGGCTTAAGTGTGCGGATATAGGCAACGATGTCAAGGATATCCTGTTTGTCCATCCTTGCAAAGTTCAGATAGGGCATGATGGGAAAAAGGGTATCGCCTTTCTTATTCACTCCTTCTGTGATGGCGCGGATCAGTTCTTCATCTGTCCAATCACCTATCCCCGACGGCGTGATGTTCTTTGCATAAATATTTCCGGGAAGACCAAACTCGGGACCAAATCTTTCGCCGCCCATTCCTTCTGTTCCCGGAACTATGGGTGCAGAAAATTTATTGAGGTCACGTTTGCTGTGGCAATCAATACATCCGGTCACATGCCATGCGAGATATTTTCCGTTCTCTATGTTTGCGGATCTTGAATCACTGTGGACCAGTGCGCTTACGCCAGCTGCCACGGAGCCAACACTCATTTTCCTGTCGGAGTAATGTATACATTGTGTTGTGGCAATGACAACAATAACAAAGGCAGTCAGCAGGGAAAGTTTTTTCATGGTAGGCCAGCGGGTGAACCTATAAGATAAGAACTTATTCCTATAATACAAGCAGCGCCTTAGCAAACCCTCCGTTGCATGATCATTATCTGCCCATGTAGACCATCAGTATTTGTACATCACTGGGATTGATGCCTGAGATGCGTGAAGCCTGACCGAGCGTGCGAGGTTTGATGCGCTTCAACTTCTCCCTTGCTTCAGCACTGATCGCCTGCACCTTTGCATAGTCGAACGCCTGCGGTATCTCCAGCTCTTCCATCTGGTTCATGCGCTGCACCAACTCCTTTTCTTTTTCGATGTAAACATCATACTTCACCTGGATCTCTGTCTGCTGCAAATGATCGCGTTGCTCTTTTGCCAATGCAGCTGATGCGGTGGGTGATGCTGCTACGATCTCTTCCAGTGAAATATTGGGCCGCAGTATGAGTTGCAGGAGTTTTTGCTTTTGGGAGATGGGGGTCGATTGTTTTTCCAGCAGATAAGCGTTGATCTCTTCCGGTTCGATGGCTATTTCTGCAATGGTCCGCTTTATCCTTTCCACCGCGGCTTCTTTTGCGCTCACCAATTCAAGGCGCTCGTCTGAGGCCAGTCCGAGTTTGTGGGAGAGGGCGGTGAGACGAAGATCAGCGTTATCCTGGCGTAGGAGGGTCCTATACTCCGCACGACTAGTGAACATACGGTAGGGTTCCTCCGTTCCTTTGCTGATCAGGTCGTCGATCAACACGCCGATATAGGCTTCGCTGCGCTTAAGGATCAGCGGTTGCTCGCCTTTTACCTTCAAATGTGCGTTGATACCGGCCATTAATCCCTGGCAGGCGGCCTCTTCGTAGCCAGTGGTACCATTGATCTGGCCGGCAAAGAACAAGTTCTCTAAATGCTTGGTTTCCAACGAGTAGTGCAACTGGGTTGGAGGGAAATAATCGTATTCAATGGCATATCCCGGCCTGAACATCCTGCAGTTCTCGAAACCGGGAACTCTACGAAGCGCTTCGTATTGAACATCTTCAGGCAGCGAAGTGGAGAAGCCATTTACATAGATCTCTACGGTGTTCCAGCCTTCGGGCTCCACGAAGAGTTGGTGGCGTTCGCGTTCTGCGAAGCGGTTGATCTTATCTTCTATGGATGGACAGTAGCGCGGCCCCACCCCTTCGATCCTCCCGGCATACATGGGGCTTCTGTCGAATCCCGTTTTCAGGATCTCATGCACTTTACTGTCTGTATATGTGATGAAGCAGCTGCGCTGTTGTTGCGCCGTGATCTTGGGCACATCCAGGTATGAGAAGCCTGTGATATCCTCATCGCCCTTTTGCTCTTCCATTTTGGTATAATCCAGGGAACGTCCATCTATCCTGGGCGGCGTGCCGGTCTTTAACCTGTCGCTCTCAAACCCCAGTTCTATCAACTGCTCGGTAATTCCCGTAGCGGCTTTCTCCGCCATTCTGCCCCCGCCGAATTGTTTCTCCCCGATATGTATCAATCCATTGAGGAAGGTTCCATTGGTCAACACAACCGCTTTAGCCTCAATATGGTGGCCCAGGCCCGTGATCACACCCGTGCACCTGCCGTCCTTCACCAAAAGGCCCTTAACCATGTCCTGGTAGAAGTGGAGATTCTTCGTCTCCTCCAGCATTTCCCGCCATTTGGCAGAGAATAGCATCCTGTCGCTCTGCGCCCTTGGGCTCCACATTGCCGGACCCTTTGACCTGTTCAGCATCCGGAATTGGATCATGGTCTGGTCCGTCACTATCCCCGAATAACCACCCAGCGCATCCACCTCCCGTACGATCTGCCCCTTGGCGATACCTCCCATTGCAGGATTACAGCTCATCTGGGCGATGGTCTGCATATTCATGGTGACCAGCAAGACCTTGCTGCCCATGTTGGCCGCAGCCGCAGCAGCCTCACAGCCTGCATGCCCCGCGCCTACTACGATAACATCGTATTGGATAAACATCCTGCAAAGGTAGTGGACAATGGGGCAATGTGATAATGCGGTAATGGGGCAAGGTGGCAGTGGGGCAATGCGGCAATGCGGGTAGCGGGTCGCTCACCTTGTTCCACGTGGAACATTCGATGGCGCCAGCCAGACGATCAGGTTGCAGTTGTTCCACGTGGAACGTTCCCGGCACTGACCACAACAAAAGGCTTTCGGTGAATACCCGACTACTCACAGGTAAAATCCTGCACCAAGACTATTTTCCCATCCTTCGTGGGGCGAATAGAAACACCCGTACCGGAGAACAACGGACTTAACAAGGCTTTCCGGTGCCCAACGCCTGGCACCCTATGGTCTATGAGCAAAAGAATCAGGGCTATCAAGGGGTCATTTTTACCTTGGAATATCACCTCCCCTGCACAATTGATTATACCTGCTTCCTTCATCCTCTCCTGAAACCCCTTTCCGCCCCTCCCTTCATGGGTTATCCTACCCGTGGCAGCTAAAAAAGAACTCTGGGCGGTGGCTGCCAGGATGGGTTTCATTGCCGGAAGCACCAAAGGCAGCTGAACAGCATCCTTCATGTCCCTCCCTAAAGTCTTCGACTCCTCTGAAATAGCCTCTGGGAACTGTTGAAGGAACGGAACCACGTAACGCTGGTGGAAAGAAAAAGGGTTAGAACGCATCAAATTCACCCAATACACATAGTCTTTCTCCGAAGAATCGAGGACTTCGTAAGCCCTTGTCCTGCTGATGGCCCCCAAAATAGCGGTGTCCTTGACTCGGGCAACCTCAAACGGCTTATCCTCAGTGACCACAAAGCCTTGCGAAAAGCCTGGAAGCGCAAAGAATAACAGGAATACCGAAAGGAAATGTTTCACGTGGAACGTTTCATGTACAATTGAAGATAATGATCTTCTTTTGCCCGCATCTTTGCCCTGTCGGCTTTTAACTTGTCTTTATATCCGCAAAGGTGCAGGCAGCCATGGATCATTACCCTTCTTAACTCCTCGATCCTGGACAAACCCAGTGCGGCCGCATTGTCTTCCACTCGGTCTGTACTTATATATATGTCTGCAGTCTTGGGAATCTTCTGGGCCGAATTGCGTGGATATGGGGCATCAGTAAGGTCAAAGGTTATGATATCCGTATAGTAGTCGTGCTGCAGGAACTGCCGGTTGATCTCCAGAAGCTCATCGTCAGACATGAACACGAACTGGATCTGCTCAACAGGTGTTCTCTCCTTCAAGAACAGGTCCGTTAAAAGCGACCGCATGAGGTT
The DNA here is from genome assembly GCA_002872375.1 of Eulimnadia texana. Taxonomy (NCBI): domain Eukaryota; kingdom Metazoa; phylum Arthropoda; class Branchiopoda; order Diplostraca; family Limnadiidae; genus Eulimnadia; species Eulimnadia texana. The sequence continues at coordinate 28,499 of NKDA01000016.1, forward strand.
GCGTTGCTTAAACCAGGAAACCTTCTTCTGCTCAAAAAACAGGATGGCCGACATAAATCAAAATTAGTAATCCCTATCCATAGTACCTTTGCAAGGTCATGAATACAAAAAGGTTGTCAGAAGTAGCAGTGGGTGTGCCGGTGATCATTAGGGAGGTGGAAGCAGATGATCTGTTCTTGAAACTCATGGAAATGGGTTTCATTCCTGGCGAAACAGTGGTGATAGAACAAGTGGCTCCCTTGGGCGATCCTTTATCCATACAGGTAGCGGGATATAACCTGAGCCTCCGGTTGAACGAGGCCTATCGGGTCATTGTAGAAGAGAAAGTTTCATAATTCATTGTTTTTCAACCATTTATGAAAATAGGGCTGTATTTTGGCTCATTCAATCCCGTGCATCACGGGCATCTCATCATCGCAAACCACGTGATCCAGAACACCGATCTGGAACAGATCTGGTTCATCGTGTCGCCACAAAATCCATTCAAGCAGAATCATTCCCTGCTGAACGAATACCATCGCCTGCACCTCATCAACACGGCCATCGAAGGGGAACGCGCACTTAAAGCTTCAGACATCGAGTTCAGTCTTCCCAAACCATCCTATACCGTTACCACCCTCCAGTACCTTGAAGAGAAATATCCGCAGCATGAATTCTCTGTTATCATGGGGAGCGACAGCTACCAGAACCTGGACAGGTGGAAGAACGCCGACGTCATCATGAAGCGCTACCACCTATATATATATATAAGACCAGGCTTCAACATCAGGGAAGACCTACCCACCAAGAAAACCGTATTGGATGCACCATTGCTGCAAATTTCGGCTACCCATATCCGTGAGATGGTGAAAAAAGGCAGGTCTATCCGGTACCTTGTGCCAGACAAAGTCAGGGATGAGATCGAATCCAACGCCTACTATAAATAACGATCAGAAAATAAAACCCATCACCAGGCAGAGAAAAGCTATGATCGGCGCAGGTATTCTGGTGAACATCAATAAAAGGAAGGTTGCCGCTATAACACCCAACTGCACCAGCGGTCCCCAATGACCATCCACAATACTCGCGAAAGAAATATCCTTTGTCAGATATACGGTAGAAGCTGCCATTATACCCACCACAGCCGCATTGATACCCTTTAAACTTCGGTATATCACCTGGTACCTGTGCAGGTTCTGCCAAACGGGGTAAAAGAACAGAACCAACAGGGCACTGGGCAGAAATATTCCAATGGTCCCGATCACACAACCCAACACCTGCATCGCTGTTCCCCCATTCTTCATGGACAGGCCGCCCACAAACGACGAGATCGAAAAAACCGGACCGGGAATGGCCCGCACAATTCCTGCACCGGTAAGAAATTCATCCTGCTCTAACCGGATCGCATTTTGGTTACGTTTCTGCACCCGCTCACTGGTAGGCCTCACCACGTACTGTTCATACATCATGGGGATCAACACATCCCCGCCGCCAAACACGATGCTGCCAAAACGATAAAAATTTTCAAAGAGGTTGAATGATTTCCTGTTCTCCCATTCCTGTTTCCGCGACACTTCAGAAAGCACACCACTCACCAGGAATATCGACAGAAAGATCACAATATTACCCCACTTGATGGGCCTGTACTCCACCTTTGACACATCACCCCTTTCCCTTGTTACCACCGAACTTATCCAACCCCCGAGGATGATCACAATGGGAAAGATCCATGGTGTCTTGAAAAAGAAATAAGTTGTAAGCATGGAACCAACCATGATCAGGCGGGTAAGCTTATTACGTATCACCAGGGTAAAAGCCCGGAACGCCGCAAACGCAAGAAAACCCACCGCCATGGGTTTGATGAACCTGAATGTATCAGTACTGACTTGCTCCTTCTCAATGTACCCGAGCAAGAAACTCAATCCACCCATGATAATGGAAGCCGGCAAGATCCAAACGATCAGGGTGATGATCGCCAACGGTAACCTGCCCCGTTTGAACCCGATCAACGTCAACGTCTGGGTTGATGAGGCCCCGGGCAGCAATTGACAGAAAGCATTGAAATCAAGAAGCTCTTCGGCGGTGAGATCCTTACGCTGGTTAACGAAGGTTTTCATCATCATTCCGAAATGTCCCTGAGGGCCCCCAAATGCAGTTATGGAATGCAGCAGCACCGCCCGGAGAAATGGTATGTGACGTAGCAGCTTCAAGAGTGTTTTGGCGGAATGAATTTAAGTAATTGCTTATAAGTAAACCAATTCTTAGAATTAATTTGCAGCATGAGGAAAATCATTTCTATCCTTCTTCTCCTTCTGGCCGCGTCCTGCTCACAGAATAACTACCGATACCTTTCCAATTATACCAAACTCCCGGTTGGACAGCCGGATTATACCAACCTCAATACCTGGGCAGCGCACCCCGACAAAACCGACCCATCAGACTCTGTACCTAAACCACTGAGAAATGAAATGCGATCGCAGGAAGTGGACGTGTTTTTCCTCCATCCTACCTCTTTTACTGACGAGAAAAGGATCCTCGAATATAATGCCTCCCTTACTGACGACACACTCAACCTGAAAACCGACTACTCCAGCATCCTTTACCAGGCCAGCGTCTTCAACGCAGATGCCAGGGTCTGGGCACCCCGATACAGACAAGCCCATATCAAAATGTACTGGCATAAGGACACAGCCAGGGCACTGCAAGCCTTCGATACCGCTTATGCCGATGTAAAAGCTGCTTTCCAGTATTTCATCGCCCACAACAACAATAGGCCCTTCATCATCGCCTCCCACAGCCAGGGAACAACCCATGCAAAAAGACTCATATCTGAATTCGTAGACACAACAGTCTTGCGCAACCGGATGGTGGTTGCCTATCTTGTGGGCATACCCGTCTCACCAACAGAATTCAACAATATCCCTGTCTGTAAAGACTCTCTCCAAACCGGGTGCTTCGTTTCCTGGAGAACATACCGCAGGGGCGTGGATTCTACAGGGTATGTAAATGATCAAAATGCCATTGTGGTAAACCCGCTTACGTGGTCAACTCATACGGAAACAGGACCAAAATCATTGCACAAGGGCGCCATCCTCTATAATTTCAACAAAAAAGTGAAGCATCCGAATGACGCCCAGATCCACAACAATATATTATGGGTCACCCGGCCAAAATTCTTTGGAGGCCTCCTTTACCGGACAAAAAATTACCATGTTGGCGATTACAACCTCTTTTACATGAACGTCAGGGAGGATGTCCACCGCCGCATCGGGCTATTCTGGAAACGCTGAGCAAAACATCGCAACATGAAAACGATCATTGTTCCCACCGACTATTCCACTGTTTCCCTCAATGCACTGAACTATGCAGTAAATCTTGCAAAGGACATTAAAGCAAAGATCGTTTTATACCATGCCTACCAGGTTCCGGTTACCTTCAGTGAAGTGCCGGTGGTAACGGCCAGCATTGACCAACTGCAATCAGACAGCCAGGAGAAACTGGAACAACTGAAAAAAGATCTTGAACACGTAACATCGGGTGAGATAGAAATCCTTATAGAAAACATACTCGGAGACGTAGTTGAAGAACTGGCTGAGCTGTGTGAAGAATACAATCCATTTGCGGTGGTGATGGGAACAAAAGGTGCGGGAGCGCTGGAACGACTGATCATTGGCAGTTCCACCCTAACAGCCATCAAAAGACTCTCTGTTCCTGTGATCATTATTCCTCCCGGATCAACTTACAAACACGTTTATAAGATCGGCTTTGCTTGTGACTTCTCAAAAGTGCGGGAAACAACACCGGTAGAAGAAATAGGTACATTGCTGAAAACATTCAATGCATCGCTTCATGTACTGAACGTAGATTTTAAAGAGAAACAGTATTCAGAAGATACCATCACAGAGACAGAATATCTGCATAAACTACTTCAACACCTGAATCCTTCATATCACTACATCAACAGCGTGAATGTTGAAGAAGGTATCAACGCATTCGCAGATGCCAATGGTATCGACTTATTATTAACCATACCCAAGAAGCATAGCTTCTTAGAAACGATCTTCAGAAAAAGCCACAGCAGTGAACTGGTGCTTCACAGCCACCTGCCCATCGTGGCGATACATGAATAGTAATCTTAGAATTCTGCGCTCTTCGGCGTCCTCGGAAAAGGAATCACGTCACGGATATTACCCATGCCGGTAACAAACTGCACCATGCGTTCGAAGCCAAGGCCGAAACCCGCGTGAGGTACAGTTCCAAAGCGGCGCGTATCCAGATACCACCACAATTCCTCGGCTGGAATATGCATGTCTTTCATTCGCTGCTCCAGCCTGTCCAGTCGCTCCTCCCGCTGTGAACCGCCTACGATCTCCCCAATGCCGGGAGCCAGGATATCCATAGCCGCTACCGTTTTACCATCGTCGTTCTGGCGCATGTAAAACGCCTTTATATCTTTCGGGTAGTTGCGAACGATCACCGGTTTCTTGAAATGTTTCTCCACCAGGTAGCGTTCGTGCTCGCTTTGCATATCTATACCCCAGGAAACGTCATACTGGAATTTCTTCTTCTTGTAATGCGATGATTGAAGCAATATGTCGATGGCCTCCGTATACGTAATACGCTCAAAGCTGTTGTTGACAACAAACTCCAGCTTCTCGATCAACCCCATCTCACTGCGCTTGTCTTGCGGCAGTTGCTTCTCTTCATCGGCCAAACGCTGTGCAAGGAACTCCAGGTCTTCCCTGTTGTTCCTCATCACATAAGAGATCAGGTACTTGATGAACTCCTCGGCGAGATCCATATTATCCTCGATATCATAGAAAGCCATTTCCGGCTCTATCATCCAGAATTCAGCAAGGTGACGGGAAGTATTGGAATTCTCAGCACGGAATGTGGGACCGAAAGTATAGATCTCACCAAATGCAGTAGCCGCCAACTCACCCTCCAGCTGGCCGCTTACCGTAAGGTTGGTAGCCCTGCCAAAAAAGTCTTCCTTGAAGTTCACGCTACCGTCCTCATTCCTGGAGTGTTCTCAAAGGGCAGTGTGGAAACCCGGAACATTTCGCCCGCACCCTCGGCATCACTGCCGGTGATTATTGGCGTATGGATATAAACAAAGCCTTTCTTATTAAAGAAATCGTGTATAGCGAACGCCAGGGCATGCCTTACACGGAAAACGGATCCAAAAGTGTTGGTGCGGAAGCGGAGGTGGGCTATTTCACGAAGGAACTCCAGGCTGTGCTTTTTGGGCTGGAGGGGATATTTTTCAGCATCAGAATCACCGAGAACCTCAATGGTGCTTGCTTTCAGCTCCATTTTCTGTCCTTTGCCCAGCGAAGGGACAAGAATGCCCGAAACCTTAAGCGCAGCACTGGTGGTGATCCGCTTGAGGAACTCCTCCGTCTGGCTGCCCAATTCCACTACAACCTGCAAGTTTGTATTGGTTGAACCATCATTCAGTGCAATGAACTGGTTGTTCCTGAAAGTTCTTACCCAACCCATCACAGTAACCTGCTGGTTCTGGGCCTCTCCCTCCAAAAGGGACTTAATCCTGGATCTCTGGTTAAACATGCCGCGAAGATAACCAAACTCTGTTTAGGGTGTGGCTCCGCCCTTGTCCGGACCCCGAACCCTGAACCCTGCCCCAACCGGCCACCGCGGCACATTTTTTGGGTTTTATACAAATATTGCGTAATCTTGTGTCGGATATCTAGCTGATAGACCTCACTTTATTCCCCGGTAGCGCTCATCAGTTATACCCAGTTCGCACGGATCAAACCCAAAAATTTTCAATCTCTAATATTGGCAACACCCTATATGCCAAATCCTTTTAATTGACTTTATGTACGATATTCTACAATTGAACGACATGCTCGTTCCCGAGCTTCTCGACATTGCAGAACAGCTCAAGATCTCCAATCCCAAGAAACTTGGCAAACAAGAGCTGATCTACAAGATCCTGGACAAACAAGCAATACTGAACAGCGAAAACATGGAAAAATCTAAAGACGACAAGCCTAAAAAGAAAAGGATCGTTAAAGCCAGTACTTCCAATTCCACCGAAGAGGCGATCGTAGAAAGCGAACCCGCTGCTGCCGAGCCCGAAAAACCAAAGTTCAGAAAAAAAGCAGATGCTGCACCTGCTCAAGCGCCGGCCCCTGAACGCAAACCGGCGGAGCGCGACCGCAAACCGCTCAAGAAAAAAGCAGAGCCTGCACAACCGATGATCCCTGACCTCGTGGATAATGATGACACCTCAGATATTGATGTGCAGGATCAAAATAACAATGTAGAAGAACCCTCAGATCCCATGGTTTCTGAAGAACCGGGAACACCCACCAAATCATTTACACTCCGCGCAAGGGATAAAGAACCCGTGAAGGAAGTGTTCAATGTGGAATTTGACGGTATCATCATGTCTGAAGGCGTTCTTGAAATGATGCCCGACGGATACGGCTTCCTCCGCAGTTCAGACTACAACTATCTCTCATCTCCTGACGATATATATGTATCACCGTCACAGATCAAATTATTTGGCCTGAAGACCGGTGATACTGTTTATGGTTCTGTCCGTCCGCCAAAAGAAGGCGAAAAATACTTTGCGTTACTCAAAGTGGAAACCATCAACGGACGCTCTCCTGAAGAAGTTCGTGATCGTGTGCCGTTTGATTACCTCACGCCACTTTTCCCTTACGAGAGACTTAACCTTTCCACAGCACAGAACATCTATTCCACCAGGATGATGGACCTGTTCTCACCCATCGGTAAAGGGCAGCGTGGACTCATTGTTGCGCAGCCGAAGGTTGGTAAAACAGTGTTGCTGAAAGAAGTGGCCAATGCCATCGCAAAAAATCACCCTGAGTGCTATCTCATGGTAGTATTGATCGATGAAAGGCCTGAAGAGGTTACCGACATGGAACGCAGCGTAAGGGCTGAGGTCATTGCATCCACATTCGATGAACCCGCTGAAAAGCACGTGAAGGTTTCATCCGTTGCACTGCAGAAAGCAAAGCGACTGGTAGAATGCGGACACGATGTGGTTATCCTGCTTGACTCCATCACCAGGCTGGCGCGCGCGCACAACACCGTGGCACCGGCATCAGGCAAGGTGTTGTCAGGTGGTGTTGAAGCCAATGCGATGCAGAAGCCAAAACAATTTTTCGGTGCTGCAAGGAAGATCGAGAACGGAGGTTCTCTCACCATCATCGCTACGGCGCTGATCGATACAGGATCAAAAATGGACGAGGTGATCTTCGAAGAATTCAAGGGAACCGGTAACATGGAACTTGCACTTGACAGGCGCCTGGCCAACAAGCGTATATTCCCGGCTATCGACCTCCCCGCTTCTTCAACACGCCGCGAAGACCTGCTGCTTGATAAGGACACCCTGCAACGTATGTGGGTATTGCGTAACCACCTTTCAGATATGAATGCTGAAGAGGCCATGCAACTCCTGCTCAAGCACATGAAGAATACAAAAGACAACAACGAGTTCCTGACGTCTATGAATGGCTAAGGTGCATCGCTGGATAAAAGATCTTAGATTTTAGATCATAGTATTGGTTATTGGATATTGGCATAGGGCAAACCCGGATAGCCAATAGCTAATAGCCAATAACTTTTTTAGAATGATTGAGAAGATCAACATACCCCGCCTCCTCGAACTGATGGACACTGTGCCGGTCATTGACGTGCGCAGCCCGGGTGAGTTCAACCACGCGCGCATACCGGGAGCACTGTCCATGCCTCTGTTTGATGACGAAGAACGAAAGGTGGTGGGAACGGCGTATAAACAACAGAGCAGGGAGAAGGCCATAAAAATTGGTGTCGACTTTTTCGGCCATAAGATGCGCAAGATGATAGAGCAGGTGGAAGAATGGATGAAGAACAAAGGTTCAAAATCAGTCATCGTCCATTGCTGGCGTGGCGGCATGCGCAGTGCCGGGGTTGCATGGCTTCTGGATCTCTACGGATTTAAAGTATATACTGTAGCAGGAGGATATAAAGCTTACAGGAAATGGGCCTTGCAGTATTTACAACAAGACCATGACCTGCAGATCCTCGGCGGCTACACCGGATCTGGTAAAACCGAAGTACTTCAATTCCTCAAACAGAAAGGAGAATCGGTGATTGACCTGGAAGGCATCGCACATCATAAAGGTTCTGCCTTCGGCGCACTGGGACAACCACCACAGCCTTCACAGGAAATGTTTGAGAACACCGTTGCCTATGAACTTTGCAAACTCAACGGCCGCACCATTTGGATGGAAGATGAAAGCCAGCGCATCGGACACGTGAATATCCCGCAAACCATGTGGGCCATGATAAGAACAAAACCGGTCTACTTCATTGATGTGCCATTTGAACAAAGGCTGGATTATATCGTCACACATTATGGCAAACTGAACAGGGGTGACCTTGCAGCGGCAACACTTCGCATACAAAAAAGACTGGGTGGCCTGGAAACCAAGACGGCACTGACATTCCTGGCGGAAGACAACATCCGGGAGTGCTTCAGGATCCTGTTGAAATACTACGACAAACTCTACGCCAAAAGTCTTGCACAAAGACCCCAGCCCGGCCCCATAGTGACAACGATTACCTGTGAAGAATCGGGCTCTGCTAAAACGGCGCAAACCATACTTAACCACATCAAACAGAAAGCAAATGTCTGAACAGGCAGAAATGATAAAACTCACCCAATATTCACATGGCGCGGGATGCGGTTGCAAGATCTCTCCCATGTTACTCGAAAAGATCCTGCATTCCAATTTTGCTATGCCTGACAATGATAAACTCATTGTGGGGAACCATTCAAAAGACGATGCAGCTGTTCTGGATCTTGGCAATGGAACGGCGTTGATCTCCACCACAGATTTCTTCATGCCTATTGTTGATGACCCCTACCAGTTTGGAAGGATCGCATCGGCAAATGCCATCAGCGATGTATACGCCATGGGCGGAAAGCCGATACTGGCTATTGCCATATTGGGTTGGCCCATAGACAAACTTGCTCCTGAAATTGCACAACAGGTCATTGAAGGAAGCAGGAGTATCTGTGCGGAAGCGGGTATTTCACTGGCCGGTGGCCACAGCATCGATTCCCCGGAACCTATTTTCGGCTTGGCTGTCAACGGGATTGTACCCGTATCATCCGTAAAACAGAACAACACTGCACAAGAAGGTTCTATACTCTTCCTCACCAAGCCACTTGGTGTTGGCATATTGACTACCGCAGAGAAGAAAGGATTGCTGAAAGCGGAACACGCACCCCTTGCTGCAAACCAGATGATGCAACTGAACAAAGTAGGCGAAGCGCTGGGAAAGATACGCGGCGTAACAGCCATGACAGACGTAACCGGCTTTGGCTTGTTGGGACACCTGATCGAAATGGCAGAAGGAAGTAACCTGAGCGCCGAAGTCGAAGTATCAAAGCTGCCCCTGATCACACCCCAACTGAAAGAATATATTGCGAACAAAGCCGTACCCGGAGGTACCAACAGGAACTGGGCAAGCTATGGCGCTAAGGTCAATATGAATGGATATGGGGACGATGACCGCGCTATACTGGCTGACCCGCAAACCAGCGGAGGCTTATTGATCGCAGTTGCACCTTCAGCAGTTGAAGAAGTGCGCGGGATCCTTTCTGCACATGGATTATCCGCATTCACGGAGCCGATAGGGAAGATCACGGCTAAGGGTTCTTATGCAGTGACCCTTGTTTGATACAAACTATCGATCCGCTCTGCAAGCGACCTGTCCTTCACCGTAACGATATTTCCCGCGGAGTGCGTGGAAAGCCAGATCTCAACAGTGTTCCACACGTTTGTCCAAAGCGGGTGGTGATCCATTTTTTCGGCTTCAATGGCTACGCGGGTCATGAAAGCGAAAGCCTCTGAAAAATCAGCGAACTGGAATTTCCGATACAGCTTGTTGTCGATCTCCTGCCACATGGTTTAAAAAATTAGGTGTCCTTTATTTTTGATCTTATCGTGACTTAATTCCATCACCAACTGTACGCCAGGTATCTCTTTGATGGACTGGATCATTGCCTGCACGGTATCATTGCTGATCACATCGCCCTTCATCAGCCATAGAAAATCCAGGTGCTTGAACTCGGGCAAAAGATACTCCCCGTCAAACTGGTTATTATATAGATAATGTACAAGGGAACCGGCCGGCTCTGAATAATCGTATATGGAAAAATAGTAGTTCCGTTTTTTCCTGGTCAGCATGATCTCCAGGTCATGGTTGATGCGAAAATCGATCTGCATGGCCTGATTCAATCGCCAGCAGAACTGGTAATCTTTCATCGGGCCAACGATTCCCAGGAGCCTTGTTTCATCGAAGAACTCCTGGAACATTTCATCGTTATCAACAACGAGTTTTGACATCAGAAATTAATATCGAACACCAGCTCCTCGTTTCCACGTTTCACATACACCTTGGTGGCGTCACCTTTCTTGAACTTACTGAGCGCCTGCATATAGGCCTCCACAGAACTGACCTTGTGTTCACCAAGCTGCGTTACTATGTCGCCCGCTTTCAGTCCGGCTTTCTGTGCTGCCTTGCCTTCACTTACACCATCAACCCTCACACCCGCGCCACTGAATGTATAATCCGGCATGATGCCCATGGACACCGTAAACCTTGTTGAAGTGCCCACCTGTTGCTCCCTTGTCTTGGTGAAAGCCAGCTTGGGAAGATCATTGGTACTGTTCACTACGTTAAAGATATACTTCACAATGGCCAGTTCACCTGTGTAGTTGATCTTCGGGGCATCATCTGAAGGTTTGTGATAATCCGTATGCAAACCGGTGAAGAAGAAAAGAACGGGAATATCCTTCCTGTAGAAAGATGTGTGATCACTTGGGCCAGTACCACTGGAGTCAATCTTAACGGTGAAACCCGCCTTCGCATCCGTCCTGATGATATTTCCCCAGGTGGGCGAAGTGCCGTAACCACCAATGGTCACAACCTTACTGCTGTCGTTCATCCGTCCAACCATATCCATGTTCACCATATAACTCACGTTGGAGAGTGAAATGGTAGGATTCTCAACAAAGAATTTAGAACCGTACAAACCCAGCTCTTCACCCGAGAATGCGATGAACAGATAATTATACTTCTTTAATTTGGATCTTTTGATCATTTTGGCGAGCTCGATAAGCGCCGCGGTACCGCTTGCGTTATCATCCGCTCCATTGTGGATCTGCTTTTCACCCGTGCGTATCATTGAATTACCGTCTTCCCCATAACCCAGGTGATCCATGTGGGCACCAAGAACGATCGTATGGGCAGCACCGTTATCGATATAACCTACAACATTGTTTGCTGTGCGCGTTCTCTGCTCCGTTTCCGCCTTGATCTTAAGGTCATAAGTAGCCTCGGGGTCACTCAGAAAAGTCTGGAACGCCTTACGATTAACGTACAATACCGGGAGCGGGAACTTCTCTGACCTGTCCTTCCCGTTGTATTTCATCTCCTCCGTACCGTCAACCGTGTTGTACAATACCACAGCAGTAGCGCCTTTATCCGCAGCACTCTTCACTTGCGTCCTGACCCAATTGTCCAGGTCAAAATGCGGATTCTCCTTGTTGGGAATAATGCCCTCGGCGAGATTAAGGAACCAGGGTGTTCCTTTCTCACGCACTGCAACAGCAGTTGCCGATTCGATCAACTTAGAATCCGGGCTATTTCCCAAGAGAAAAAAATCAGTACCGGGCTTCATGTCTTTACCATCCACTTGGAAAATAGAAGACTGTTTAACAGTCCTGCCGTCGTCAATGGTAAAAGGCTGAACATAACCGTTTACGCCCTTGGGCGCAAGGCCCGCTTTCGTGAACTCAGCGGTGATATATTGAACGGCCAGCGCTTCACCGGAACTGCCGGCACGCCTGCCTTCAAGCTTATCATCAGAAAGAAAATAAACGTGCGATTTCAGGCTCTCAACAACCTGTTTATCAGCCTTTTTCAGTTTTTGTCCAAATACCAGCGAAGGAGCTAAAAGCATCAAGAAGAAGATCTTCTTCATATCGGTTCCACTATTTGTGCGAAGTTACGGATTGGTCATTGGACATAGGTCATTTGACTCACGGATGACGAAGGTCATCCCCGTATTTCCTCCTTTCGTAAATGATATCCACTGCAGCGGGTTACTTTTGCACACTCCAGAATCCAGCTTGTCAAGAAAACTACATATCGCCCTCCTTGGAAACCCGAACAGCGGTAAATCATCGCTATTCAATTCCCTCACCGGCCTGCACCAAAAGGTGGGTAATTTTCCGGGCGTCACCGTAGACAAGAAAACGGGTGAGTTCCGCCTGGATAAGGAAACTGAAGCAGAGATCCTGGACCTTCCGGGATCTTATAGTCTATACCCACGCAGGGCAGATGAATGGGTGGCTTATAAGGCCATCATGGATCCACATGCGGATTTCCCTGTTGACCTCATCGTGGTCATCGTAGATGCCAGCAACCTGAGAAGGAACCTGCTCTATGCATCACAGGTGGCGGACCTTCAAAAGCCAGTAGTGGTAGCGTTGACGATGATGGATCTGGTGGAACAAAAGGGAATAAACATTGACGTTAAAAAGCTAGAACAGGAACTCAAAGCTCCGGTTGTACCCATTAATCCCCGCAAAAACGAGGGGATTGATGCGCTGAAAAAGGTGATCCTGAACACCCTCAAGGAAAAACAGGAGCAAGCTTCTTTTGTCAGTATCGGTGAAATGAGCAAGGCACCTGTGCATTCCATCAAGGCAATTTTTCCCGGGATCAGCGACTATTCTGCGGTTCACTATCTCATCAACCATGAGTCCATGGGTTTCAGCAATGACCTGCAGGACCGTATTGAGAAGATAGAGAAAGACAACAATTTCAACCATACCAAGGTACAGGCTGACGAGATCCTGAGACGATACAATCGTATTTCAGGGATAATCAGCCAAACCGTAAAAGAGGAAAAACACGAAAGGAAGAAATCCCTTCCTGAGCGCTTTGATTCCATCCTGCTCCACAAGGTTTGGGGATACGCCTTCATGTTTGCCGTTCTCTTTTTCCTCTTCCAAAGCATATTCTGGGCTGCCGAATATCCCATGAACGCTATCGAATGGGCATTTGGCGAACTGGGCAACTGGCTTTCATCTGTGATGAAACCATCCTGGTACAGCGACCTGCTCATTAACGGCATCGTTGCAGGACTCAGCGGTATACTTGTTTTTGTTCCGCAGATCATGATCCTTTTTGGTTTGATCACTTTCCTTGAGGATACAGGCTATATGGCAAGGATCAGCTTCCTAACGGATAAGATCATGCGAAAAGTGGGACTGAACGGAAAGAGTGTGATGCCCATGATCAGCAGCCTCGCTTGTGCGGTGCCGGCCATCATGAGTACCAGGAATATTGAGAACCGCAAGGAAAGGCTCCTCACCATCATGGTCACACCACTCATGAGTTGCAGTGCAAGGCTGCCGGTGTACACCATACTAATCGCACTCGTAATACCAAGGCAAACCGTTCTTGGCGTATTAAGTTTGCAAGGACTGGTGATGATGGGGCTCTATCTCCTTGGCTTCGTTATGGCGATGATCGTTTCATACATCATGAAATGGTTCATTAAGCTGGAAGAGAAAAGCTTCTTCATTCTTGAGCTGCCGTTATACAGACCCCCACGCTGGAAAAACATATTCATCACCATGGTGCAGAAGGCGAAGATCTTCGTGTTTGATGCCGGTAAGGTGATCATGATTATTTCCCTGTTGCTGTGGGCGCTCAGCAGCTACGGACCTGATACGAAGACCACAAATACACCACAGGCCCAAGTTACAGAGGTAGACCAGAGCCGTATAAAACTTGAAAATTCATACGCTGGTATCGCCGGCAAATGGATAGAACCGGTGATCAGGCCGCTCGGTTTTGACTGGAAGATCGGCATCGCACTCATTACCTCTTTTGCAGCAAGGGAAGTGTTTGTGGGGACTATGGCAACCCTTTACAGTGTTGAGGACGGTGACGGTGAGAACAATCTTACGCTTCGCCAGAAAATGAATGCAGCGGTGAAACCGGATGGCAGCAAGGTGTATACCATGGCCACGGGAGTATCCCTGATGATATTCTATGTGCTGGCCATGCAATGTATGAGCACGCTGGCCATTGTACGCCGTGAAACGGGAAGCTGGAAATGGCCGCTCATACAGCTCCTGTACATGACAGGCCTCGCTTACCTTCTTTCCTTCATCGCTTACCAGCTCATTAGCTAATAACCCGACCAGGAAATTCCTACAGGCGTGATTGTATTCTTGAACGTAACTCGCGCAGCAGGTCATTGTACATCTCCCGAATAACCTGGTCCTGGTTCATATTGCCGCGGTTATTCACCAGAGTCCAATCGTCATTACTCAAAGCCCTAGAATCTCCGGTGAAGGTTGCGGTTTCGTACACCTGGTTGTTGGCGCTGGTTTGGATCCTGTTCCAATCCAGGGTTTGGTTGGTTTCCGCGTCAACGATCCTGTAGTCGATATCATTTGCGGGTGCCTGGAACCTCGTGACATGAAGTGTTGCGCGCACGGTCTGGAACACAGGCCTGCCTGCAGTGTCTTTACCAACCTCTACGCTTTTGCTGACCTGCCTGTCGTACCGGTTGGTGACATTAGGCGGTACGCTCATAAAACTCCAGTTCACATCCACCACCCAGTCCGGCCTGATATTCAGGCGCCTGAGGTCCATGTCAGTGAAATACCTTGCAGAAGAAGTTCCTCCCTGTCCGCCAAGATCCCTCGCCAACTGCTCATGCATGAACCTGAAACGGGGATCATAGTTCCAGTTGGTATTCCACATGCCGGGCATGGCATTCTGGATAGGATTGATCAGGACATTGACGATGGAAGCTTCATAAGCCACATTCATCATCCTCGTCACATCCTTATATCCGGCAACATACTGGTTGGCCTTCCTGAAATCATCGTAAGCACGCCTTGCATCCCTCTTGGTGCCGTAGTCGAGGAACTGCCTGCCACTCTGGTAATAGGCTTCCGCAGCTTCCTGTTTCACATTCTGGATCTCATTCAGGTAGTTCTTCGAATTCACCTCCCTGAAAACAGACGAGGTCCTAATGGATTCATTCAGTCTTTGAAGCGTGTTATACTCGGCGATCATGTTATCGAACCTCCTCAGTTCCATGCTGTTGCGGTAAACATTCACCCTTTCCTCATGCTGCCGCACCGCCTGGTTGTAGAGGTCTATAACATCCCTTTTGAGTTCAGGCTCATTGGGCTTCTTGTTAAGTTTCTTCAAGGCATCGTAATAAGCCTTGTCTTCTGCGTAGCTAACGGTTTTGTTGGAACTTCCGCAGGACAAAACAAATGCAGAAGTGATAGCAAGAACAAGTAAAGTTATTCTCATGGCGTCAGGTTATACTGGTTAGACTCAGGGAAGCCTACCAAAGAACGAAAGTATATGGTGAAAATTTTCTTAAACCAGTGTTACGCCAAGTTTCTTCAGGTCTTCCCTCAGCTGGGCAGGGTTCCTGAAATGGATGGTCTCCATTCCCAATTCCCTGGCGGGTACCAGGTTCCTCGCATTATCATCAATATACACCGCTGTTGACGGGTCTACGTTGTATCTGGTGATCAAGGTTTTGTAGATATCCATAAAGGGTTTCCTGGTCTTCTCCTCCCCTGACACTACCTTACCGTGAAACCAATGCAGGAAATCGAACCTTTCCAGCGCAATAGGGAAGGTCTGGTGGCTCCAGTTGGTCAGGGCCAGCAAATGATATTTGCCGGCCTCCTTGAGCTCCCTAAACACTTCTACGGTGTCATGGATGGGTCCGTGGAGCATTTCCTCCCATCGTCCGTAATATGCCCTGATGTTATGTTCGTGTTCCGGGAACTGTTTGACCAGTGATTCGGTAGCCTCATAGAGATCCCTTCCCGCGTCCTGTTCCTCATTCCAATCAGGGGTACAGATGTTGGCATAGAACCACTTCATCTCTTCCTCATTCTGGAAAATGGTTTTGAACACATAATCAGGGTTCCAGTCGATCAAAACACCACCCAGGTCGAAAATAACCGTCTTTATCATTCGCTAAAAATACGCATTGCCGGATTACCACTTTGATTAATTAACCAACAAGTCCGGCTTTTTTCGAGATCTCCAGCATCCTGTCGATGGGAAGCTTTGCTGCCGATCTCAGTTCCTCATCCATCAGGATCTCGGGCTGCTCATACTCCATGCACAGGTAAAGTTTTTCGAGCGTATTCAGTTTCATATGCGGGCAATCGTTACACGCACAGGCATTATTGGGCGGCGCGGGTATGAACGCCTTATTGGGCGAGTTCTTCATCATCTGGTGCAGTATGCCCGTTTCCGTGGCCACGATATAGGACGATGAAGGGTCCGTTTCGGTGAACTTCAGCAACTGTGTGGTGGAGCCGATATAGTCTGCCAGTTTCAATACCGCGTCTTCGCATTCAGGGTGGGCAATGAGTTTGGCTTCCGGGTGCCTGGTCTTCAGTTTGGCGATCTTTTCCATGCTGAAGATCTCGTGCACCATGCAGGCGCCGTCCCAGAGCAACATATTCCGCCCGGTGACCTTGTTGATATAGGCCCCCAGGTTCTTATCGGGTGCGAAGATGATCTTCTGGTCCTTCGGAAAACTCTCTACGATGATCTGCGCATTGGAACTGGTGACGATGACATCGCTCAATGCCTTGATACCCGCACTGCAGTTGATATAAGACACCACGATATGGTCAGGGTGTGCCTCCTTGAATTTCCTGAATAAGGGGGGTGGACAGGAATCGCTCAAAGAACATCCCGCCTTCAGGTCAGGGATCACCACCTTCTTGCCGGGATTCAGGATCTTGGCCGTTTCCGCCATGAAGTGCACGCCGGCGAATACGATCATATCCGCATCGGTCTTCTCTGCCTGGCGTGCGAGCCCCAGGCTGTCGCCAATATAATCAGCAACGTCCTGGATATCGGGCTCCTGGTAATAGTGCGCGAGCAGGACGGCATTCTTTTCTTTTTTCAGTCTTTCGATCTCTTTGAAAAGGTCAAGCGCGGGATCAATGTCAACATCATAGAATCCGCGTTTTCCTATCAGCTCCAGATCTGTGTGTATAACCGGCATAGTATTTATAATACTTATTTATTTATAAAATTACCTATTACTATTAGGTCTGTGAATTCGGGGATATGTTTTTTGCTTCATTTTTGGAATTAATGGATATACCATCTTTTCCACCTTAACTCACATTTGTTCCACATCAGCCTATAGACGATACAAAAGGCTTTTTGGTTGTTATCCACAGGTGTGGGTTATAAAACCCTGCGTATAAAAAAACGGTGCTGTGGATTTTCTTTCCTGTGCATAGCTGTTGGCATAGCATTTAATAATTTCAAGGGGGCCCTATAAATGGTCGGCTACCCCATCGTTCCAAATCTATTTTTTCCACTTGCGTCCACATCCCGGACCCGGGCAACCGGCAGTTATCCACCGGAAAACCGGTTGTTCACACAGGGTATGTGGAAACGGCAGGCTACCCGCCTCATATGTCCACAGCCGCCTGTGGAAACAGGTGCTTTTTAGGGGTCAGAATGCACTTCCCATGCAGTTTTTCCATGTTTTCCACAGTTTGTTGATAAGCGCAAATTCACCTATTTTTGCCTCCCCTTACAAAAACTCATTTAATAGTATATGTCTATTATCCAACAGTTGCGCGATAAAGCTGCCGTACTGCTCACGGGTCTGATCGCACTCAGTTTGATCGGATTTCTGGTCCAGGACGCCTTTATAGGCAGAAGCAGCGGCCTTTTCGCCGGACGTACCTCATCTGTAGGATCCATTAACGGGAAAAAGATCGACGTGATGGATTTCAACGACAAGGTAAGGCAGATCGAGGAATCCAACCGCCAGCAGGGCATGCAATCGAATGAAGCCATGACCCAGAATATAGTGGAGAGCGTTTGGAACTCTTATATACAGGAAGAGTTGATCAAGGAGCAGGCCGACAAGCTTGGCCTTTCATTCACCGCCAAGGAAATGGGTGATATGCTTTTCTCTGAAGACGCTCCCGCCGAATTCAAGCAACTGTTCACCAATCCAACCACTGGTCAGTATGATATCCAGTCTGCCCGCGCATGGTTCACCAATGTGAAAAAGAGCAAGAAGGCGGAAGAGGTGAAGATGGTGAATGACCAGCTGATCGATCCCCTCATTATCAGGAGCCTGGCCGACAAATATTCTTCACTGCTGTCCATGGGTTCTTATGCGCCCAAATGGATGATCGAGAAGATGAATGCAGATAACGCCACTTTTGCCTCATTGAATTATGTAGTGGTTCCCTACGCTACCATTGCTGACAGCACGGTGAAGGTGAGCGATGATGACATTAATAAATATATCTCCAAGCACAAGGATGAGTTCAAGCAGGAGAAAACAAGGAGCATCGCTTTTGTTACTTTCGATGCCAACCCTTCTTCTGCAGACAGTGCAGCGGTATATAATAAACTGGCACAACAGAAAGAAGAACTGAGGACCACTGCTGACGCACGTGCCTTTGTAACCAGGAATGGTACAGGCATCCCCTACTTCGATGGCTTCGCGTTGAAATCGAGGCTGGCCATGGACAGCAAGGATACCCTGGTGTCCCTGCCCGTTGGTGGTGTAGCCGGACCTTATCTCGACGGCGGAGCTTATGTGATCGCGAAAAAACTCGAAGTACGCCAGGTGCCTGACTCTGTGAAGGTGAGGCATATCCTTATAGGTACTGTTGATCCGCAGTCCGGAGCCTTTAAGCGTTCCGACAGTGCTGCGAAGAAAACCGCGGACAGCCTGTTCGCTGCGATACAGGCCGGTGCCAGTTTCGGTGCACTTGCCACCCAGTTCAGTGAAGACCAGGGCTCAAAGGCCAATGGCGGTGAATACAATTTTGCTTCTGTAGACCTTAACCTCGCTAAGGAGTTCTACGATTATGCTTTCTACAAACCCACCGGCAGCAAGGGCGTGATCAAAACGCAGTTCGGCTACCATGTGATGGAAGTAATGAACCAGAAGAATTTCGAAGAAGCATACAAGATCGCATATCTCTCCAAGCCTATCCTGGCTTCTGAAGAAACAGACAATGCCGCTTCTGCAGCTGCAACACAGTTTGCAGGCAACAGCAGGGACCTGAAATCATTTGATGCGAATGTGCTCAAGAATAACCTGAACAAGCGCCTTGCAGACAATGTGAAGGAGATGGATTATACCGTGGGTGATCTCGCCTCACGCCCCTTCGTGAAGTGGGTGTATGAAAATAAAGTGGGTACCGTATCTGAACCTTTTGATTTCAAGAACAGGTATGTGGTAGCAGTGATCACCGGATCATATGAGGAAGGAACACAGACGGCAGCAACGGCAAGGGTTCTCGTTGAGCCCCTGATCCGCAACCAGAAAAAAGCGGAGCAGATCAGGACCAAGATCGGTAATGCAAGTTCCATTGAAGCGGTAGCTTCTGCCACCGGCACTTCAGTAGGCACAGTTGATACCCTTCGTTTCGGTGATGCTTTCATCCCCAATGTTGGCCCTGAGCAGAAAGTGATAGGAGCAGCATTCAATAAGGCCAACCAGGGCAAGGTTTCTTCGCCTATCGATGGCAACAGCGGTGTGTTTGTTGTAAAGACGAACAACATCGGCGCATTGCCTAACCTCGGCGTTGATCCTGAGGCACAGCGTAAAGCGGTAATGCAGCAAATGAGGCAGATGGCTTCTTACGGATTGTTTGAATCGCTGAAGAAATCAGCGAGCATCAAAGACACCCGCAGGGATGCCGGATTCTGATAATTGTTAGTTGAACATGAGAAATGAAAGCGCCTCGGGAAACCGGGGCGTTTTTGTTAAAGTCAACTGTCGAAAGTAAAAAGTCAAAAATGTTCTTGAACTTTGCCTGATGAGTGAGATCGTTAATAAAGTTGCGGAGAGCGGGCTGATCACGCTTGACCTGGAAACACTCTATCCGCATGCGGAGATCCTGGGCTTTGACCTTAAGGACCACCTGTTCATGGGGCTCATATTGAAAGAGAAAGAATTCAGGGCTTCACTGCAGGGGATGGACTGGGCGCAGTTCGCTAACAAGCATGTAGCAATATATTGCTCCGCAGATGCCATCATCCCCCTTTGGGCATATATGCTGGTGACAAGTTATCTCTCTCCCGTTGCGGCTTCGGTGTTTTCCGGAACCACGGACGAAATGCGCAAGCACCTGTTCATACAGAATATCCGTGCATTGGATAAGGAGGCCTTTGCAGGCGCACGCGTAGTAGTGAAGGGCTGCGGCGATATTCAACTCGGTGAGTACGCATTTGTGGAGATCACCGCGCTGCTCCAGCCGGTGGTGAAGACGCTGATGTATGGAGAGCCGTGTAGTACGGTCCCGGTTTATAAGCTTCGCTAGGCAATGAGGCATTGCCGCCGTCAGAACCAGCCACGCTTTTTGAATACCCATAACATCCACAAAGGGATCATCAGCATCAATGCAACGGCAAAGTAGAACCCCCACTGGTGGTGTGCATAGGGGATGATATCAAAGTTCATCCCGAAAATGCCGCCGATCACGGTTGCCGGCGCAAGTAAACAGGTAACGATGGCCATTACCTTCATCACCTCATTCAACTTCACGTTCACGTTGTTGATGTGAAGGTCCTGCATGCTCATCATCATATCGCGGTAGTTCTCATTCAGGTCAAAGGCCTGCATGATATGGTCATACACATCCTTGAAATACTTGGTGGTGCGATCGTCCAGTAATTCGCTCTCGCTCCTGATGATGGCGCCGATGAGATCGCGCACGGGTGCGATATTTCTTTTGAGGACGATGAGCTCCTTGCGCAACTGGTTGATCTTGATGAGGGAGCGCGAGCTGGAGCGCCGGATCAGCTCTTCTTCCAAAACCTCGATCTGCTCCCCTATCTTCTCCATCACCAGGAAATAATTGTCTACGATAAGGTCTATCATGGAGTAGCAGAGATAATCCGCAGACCTGCTCCTGATCTGGCTTTTGCTCATGTTGAGCTTTTGCCTCAGCGGGTTGAAGACGTCCCTGCTTGCATCCTCCTGGAAGCTGATCACGAAGTCCTTCCCCAACACGATGCTGATCTGTTCAGACTCTACCGTTTTCTTCGCTTCGTTATAATAAAGCATGTTGAGCAGGCAGAAAAGCACACCTTCAACCTCGTCCATTTTTGGCCGCTGGTTCACGCTGAGGATATCTTCCACCAATAGCGGATGTATCTCAAAGTGCTGGCAGACCTTCTCAACATCGGCCTTTCTCAATCCGTCAATATTGATCCAGCTCAAACGGTTGGTGAACTTGTAACGGAAGCATTCTTCCACATTGTTACTCTCAAACTCGGAGAGCTGCTCCGCGTCATAATCATAGACGAATACACGTATCTCTTTGGCTTCTTCCCTGATGGGAAGAACTGTTGGATTAACGCTAAGGATCTCCTTGGTGCGTTGCGTGCCAAAGAGCAGGTCAAGCCCCAGCAGCTTGGAAATGGGCTCTGTAAACGTCTTGCCATTCATGACAGTAAATTAAGGTTTTCTGCCCATTGGCTCTGCAAGAGCGGCCTCGCAAGAGCCCGCTCTTGCAGAGCCAGAGGCGGGGACTAGCGGTAAGGGGCGATCTCGCGGAGGGTGCCCTGGCCGGTGGTGTTGGTAAAACGCACCTGGCGCACCTGGTCAGGGAAGACCTGGGCGGTCATGACCAGCTCCCCGTCGCCAACATACAGCTCTGCTATGCTTTGGTCGAAATATAGGCGGAACTTAAGGTTTCCGTTCGCGGGCGATGGAACCTTTGCTTTGTATGTTGAGAGCCTGCGGAATGCGGCGTTGTTGAATACCTTGGAGCCACCGGACCTGTCGATCTCTACCTCTCGGGTCTGTTTGTTGAACCTCACCACCAGCTCGTTATTGTCCAGGACCATCTCGGAGACGCCCGTGTTGTTGTCTGGCCACGACCATTCCAATAAGAAAGAAGCCGAGGGAATAGCGAGGGGGCCAGCGGGATCAAAGCTTTTAGCCGGTCCTGCCAAGGTACCCAATTGGTCTACAGGGTTTTGGACAAGAATCCACTCATTTCCCACCTTTTTGACCGCAAGACTGCGGGGTAGAGACATAGCTCCGCGCCATTCACCCGCCGGGATCTCTTTGGCGTATTCCCAGTTGTTCACCCAACCGATACTCACGGGCCCCATTGTGGGAAGTGAATTGTTATAGTTATGGCGGCATAATAATCCGGGCCATAGTCGGGCCGGTAGATCTTATCTGCCCTATTCTCGTTGACGAATTTTGTACCATCGAACTCGCCTACCCAGTATTGCATGTAGGGGGAGGGCGAGTGCATCATCACCCATTTATAACCTCCGGCGCCGCCCACAACGGGAACGCGGAACAGGTCAGGGCACTCCCATATGCCCGTAGTGTCGCCAGCCGGGCCAAACTCGCTCAGCAGTGTCCAGGCCTTCATGGACTTGGAATGATAGAGCTGTATCTTTTTCTTATCAGGCACCACAACCAGCATCACCCAGCGCTTGGTGGCGTCATGCCAGAACACCTTGGGGTCCCGGAAATCTTTGAGGTCAAGGTCAAGGACCGGATTGAACTGGAACTTGGTAAATGTTCTGCCTGAATCCAGGGAATGGGCGATGTGCTGGCTCTGGTTCTTGCCCTCGATATGTCCGGTATAGATGGCTACCATGGGCACTTGCCCCAGCTTTTTCACAAAACCGGACGTATTCAGCGGATCCATCACTGGCGGAGCCGGAGAAGATCATCGTCTCCCCTTCTTCAGCGAGCGCAACGGGGAGTTCCTTCCAACGCACCAGGTCCGGGCTTACTGCGTGTCCCCAACTCATATGCCCCCAGGTATTTCCGAACGGGTTGTACTGGTAGAACATATGGTATTCGCCGCCATAGTAGATCAAGCCATTAGGGTCATTGATCCAGTTCTTTTCAGGAGTAAAATGATAGCGGGGACGATATTTTTCCTGAAAGGCAGGTTGGGAAAAACTGCAGAAGGACAACAGAGAGAGGAGGAGGAAAAAGCAAACCTTACGCATCACATGATCTTTCCACCAAATTAAATCCTTTATTGATTCGATGCGGGAGATTTTCCGGAGGCCTTGCGGTATTCCACCAATGATGTGAGGTAATCGTGGGTGTACTGGTAAAGGTCTTTACGCATCTCCACGAGTTTGGTCTCTTCGTTCAACAGGTCCTGCGGCAGTGCGCGTCCCTCCTCTACCCTGCTCCTTACAATGCCGATCTTTTCTTCCTGCACTTTTGTCCTTTCTCTCTGGAGCCGAGCAGCCTTGCATTGTAAGCAGCTTTGGTGCTGCTGTTCACCACCTCGTAGTAAGCCTGCTGCTGTAGTTTGCGCAGGCTTTCTTTTTCGTTCTCGTATTGCAGGCGGGATTGCTCCAGCTGCGACTTTTTCTCACCGCTGCCGAATACGGGATAGCGGATCACCAGGCCCAGGAATGCATTGCCATACCAGTTGGTGAAGGGGTTGAAGCGGTAGGAGAAATTATTGGCACCCAGGTATCCTTCGAAATTCACCGTGGGCAATTGACCGGCCCTGGTCTGTTGCATGTTGATCTCCGCGATCTTCATATTCAGTGATTGCTCCTGCACATCAGGCCTCAGCTTTGCATCCGGAATGGGCGCTCCGCTAACCGCGCTTGCAGCGGGGATCACATCTTCCAGTTTCTCTTTGGGCATCACCAGTTGCACCTTGTCATAACCCATCATATAACTCAGGTATACCTGCGCATTGTAAACATCCATTTTAGTGTGCTCCAGTTCTATCTCTGATCCCATCACCTGCAGGGACGCTTCGCGAAGGTCCTGCTCCAGTGCGCGGCCTTGCTTCACCTGTTCGCTGATCACGCCCACATTCTTTTTATTGCGCGCGAGGTCAGCGGAATAATAGTCGGATTTGCTTTGGCTGAGCATAATAGCGTACCAGGCCTTCACGATTTCTTCCTCACGGTCTGCCAATAATTTTTTCTGTTGGGCGATGGCGCGCTCCTCTCCCAGCTTGTTACCGTCCAGCGTGGCCAGCTTCCCAGGATCATATATGGGCTGCTTAACGCGCACACCCGCGACTCCATTCCACGGCGTACCGAAACGAATGGGCACCAAGTCCTTGGGATCGTTGTTGGGATTGAAAGCATTCGCAGGCAACACGTTGGTCTGGATGATGGGGTTGTACCGATAATCACCTTCAAGTGTGACCTTTGGCTTGTAAGAGCTTTTCGCCACGCGCGTAGCCGCCTTCGCATACGCGATATTGCGTTCCGCATTCAGCAGGTCCGGCTGCTGTTTCTTCGCGATCTGCAATGCTTCGTCAAGTGTCATCACCAGCACACTGTCCTGCGCCAGGGCAGAGAGTGAACGAGCATCAAAACAAAAAACATCGTCCTGTACATACAATATGGTTTAACCGCGGAACACGGATGCGGGTTCCAGGGAAATGATACGTTTGATGGCGAAGGCGGCCCCGCCAACGGAGATCACCAGCGTGATGATGAAGAAACCAACGATAATAGGCAGGCTGTACTCGAAAGTGGTACCCGCATTGGCAATGCCGGCACGGAACATTTCCATGAATGCATATCCGATGAGGAAGCCCACCAGTGCGAAGAGAAATGCCTGCAGCAGGATCAGCCTGGTGATGTATCCGTTGGTGGCACCAATGCCCTTGAGCGTTCCATAGTCTTTGATCCTGTCAAGTGCTGCGGAATACATGGTGAGGCCGATGATGAAAAATCCCGCGATCAGCGCGAACACAATGAGTGAGCCCACACTGAAACCGATACCGCTGTTGCCCACTACAAAGCTGACGGTGGAGGCGGCGAGGTCTTCCGACTTCCATGCCCTCACGCCAAAAATATTCTTATTGATGCGGTCTCGCACAATGGCAGGATCCACACCGGGTTTCACATTGACAAGCAGCGCGCTGATGCTGTTGTTGGGCTGTCCGCCGAAATACCTTGCCTTCTCAATATTGGTGAACATATAGATACCGCCGAAACCGCGCACGCCCTTGGTCTGAACGGCGATGAAGGCTTTCTTTCCATTGATCTCAAAGTTGGTGCCGAGGGTGGCCCCGCCCAGCGACTTGCGATCATAATAATCCGCGCTCACCGCACCTTCTTCCAGGATATCGTTCAGCTTGCCTCCCACGATCTTGTTTTCCGCGAGGCCGATCTGTGTATAGGGCGCTTCGCTGCCGATGATCTGCACACCAGCCGTAGTGCCATCGTCAAAACGCGCGGTACCGCCGGCTACTACTACCGGGTAAACTTTAGCGACACCTTCAATGCTTTGCAGTTCGTAGAGTTTGCGCTGGTCCAGCTTGCCGAGCGCGTTCACGTTGATGGTCTTATTGTCCACCACCCAGAGGTCGGACTTGGAGTTGGTGACCAACGCCTTCATCGCTCCCGTGAGGAAGAGGAAGATGCCGGTCTGTTGGCCGATCAGGAAAATGCTGATCACGATGCCGATGACGATACCGAGGCTCTTGGCCTTGTCGTATTTCATGAACTGCCATGCGTAGCGTAGCATCGTTCTTTATTTAAGTTTGATCACACATTCCACCTGCCTGTTGATCAGGAGGTCTTGTTTGTCCAGGGCGATGCGCACCTCGCGCACGCGGCGGTCTTCCTTTTCTCCCACCTGGTCTGAGAACAGCGATTTCTTTTTCAGGTATGGCGCAGTGTAGATGACCGTACCAGTAGTGACCACATCGGCATAACCCTTGTAACGGATCTCCGCCTTCATGCCACTCTGGATTTTATCAGCAAAGAGTTCGTCGATCTCGCAGAGAGCGGTAAGCCGACCTTCGGGCGCGAATTGCGCAAAGGCCTGGCCGGCGGTGACCACTTCGCCACGCTTCACATCCAGTTGCAGGATGAGGCCGTTGGAAGGCGCGAGTACGGAATATTTTGAGGCCGTGCTTTTTGCTGTATTCACCTGCTGCCTGTATTCATTGATGCGTTTCTGTGTAACGGCGAGATTGGCACGCTGGTTCTGCAGGGCGATGCGTTTGTTGTTCACGTCTGCAATGGCATCGTCCAGTTTCTGTTTGGTCTCCGCGCCTTTGTCTGCCAGCCGGCGTGTTTTCTCCAGGTCCTGCTCGGCCTTGCGAAGGTTCTCTTCCGCTTCAGCGATGGCGGCGTTGTTGACGGAGAGCTGCGCCGTTTCTGTCTGTATGCGTGATGCTGCCTCTGTGACCTGTGAACGTTGCACGGTGTTATCCAGCACAAGAATTGTCTGTGACCTGGCCACACTGTCGCCCTCTTTTAATATTCAGTTCCCGGATGAGGCCGGTCTGGTCTGACGACAAACCGATGATCCCGCCCTCGGGTTCAATGCGCCCTACTCCCGCCACCGTTTCCACCTGGGGGACGGTGAGGCTGTCTTTGTTTGCCGTTTTTGCCTCTTCTTTTTTGGCGCCGCCGCAGGAGGCGAGCATGAAGAGGATGGGGATCGATAAAAAATATTTCACGTCAAATGGTTTGATTGATCTCGGTTTTACTGACTTCGCCGCCGGAGACGTAGACGATCTCATCCGCAAAGGGCTTGAGGCGCATATCGTGTGTAACAACAGCCACGGCCTTGCCGCTTTGGGCCAGGTTCTTCAGTTCTTCCATCACCGTGTGTGCCGAGTTGTTGTCCAGGCTGGCCGTGGGTTCATCACAGAGCATGATGGGCGGGTTGGTTACCAGTGCGCGGGCGATGGCCACACGTTGCTGCTTCCCCGCCGCTGAGCATTTTGGGAAGGCTCTTGGCGCGATGCATCATGTTCACTTTTTCCAGTGCCTTACGGGCACGCGTACGCGCTTCTGTTTCTGTGGTGCCCATCAGCTTGAGGGGCAGCATCACGTTCTGTTCTGCGTTGAGTGGTGCCAGCAGGTTGAACTGCTGGAATACGAAACCTATTTTATTGAGCCTTAATGACGCCATTTTGCGGGCATTGAGTTCACTGGTCTTAATGCCGTCAATGATCACTTCACCGGAGGTGGGATAGATCACGCAGCCAAGAAGCGAAAGCAAAGTGGTCTTGCCTGAGCCGGACGGGCCTATGATCAGGGTGAGTTTGCCGGTTTCCAGGTCCATCGAAGAGGGCTTGAGCGCGGTGATGATGGAGTCACCGCTTTTGAATTCCTTTGAAGCGTTTATGACCTGGGCGATATTCATATTGCGAATTCCGGATTCCGAATTCCGGATTCGATTCCGAAAGGGTTAAACAAAACATAGGGCAAAAGGTTAAGCCACCAGGGCCGCAGCGCCAAACACGCCGGCACTGTCGCCCAAGCTGAAGGCTTCAGCACGGGCACATCCAACCTATTGTTGAAGATGTATTTTCTCAGCGCTTCCACTCCTTCAGTGTAGATACTGTCTATGTTCCCTACACCTCCGCCCACTACGATCACGTCCGGATCGAGGATATTGGTGAGGCAGGATACCGCTTTGCCGAAGAAGTTGTGTAGACGGTCCAGGGTTTGTTTTGCGAAAGGATCTGATTGGTCCTTGACGATGTCCTTGAGTTTTTTTTTCCGCACCGGCAACGGACGCATAGTATCGTTGTAAGCCCGAACCGGAGAGTACGGTTTCCACGCAGCCGGTTTTTCCGCAGTAGCAGGGGCCGCCGGATTCGTCCAGAAAATTATGTCCCCATTCGCCGGCGATGCCATGCTTTCCGTTCCACACCTTGCCGTCCATGACCAGGCCGCCGCCCACGCCTGTGCCCATGATGATGCCGAACACCATTCTTGCGTCCGGTGCTTTTTCTTTCACCACACCCCAATGCGTTTCTGCAAGCGCAAAGCAGTTGGCGTCGTTGGCCAGTTCAAACCGGATGCCCAGTTTGGATTCAATATCACGTTTAAGGGGCTGTCCGTTGAGTGAAGTACTGTTGCAGTTCTTCATGGTGTGAAGGATGGGGTCCAGCACGCCCGGGGTTCCCATGCCGATGCGGGTGGGTGTAAGGCCGGAGTCTTTGGAGACCTGTTCCACCAGCCTCGCGATCTGCCCAACGATATGGTCATAGCCTTTGTGCCCTTCCGTATCGATCCTGCTGCGGAGGATGGGTTTAGGATCATGGACCGAGGGAAGTATCACGGCCTCGATCTTGGTTCCCCCCAGATCGATGCCCCAGATGGGAGATTGGGTCATCATGGCATAAATCGTTTAAGCATTGGGAAGATAGGAAAATTAATTTGAGTAAACTATGTATATTCATTTTGTAACCAACTCCAACTGTCATGAGTTTTCCTGTACGCATCGCGCTGATCGCCGCATTGGGCGGATTCCTTTTTGGATTTGAAACCGCCGTGATCTCCGGTGCGGAGAAGGCGCTTCAGTCGTTATGGAATCTCACTCCTTTCTGGCAGGGATTTACGGTTGCCGCAAGTTTATTGGGCACGGTACTCGGCTCCCTCGTAGCCGGTGCTCCTGCACAGAAATATGGAAGGAAGAAAGTGCTGACAGGAATCGCCCTGATGTACCTGGTATCTGCCTTGGGTTGCGCCATGGCTTCCGGCTGGGGACCCTTTGTGACCTTCCGGTTCATAGGCGGACTCGCTGTTGGTGCATCATCGGTTGTAGGGCCGATGTATATTTCAGAGATATCTCCCGCAAAACTGCGGGGAAGGCTGGCCGGATCTTTCCAGTTGATGATCGTTTTGGGAATTTTCGTGGCCTATGTGACCAATTATTTTTTTGCGGACTCCGGGCAGGATTCCTGGCGTTGGATGCTGGGCGTGATGGTGGTTCCCGCTGGTCTTTTCGCATTGTTGGTGCGTTCCATTCCTGAGAGTCCGCGCTGGCTGGCGTTGAACCACCAGGTGGAACTGGCCATTCCCATCATGCAGCGGATAGGGGAGGAGAACCCTGCCAGGGCCATCGAGGAGATCCGAGGCTCCGTGGCGAAATCAGACACTTCCGAGAAGTTATTCCAGCCCAAATACAGCAAGCCCATCATGTTCGCCGTCCTGCTGGCCATGTTCAACCAGCTTGCAGGTATCAACGCCATCATTTACTATGCCAACCGAATATTTGAGAACGCGGGTTATGTGGGCGAGAAATCATACCTGGCTTCTATCTTCCTGGGTGCTGCCAACCTGGTCTTCACGTTGTTGGCCATGACCGTCATTGATAAGTTTGGCCGCAAGCGCCTGCTGCTCATTGGCTCTTTCGGTATGATCCTTTTCCTGGGCCTCACCGCTTTCGCATTCCGTAATCCCGATTTGCCGGATAAGAACGTGATCTTCTATCTCATCGGTTTCATCGCCTTTTTCGCCTTCTCACAGGGTGCGGTGATCTGGGTTTTCATTTCAGAGATCTTCCCTAACTCGGTGCGCTCGCAGGGCGGAGCCCTGGGTTCCTTCACACATTGGATCATGGCAGCCATCATATCGTGGGCTTTCCCCATCGTTGTGCAGGGCAGCCCGCTCGGCGGCTACTACTCATTCATTTTCTATACGGTGATGATGGTTCTGCATCTTGTCTTCGTCTGGAAATTCCTTCCCGAGACCAAAGGGCGCAGCCTGGAGGAGATACAGAAGGAACTGGGCATCTCCTGATCTGAACCAAATTCGGAAACTGTTGTCTAATTTTTATGGTTGTTAATTTTGATTCGCACCACATCAATGTCCTGTCCAGAACATTCGAAGGGCTGAACATTGACATTCTACAAACGCTGTTGTCAAGAGCCAACAGGCCGCAATTGAGCCCGGTGATTACCTCTTCAGGCAAGGCAGTCATGAAAACTCGCTTTACATTGTACTCAGTGGCCGATTGCGTGCTGTGATGGAAGACCCTTCCGGCATCCATATCCTTGGTGATATCGGAGAAGGGGAGCCCGCCGGAGAGATGGCCATGTTCACCAATGAGCCGAGGATGGCTTCGGTGCTGGCGATCAGGAAAACCACTGTTCTTGAGATCAGCAAGGAGGATTACTATTCCATCATCGCACAAAACCCGTCTTTTGCCAGTACGCTTACGAGCGTATTGATAAAGCGGATCAACAGGAACAGCCTGGAACGCAGCAGGAGTGGAGCTCCCAAGAATATCGCCCTGATCAATTTACAGCCGGAGAACGACCTGAGCCCGTGGACCGAAGACATAGAGCGAACGCTCAGGATCAGCGGCATATCCACACAGGTCTTCAGTGAGGGCGCGCTTCCGGAAGACCAATACAAAACAATATTTGACACGCTTGAACAACACAATGGCCTCAACGTTCTGGTATGTTCGCAGGCCTATCCTGAATGGTCAAGGCAGTGTGTGATCTATGCGGACCTTATCATTGTGGCCACGAAGTTCTCTGCAACGCATGAACTGTATGACATAGAGAAGTCGCTCAACCTCTACGCGCAAAACATCACCAACAGAAAACTGTATATCGTGTTTCTACACGATGAGAATGCCCAGCTTCCCACCCATACCAACCGCTGGTTGGCGAAACGAAAGGTGGACCTGCACATTCATCTTCGGCAGCATAAGCAGACAGACGTACGCAGGTTCTGTAGGATCATATCCAACCAGGCCGTAGGTGTTGTGCTGGGCGGCGGAGGCGCCAAGGGCTTTGCACACGTGGGTGCCGTGAAAGAACTGATGGAGGCCGGAGTGGAGATCGATTTCATCGGTGGCACCAGTGCGGGTGCGCTGCATGGCATCACCATGGCATTTTGTGACCTCGATTTTGAAAGGATATCACAAGTCTGTGAATCCGGCGTTAAGCGCAAGCTGACATCGAATGATTATACATTGCCACTGCTCTCTTTCATGTCCGGACGTAAGGTGGACAGGTTCATCAGCAAGCTGTTTGGTAAGCACGACATGGAAGACCTTTGGATCAATGCCTATACGGTCTCATCCAATTTTTCTCACTCCGGGGCTTCCGTGCATGAATATGGACCCATCAAGCAGAAAGTGATGGCCAGCATAGCCATCCCCGGAATATTCCCGCCCGTAGTGATCAACAATGAATTGCACGTGGACGGTGGCGTGGTTGATAACCTGCCGATAGAGCCCATGTATCGGTTCCCCTGAAACATATCATTGCCATATCATTATCGGGACAATTGAAGCTGGAGGTTGATTACCAGGAACTGCCTTCTGCCCGAAGGTTGATCTGGCAGCGGATGCTTGGAAAAAAACAAGACAACATTCCCGGTATCGGTACATTGATCGTGGAATCACTGACACTCAACAGCAGGCAGCGGCAGGACGCATTCAAGAGCAAGGCCTCTTTGTACATTGAACTTGACCTGAAAGACGTAGGCTTTCTTGATGATAAACGGTGGCGGGATACCATGGTAAAAGGAGCGCTGCAGGTGCGTCAATTCATCAATAACCTTCCGGAAACAAAAAAATTCTGGATCAAGGGAAGGCGGCAAAAAGCCAGCGACCAACTAGAGGCCTTTTAGCGTCTCCCTTGCTTTCACAAGGTCTTCCGGCGTGTCTATACCGATGCCAACGAAATCTGTCTCTATCATCTTGATGCGTACGCCGTTCTCGAGGTAGCGGAGCTGTTCGAGTTTTTCAATGTTCTCCAGCTTACCCATGGGCCATTGCACAAACTGCATCAGCGCTGATTTGCGGTAGGCGTAAACGCCTATGTGGCGGTAATAATCCACGGGAACTTCCGTATTGCGCTTATAGGGTATGCATGAGCGTGAGAAGAGCAGGGCGAAGCCCTCCTTATCTGTTACAAGCTTGACGATGTTGGGATTGTTGAGTTGTTCCTCCTCATGGATGCGGTGCATGAGGGAGCCAACTTCAACGCGCGGGTCTGTGAAGGCAGATACCAGGGCCGCGAGGGGTTCGCGTTTCATGAAAGGCTCATCGCCCTGAACATTCACGATAACGTCTACATCAAGGCTTGCCACAGCTTCCGCGATACGGTCGCTCCCGCTTTCGTGTTCTTTCTTACTCATGACCACCTTACCACCATGGTTGCGGATCTCGTCAGCAATGGCGGTGCTGTCCGTCACCACAAGTACATCATCAAAGAGCCCTGTGGCTACGGTGTTATCGTATGTATGCCTGATCACGGTCTTATCGCCCAGCATCTGCATGAGTTTTGCGGGGAAGCGTGTGGCGGCGTAGCGGGCCGGGATCACGGCGATAGTCTTATTCGCGGTTTCGCTCATGAGCTAATGGGGATGAGTTAATCAGACAATTTCTGGAAGGGCCGCTTCATCAGCGTGGCGAAGTCTTCGTCCTTATCATTATCATAGTAGCGATCAAGGCCATAACGGATCTCCTTGGGATCGAGGACAGAGAAAGTGCCGAAGGCGCGGTCCCAGATGGAGAACACGGCGCCGTAGTTGGTATCTGTATAGGGCTGTTTCCAGTGGTGGTGCACCTTGTGCATATTGGGGGAAACAAAGAAAACACTGAGGAATTTATCCAGCGCGGGTGGCAGGCTGATGTTCGCGTGCGTGAAGGCGGTGAATAAGATCAGGAAGGTCTGGTACATCATCACACCGTACATGGGGATGCCGCCAATGAAAATGCCCATCATAAAGAACAGTCCGCGGAAAACAGACTCAAGCGGATGGTGGCGGAGCCCGTAGTGACATCTACATTATTATCCGCATGGTGGATGATGTGCATCCGCCAGAACAAAGGAACCTTGTGCTCCACCCAGTGGACAAGCCAGCCTCCAAAGAGATCCAGGATGAGGAAGGAGAGGGTGATGGTGAGGAGGATATTGGCGTTCAGCCAATGGGTAAGACCAAATTTCTGAGATTTTGTCCAATCCGATATGAAAACGATCAATATGGCAAGGAATGTGTGTATGATAAGGTGCATGACCGTGAAACTCAAGTTAACGGCAGCATGTTTCAGCTTATCCTTCTTGTAACGCATGGTTATCAAAGGATAGCGCCTTCCAAGATCCAGAGGAAAAGCATTCCTCCAACCAGAAATGCAGACGGTGCAGGGCTTTTCATCCAATCCGTCAAAATAATCCAGTACGCTGTTCATATTATCAAATTATTGAATAATGCAATGATAATCAGAAGACTAATTATAAGCCTTTTGCAATAGTCGCATTTTTTATGCGTTACTGTAAAGAAATAACATCCTCGATGAGTTATTTGGTTCATGTAAAGTTCAAATTTAAAATGCATAGCACCTACTCGGCTATGACTGTTTGACCAATCATACAGCTGTGGACAAGGTGTTTGACCTTGACAAATATGACCATTCCATTCCCTGGCTCTGGAACATATTTTTCATCCGCAGGCTTAACCGGATGATTGTTACCCGTGGCTTTAAGAGGTTTTTGAACGATATCCACAGGCATATGCAGACCCATCCCGGGTCTACCATTTCCTTTACCCGGAAAATACCCTGGCGTATTTTGATAAGCCAATACCAGAAAACTGTACGGTAGTGGCGAGCTTCCACCAACCCGAGTCATTCTATGCAGAATTGCGTAAAACGGCGGAGGGAAAACGCAGCCGAGAATCTTGCCAAAGCCGATGTTTCTATTGCACTGAGCAAGCGCCAGCGCGACTTCCTTGAAGAATTTTTCCCGGGCACCCCGGCTTATTTTCTTCCCCATGGCGTAGACACTGATTTCTTCAGCCCTGGTCATGTTGAGCGAAAGCCAAGACAGGTGCTGCTGGTAGGGAACTGGCTAAGGGATTTTGAATGTGCAAGGGCAGTAACAGATATCGTCACCCAAAAAGACCCAACGGTTCAGTTCATTGTGTTTCCAATGCAGCCAATAAGCGCTTCTTTGAAAATGCGGATAAAGTGGATTTCCGCAGCGGCATTCCAATGAGGAGCTTAGGTCTTTGTACAGGGAGTCACAATTGCTCTTCCTCCCCTTTCCGGGGCAGTAGCGAACAATGCGGTGCTGGAGGCCTCGGCTTGCGGACTTCCGGTTATGATCACCCATCATGTAGAAATGGAGGATTATTCTGCTGACAATAACCTGTTCTA
The DNA here is from genome assembly GCA_002872375.1 of Eulimnadia texana. Taxonomy (NCBI): domain Eukaryota; kingdom Metazoa; phylum Arthropoda; class Branchiopoda; order Diplostraca; family Limnadiidae; genus Eulimnadia; species Eulimnadia texana. The sequence continues at coordinate 62,490 of NKDA01000016.1, forward strand.
TTTCGACCTTGCCTTACATACCCAACCGGAAAAAATTGCCGAGCAACTGCTACATATCCTAAATGATAGTGCAGAACTTGCAAAAAGATCCATCATTCAACGCAAAATAGCGGAGCGCTTCGGTTGGAAAGCCTTAGGTCAGAGCTGAGCAAGATCTATGAAGAGGCTACTACTGGTTCAACATCAGTGGCATCACCAGCATCAGCAAGTCTTCCTCTTCGTCCTGCTCCACAGGTTTGATGATCCCCGCCTTAGTGGGCGTTGAGAGTTCCATCTTTACCTCTTCGCTTTGGGTAGCGGAAAGCATTTCAATAAGGAAGCGGGCGTTGAAAGCAATGGCCATGTCCTCACCTTCGTACTGGCACTTCATCCTTTCATTTCCTTCAAAGCTGAAATCAACATCCTGCGCGGTGAGCTGTAACTCAGAACCGGTGATGCTCAGGGCAACCTGGTTTGTGCTCTTGTTGGAGAAGATGCTTACACGGCGTAGTGCGCTCTGGAAATCCGTGCGTGAAACCACCATTTTGTAGGGATTGTCGCCCGGGATCACCACTTTATAGTCCGGGAAGCGGGCGTCGATGAGCCTACACACCATCTGTGTACTTCCATGGTCCACAAAAAGGTGGTTGCTGTTGTATGACACTTTCAGCTCGTCCTGGTTATCAGGCAGGGCGGCCTTGAGGAGGTTCAGTGGTTTACGCGGTACGATGAAGGTGTCATTCTTGGGGCAGCTTACATCGTTCCTTTTATATTTCACCAGTCTATGGGCATCTGTAGCCACGGCGGTAACACCTTTCTTGTCCAGTTCAAAGAAAACGCCTGTCATGGCAGGCCTCAGGTCATCGTTGCTCACGGCGAACAGCGTTTTATTGATGGCGGTGACCAGGGCAGAAGAGGTCATGGTGAATGAAGTGGTGGAATCTGCTGAGGGTTCCTTGGGGAAGTTGTCAGGATTCTCGCCCATGACCTTGTACTTACCATTGTCGCTCGTGATCTCTATACCGAAGTTCTTATCGATATTGAAAGTCAGCGGCTGGTCGGGCAGGTTCTTCAACGAGTCCATCAGGATCTTGGCGGGGATACAAACCTTGCCATTGTCCTTCGCCTCAATGTCCATATTGATCTTCATGACCGTCTCCAGGTCAGTAGCCACTACCGTCAGCTTGTTCTTTTCTATCACAAAAAGGAAATCCTCAAGAATAGGAAGTACGGTATTTGCATTGATAACGCCGTTGATCTGTTGCAGTTGTTTGAGCAGGGCCGATGAAGAAACGATGAACTTCATGAAGTGTATGGTTTGTGGTTAGCAAATATAAGGGGGCGGGCTTTATCAAAAGCCCTGACTTTTAAACATTTTCCCCTTATTATATCTAAATTGTGGTACTTCAAATTTTGGCGAAAATTCATGTTTGACAAGCTTTTCCGTTTGTTCAGGAAGAAGGAGGAACCGCAGCCGGATGTTATGTTCGGAAGATATTCGGACAACAACAAAACCGTGGCGAAGGTTAACCGGTGGACGGAAGCGGATAATCTTTTCAAGGAACGGAAGTACAACCAAAGCATTGACGCTTTTTTCGAGTACCTGCGTGATGATTCGGTCAGAAATGTCAACACTGACAGGCGCGGCGAGTTGCTGGATTTCGTAATCTACCAGGGTTCTAAAGTGGTTCGCGGTTCCTGTGACGGTAAACGCCTCTCCGCGGAGGTAAGCATAGCCCGTATGTCCCAGCCAAGCATACCGGTGATGCGCAGGTTGTTGGAACAGAACTACCTGTTGTATTACAGCAGGTATACGCTGCATGACGACAGGATCTGTATGCGTTTTGATTCTGAGATCGAGACCGCCAACCCCAACAAATTATATTATGGCCTCAAGGAACTGGCCACAAAGGCGGATAAGCAGGATGACCTGCTGGTACAGGATTTCGCTTCACTGCAGCAGATAGATACAGACCACGTTGTACAGCTGCCCGAGCGCGAGAAAAAGGCCAAACTCCAGTATTTCCGGGAGTTTGTGGGCAACACCATTCATTATATTGACACGCTGGACAAGGATAAGCTGGCGGGGGGCATAGCCTATATGCTGCTGGCACTGGGGTACAGGATAGATTACCTGATAGCGCCCGAAGGCAAGCTGCTCCAGGAGCTGGAGAAGATCGTCAGCATTTATTTCAGCAAGGATGAGAAAAGCGCGCAGGAGAAAAATCACCTGATGACGGAAGCCTACCGCAGGCTGTTGGACAAGAAGGACGATGATATTCTTCCCTATCTCTTTCGTTCCACCAGCACGTTCTCGATCGTGGCGCCCCAGCCGCATAAGGTGATCGCCGAGGCTTTAGCCACAGCGGTGCAGAATATGCTGTGGTACCGCGACAATAAATACCCTGAGATCGCAAGGCAGATATTGGAATACGGCATGTCATACTGCCAGTATTCCTACAGTTTACCCCGGCCGCTGAGCCAGATATTCCGGCTTTTCATGCAGATCAATTATCCCGGGTATTTCCAGGCCCTTGGATTCCCGAACACGCTGTATGACCCGGCATCCAACCAGTTTGAGAAAAGGGAGATCGAAGAAGAGGTAGGGAAGATCATCGAGAACTGGAGGGAAAAATATCCTTTCCTGGGGTGGAGAGAACAGAATATCAAATACGACAGTATCATTAGTTTCAACCAGAGTTTCCTGGCGGAGATACAGGCAATGAATTTTGAGGGTGGAAAATAGAGGAAATGGATACAACAACGGCACAGTCCATCATAGAGAATTTCCAGTACGTGGTGATACAGATCGCCACGCAAACCGGCACGGGCACAGGCTTCTATGTGAAGGACTATGACCTGATCGTGACCAACCAGCACGTAGTGAAAGACAGCCCGGAGGTCACCATTGCCGGAAAGCATTTCGATAAAACCCTTTCTCGCGTATGGTACACGGATTCCAAGCATGATCTTGCTTTTCTCGAGCCACCTGACAGTGTGGAGTTCCCTGAGATCAGGCTGGGTGAATATGGCAAGATCAAGGACGGGGATCCTGTGATCGCTATAGGACATCCGTACGGGTTGAATTATTCTGCTACCCAAGGGGTAGTGAGCAGGGTGAACAGGATCAGGGATGGGCTGAAGTTCATTCAGATAGATGCAGCGATCAACCCGGGAAACAGCGGCGGCCCTTTGGTGAACCAGAAAGGGGATATTATTGGTGTGAACTCGTTCATCATCAGGGGCGGCGACAACCTCGGGTTCGCACTTCCCGTGAACTACCTGCTGGTGGCATTGATGCTATACCAGCCTCACCGCGGGCTGAGTTCTTCAAGGTGCCCCTCATGTGATTTCCTGGTGCTCTCTGCAAACATTGATTCCGGCAGGTATTGCCCCAGCTGCGGAACGGAGGTGAGCCTGCCGTTGATACCGGAAAAGGAAACGGAAACGGTTGGCGTGGCCAGGACCATTGAAGATATTTTGCAGCGACTGGGCAAGGACATTAAGCTTGCCCGCAACGGTATCAACAACTGGGAAGTGAAGGAGGGCAGCGCCAAGATCCGTATCAATTACAACACGGAAAGTTATTTCATAGCGGCAGACGCCTACCTTTGCCAACTGCCTACAGAAACAACCAACATCAAAAAACTTTACCAGTTCCTGTTGGAAGAGAACCACAGGATATATGGTTTGGTATTAAGTTGTTTCCAGCAGAACATCGTTCTTTCCAGCCTTATTTATGACCTTGACCTGAACAAGGATAATGGCACGGAAACCTTCCGCAATCTCTTCAGGCGTGCGGATGAATATGATGATCTTTTGAAAAAAGACTTTGGGTGTCTTCCAAGATTGGAAGAGTAACCAGCAAATCAGCGAACCAGTGAATAAGAAAATCCTAAGCAAGGAGGAGGCGCTGCAAAAGCTCCGGCACTACTGTGCGTACCAGGAAAGGTGCCACAAGGAAGTGAAGGAGAAGTTGTATGGTTATGGCTTGCACCGGCAGGAGGTGGATGAGGCCATCTCTGTACTGATAGAGGAGAATTACCTGAATGAAGAAAGATATGCCATCGCTTTCGCCGGTGGTTATTTCCGCAGCAAGCAGTGGGGCAAGGTGAAGATAGGGCATGAGCTGAAGATGAAGGGCGTCAGCGAGTACTGTATCCGAAAGGCCATGAAGGAGATCGATGAGGATGATTATTACAAGACCGTAAGGGAACTGGCGAGAAAGAAGCGGCGGGAGCTTTCGGGGAAGGGACTGAGGGATTACCAGTTGAAGTATAAGGTCACGCAATACCTGATGCAGCGGGGTTTTGAACAGTCTGTCATACAGGAAGAACTAAGATACCTTGGTGGCGATGAATGATCTTAGTTTCTCATACGCTTCATCGCCAACGTCGGTCCTTGAAAAATAAATAGACTCCAATAGTTTCTTATCCGGTGTAAGGAACAGGGAATCCTCGTGTTCAAAAAAGGAGGTCACCGATGCCCATTTAATATCCAGGGATTGGTTTCCGGTCATGTATTTGATCTGTTCATCATTATAATAAAGCGCATTCTGCGGAGCAAAAGCAACGTACTCGCGGATGTCTCGTCTCACGCGCAGGGTGGCCCTGAAAAAATTCACGAGCTCAATAAAGCTGAAGAAAAGGAAACCCAGCCAAAGCCACGCGGTGATCATGAATAACCAGTCGGGGAGTTCGTAGCCTTCTCCATGGTATCGGGCCAGGCCAATGCAACAGAGTGTTGCCACCACCGCAAGCAGCAAGATGTAGAGTCTGTCCTTAAGATTTTGCCTGTGTTGTTTACGAACGAGATAGCGGGCCTGCCTTGTCATGCCCTTTTCTGTTCTGTTGATGGGTATGGGGCCTATCGTTTTTTGCGCCATACCCTAAAATAGGAAAATGGCGTTTCGCATGCAAGCTAGAGATCATTACGGGAGAAAGTGAACACGGCGTCTTTGATACGCACGGGTGACCTGCTGTTGATGAACCATACATCAACAATGGCGTACTCGGGCCGGCAGAGAATTTTTTTATGAATGTGCGCGCGCATTCTTTGGCGAGGTCCTCTTCATTAATGTTAGCGGCAAGCTGGCTGTCGAACAGTTTCAGTTCTATCCGGTTAGCAGCGTGTTTATCCACAATGAACTTGTAGCTCACCTTCCTGAACAAGCCGATCTGTGCCACTTCTGTTAAGCTAGCCATCTCATAATGTATACAGCCTCTTTACCAAAAACAACGCCAGAAGCAGAAACTTCAGCTCATTTTTTGTACCACCATTCAGCCTGTAGTGAATGATGTTGAGGCTCAGTAGATAAGAAACCAGATCGGGTCTTGTATATTCTTTAGGTGGTGCAGTACATCAGACCATAGGATATTTGAAGGTGGATGTGAGCTTGATGCGCTGGCCTGTTTGTCCTGATGCGCGCGCAGCCTCTATGATCTCCAGTACGTGTAAGGCGTGTTCCACATTGATGCGGGGCTCTGTGCCTTTCACCAGGTTTTCCGAGATCACGGATGCGCCTTGTTGCCAGACATAATCTTTGGGATCGGGCTCATAACGTACGGGCTTTTCTGTCCAGGACACGGCAAGGTCAACACCGAAAGGAGCCCAATCATATCCTACAAGGGCCATGTTGCCATGGGTTCCCCATATGGAGATGGTAGGCCTGTCCTGGCCCTTGCCTTCATGTCCGTACGGATCGAAATAATTGAACCCGCACTGCACGTGTGAGATGATGCCGTTGCCATGGTCCATCAACACCATGGCATTGTCTTCCGCTTCCACGCGGATATTACCCTTGTTGTCCACTGTTCTTTCCTTGGTGACGATGCTGGTCATGGCAACCACCGACTGTGCCGGCCCGAGCAGGCCAGTGAGTGTTGCCAGGTTATACACACCGAGGTCCGGCAGTGAGCCGCCGCCTTTTTCGTAGAAGAAGGCAGACCATGTGGGGCCCGTGTGTCCATAGTGTGCGTGCGCTGCCGCAACTTTTCCGAGCTTTCCATCGAGGATGGACTTGGCCATGAAAGCGAACTGCGGCGAGTTAACCACTGCAGGTGCTCCCAAAGGCGGATCTTTTTGGCGTTGGCAAAGTCGAGCAATGCCTTACCTTCCTTATAACTATTGGCAAGGGGTTTTTCGCTCCAGACATTCTTGCCGGCGGTGAGTGCGATCTTATTGAGGCGGCCATGCTCCTGCATGTCTGTCAAATTCACCATCAGGTCAAATGGTGCGCCCGCCAGCATTTTCTCAATGCTCGTATACTGGTTGGGCACTTTGAATTCCGAGGCTCTCCTTGCCGCACGGTCAGGGATGATATCACACACGCTCACCACTTCCACAAACGGAGAGGAGGTAAGGTGTGGCAGGTAAACGCCGGACACACTGCCGCAGCCTATAACGGCAACGCGTATTTTTTTGTCCGGCATCCGCTTGCCCAGGCGGAAAGCGGTGCTATCATTGATCCTGCAGCGAGCATCGCCGACTGCTTGAGAAAGGAGGCGCGGTCCATACGATTAAATTTGCTGATGGTAATTTAGGTAATTTGCAGCATGTCTTCACTTACCATAAGCATTATTCAGGCGGATCTTCACTGGGAAGATGTTTCAAAGAATCTGGCGATGTTTGAAGAGCGGATCATGGGCATTGATAAGACGGAAGTGATCGTGCTTCCGGAAATGTTCAGCACGGGATTCAGCATGAAGCCGGAACAGCTGGCAGAGACCATGGACGGGAACACCATATCCTGGATGAAGAAGATGGCGATGGGAAAGAAGGTGGTGATCACAGGAAGCGTGATCATTGAAGAGGAAGGCAAATATTACAACAGGCTGGTGTGGATGTTGCCGAATGGGCAATGTGGATATTATGATAAGCGACACCTGTTCGCTTTTGCCGGCGAACATGAACACTACACAGCCGGTATGCGCAGGCTGATCGCCCAGGTAAAAGGATGGAAACTCAACCTGCAGGTTTGTTATGACCTTCGTTTTCCGGTTTGGGCCAGGCAGCAGGCTCCCCATTCCAAAGGTCCGGTTTTGGAAAGTGAATACGACGTGCTGGTTTATGTTGCCAACTGGCCGGAACGCCGCAACCATGCGTGGAAAACACTACTGCAGGCAAGGGCTATTGAGAACCAGTGTTATGTGATAGGTGTGAACAGGGTAGGAAAGGATGGGAATGATATCTACCACAGTGGTGACAGCATGATCGTGGACCCCATGGGTGATGTCTTGTTCTCGGTTGCACATGACGAGTGCGTTCAGACTTTCACACTGGAAAGGGAGAAGCTGGAAGGCGTAAGGGAGAAATTACCCTTCTTGAGGGACCGCGATGGTTTTCACTATCGGCTAGTGCTGATTCAGCTCGATGGCCCTTTTTCATTTTTAGTATCTATCCCATCAATAACTGCTTTTCCGGAAGGCGCCACGTAGATGTCCGGCATCACGCCCCTTCCGTTCTTGGGCCCATGTTGATACTGCACAATGCGGAACATGGGCATGCGTACCCGAATACCCGTATTAGGCAGTGTAACGTTGGGTATCATCAGGCCATTGTTGCCGTGGTCACCTCCGCCCGTTTCTTCGCCTACCAGGGTCACGTTGGGCAGGCCTTTCACGGTGTGTGCAAACAGCGTTGATGCGGAGAATGTGGGGCCGGAGATAAGCACATATACATTGCCTTTGAAGAAATTGTTTTTCTTCGGCCTGAAGTAATGGTTCTCCCAATAGCGGAAATGATATTTCCCATCGCTCCGCTTGCTGGTGAACAGACCCAGTGCTAAGGCGTTGAATGTGCGCAGGCTGAAATACTTTCCATTCCCGCAAACCCTTTGCGGATGGCGTAGGCAGAGTCTGCCACCTTGAACTTAGTTGGCCTGATATAACTTGCAAGTCGGGTGTAGTGGTTCACCTTACCACCACCATTGGTGCGGATGTCAATGATGAGGTTCTCCGCATTTTTCTTTTTCAGTTCCCGGAATGATCGCCGGAAGAAGGAGGGCAGGTTTGACCCGCCGTCAAAACTATTGAGGGTCATCACTGCTGTAGTGAAGCGGGTACTGTCAGTGGGGATGAAACGAAGTGACCTTGTTTCTTCCTTTTTGTTCTTCTTTTTTGTTTTTGGGGCCGATGGTTTCCGCAGGCTATCGGCCCTTCTTAGCGAAGAGTCGCCCGAGGGGTCAAAGACGGGAATATTGGCCAGTGAAGCATTTCCAAGGCTGTCCACATAACCCACGGTATAGTTTTTCTTCAGGCCAAAAACATTGCGATGGTAATAAGGGAATGAATTGGAGAGCCTTATGTAATTGATATTCTCCGCATAACCATCGGTAGGCATGTAACGGAACAGGATGTTGGTCCATATCATTGACGCCATACCCGTCAATGCTCGTGATGGCCGTACCTCGTTTGAGCAGAGAGTCTTTCCTGTTCAGGTTGCCGATGACTACCATAGAGTCCTGGTACACTTTAAGGAACAGTGGAAATGACGGCAGCCGCACCTCCCTCAGTGCCCTTGTGTATTGTTTGGAAAAACTGAATGAGGTATGGCCGCAGCGTACAGCGGTGGTTACCGGTGCCAGGACGCTGAAGCCGAATTGCTGCTGCGTCATGGAGTCCCTGATGGCTGCGCGATATCCATGGAACAGAATGTCCATGCTGTCTTTAGGTGTATACCAGTATAAAGAGGGATGGAATTTTTCCAGGATCTCCCTGAGCACATCAAAATCCTTGCGCAAGGCTTCCGCTGGGTATTTGCGGACGATCTCCTGCCTTGCCGATGCCAAAGGCATGGGCCTCCTTGCGCAGGAGCCCAAAAGAACCAACGCTAAGGCAAGGGTAAGGAGTATGTTGACGTTTTTCAGGAACATATGTTTCCCATCAACGGGATATAGAGGCTATTATTTCGAAAAAGCGTTCCAGCCCTGGGCGGTAATGGCATGTACGGAACCACCCTTGGTGATAATGGTATTGCCTTTGGAAGCTTCGGTAACATAGCCGATAACTGAGATGTTCTCATTGAAGACGATCTTCTCATGGTCCTCCTGCCTGATGGTGAAGAGCAGTTCATAGTCTTCCCTCCGCTGAGCGCACATGCAGTAGGGTCTATTTCAAACTTATATGCTGCGCGGCGCATCTCTTCATGGATCGGAAGTTTTTCCTCATAGATGACGGAGCCGGTGCCACTTTGCTCCGCAATGTGGAGGAGTTCAGAGCTCAGGCCGTCTGAAATATCCATCATGGAAGTGGGGAGAATGTCTTTCTCTTCAAAGAAGTCTATGATATCCTTTCTTGCTTCGGGCTTGAGCAGCCTGCGGATCACATAGTCTTCCCCTTCAAGATCGGGCTGGATCTTGGGGTTGTCCATGTATATCTTTTTTTCGCGTTCAAGAAAGAGCAAGCCAATATAGGAGCCACCGAGGAAGCCGGAACAGCAGATGAGGTCGCCGGGTTTGGCACCGGAGCGTTTCACCACTTTTGATGGCTGAACCTCACCCAAGGCGGTCACGGATATGATGAACCCCTTCTGGGAAGATGCGGTATCACCGCCAATAAGGTCAACGCCGTAAGTCTCACAAGCGGCGTACACGCCTTCATAAAACTCTTCCAGGGCTTCAACGCTGAACCGGTTGCTGATGCCGATGCTCATGGTGACCTGTGTTGGCGTGGCATTCATGGCGTATACATCACTAAGGTTCACCACAACGGATTTGTACCCAAGGTGTTTGAGCGGCGTGTACATGAGGTCAAAATGAACGCCTTCGATCAGGAGGTCCGTGGTGATCACGGTCTGTGCGCCGAGGTGGTCTATCACGGCGGCGTCGTCACCAACAGAAAGGATGGTGGATGGATTCTGAATGTCTATGTTGCGGGTGAGGTGCTTAATGAGGCCGAACTCACCCAGTGAAGAGATCTCTGTCCTTTGTTCCATAATTATTTGATGTTTTTGATCCATGCCACCAGTTCATCGTGTATCCTGCCGTTGGTGGCGATGATCTTTTCCTGGTAGGGTGAATAGCGCTGGCCCTTGAAATCAGTCACCCTTCCGCCCGCCTCTTCCACTATAAGGAATCCGGCTGCACTGTCCCAGGGGTTGAGGGAGAACTCGTAATAACCGTCAAAGCGGCCACAGGCCACATAGCAGAGGTCGATCGCCGCGGATCCGAGCCTGCGAACCGGAACCCCCTTTTTAATAAAGGAGCCGAAGGTTTCCAGCAGGGGTTCATTCTCGGGGTACTTGTAAGGAAAACCCGTCACCAGGCATGAGCCTATCACTTCAGTCTTGTTGCTTACAGAGATGGGCTCATTATTCAGCGTGGCACCCTGGCCTTTCTCCGCGAAAAAGAATTCCCCGATGAAGGGGTTATACACGGCGCCGAGAATGATCTCGCCATCTTTCTCCACGGCAATACTCACACAGCAAAGGGGAATGCCATTGGCAAAGTTCACGGTACCATCAATGGGGTCAATGATCCACTTGATGTTGGAATTCTTCGGAAGGTCGCCCGATTCTTCGGTGAGTATATAATGATCCGGGAACTCCTCGCGGATAATGCCCATGATGAGTTTTTCAGACGCATGGTCAACCTCCGTCACCAGGTCATTCAAACTGGATTTTGAATTGATAACGAATTTCTTTGCGGCGTACTCCTTCATCAGCTTTCCACTCTCTGTGGCAGCCCTTATCAGCGTGGTCTTCAGCATTTTGCAAAACTATGGGTTAAATATGGTTGCCGATATAGTTATTTTTACAAAAACCGGACTGCTTGCTCAGCGTCATCATCGTCAATTATAATGTGAAATACTTCCTGGAACACTGCCTGTTCTCGGTAAGGGAAGCCATGTGTAATGTGGAGGGCGAGGTGATCGTGGTAGACAATGCCTCACAGGATGGCAGCCGGGAATACCTGGAACAGCGTTTTCCCGAAGTGCGGTTCATCTGGAACCGGGAGAACCTTGGATTTGGCAAGGCAAACAACCTTGCATGGAGAATGGCAAAAGGAGACCATATCCTCTTTCTCAATCCAGATACCATTGTTGCGGAAGACTGCTTTACGAAATGTATCGCGTTCATGGACAAGCATCCTGAAGCCGGAGCGATGGGTGTACACATGATCGATGGCGGTGGAAACTTCCTCAAGGAAAGCAAGAGGGCATACCCTTCTTTGCTCACTTCTTTTTTCAAGCTTGCGGGCCTGGCGAGGCTGTTTCCCAGGTCAAAGCTCTTTGCAAAATATCATCTGGGCCATCTTGCTGCAGACAGGGACCACGATGTGGATGTGCTGGCCGGTGCATTCATGTGGCTGCGCCGGGAAGCACTGGAAAAAACAGGGGGGTTCGATGAAAGGTTTTTCATGTATGGGGAGGATGTGGACCTGAGCTACAGGGTTCAGCGTTTGGGGTTCAGGAATTATTATTACGCGGGAACCACCATTATACATTTCAAGGGAGAGAGTACGAAGAAGGGTTCCTTGAACTATGTGCGGATGTTCTACAAGGCGATGGATGTTTTTGTGCACAAGCATTATACATCCTTTACTGCTTTCTTCTTCCGTTTTTTCATCACTATAGCTATATGGGTGAGGGCTGCCGTTTCCGCAGTTACCGGTGCAGTGAGGAAGTTGGGTCTTCCCATTATTGATGCGGTGAATATCCTCGTGGCTTTTGCTGCGGCCAAGTTCACCTGGAACGGCCTCTTCAAGCCGGAGATCATATATGACCAACAGCTGCTTGAACTTGCTTTTCCCGCATTCACCCTGATATTCATCGCGGTGGCATATTATGCGGGCCTGTACGATAAGCTGCAGAAGCGCGGGCGCACATTGCACGCCACTTTCATTGCCACCGTGGCACTGCTTGTGATCTACGCATTATTGCCGGAGCGCTACAGGTTCTCCAGGGCCATCATGCTGTTGGGTTCACTGTATGCATTGGTGCTGCTCAGCCTGAGCAGGGCTTTGCTGCGCAAATGGAATATCATTGAGGCGGAAGAAGAGGAAAAGCTGGGAACGGTGATAGCCGGCAGTGTTGGGGAATATGACAGGGCAATTGCCCTCATGCAGGCTGCGGACAAGGAACAGCGCGTCCTGGGCAGGATAGGAGTGGGGGATGACGGGCCCCAACTCACAGGCCTGGAACACCTGCAGCATTTTCTACAGGAGGTCCCGCTGCGCGAAGTGATCTTCTGCCAGGGCACTATGCATTTCCGCAACATTATACAGCATTGCCAGCATCTTCCGAAAGGAGTGAGGATGCGGATCATGAGCAATGGCGCACATGCTATTGTTGGGTCTGACTCCAGTGAGCGAAGCGGAGAGACTTTATCTGCCGATGCACAATTCAATATAAGCGATCCATCGCTCAAAAGATTGAAACGTTTGCTGGACCAGACCGTTGCCCTTATGGCCATCATCGGATTTCCCATTCACCTCCTTTTGGTCAGGCAACCGCTGGGTATGATCAGGAATGCGTTTAAGGTGATGAGTGGTTCCAAGACCTGGGTGGGATACAGCAGCGAGATGAGTTATAACAATGGTTTGCCGAGGATAAGAAGGGGCGTGCTGGGCTCCAATGGCATGCCGCCTGCACACACGCCGGATACGGAAGACGGCTTGCACATGCTTGATGAAATGTATGCAAAGAACTATTCCATTTACAGAGATCTGGACCTGCTCATAAAAGGTTATAATTGGCTTGGTTCGTGATAAATGGCGTACTACCAATCACAGAAAGCGGTATCTTGCATAAGATGTCGCTCATAGAGTTCAACCTCCCCACAACGATTGCAAGGGCGCTCAAACTGCCGCAGAATTCACCCAAGCGCCAGCAGATCAGGGTTTTGAAAAAACTCCTGAAGAAGGCACGTTATACGGAGTTTGGACAGAAGTACCAGTTCGACACGATTCTCAATGCCAGGCATCCGGGCAAAAAATTCCAGGAGCTGGTACCCACATACGATTATTCCAAGATCTACAAAGAGTGGTGGCACCGTACGCTTGACGGCGTGCCTGATGTGTGCTGGCCCGGCAGGATAAAATATTTCGCGCTAAGTTCCGGAACATCGGAGGCCGCATCGAAATATATTCCCGTAACCAATGACCTGATGCGCGGCAACCGCATAGTCATGATCAAACAACTGTTGAGCCTCCGCAATTATGAGGATATACAGTGGAAGAGTGTTGGTCGCGGCTTCCTGATGCTGGGCGGCAGCACTGACCTGCAGAAGGGCCCGGGATATTATGCCGGCGACCTTTCCGGCATCACTGCTAAGAAGGCGCCCTTTTGGTTCTCGCCTTTTTACAAGCCCGGCAAAGCCATCGCGCGGGAGAAAGACTGGAACAAGAAGCTGGAACAGATCGTGGAGGAAGCACCCAACTGGGACATCGGCTTTCTCACCGGCGTTCCCGCATGGATACAGATGTGCATGGAGATGATCATTGAGCGGTATAAGCTGAAGAACATCCATGAGATCTGGCCCAACCTGCAATTCTTTGCCCACGGCGGCGTAGCGTTCGAACCGTATAAAAAGGGCTTCGAGAAACTGCTGGCGCATCCGCTGGAATATGTGGAGACCTACCTGGCATCGGAGGGATTCATTGCCTACCAGGACAGGCAGCGCCCCGAGGGCATGCGCCTCGTGACCAATGAACATATCTATTTCGAGTTCGTTCCGTTTGACGATAAGAACTTCACCTCAGATGGCAACCTGGTGGATAAGCCGGAAACGCTGATGATCCATGAAGTGGAAGAGGGAAAAGACTATGCCCTGCTGATGAGCACATCGGCCGGCGCATGGAGATATCTCATCGGTGACACCATCAAGTTCGTTAACCTGGACCGTTGTGAGATCATCATCACGGGCCGCACCAAGCATTTCCTTAGCCTGGTGGGAGAGCACCTCAGCATGGACAATATGAACAAGGCTGTGCAACTGGTGGGAGAAGAATTGAATATCGATATACCCGAGTATACTGTTGCGGGGATTCCTTTCGGGAATTTCTTCGCCCATCATTGGTATGTGGCGTGTGACGACAAAGTGAATGCCGAAGAGTTGCGGAGAAGGATAGATATAAAGCTCTGTGAGTTGAATGATGATTACGCAGTGGAAAGGAAGAGCGCGCTGAAAGAGATACTGCTGGATGTACTGCCCGAGAAGACCTTCATGGATTTCATGGAGTCCAAGGGTAAGGTGGGCGGACAGCACAAGTTCCCCCGGGTGCTCAAAGGAAAAATGTTGGAAGACTGGCAAAGCTTCATCGGCCAGCACAAAACGGTATAATGTTAGATTCGATCCTCAAGGGTTTGGGTTTGGGTTTGATCCTGGCATTGTCAGTGGGCCCCGTCATTTTCACCGTTATCAAACAAAGCATCAACAACGGCCACCGCGGCGGTTTCAGTTTTGTGGCAGGCGTGTGGATCAGTGATATCTTCCTTGTATTCGTCAGCAACTTCTTTTCGGAATGGGTAAGCGATGTGCTCAAGTTCAAACAGGCCATCGGCTCCCTCGGCGCCCTCTTTCTCGGAAGCATGGGCATCTATTATATCTTCTTCAAGAAGATAGACCTGCGCGGAGCCGCCACGGAAGAGATAAAAAGCTTCAGCACAACGGATTTCACCAAGATCGCACTATCAGGCTTTTTGATCAATACCCTCAACCCCAACGTGATCTTTTTCTGGTTGATCAATGCCACTGCATTTGCGGCCATCCACGGCCTGAAAGACAGGATCATCATCTTCTCTGTTTGCCTGTTGGTGAATATGGCTGCGGACGTAGCCAAGGTGATGATGGCCGGCAAGATCAGGAACAGTTTAACGCCAAGGCATATCCAGCTGATCAATCGCGTGTCAGGCACCATACTGGTAATATTTGCCGCAGTCTTATTATATGGAGTAGTATTTTTAGGAGACAAACAAGGAGGTTGATTTGGGACGATGGCTGGCCTTTGTATGCCTCATGATCTTCGGTTCGCAACTGCAGGCGCAGGTGAGCGGGCATGATATGGTTGTGCTGAAAAGCAAGAAAGGCAGGACCATCAAGACCTATTTCAACGGGATGACCATAGACATGCACGCGGCCGGAAGGGACGTGTATGGCGTGATCAGGAAGGTGAGGGACGATAGTATTTTCATCCAGTACTATGATATCCGCAAGGCATACAATATGTGGGGTACTTCCGTGATGGACACCGTCACTTCCTACCTCACGCCCTATGCCACCAATGAGATCAGCTGGATCAGGAAGCCACCTGCTAAGTTTGAGTTCGTCAGGAACGGCACACTCTTCATGCTTGGTGGTTCAGCTTATGTGTTGTTGCACGTGATCAACGCGGCCTACCTCAAGCAGCCCGTGATAGGGTCAACCGTAGCCATCGCAGGCGGTATTGCTGTTGGAGGTTTTGTGATGAACAAAATGCGAAAGCGCAAGTATGAGATCGGTGGCGCCTACCAGCTGAAGTACATCAAGATGAATTAGCGCCTCTCCCAATGGCTATTGCCCGATGACCTTCCTGACGTCCTCATCCCCGTCAATATTCCCCATTTGCCTTTGCACCCATCCGGAGCGGACAGACACATAACGGGAAAGGGGTTTCACCGTATACTTGACAGGGTTGGGAAGTGCAGCAGCTATCATGGCAGCTTCACGGCGTGTGAGGTTTTTGGCGGGCTTGGCGAAATAGGCGCGTGACGCGGCCTCTGCCCCGTAAATACCCTTTCCCATCTCGGCCACATTGAGATACATTTCGAGAATGCGCTGTTTGCCCCAGATCAGCTCTATCATGAAGGTGAAATATACCTCAAAACCCTTGCGGATCCAGGAGCGGCCCTGCCAGAGAAAAACGTTCTTGGCCACCTGTTGGCTGATGGTGGAGGCTCCACGGACACGCCCCGGCTTTTTTTCGTTATAGGCCATCGCTTTCTTGATGCTCTTAAAGTCAAAGCCATTGTGGTCAGGGAACACCTGGTCTTCGGATGAGATCACGGCAAGCTTGATATTAGCGCTCATCTCATCGTACCTGATATAATCCCGTTTCAATCCATCACCGGAAAGAACGCTGCCCAGTTGGGTGAGCGTGATGGGCGGGTTCACCCATTTAAGTGCGATGATATATACGAACTGGCCTATAAAGAGGAAGAGGAATATTTTCTTCAGGATGCGAAACACGCGCAAATATATTGGCTAATTCGCATTTCTCCCTTCACCCATTCAACTTCCAACTTTTAATGTGAATGCAACACTGTTGATAGAGGGCCTGTCTTTGATGGCGCTCTCAAATCCCCAGCGCGCTTTGTATTCACCGGGCGCAACGCCGTCGAGGTCTGCAGATATCAATGGATTCACACTATCGCGCCATACATATGATGCAGGAAGAATGCGCTCTACCTTGCTCTTGCCATTGTACAGGATAAGCACTGCCTTACCGTGGTGGGAGATCCGGGATGCAGTTCCTGGGTGATGGTGGAGCCTTCCCGTTTCAGCGGACCGTAAGCAGAAAGCCTTATAGCGGAGTGAGAATAGAAGCTGTCCACCACCTGTCCGTAAACCCTGCGCCACTCTGCGTTGCTGCGTGGTGTAGGGATCTCATCGCCCAGATCAGATACAACGAACACCGGCTTGCCCTGCAAACGTTCTTCGAGGGCCAGTAATTGTAATTGTTGCGGCGGTAGCGTGCTGTATTGAGTGCAAAACTCGTATCGCCTGTCCAGAACCAGTACTGTGAGGGGCGCTGGTAGGAATCAAGGAAAACCACGGGCAGCCCATCTGCGCTGTCCTGGATGGCGTTTGCCCATTCTTTCGTCTTGTGGAACTCGTCTTTCTTCAGCCATTTGGCCGGCGCGATGTCGAGCGCAAGATAGACCCTGGCCACCAGGATCAGGGCCAGGGTGGGCAGGAGGAGGCGGTAAATTATTTTCTGGTTGGCTGATTGGCTGATCTGCTGGTGTGCGAGCACGATGAGCCCGATGAAGGCAGGCACGGTCCAGTTGGCTTCCACCCTGCCTTTCAGGGTAGCGATGAAGAAAGTGGCATAGATGCCGATGGTTGTCCACTTCAGGGTTTTCTCGAACTGGTCCGCAGGCTTTTTCCTGAACGCAGCATAGAGCAATAGCCATCCGATCAGCGGGCCTGCCAGCAGCAACTGGCCCAGGAAATATTCGGAAGTAAAGGAAAACCGGTATGAGGTGGCATTGCGCTCAAACAGGTGATAGTTTAACGAGGGAAGGCCGTGCATGAGTTGCCAAAGGATATGCGGTGCAAAAAGCAAGGCGGCAACGATCGCGGCAAGATAGGTCTGGCCCATCCTGAACAACCTGGGATTGCTCAGCAGGGTGAAGAAGACAATGAGGATGCCATGGTACTTGCTGTACAACATGAGTGCGATGACAAGGCCGAGCAATAAGGCGATCCGCGCTCCCGGCCTGGCGATGAAGCGCTTGTAGACCATGAAGTAGAGGCCGGTGAAGAACATCAGGGGCAGGTCAGGCACGGTGATGATGCCGCCAACCTGTAACACGAACATGGATGAGGCGATGGCATAGAACAGTTTATCGTCCCGCTTCTCCAGCAGGGTGTCTATCATCATGAGTGTTACCGTGCTCATGAGCACCGTGAACAGTCGTAGCCCAAAGGGATTGGGAAACAGTGCATAGCCGGCCTTGATCATGAGCGCCACCATGGGCGGGTGATCAAAATAACCCCAGTCCACGAAACGGGAGTATACCCAATAATAAGCTTCATCATCCAGCAGATCGGAGGTTCCAGCCTGTATCAGGTTGAGGACGAGCCAGGTGGTGTAGAACAGAGGTTTGTGGTGTTTGGAAATGAATTCCTTCATATGGCGGTGTTGGGGAGGTATTGGTGTATTCCTTTGATGGCGGCTTGTAAACGTTCCTCATCGTTTCCGCTTACGTCTACCCATGGAACGTTTTGGTTGATGAGTATGTCTTTATACATCAGGTAAAGTTCCTGGCGGGTCTGCAGGTCAGGGTACTCACGGAGTTCGTCCTTTACCCATGGGAGGTCCGTATTGCAAAGCAGATAGAGGTCATAAGGCCTTTCCACAACCTGGTCCAGGATGAACTGGTGGCATTTCCCGAACACATACTCGCACCATACTTTCATCACATACATATTGGTATCAATGAAGAGCAGGGGCGATGCGGTACGTTTATGTTCCTGGGCTTCCCACTGGTTCTGTGCCATCAGCGCGTATTCGTCTTCCAGCGCCAGTTGTCCCTTGGCGATGGTCAGCAGGTCCTCGAAATTATAGTCTGTGCCATAGTTCAGCAGGTACTCCCTGGCAAACTCCGGGCACCATGAAGCGTCATAACACTGGGCCAGTTCTTCGCAGAGGGTACTCTTGCCGGTAGATTCCGGGCCTACGATCACAATTCTTTTCAATTGGCTGATGGGAGACATGAACGCCAAAATTAGCGAATCAGCCAATAAGCGAATCAGCTAATTGATCTGGCCCTGCGTTGCCACTCGATCAGCCCAAACACAGCCATGATAAGAAGAATGAGATAGTATACGCTGGTGACCACATAGCCCTTGACGAAATAGAGCGGAATGGATGCGATGTTGGTGGCGATCCACCACCACCAGGATTCCACTTTCTTGCGGGCCATCAGCCACATGCCGGTGAAGGCGGTAGCCGAAGCAAATGCATCAGCAGCGGGGATGGCGCCGGGGGCAAACTCCTTTTTCAGGTAGCTGAGTGCAAAAAAGATGGCGATATAAAAGAATGCGAAGAAAAGCAGCTGCTGTATCCACATTTTCCGGTCTGAATATTCCACGTGGACAACATGGTGTTGGGCGGCGTCACGCCTTGCCCAGAGAATCCATCCGTAAATGGACATGATGGTGTAATAGAGATTGACCGCGGCTTCACCGAAGAGTTGCCCCTGGAAGCTCAGGTAGATATAGATGATCGTATTGATAAGACCGGTAGGATACACGAGGATGTTCTCCTTGCGGGAGAAGATCACGGAGACGATACCCATCACCACCGCCAGCCACTCATACCACGTGGTAGCGGCAAGTCCCAACAATAAAGCGTCCCATATCTCCTGCATTATCCAAAAATCAACACAAAAAATCACATCAGGAAATTGAATATTTGCAAAACTGTTTTTCCGTATGAAGATCGCAGTATTGGGATCAGGGATGGTTGGCTCCGCCATGGCGCTCGACCTCGCCATGAAGCACGACGTGAACGTATTTGACATCAGCGAGAACAACCTGATGAAGCTGCAGCAGCGCGACCCGCGCATAGCCATTACCGTTGCTGACCTGAAGCATAGGGATAAGTTCAGCGAGTGGTTCCATGATTTCGATTATGTGGTGATCGCAGTACCGGGCTTCATGGGATTTGAAACGGTGAAGGCTGTGATAGAAGCAGGCAAGAACATCGTTGACATATCGTTCTTCCCCGAGAACGCGCTGGAGCTGGATAAGCTGGCAAAGGAGAAAGGCGTCACGGTGATCACGGACTGCGGCGTTGCGCCCGGAATGAGCAACTATATCATTGGGCGGTACAATGAGGAAATGGAGATCGAAAGCTTCGAGATCTATGTAGGCGGACTACCCAAGATGCGCAAGAAGCCTTTTGAATACAAGGCGCCATTCTCACCCGTGGACGTGATAGAAGAGTATACCCGTCCCGCGCGCATCATGGAAAACGGCCACATTGTGGTGAAGCCAGCGCTGACGGAACTGGAGTGGATGCAGTTTGATGGGCTTGGCACGCTGGAAGCATTCAATACCGATGGTTTGCGCTCCCTGTTGTATACCATGCCCCATATCAAGAACCAGAAAGAGAAGACGCTGCGCTATCCCGGGCATGTTGACCTGATCATCGCGTTACGCGAAGCGGGATTTTTCAGTGAAGAGCCCATCAATATCAATGGCCTTCACCTGACCCCCTTCATTTTACCAGCAAGATCCTCTTCAGTGAGTGGAAGCTGGGCGAAGAGGAAGAGGAGCTTACGGTGATGAAGGTGATCTTGAGAGGCAAGAGCATGGACGTGACCTACGAAATGCTGGACCGTTATGACCCGGAGACGAAGATATCTTCCATGAGCAGGAGTACGGGTTATGTGGCCACAGCAACAGTAGACATGCTGGCAGCCGGTAAGTTCAGGGAATCCGGTGTATTCCCGCCCGAGCTGGTGGGCAGGCACAAGGCCTGTTTTGACCACGTGATCAACTACCTCGCCGAGCGCGGCGTGATCTGGAAGAAGCATTAATGTTCACCCACCCCCCTCGCCCTGCAAGAGCCGGCTCTTGCAGAGCGAGCAAAACTAAATTGGTTTACTCGTGAAAACTACAACCGTAGGCGTAAGCGCGGAGTATAAAAAGAGACTCCGCACTGCCATTTTCTCTATCATATTGTTCATTATTGTATTTCTTCTTCTGCTGGCTGCTACTGTGGTATTTGCAGGTGCCTGTGCTTACTTTGGCCTGGCGTTGATCGCTGCGAGTCCGGGCTTCTTTACGTTAATGATAGGCGGCGGACTGGCCTCCATGGGATTGTTGGTGTTCTTTTTCACGGTGAAATTCCTTTTCACGAAGAATAAGCAGGACCTCTCCGGCATGGTGGAGATCAGCAGGCAGGATGAACCGCAGCTGTTCAGTGTTATTGATGACATTGTGCAGAAGGCGGGCACACCGGCTCCCAAAAAGACCTTTCTCACCACCAACGTGAATGCGGCAGTTTTTTATGACTCCAGCTTCTGGAGCATGTTCCTGCCCGTAAAGAAGAATCTCATGATAGGCATGGGCCTGATCCACTCTACAACAGTGGATGAGCTTAAGGCTGTGCTGAGCCATGAATTCGGCCATTTTTCGCAGCGTTCCATGAAAGTAGGCAGTTATGTGTACAATGTGAACCGCATTATTTACAACATGCTGTATGAGAACGACTCCTATGTTTCGTTAGCACAGCGCATCGCCAATATCAACGGCTATTTCAGCTTTTTCGTGAACCTGGCTTTCAAGGTGGTGATCGGGATCCAGTGGCTGCTGAGGCAGGTGTATAAGGTTGTGAACCTTAGCTATATGGGGCTTTCCAGGGAAATGGAATTCCATGCAGATCACGTGGCAGCAAGTATAGTTGGTTCGCAACCCTGTGTAGACTCTTTGTTGAGGCTTGGCCTTGCCGACCATTGTTTTGACAGGGCGATCCAGTATTACAACATGAAGATCAGGGAAGGGATCAAGACGAAGAATCTATATGACAACCATGACCACGTTTTCCAGACTACAGGAAAAGACGCAGGACTGCCTTTGTTGAATGGGATTCCCCTGATCACTAAGCAAAATAACATGCGCTTCCAGACCAGCAGGATAGTGATCAAGGACCAGTGGGCATCACACCCCGATACTTTGGAACGCGTAAGGGCATTGGAACAATTGAACATTCCTGTTGCTGCTGAGGAGAAGATGCCGGCGGTAACGATCCTGAAGAACAGGCTGAGGGAAGAGGAGCAGCTTACGGAGATCATGTTTTCCGGTGTCACATACGATGTAGAGGTGAAGTATATAGACAAGCAGGTCTTCAGCGAGGAGTTCAACAACTTAATGAGGGACATTCCCTATCATGAGATGTTCAATCATTATTACGACAGGAAGGATCCCGTGTTGCCCGGGACATGAGGATGAAAGGTGAGGCGGCAGATACGAAAATTCTTTTCTCAGACGAAAAAGTGGGGTGGGTCTATGAGGCCATCACCTTGGAAAATGATATCGCAACGCTGGGACAGATCTCGCGTTCAGAAATAGAGACCAAGACCTTTGATTATAATGGCGAGAAGTTCAAGGCAATGGATTCATCCGGCCTCATACCTGTTCTCCAGCAGGAACTGGACTTAGTGAATCGTAAGATCAGCGAAAACGATGTATTGATCTATAATCATTTCCTCTCGCTGGCCCGAGTGAAGGACCAGGGCGAGTCGTTCGCACAATTGTTCGCCGATCTGGCGGCAATCGATAAAGCGAATGACGCCTATTTTGGGATCTATGTTGAGATGAGGCATGCCGGGGACTTCATGAGTCAGGAAACGCCTTTTGAGCAGATCGAAGCCAATATGGTAATGATGAAGGAGAAAGAGAAAGCGTTCAGGGAAAGCCTGGCGGAGCTCATGGGCAACCCATATTACCAGTTCGCGATAACGGAGGAAAGACAGAAGCAGTTCCGGGATTACCTGGATAAGGAGCATATTTATTTCACAAGGCCAAATATGACGAGGAAGCACTCGCGCTATATTATTCGGCAATGGATAATTTCTATTATGTGGTAGCGGAAACAAGGTCAAACTGTAAGCGGGAGATCCTGGACAGCATGAATAAGCTGGCCAATTGAGCGCTCTTGCAGAGCCAATAAATAGAAAAGCCCGACATTGCTGCCGGGCTTTTTCTTTTCGATATTATGTGATTAATACCTACCGCGGTTGTTACCGTAACCACCACCGCCGAAGCTGCGCTTAGGCCTGTCTTCTTTGGGTTTAGCTTCTGCTACTTTGATGGTCCTGCCATCAACGTCTGCACCGTCCAGTTCAGAAATCGCTTTCTTAGATGCTTCGTCGTCTGACATTTCCACAAAGCCAAAGCCGCGGGACCTTCCGGTTTCCCTGTCGGTGATAACTTTAGCTGATGTTACTTCTCCGTAAGGAGTGAAAAACTCTCTCAAGTCTTCATCCTGTACGTTGAAGCTCAAGTTGGAAACGAAAATGTTCATGATCTGATAATTGAAAAAAATTAAAAATTTTTGAGAACACGAGACGAAAGAAACTAACTATTGGTGCAGGAGTTCTGACTGGATAATTAAAGAATTTCGATGCGAGGCTCAAATTGACCCAGCAAAGATAGGTTTAATTAACCAGAGTCAACGAAAAAGATTTTAGCCATGCGGCAATGGCTCAGAACAGGTTGATTTTCACTCTAATAGGTCTGGAAGTGGTATACCCTGCAACCAGGGTTCCAGGAGGTCCGTGTCAAGGTAGGCGGTGTAGGTGTGCACCTGTTTCTTGTCGTAGTCGCAGTAGGCCTCCACATAATAGTCTGACAATTGGAAGAGAAAGACCATGGTGCCTTCCTCCAATTTCTTGGCCAGCAGGATAGCGTCATGCAGTACTACGCTTTTCTTCGCTTGTTCGTCCAGTACAATGAATTCAGAAAGCTTCATAGTGTTAAGTTTTAAATGCGGACAGTTAAATACTTAAGGACACGATGCTTCGGACTAAACGGACAAAGAGCTGTTAAACCGCTTTCCGGGTTCTGCATTCAAATCTAGGTTTTTGGAACGAAAGAAAGTAAATTGGTTTATGCGTTTCCGCGCTTTAAAATACCTTCTTGTGTACCTTGCGCCTGCCGTGGTGATCTTTTCGATCTGGAGCAGGGATGCCCGGTCATATGCGGCGGTGGCCTTCATATTTGGCGTACTGCCTTTTTTGGAACTATTCACCAAGGGCTCCACGCGCAACCTGGAGAAGGTGGAGGAGGAGATAGCCAAGAAGGATATTTTGTACGATGTGTTGCTGTGGATGCTGGTTCCCGTCCAATATGGGACGATGGTGTATTTTCTGTTCTGCATTTCCGAGCCATTGCCTTTTTACACCAGGTTGGGCATGATGCTGGCTTATGGCATGAGCTGCGGTATACTGGGTATCAATGCCGCGCATGAGTTGGGGCACCGGCCCACCTGGTATGAGCAACTCATGAGCAAGATGCTGTTGCTGACCACGTTGTACATGCATTTCTTCATCGAACATAACAGAGGGCATCACAAGCATGTATCAACAGATGAGGACCCGGCTTCCGCACGCAAGGGAGAAACGGTGTATGCCTTCTATGTGCGCACGGTTGTAGGCTCCTGGTTTTCTGCCTGGAAGCTGGAAGGGAAAAGGCTGAAGGGAAAAGGCCTTCCTTTTTGGAGCCTCCGCAATGAAATGCTTCGCTTCCAGTGTATACAAGCTGCTTTGCTGCTTTTTATATTTCTCATTTTCGGTTATGCCACGCTGTTGTGGTTCATAGGCGGCGCGGTTGTTGGTTTCATGTTGCTGGAAACCGTTAACTATATAGAGCACTACGGTTTGAGGAGGGAGAAGAAGGGGGACGTGTACGAGCGCGTGATGCCCGTGCATTCGTGGAATTCAAATCATCCGCTGGATAGGCTTATCCTTCTCGAGTTGTCCAGGCATTCAGACCATCACTACCTCGCCAGTCGGAAGTACCAGATCCTTCGGCATTTTGATGAGAGTCCCCAGATGCCCACCGGATATCCAGGCATGATGCTGCTTTCGCTTGTTCCGCCCTTGTGGTTTAAGGTCATGGATAGAAGGGTAGAGGCATTGAGGCATTGAAAAAAGAAAAACCCCGCGTCTCCGCGAGGTTCTCCAATGCCTTAATGACTTCACTTACTCCGCCTCTGCAACTACTTCTTCCACTTCAGGGATCATGCGCTTCATCATCTGCTCGATGCCGGCCTTGAGGGTGATCATGGATGAAGGGCAACCGCTGCAAGAGCCCTGCAGCATGAGGGTCACCACGCCATTGTCGAATTTCTTGAACTGTATGGCGCCACCGTCCATTTCCACGGCGGGCTTCACATAATTATCTAGGATCTCCCTGATCTTCTGCTCCACGTCAGCGTTCTCGGAGAATACAGGGGTATCTTCTTTTTTCTCCACCTTGGGAACCAGGTCTTCATTGATGACCACCTTGCCTTCCTCCAGATAGTCTTTGAGGAACTGGCGGAGGGAGGGCTTGATCTCTTCCCAATCTGCTTCGGGCGTGCGGGTAATGGTCACAAAATTGCTGGCGATGAACACGGCCTTCACGAAGGGGAAGCCAAAGAGCTCAACAGCCAAAGGCGAAGGGTTGGCGGCCTCAATGTCCGGGAAATCAATGCTTTTGCCGGGATAAAGGAGTTTGTTGGCCACAAACTTCATGGTTTCCGGGTTGGGCGTCATCTCTGTGTATATGCTGATAGCCGGGCTGCCAGTCTGTATCATATGCTGTATTTGAGGTACAAAATTAATAACAACGGAAGGGATTTCTTGTTTTTGCCTGTTAAAGGGGCTCTCCAGGAGCCTACAAGGGGCATAAATTTCCAAAATCGTAAATAGACTAACTTAGCCTAAAATCTAACCGTATGGTATCATCAAGAATAGAACAAGCACTGAACCAGCAGATCCTGCTGGAAGCCCAATCGTCCCAGATCTACCTGGCCATGGCCTCATGGGCAGAGGTGGAAGGTTATGAAGGGATCAGCAGCTTCCTGTACAAGCATTCAGATGAAGAGCGCATGCACATGCTGAAGCTGGTGAAGTTCATCAACGAGCGTGGCGGCCACGGCATCATCCCGGCGCTGACCATGCCTCCCGTTAAGTTTGAAGGCATCAGGCCCCTTTTCCAGATGGTGCTGGATCACGAGATCCACGTGAGCAATGAGATCAACAAGCTGGTAGACATCTGTTTACAGGAGAAGGACTACACCACACATAATTTCCTGCAGTGGTATGTGAGCGAGCAGATCGAGGAGGAAGCGCTGGCGCGCAAGATCATCGACAAGCTGAAACTGATCGGTGATGATAAGGCAGGGCATTACCTGTTCGACAGGGATCTTGCGAATTTCCAGGGACACTGATCAGTTGGCAATGGGGCAGTGGGGCAATGGGACATTGAGGCATTGGGGCATTGGGACATAATGCCTCAATGCCTCGATGACTGATATGCCATTTCGCCGAACATCTGCTTCACCGGCTTCACTGTATAGCCCGCCTTCCGCAGAAGCTCTATCACCCCATCCTTACCGGGCAGGTGGCCAGCTCCAACGGCAAAGAGGGTATTGCCTTCTTTCATGGCCGTTTCCATGACGGGTATCCAGTTCTTGTTACGGTTGCCGAGCAGGATCTCTTCGTACCCCTTCATATCGGGTGATTCACTGATCTCCTGTGAGAGACCCTTCAGGTCCTGGTTCTTATATGCCTCCACCATCTTGGAGAATTGTGATTTCTGTTCCGGCATTTTACGGATCATGTCCAGCACCATCTGCACTTCAACGGAATCAGGGATCTTATCGAAGACAGCCATCTGGTCTTCCACGCGCTCCAGCCCTTGATGTCTTTCTTCTGTTGTTTGGCCATCATGATCATGGTCTGCTCATAACTTTCACTAGCAGCGCAGGGAAGTGTTTTGGTGGAGAGCAAACTGATCAGGGTGATGGGCTTCATTTTGTTGAACATCATCATGGGCATGCGCAGGGAGTCCTGCACGTAGGCTGAAAGGAACTTGTAATCCTCGGCGCTCATCAGGTCTTTGAGGGATTTGTCTTTCATGATCATGAGCGATGCCATCTTCATCATCATCCCCGGATCATCCATATCAATCTCCAGGTATACGTTTTTCGCATTGCTGAACTTCTCTTTCAGCGTGGAGGAGAACTGGAAATCCTCTTTGCAGATAACGTGTATGGTGCCGTAGAGGTACGAGGGGGTGGATAACCCTTTACCGCTGATCTCCCAGAGCAAGGCGTTCTCGTTCTCTGCCGGCTTCTGTCCATATGATGAGGTGAAGACGGTGAATAGTGCCGCCAGTAGGATCATGATGTTCTTTTTCATCGGGAATAGTTGTTCTATAATAACTCAGTGCTGCTCCATTTGTTCCAGCATCTGTTTGAGACGCTCGATCTGCCTGCCGTACAATTTACGGATATACCATCTGTTGAGGAAAAACATCGGCACGGTACTGACCACCATCAGGAACAAAAGCCGGGCCAATGACCAGGCAACGGAAACGTTCTCTGAAGGCAGCGCGAAGAAATTATCCGATTTGGGAAAATTGGTGATCTCGAAATAATAGAAGAAGCCGAGGATCAGCGGGATAATGGCCGTGCCGGCGATGAGATAAAGCCTGGTGAACTTCTCCAGGGTGGCTACCTGTTTGGTGAGGTTGCTTTTGACCTGGCAGGCCATGCATTCCATCTCATGTAAAAGCTTGTACTTGAAATAAAAGTAAATGAAGAAAAGGGCTGCGATGGCGGCATAAACACCGGAAATGATGCGGAACCGCCCATCGAAGTCAAGCAAATAGTATATGATGATGGTGCCGAAACTGATCACCACCACGAGGAGTTCCAATAGTATGTTCCGTTTCATTTTGGCGATGGGGCTGTTTGACCTTTTGCCAATGATCTCAGAGAGTACCCGGGTGCTGGGGGCCTCCTGTTCCTGCCACATTTGTTTCAACTGATCAAGCTCCATGTTCAATAGTTTGTACCGACTTACGTAATTTTTCCTTTGCCCTGTTCATCTTCACGCGGAGGGTGCCCTGGCTGATACCGAGGATGTCTTCCATCTCCTCATAGCTGCGGTCTTCCAGGTAGAGCATTACCACGGCGCGGTCTATTTCCGGAAGTTCCCTGATGGCTTGGTAAAGGGCCTTCAGTTTCTCCTCTTTTTGTTGATCCGCCCCGGGGTCAATAGCCTCCGGCATGGTGAACTGGTCCATGTACACCAGGTCAGCCTGCTTTTTCCGCAACCCTGAGATAGCGGTATTAAGTGCGATGCGATAAAGCCAGGTGGAGAATTGCGATCTCCCTTCAAATGCCGGCCATGCTTTCCACAGCTGGATCACGATCTCCTGGAAAAGGTCGTCCCGCTCATCCTGCCTGCGCGCATATATGGAGCATATCTTGACGATGATGCCTTTGTGCTTTTCTACCAGGTTAAGGAAATGCTGCGGATCGTTCATGCAAGGGGTTTGTCGTGCAGGACATGAAAAAGTTACGATGGCAAAAATAATGTTAACGCTGATGAGCGGTAAAGGAGCTTTTCAAGGTTGCTGTAGTTTTGTGATGAACCAAAGGAACAACAGATGAGAAATTTTACACTGATCGTAGTAATGGCTTTAGCAGTTTTGTCTTGTGAGAAGGACCCTTTGAAGGAAACGGCATCCGATTTCATCCTGAAACGATACCGTGAGTTCCCGGGCGGGAACAATACGCTGGATGTGGAAAGGGCTTTGAATCTGGACGAGACCACCAATTTCAACGCAAAGATCAGCAAGGTGGGGGCTAACCTCGTTTTGGATATTGGCGGAACCCAGGTGAATACCGTTGTGCCCAAGCTTTCCGCATCCATCATTTTCGCGGGCAGGTCGGATCCACAGGCCATCATCGGCACTTATACATTTCCCGGCGCTTATCCCGGTGTGGACATTTACTTTTTTGAACACAACCCTACAGGCTACTATGGAAGGTCTATCCCCGCTTCCGGAACGCTGGTAGTAGGCTATGATGCGGCTTCAGGGACATATAATGGGGAGATCAAGGAGCTAAAATACGAGATACCCTACAGGGCTGAGTACACTTTTGAGAAGTTCGACGGCAGCTTCAAGCAGGTCAAGTTCCGGCCATAGGCTACATCAATGAGAACAGCATCCAGAATGCGAGGATGGCCGAGAAGATGCCGGTGATCTTGAAGAACATGCCGCGTTTCCAGTTGGCGAGGAAGATGATGGATGCGGCGCTGAGGCAGACGAAAAATATCAGGGTGCTGGTGGAATTGTTCTGCAGGGCGGCGGGGTAGGGAGCAAAGTAGCGGGCGCGCGCCTCGGAGAATTTTTCGCTGTGCTCTGCAATGTAGATCCAACGCCCGATCTCGATGGCAGGGATGATGAAGAGTATGCCGGCGAGGATGAGGGCGCTTGTCTTTTTCATGCCGGCAAATCTAATAACGTTAGTTAAAATTACGAATTACGGATTCCGGATTCCGAATTGTTTCTGAATCCGGAATCCGGAATCCGGAATTCGGAATTCGGAATTCGTAATTCGTAATTACAACACTTTATCAATGATCTGGATCAGGCCATTCTTGGTAGGAACTGATTTGGAGATCTTGGCGCCGCCAGGTTGAGGGCATTTCCGGCTGCGTCTTTCAGTCCGCCTTTGGTAATATCATCAGCACTTACCTTGCCCGGAACGATGTGCTTTTTCAGCAGGCTTTCCAGTTGGCTCTTGTTCTCAGGCTTGAGCAGGTTCTGGATAGCGTCCTGGGGAACATTCTTAAGCGCATCATTGCTGGGGATCAGCATGGTGAATTGATCTTTGCCTACGAGCTTGCTGAGGTCTCCCAGGTTGCCGGCATTCTTAAGAAGCCCTGCGAAAGAAGAGAGCTCAGGCGTTTTGCCCAGTGTGCTCATCAGGCCTGCGGCCGGGCTGGAGCAGTTCATGTTGAGCAGGGTAACCATTACCATCACCAGTGCGAGTTTGAAGAAATTCTTTTTCATGTAATAAGTTTTGGACAGCAAATGTTCACCATCGCTGCCTAAAATGACAACAGGCCTCGGGGAGGCCTGTTGCAAATAATTATTACGATACAAGTTCAGTTCGCAGGGAGCAGGTCGCAGTTCGCAGGGCTTCCCCAATACCTACTCGATGATGCGCAATTTGGCGTAGTTCAACATGATCTTCTTCTCTCCGTTGTGTTCAAACTTAATGGTGGCAACGGGGTTGTGGGAGGCGCCTTCCATCTTGATCACTTGGCCGAAGCCGAACTTTTGGTGCTCTACCTTCATGCCTTCGGCAAGATTGGCGGTATCGCTGGGCTTGAAGTCTGCGCTGGGCTGGTGTTCCACCACCTTGCCGGGTGTCTTGGGCGCGTTGTACGATGGCGTGCTGCTCTTGCTGGGCGGTGCGCCATAGCGGATCTCTGCTTCGCGCGCTGCATTGTTGTTGCTGTTTCCGCCGCGCCAGCCGCCATTCATACGCTCGTAGGCGCTGGTTTTGAAGTTACCGGCCGACTGGTTCCTCATGCCCCACCGGCGAAGGAGCGATCCAGGTATTGCTCCGGCAGTTCATCCAGGAAGCGAGAGGGCTCGTTCTGTACCAGCTGTCCAAATTTATATCGGGTGTTGGCGTAGGAGATCCAAAGCCGCGCCTTAGCGCGGGTGATCACCACGTAGAAGAGGCGTCTTTCTTCTTCCAGTTCCTCGCGGGTGTTGATGCTCATGGCGTTGGGGAAGAGCATTTCTTCCAGGCCCGCAGCGAAAACGCAGGGGAACTCCAGGCCCTTGGCCGCGTGGATGGTCATCAGCTTCACCGTATCCGCGTTGGGATCTTTATCGTCAGCGTCCGTGAGCAAGGTGATCTGCTGGAGGTAAGCGCCCAGTGATTTGCTGATCACCTCGCCGTCCTCATTGTCCGGACTCTCCACCCACTCCTTAATAGAGTTCAGCAATTCCTGTACGTTCTCGTAGCGCTGCATGCCTTCGGTACTCTTATCATTGAAGAGTTCCTTCACCAGGTTGGTTTGCTTACCCACGTGCACGGCCACCTCATATGCGTTCTTGCTCTCCAGCATGGAGTGGAAGCTCTTGATCATGGTCACGAACTGGTCCAATGCTTCCAGGGTGTTGCCCTTGAAGCCATACATGGCGGCATTGGTCAATACTTCCCACATCGTCATCTGCCGCTCATTGGCCAACAGCACAAGCTTATCCACCGTGGTTTTGCCGATGCCTCGAACAGGATAATTGATGATACGCTTCAGCGCTTCCTCGTCCCTGGTATTGACGGCCATGCGGAGGTAGGCGATATAATCCTTGACCTCCTTGCGCTGGTAGAAGCTGATGCCACCGAAGATGGTATAGGCTATGTTCATGCGGCGCAGGGATTCTTCAAAAGCGCGCGATTGCGCATTGGTGCGGTAGAGGATCGCGAAATCGCGGTTTCTATAATGGTTGCGCAGCTTTTGTTCCTGTATGGTATCGGCCACAAACTTTCCTTCGTCGTTGTCCGCCGCGGTACGCACGAGTTTGATCTTCTCGCCGTGGTCGTTATCGGTCCACAACTCCTTCGGGATCTGGCCCTTGTTGTTGTTGATCACCTCATTGGCCACGTTGATGATGTTCTTGGTGGAACGATAGTTCTGTTCCAGCTTCACCACGTGCACATTGTCGTAGTCCTTCTGGAACTGCAGGATGTTCTGGATGGTGGCGCCGCGGAAGGAGTAGATCGATTGGGCGTCATCACCCACCACGCAGACGTTCTCATTTGCCGCACCCAGGAGTTTGATCACCTCGTACTGTGCGGGGTTGGTATCCTGGTACTCATCGATCAGAATATATTTGAACTTATGCTGGTACTTATGGAGTGATTCCGGCACCTGGGTCAGCAGTTCGTAGAACTTCAAGAGCAGGTCGTCAAAGTCCATCGCGCCGTTTTTGAAGCAACGCGCTACGTATGCTTTATAGATCTGGGCGATGGCGGGGCGGTTGGCGCGCATGTCCTCCTGCTGTATGCCATAATCATTGGCGTAGTCAACCGCGTTCACCAGGGCGTTCTTCGCCGAGGAGATCCGGTTATAGACGGTGCTGGGCTTATAATGCTTATCGTCCAGGTTCAATTCATTGATCACGGTCTTCAGAACGCCCTTGGCATCGTCCGTGTCATAAATGGTAAAATTGGAGGGATAGCCTATTTTTGTCGCTTCCGTGCGGAGAATACGCGCAAAAACAGAGTGAAAAGTGCCTATGTAAAGGTTTCTTGCTTCACCCGAACCGAGGATATGCTCCACGCGTTCCTTCATTTCCTTCGCAGCCTTATTGGTAAAAGTGAGGGCCAGGATATTGAATGAATCCACCCCGTTAGCCATCAGGTGGGCTATGCGGGTGGTGAGTACCTTGGTTTTTCCACTGCCAGCGCCCGCAACGATCATCAGCGGGCCATTGATATGTGTAACTGCTTCACGCTGCCGGTCGTTCAACCCGGCCAGATAATCCTTCATCCTACAAATGTAGCATTCGCCCCCGTCAAAACCCCGTGAACAACTGCACGACTGCGAGGGATTTTTCCCCACCGCTCTGCAAGAGGCCGCTCTGCAAGAGCCGGCTCTTGCAGAGCCAAAAATGATTAACTTAAATGCCGATGGAAATTTCTCGTTCGTCCCTGCCGGAGAAGGTCCTGCAGTTTGGGACAGGTGTACTGCTTAGGGCGCTGCCTGATTATTTTATTGACAAGGCCAACAGACAGGGGCTGTTCAACGGCCGGGTGGTGGTGGTGAAGTCCACCGAAGGGGATACGGACCTGTTCGCCCGCCAGGATAACAACTATACCATCTGCGTGCGGGGGATAGAGAAGGGCCGGAAAGTGGAGGAGAACATCGCCAGCACGGCCATCTCCCGTGTGCTTTCCGCGAGAACGCAGTGGCAGGAGATCCTGGCCTGTGCCCATAACCCGGAGCTGGGCATCATCATTTCCAATACCACCGAGGTGGGCATAACGCTAACGCAGGATGATCCTTCTGCCCGGCCGCCCGCATCGTTTCCCGGCAAGCTCCTGGCTTTTTTATGGGAACGATGGAGACATTTCCACGGCAGCGCGGATAAAGGATTCATCATCATCCCCACGGAGTTGATCACCAACAATGGCGCGGAGCTCAAGCGCATCGTGCTGGAGCTGGCGACGCGCAACCATATGGAGCAGGAATTCGTGGATTGGGTGAGCAACCACAACCGCTTCTGCAATTCACTGGTGGATCGCATTGTGCCGGGCAAGCCGGCGGATACGGCCTCCCTGGGATTGAACTATACCGATGAACTGCTCACCATGGCCGAGCCGTTCAGGCTTTGGGCCATTGAGGGGGACGATGAAGTGAAGCGCGTGCTCGGTTTTGCGGAAGTAGATGAAGGCGTGGTCATCACGCCTGACATCAGCCGGTACAAAGAACTCAAGCTCCGGCTGCTCAACGGCACCCATACGTTCTGCAGCGGCCCGGCTTTCCTTTCCGGCATGGGCATCACCAGAAATGCCACACTGGACCCCGAATTCTCCAGCTTCATGCACAAACTGATGGAAGAGATCTCCGCGGCCATCCCCATGGAGATCGATGAAGAAACGCGCAAGACCTATGCTGCACAGGTGCTGGAGCGCTTCGCCAATCCATACATAGACCACCAGTGGATCAGCATCACCCTGCAGTACAGCTCCAAGATGCGCATGCGCAACCTGCCGCTGCTGGAGACATGGTACCAGCGCTACAACTCCGTGCCCCTGATGATGGCTACCGGCTTCGCAGGATATATCTACTTCATGAAGGGTGTGTATAACGGCAAAGAACACACGATAAAAGACGATAAGGCAGAGATGTTCCGCAACTGGTGGCAAACACTGAATGCGGACCAGGTGGTGGACGCCGCGCTGGCAGTGAAGCCCTCTGGGGACGGGACCTCACACAACTCCCGGGCTTCAGGAACGCTGTGGCACGCATACTCATGGGCATGCTGGCCCAGGGCGTATTTGAAACCATACAACAAATGACGAGGCGATGAAGAATTTCATGGACGATGAGTTCCTGCTTAATAGCGTAACAGCGGTAACCCTGTACAACGAGTTTGCCCGCGACCTTCCATCATCGACTACCACAACCACCTGCCCCCGCAGGAGATCGCGGAGAACAAGCAGTACCGGAACATCACGGAACTCTGGCTCAATGGCGATCATTATAAGTGGAGGGCCATGCGTGCCAATGGCATCAACGAAAAATACATCACCGGTGATGCTACGGACAGGGAAAAATTTGCCGCATGGGCCGCTACGGTTCCCTATACCTGGCGAAACCCGCTCTTCCATTGGACGCACCTGGAGCTGAAAAGATATTTCGCGATCGATGGGCTCTTGCAGAGCTCAAGTGCTGATAAAATATATGACCGGACCAACGAGCTGCTTCAGGATCCCGCATTCACTTCACGTGGACTCCTCGAGCGCATGAGGGTGGAAATGCTATGCACCACGGATGATCCGGTTGACGATCTCCGCTGGCATAAGCAGATCAGCGAAGATGGCTGGAAGGTGAAGGTATTGCCTGCGTTCCGGCCGGACAAGGCGATGAATGTGGACGATGTGGCCAGCTTCCATCACTATCTCTCCATGCTGGAGGCCAGTGCAGACACATCCATCGGCTCCTTTCATGATTATGTGTCCGCATTGAAGAAACGCCATGATCATTTTGTGTTACACGGCTGCAATATCAGCGATCATGGCCTGGAGGAGATCTATGCGGAAGACTATACGGAGCAGGAGATATCGAACATCTTCCTCAAGATCCGCAACGGAAAGGAACTGGCTCTGCAAGAGCGGCGAAAGTTCAAAACTGCCATGCTGGTGACCTTCGCTGAGTGGGACTGGGAGAAAGGCTTTGTGCAGCAGTATCACCTGGGTCCTATAAGGAACAACAACAGCAGGGCCATGAGAACGCTGGGGCCGGATACAGGGTGGGACAGTACGGGCGACCTCCCGCAGGCAAAGGCTTTGTCGAAGTTCCTCGACAGGCTGGACAGCAACAACACACTGGCCAAGACCATCATTTACAATATCAATCCCGCCGATAATGAGGTGTTCGCCACCATGACGGGAAACTTCAATGATGGCAGTATCGCCGGTAAGGTACAGTGGGGATCGGCGTGGTGGTTCCTTGACCAGAAAGACGGCATCGTCAAACAACTGAATACGCTGAGCAATATGGGTCTGCTGAGCAGGTTTGTGGGCATGCTTACGGACAGCAGGAGTTTCCTCAGCTTTCCGCGTCATGAATATTTCCGCAGGATACTCTGCGATCTCATTGGAACAGACATAGAGAACGGCGAACTGCCGCATGACATGGCCTGGGCGGGGAAGATCGTGAGCGATATCTGTTATCATAATGCCGTCAACTATTTCAACCTCCATCATGACTAAGCCCGCCGGAAGATTTCGCTGGACCATCTGTGCCCTCCTGTTCTTTGCCACTACCATCAATTACCTGGACAGGCAGGTGCTTAGCCTGTTGCAGCCCTACCTGGCGGAGAAGTTCAACTGGACCAATACTGATTATGCCAACATCACGGCGGTGTTCCAGATCATGTACGCCGTGTCCATGTTGTTCGCCGGCAGGGTCATAGACCGACTGGGCACAAAAAGCGGTTATGCATTGGCGATAGTGGTGTGGTCGCTCGCTGCCATCGTACATATATATGCGCTGCCCATTGGCGAGGCAGTGCTTCCCTTGCTGGGCGTGGTGGGTATCACAGGATTCTCTGTTTCTGTATTGGGCTTCATGGTATCACGAGCGCTGCTGGGCATAGGCGAGGCGGGCAATTTCCCTGCGGCCATCAAGGCAACAGCGGAATATTTTCCAAAGCAGGAGCGCAGTTTTGCAACCGGCATCTTCAACTCAGGTACTACTATCGGCGCTATCCTTGCACCACTAACGGTGCCGCTCATACGCGTAGCCTGGGGATGGCAGGCCGCATTTGTGGTGATGGGTGTGCTGGGCTTCGTGTGGTTATTCTTCTGGCAGGTGATGTATGCGAAGCCGGTGGAACAGAAGAGGATGGACGATGAGGAACGTGCGTACATATTGGCCGGCGAGGAAGAGGTGGCCACTGATTCCGCGGGCCGACTCAACTGGCTGCAGTTGCTCGGCTACAGGCAAACATGGTCTTTTGCCATAGGGAAATTTCTTACTGATGGCGTGTGGTGGTTCTTCCTGTTCTGGCTTCCCGCATACCTCAAAGCGCAATATGGTATTGTGGATAAGGCCATCATGTTGCCACTGTTCGTCCTGTATTCCATGACCATGATCGGCAGCATCGGCGGCGGATGGTTTCCCATGTATTTCATTCGAAAGGGCCACAAGGTATATGACGGCCGTATGAAGGCCATGTTCATCATCGCGCTCTTCCCGCTGGTGATCCTGGCTGCACAACCGCTTGGTAACATCAGCTATTGGATCCCGGTCTTGCTCATCGGCATTGGCGCCTCAGCGCACCAGGCATGGAGTGCCAACCTCTTCACTACGGTTTCCGATATGTTTCCCAAGGTGTCCGTTGGTTCTGTGATCGGCATCGGGGGAATGGCCGGCGGGCTGGGTGGCGTCTTTGTCTCCAAGATCGGCGGCGCCCTGTTCGATCATTACAAAGCTCTCGGCCACATCGAAACAGGCTATACCATCATGTTCACTTTCTGCGCCGTTGCCTATCTGCTGGCGTGGAGCATCATGAAGGCCCTTGTTCCGCGTTACAAACCCGTGAAGTAGTTCCTGCGAACTGCGAACCGCTCTTTGCGAACTAGAGCTCGATCCCTATCTTTTTCATCAGTATCGTTGCGTTGAGTGAACTACAGATGCCGGGCTTGAGTTTGTAATCGAAGAAGAGTTCTTCTGCCTGAACCTGCACATCGAAATGGTAGTTGTGGATACCGGGCTGGTCGGATGCCAGGGTGGCGAGTTCAAGATCGTGTGTGGCTACGAGGCCGATGGCCTGGTCTTGCAGCAGCTGCCTGACCAGCGCCTTGGAGCCTGTATGTCGGTCCGCGGAGTTGGTGCCACGCAGGATCTCATCGAGCAGTATGAACACGGGTGTGCGCGTCTTCACCACGTCAATAATAGCCTTGAGTTTTTTCAGTTCTGCATAGAAAGTGGAAGTGCTTTCTTCGAGGTTGTCCTTAATGCGCATGCTGCTCATGACGGGGATGGGGGAGAACGTCATGGAGGCCGCGTCTACGGGCGCACCCATCGACCCCAAGACCATATTCACGCCTACGCTGCGCAGGAAGGTGCTTTTCCCCGCCATGTTGGAGCCGGTGATGATATTGATCTGGGCGAAGCCGGCCGTACTGAAATCATTACGCACCATCTTCGCCTTGTCTATCAGCGGGTGACCGAGGCCGTTAGCCTGGAAGCAGGGCTCGGTGCTGAGCGAAGGGAAATGCCATGCGGGCTGGTTGAAGGCCAGCGTGCCGATGCTGCACAGCGCCTCGAACTGTTCAAGCGCGCCGAACCAGTGCCGCACTTCGTGGTTGTTCTGTTGTTTCCAGTGCTCCAGTTGCATCACCTGCTGCAGGTCCCAGAGAAAGAATATGTTCAGGGGAATGAATACCAGCGGGTTGAAACGGTAATCAAACCTGCCGAGGATCTTATTCAGTGAATGAATAGCCGCGGAGGCTTTGTTGCCATCGCGTTTGAGTTCCTGTTGCAGCTGTTTAAGGTGAGCATCAGGAAAGGTTGCATTCTCAATGTGGGTGATGGTATGCGCAAGTGTATTCACCTGTGGCACAATGCTGTTGAGCCGGTTATACAGCGGCGCCACGCGCCTGGTGATGGAGAAAGCAAACATGCCGAAGACCGTGAGGCCCAGCAGGAATTGCTGGTAGTTGATAAGATCTGCGATGTATATGCCGAGCAGTGCAAGTGCCAGTGCGGGAACCACGAAGCGCAGGACCTTCCATATGGGCTTGTGGATGTATTGGTCCGCCTCGCCCAGCCACTCCCTTACTGTTTTCTCGGTATTAATGGATATGGCAGACGAGCTGGCCAGGAAGCGGAGCTCCATCATCCAGTCGGGCATATTGCTGAGGGTATTCACGGCCGCTTGTCGGGCCTTGATATCCTGCACCGATGAAGGATGCTTGAGCCAGGACGACAGTAAATAACTTCCCTGTTCCGATGAGGTCCGGTTTACATATTGATAGATGGAGGCCCTGCCGAAAATATCCAGGTCTTCAGCATAGGGATGTGTGGGGTCGGCAAAACCGGAGCCGTCCGGGAAGTGGTGGAAGCGGTGTTCCAGGTAGGCGTATTCATCGTGGATGAGGGCGATGAGTTTCTCGTGGCGGTTGATCTGTTCCCTGACGGCCAGGTCGCGGTTCACGAGTGCCAGGAAGATGGCGATGGCGACGATGGTGATCAGCAGGATGATGCCCGCGCCGTTGGTCCAGTTCAGCCATACCAGGAAGCCGCCTAGGAGGATAGCCGCGAGTCTGAGCCACCCCATGGTAGAACTTTTGCTTTTCAAGGCCATCAGTGAGCCGGAAAGTTCTTTTTCCCGCTCTTCGTAGTAGATCCTTGGGTCTATACCGCGCATGGCTGCAAGATCGTAAAACAGGGCGGTTGTAACAAAGGGGAGGGGTTTAACGTAACAAGAAGACCGCTTGTGTATATAGGAAGCGAGCATGGCGGAGGTTTGAATAACTTGCAGCGAGAATCTAACGTATGAGAATAATCTGTTTGCTGGCCTTATTGATCACGGTGTTGGGCGCGGGTGCCCAGGATATCACAATTAAGGGAAGGGTTTTGGACAGCGCCACGCGCAAGCCCGTGAGCTTTGCGAGTGTGGTGAACAGCAGCCAGCGCGGCACCAGCACCAATGTGGACGGGAATTTCAGCATCACGGTGAAGCAATTGGGAGAGAGCCTTGCCATCAGCAGTATCGGTTATAAGAAGAGGACCTGGAAGGCAAGGGAAGGGTCCAATGAGATCCTGCTATCGCCCAACAATGCCAATATGCAGGCCATTGTGATCAGGCCCAATGATATCCAGGATCCATTGGCATTGAGGATCATCAGGAAGGCCATCGAGAACAGGAAGATCAATGACCCCGAGGAGTTGCAGAGCTTCACGTACAACTCTTACAGCAAGGGCATTGTGGATACGCTGAAGAAAGAAGGAGCGGTAAAGGGCAAGAATAAGATCATGGGGCCCAGTGCAGACAAGGATACAGGCAGGTACCAATTCATGGTGGAGAGTTATTTTGAGCACAAGTACAAGAAGCCGGGGTTATACAACAACAGGATGACGGCGCAAAGGGTGTCCGGCTTTGGCAATCCCTATATCATTGGCCTCATCACGCAGATCCAGTATTATTCTTTTTATAAGGACGATTTCACCATGCTGGGCTCGGTGTATCACAATCCGGTATCGAACAAATATTACAAGAGCTATGTGTTCAGCCTGGTGGATTCCATCAAGGGTATGGACGAGGAGATGGTCTATATCATTTCCTTCAGGCCGAGGTACAAGAGCATGGGCATGAACCTGATGCGCGGGCAGGTGCATATCCATGGGAATGACTATGCCATAGTGAATGTAGAGGCATCGGCCTATTTCTCTTCCAGCACCAGCGCCATCAGCTTCAAGCAGAATTACGGAAAGACGGAGGGGCACTGGTTCCCCGAGCAGCTGCAGACACAGCTGATGTTGCTGCCGGATGAGGAGGATGAGAAGAACAATGAGCAGAGCGCGGCAGTGAAGTTCAACGTGGTCAGTTACCTGAAAGACGTGGCGATCAATCCCGAGCTGAAACGAAGCACCTTCAGCAATTACGCCATTGTGGTGGATGAGCAGAGCGGCAAGCGTTCTGATGCATACTGGAATGAGCGGCGTGTGGTACCGCTGGACATGAGCGAGGTGCGAACGTTCAAGCATTTGGACTCGGTGATGAGCAAGGACGAGGATTTTAAGAAGTTCAACAACAGGATGGACATCGTGGGCTATCTCGTGAGTGGAAAGATACCTGTAGGCAATATCAACATAGACCTGAATGAGATCATCAAGCTGAACGGGTATGAGAATGTGAGGCTGGGTGCGGGATTCAGCACCAACGACCGTTTTTCCGAGAAGCATAAGCTGGGTATTTCCGGAGGCTATGGTTTCAAGGACCACACGTGGAAATACGGGGCCTACTATGAGTACAAGCCTGAGCGTGATGCGGACCTTACGTTTGGGCTAAGCTACAGGAAGGATATACAGTTATGGGGAATCTCCAACCTGATGCAGCAAGGCTTCAACACGCGCAATTACCAGTATCTGTTAAGCAACCGGGCTGATGATATCCGGAAGCTGGAGCTCTATTCCAGGTTCAGGATCATGAAGAAGGTAGAGGCCCGCGCTTTTGTGAACAGGCAGGAGCGGGAGTTCAATCATGATTATTATTATACGGTCAAAGGCATCTCTTATGATGCAGCAACGTTTTACGAAGGCGGTGTGCAGCTGACCACCAGGTTCAAGCAGGCCAAGCTGAAGTATGGGAGCCTGCAGTTGAACGGATTCAGGAAGGATGACCCCAGGCTTGCGTTGGACATCCGTTATGGCCATGGCGATGGGTTGGACTATGTGCGACTGGAAGGATTGTATGAGAACAATTTCAACCTGGGCAGGGTAGGCAAGATGAATTACACACTCGCCGCCGGCCACGTCAATGGCAACGCACCGTATGCCATGCTGTTCAGCAACCTGGGAACGGGAAAGCGGGATGTTGATGTATTCGTACCGGGAACTTTCGGGACGATGGCACCCTATGCATTCACCAGCACTTCTTACGGCGCACTGTATACGGAGTTCGAGACAGGATATATCATTCAGAAAAGGAAGAAATGGGGCATCAGCGTATTCCTGCCCAACAGTGTAGGGATAGGGAGGTATAGCCAGGAAGATATCGCCCACGTCAATGTGCTGTCCATCGCCATGAACAAGCTGTACAGCGAGACCGGTCTGGGCCTCAAGTTCCGCACGCGCAACAGCGTATACGCTGGGTGTCTTGGCGGCCATGTTATCGCGTCTACGCGGCGAATTACGCGGCGGAGAACGTTTTCGCATGGTAGACAAAGTTTGGGGAACAATTGTATATACGCTTCCAGGAATATTGTAGATAGACCGCTAGAGTAGTAGTTTCGCAGGGGGCAGGTTCGCAGGTGCGAACTGCGAAACTGCGGCCATGCGAACTGATTTCTATATATTGTGGTATAAACAAGCCACATGAAAAAATATGTTCTCACTATTGCCACCCTGTTCATTGTTGCCGTCGGTTTTGCGCAGGGTGTAAAAACACAGCTCACACCTAAGACCACCGTAGTATTTCCTTCTACAGCAGATAAAAAAGAACAGGGTCCTGTAACGCAGTTCATGCTGATTGGCAAGGACAGTTCCACTATTTATACCGTAGCGGTTGTAGATCTTGAAGCCACCAATGGGCTCACGGCCGAGATGCTGGCCCTTGCTGCAACGGATCCTACGTTCTGGGACCAGGCCGAAGGAGGATTTTTGGGATCGATGGGTGCGGACGCGAAGAAGATCAAGCGCGAGATCAGGAAGGTCAACGGCAAGGAAGCGATGTATATAGAAGTGGAGCGCATGATGGACGGAAAGAAAGTGCTGGTGACAGCCATGATACTCCTCGAGGGCAAGCTGAGCATCAACCTGGTGCACATGGATAAGACGGTGGGAGACCCGGGCAAGGAGAAGTTCTTCAGTTCCTTAGAGACAGCGCAGTAACCATGAAATACTTAGTCATAGCATTTTTTTGTACCATGGCCATTTGCGCGAGGGCGCAGAAGGTGGACAAGGAATATGTGGGCCAGCAGGTCATGCAGGGCAATGAATATATGTTCGGCGTATTGAAGCTTACAGGAAAGGACGTGCCGAAGGACTCTATGAACACCTGGCAGATGCAGCACCTGGTGAACCTGTTCCAGTTACATGTTGATAAGAAGATCTCCATGTTTGGGCCTATGTCTGATCCTAAGGCCGATATGGTGGGCATCATCATCTTCAACACAACAGACAGCCTGCAGATCAATAAGTGGATGCAAGCCGATCCGTACATCAGGAACAAAGTATTCACCTGCAAGCTGTACAATTGGTTCAGCATCCCCGGGCAAACCCTTTTGCCCACCGGAACTGCGAACCGCTAACTGCGCCATGCGAACTGAAATTCAGTATCTTAGGCCGGGCGGCCATCGCCTGAATGACTTAATGCTTTAATGTCCAATGACTACCCTTCCCTCGCCGCTAGAGATGTTCTACCACTGGGAATCCAGTGTACCGGATAAAGTATTCTTGAAACAGCCTATCGGCGGCATATGGCATACATGGACCTGGAAAGAGGCCGGCATGGAGATACGCCGGATGGCATCGGCCCTGAAGGCCATGCACCTTCCCTGCACAGCCATATTGCCATCATCTCGAAGAACTGCGCCCATTGGATC
Organism: Eulimnadia texana; assembly: GCA_002872375.1. NCBI lineage: Eukaryota > Metazoa > Arthropoda > Branchiopoda > Diplostraca > Limnadiidae > Eulimnadia > Eulimnadia texana. The sequence goes on from NKDA01000016.1 coordinate 104,263, forward strand.
ATGAGTGACCTGGCCATTATGATGGCGGGTCATGTATCGGTTCCATTATATCCCAACCTCACTGCAAACAGTGTCAGGCAGATCCTGGAGCATTGCGACGCGCCGCTCCTGTTCGTTGGAAAGCTCGATGCCTGGGATACGATGAAAGAGGGCGTACCGGAGGGTGTACAGTGTATATCCTATCCCTATTACGGGCCAAAGGGATACCTGCAATGGGATAAACTCATCGCCCAGCACCAACCTTTGCAGGGTAATGTGCTGAGGGATGGAGGTGAGCCCGGTACGCTGATCTATACTTCCGGGTCTACGGGAATACCCAAAGGCGTGATGCACAAGATCAGCAATTTCAGTTTTGCCTCATACCATGCCATCAGTTACATGAAGCTCACGCCCTCGGAAAGATTCTTCTCTTACTTGCCGCTGGCACATATCGGTGAGCGGTTCTTTGTGGAGATGGGCGTGTTGTACAGCGGGGGCGATGTGAGTTTTGCCGAATCGATAGAATCTTTCCAGGACAATGTGCGCCATGCGAAGCCCACGATCTTCCTGGGTGTACATCGCATCTGGAAAAAATTCCAGGAAGGGATACTGGGCAAGCTGTCGCAGAAGAAGTTGAATGTACTGTTGTCTTTACCCATCGTTTCATCACTCATCAAAAAGAAAGTCAGGCAGGGGCTGGGCTTCGACCATACCACGAAGATCTTCACCTCCGCAGCGCCTACGCCTCCGGAACTGATCGATTGGTTCGGCAAACTCGGCATCAGGATCGCGGAGGGATATGCGATGACGGAAACCTTCGCTTACTCACACGGAAGCCTCATGCATGAGGCGCGCACGGGCTGGGCCGGTCATGCCCTTCCGCATGTGCAGGTAAGATTGGGGGATGATGGGGAAGTGCTTGTGAAGCATGAAGCACTGATGGATGGGTACTACAAGGACCCGGAACAAACGCGGGAGATGTTCACGGAAGACGGCTTCCTGAGAACGGGAGACCGTGGAGAGCTGGATGCCGATGGATACCTGCGGATCACGGGAAGGACCAAGGAATTGTTCAAGACCAGCAAGGGAAAATATGTTGCGCCATCGCCCATCGAAATGAAGATCGGCAGGCATTCGGATGTTGAGATGGCCTGTGTCACCGGTTCATCTCTGCCCCAGCCCATTGCATTGATCACGCTGACGGAGAACGGAAAAGGAAAGAACAGGCAGCAGATACTGGACGAGCTGGAGAAGCATATCCGCCAGATCAACCAGGAGCTGGACAACCACGAGAAGATCGAAAAGGTAGTGCTGTTGGACGAAAGCTGGTCCATCGAAAATAACATGCTCACGCCACACTCAAGATCAAGCGCCGCGAGATCGAAGCGCGTTACTCCGCCAATTATGATCTCTGGTACAACAAAGACCTTTTTGTTGTCAGCCCGGAGGCCTAGCTGCGACCTGCGGCCTGCGCCATGCGAACTAAAATTGTAAATTGTAGGTTCAAGACGCAACATGAACCGCATACTCACCCTAATCATTTTTCTCTTGTTCGTTTCCGCAGCAGAAGCACAAACCAATGGCCTGCCCGTGCAGGTGACCGTGAAGAACGGTGTGATCGAAGGTTACCAGGACATGGACCTGGGACTGAAATTGTTTCTTGGCGTTCCCTATGCCAAGCCGCCCGTGGGCCCGCTGAGGTGGAAAGCGCCGCAGCCGCTGGAAGACTGGAAGGGTGTGAGGCCCGCGAAAAAGTTTGGGCCGAGGGCGGTGCAGACGAATATTTTTGGTGACATGAAATTCCGTTCTGATGGTATCAATGAAGACTGCCTCTACCTGAATGTGTGGACACCGGCGCGCTACAATAATAAAGACCTGCCTGTGCTGGTGTATTTCTATGGCGGAGGTTATGTGGCTGGCGATGGTTCCGAGCCGCGCTATGATGGTGCAAGCATGGCCAAGAAAGGCATCGTGGTGGTGACCGTCAATTATCGTTTGAACATATTCGGATTCTTCGCGCATCCTGATCTTTCCAAGGAAACCGATTATAAGGGCTCGGGCAATTATGGATTGATGGACCAGATCGCTGCATTGGGTTGGGTACAGGAGAACATTGCCAAGTTTGGCGGCGATCCCAGGAAAGTGACCATTGCGGGCGAGAGCGCCGGATCGATCTCTGTTTCTTATTTGATGGCATCACCCAAGAGCAGGTTCTCCATGAGTGGTGCCATTGGGGAGAGCGGCGCGGGGATCAACATGGCGTTGGATGCCAAACCCCTGGCAAACGCAGAGGCAACGGGTGTGGAGTTCCAGAAGAAGAACAATATCAAGAGCCTGGCACAACTGCGCGAGCTGAGCGCAGCAGAACTGTTTGAGCGTTACAGGGATTTTGGCGACTGGGCCTTTGGTGTGACCATTGACGGATATGTTTTGCCGAAGGGCATCAAGTCGATCGCGGAGATCTTCGAGAAAGGCCAGCAGGCACAGGTGCCCTTGTTGTTGGGATGGAATTCAGCGGAGAGCGGCGCAGGCGGACTCATGGGCGGCAAGCCACTGACGAAAGAGAATTATGAGGCGAAGGTGAAAGAGCTGTATCCCAATGATTGGCAGGAAGCGTTGAGGTTGTATCCTTCAGATGAGGCGTCATTGCAATGGAGTGCAACCGATCTGGCATCAGACAGGTTCATTTCTTACAGCACATGGAAATGGTTTGACCTGCAGCGCAACCACAGCAACAAACCCGTGTACAGGTATTATTACAGCAAGCTCAGGCCGCCATTGAAAGATGATGGACTTGTAACCGGACTTGCCGGCGGCGTGATGCGCAATAGCGGGCCTAAGCCGCCGCCACCCATTGGCGCACCGCATGCCTGCGAGATCGAGTATGCCTTGGGCAACCTTCCACTTGTGGACGTATTCGCCTGGACGGAGGATGATTACAAAGTGTCCAACACCATGCAGAACTACTTCGCGAATTTCATCAAGACGGGAGACCCTAATGGCGGCAACCTTCCCAAATGGCCCGCAGCCGCGCCCAAGGATGCCAACCCCGATGTGATGGTGATCGATGTGAAGAGTGAAGCGGTGAAGGCGCAGAAAGATGCGAGATATTTGTTTCACGACAAACAGCATAAGTAGTTCGCATGGCGCAGGTCGCAGGTCGCAGCTTCTCCGTAAAAAACTGATTATCATGTGGAAATCACTTTTCGGTTTTCCAGTCACATTGGACCTTTAGTAAATGGAAACAAGGAAGTGTGGAAAGTGGAAGAGCTTGCATTCAAGCAGCAGGACTGGTATTTAAGTTAACACTGGCCTTTCCAAAGATGAGAATTTTGGTTTAACCAACCAGATCAGAAGATCATCAAGATCTGTTGGTGCAATCTTGTGGAGGCATATCGCAAAGCAGAATATCTCAGCATTTCTTTTGAAGATGACGGATGCTGATGCTGAAAACTCAGAGACCGCCTATTGGCTTCAAATAGCTTTGAGTTGCAACTCTGCGGCGCAAGTGACATACAAGTCTTGTGGACCTGAATAGCCAGATCTGAAAGCTCCTCAACTATATGAAGCGCAACCGGGATAAGTTCATTCACAAATAATCACGCGGCATGCGAACTGCGACCTGCGCCATGCGAACTGAAAAAGGACCCATAGGGTCCTTTTTTTGTGGAAGGCCTTCCACAACAAGGTGCAACGGCCGAGGTGGTTAATGCGTTTTCAACAGGTTATGTGTTCTGGGTACGGACTAAACGGGCCTTTTGGGTGTTTCAATTGCTAGTGTTATACAAAACTCAAGCCACGTTTGTGGCAAAGAGAAGTTGAAAGGGGGAAACCCTGCGAACTGCGACCTGCGCCGCGCGAACTAAACAGGGTTATTCGAATAATCGTACAAAATGATTCTCCAGGTGGTTGCGCATGGCATTGCGGAAGAGTTCGGGTGAGCCATTCTCGAGAATATCCACCAGGCCTTTGTGTGAAACGAATTTGCGGGGGCTGACGAGTTTTTTGAGCAGGCCGCTGGTATGTACATAATCGAAAACGGGCAGCAGCATGTTCTGGAATTTCTTCAGTGTTTCATTGCCGGAGATCTGGTAGAGCTTTCCGTGAAATGCCACCTCATGTGCCGTATTGAAAAGGTGCTGCTCAGTGGCAGAAGGTTCCTTGCTGACGATCTCACGCAGCTCTTCAATGTCTTGCGGCGTGATGCGCTGGAAAATGAAATCGGCCATTCCTATTTCCAATACTAAACGGATCTCGAACACTTCACGAGGGTATCGTTATCCAGGAGATAGGGGTTCAGCGTTTTCTTCAGGGTGCCAAAGATCTCCGGGCTGGTGATGACTGCGCCTTTCTTCTTTTTTGATTCTATCAGTCCGAGCATGCGTAACCGAAGAAGTGCCTCACGGATCACGGTCCTGCTCACGCCCAATGTCTCCGCCAGCTCCATTTCCTTGGGGATGGTATCGCCCACCTTAAGTTTTCGCTCCTTCAATAGGGCAACGAGATTGGCCTCTACCTTATCCACCAGGGAACTGGTATCTATCGACTTAAAACTCTCCTTAATGTTCTTCAGGGCCATATAATATGTAATACATGATTAACCCGGCACGAGCAGCTAAAACGAATGGGCAGGGGTTATAATAGGCTCAAAAATACCATTTCATGGGAAAAATGAAAAAAATTTTGGTCAATTAAAAGACTCCCTCTACTTTTATTATGTTATACATAATACAAAAACTGCTGTATGAGACAAACTCTATTAACCGTGCTGCTCGTTTTCTCAGCGCTTATGGTGCTGGCCCAGGGGAGGATCTCCGGAAGGGTCACCGCCGAGGATGGAAGCCCGCTTCAGGGCGTTTCCGTGCTGGTGAAGGGCAAGGCAACCGGCACCCAGACTGACGCAAAAGGCGACTTCTCGCTCCTGGCGTCTAAAGGCGATGTCCTGGTTTTTTCTTTTACCAATTACACTGCACAAGAAGTGATCGTGGGCAATGCCGAAACATTGGCCATCGCCCTGAGGCCGGTATCGGATAAAATGGCCGAAGTAGTGGTGGTGGGTTATGGCACCCAAAGCAGGCGTAACGTTACCAACGCGATCGCCAAGCTGGACAACCAGGTGCTGGCATCAGCGCCCGCTCCAACGTGGGCTCTGCACTCCAGGGTACACTTCCCGGCCTCCAGGTGGTGAACTCAACGGGTACACCGGGCGCAGCTCCATTCCTTTTGCTGCGCGGTGGCGCATCCATCAACAACCCAGGGGCACCGCTCGTGGTCATTGACGGTGTGATCCGCAACTATAACGATATCCCCCGGATGATATCGCCTCCATCGAATTGCTGAAGGACGCCGCCGCCACCGCCATCTATGGTGCCCGCGCCAATAACGGTGTGATTCTCATCACCACCAAGCAGGGCAAGGCAGGCAAGGCAGAGATCAGCTATCGCTACGCGCACGGCTGGAACCAGCGCAGGCAGGATTATAAATACCTCAACGCTAAGGACTATATCTTCTATACCCGCACCGGTAACCTGAACTCCGGCAGAACACTGTCGCAGGTGAACTCTTCTAACGGTTATGGCTACCGCAATGACGTTGCTTACAATGCCACCTTCGATATCCGCCAGTACACAGCGGCTGATGCAGGACTGCTCGGCAGCGGCTGGGATACTGTTGGCGATCCCTACGGCGGCACCATCCTGTTCAAGGACCATGGCGGCGAAGTGGAAGACCTGGTTTTCAGGAATACCAATACCAATGATCATTACCTCAGTGTAACAGGAGGTAACGACAGGGGTAAGTATTTCGCAAGCTTCAACGCTTATGACGAGCAGGGTATCATCGTAGGCTCATCGTACAAAAGATATTCAGGAACGCTGAACGCATCATACAAAGTGCGCAGCAATGTGGAAGTTACCACAGGGGTGCTGATCTCATCATCCTCACAACTGGGTGTGAACGGATCAGAGTCCAACAACATGTACCGCAACCTCGCGATCTGGCCCACGTTCAATCCCTGGATCGATTCCGCGAAGACAAGGCCCAACCCCGGTAACGGTATCAACGATGGTAACCCCTCTACTGGCTGAGCAAGCAGGTGAGAAGCAACACCATCACACGTGTTACACCCAATGCTTCCATCAAGTGGGATATCATCAAAGGCCTCTACGTGAAGGCTACAGCGAACGGTAACCTTATTGAGGTGACCAATGAAGGCTTCACCAAGGCCACACAGAACTTCACACAGATGCTGGGTGTGCCCTCCAACCCCGGCAACACCACAAGGCCCGCATTCCTGCTCTATGGTAAAACATGGCAGAAGCAGCTGAATGGTATCATCAACTACAGCACATCCGTCGCCAAGATGCATAATATCAACGCCATGGTGGGTGCAGAATATTATGCGGTGAATGACCTGGAAGCACAGGTATCCGGTACGCTTGCACCAACGGATGATATCCCCACAGTGAATGCGTCAACCACCTTCGCTCCCGGCAGCAACTACTCCACCAAGTCGCAGTTCAGGATCCTCTCCCAGTTCGGAAGGTTGAACTATGACTTCGACAATCGTTATTTGTTATCGCTGGTGTTCCGCCGTGATGGTGTTTCCTCTCTTGCAGAGCAGAACCGCTGGGGCTTCTTCCCGGGTATGTCTGCCGGCTGGAACCTCCACAACGAGAAATTCTTCCAGGACTCCAAACTCAGCAATACCATCTCCACTTTCAAGCCTCGCGTGAGCTATGGCCAGAACGGTAACGTTGCGGGCCTCGGCAGGTATGAAGTACAGGGGGCTATGGAAACGTGGGCCTCTACAACGGCGCTGCGGGTTTCCTCAACACCGGTATCATCAACAATGGCCTCCGTTGGGAGAAGAGCAAGACGCTGGACATCGGTCTTGACATGGGCCTGTTCAGGAACAGGGTGACGCTGATGTTCGACTGGTTCGACCGTCGCACTTCAGACCTGCTCACCAACCTGGCGCTGCCCAGCTACACGGGTTTCGGTTCTGTGCGCACCAACCTCGGTACATTCCAGAACAAAGGATATGAACTTGGTTTGAATGCCAACATCATCAACCAGCCCAATGGCCTGAGGGTTGATCTGGGCGCCAACGTATCCTTCGTAAAGAACAAGATCCTGCAACTGCCCTTCAACGGCAACGACAGGAACAGGCAGGGTGGCCTCCAGGTTTATGATCCTAAGAGCGGACAGGTGATCTGGGTAGGTGGATTGCAGGAAGGTGCAAGGCTGGGAGAGATCTACGCTTATAAGCAGGTATCCATCTTCTCATCCAATGAAGAGATCGCAAAAGTTGCACCCACCAGGAAAGACCTGGTTGCGGGCATCAGCGGCCCTTCATCCACATTTGGAACAGGCAAGATCACACCCGGTGATGTGAACTGGCTCGATGTAGATAAGAACGATACCATTGACTCCAGGGACCAGGTCTACATGGGCAATATCTTCCCGAAAGTGACAGGTGGTTTCACCCTGAACATTTCATACAAAGGATTCAGCGTGTTCACCAGGTTTGACTACGCCCTCGGCCATACCATCTACAATGACCTCGTGGGCAGGGTAATGGGTAACTACCAGGGTACCTTCAACTACATAGAGTTGATGAAACAGAGCTGGAGCCCTACCAATACCAATACAAACATTCCGAAGGTGTATTATGCTGACCAGGTGGCAGCGCCCCTTGGCAAGAAGAACTACACCAGGGCAAACAACGCGAACGCGGTGTTGAACAGCAACAGTTCATTGTTGTATGAGAAGGGCGATTACCTGGCGTGCAGGGAGATCACGTTCTCTTATGATTTCTCCAAGACCATGCTGGCAAAAACAAAAGTCCTTAGCCATGCAAGGGTATACCTCAACATGAACAACCTGTTCTACATCACCAAGTTCTCCGGCCCATCGCCTGAGCCCCCGGTATCCGGCGGTAACATCAGCGGTGTATATGTAGGTACATTCCCAACGCCTAAGTCGTTTGTTCTTGGTGTTCAGATCACATTATAAAAACTCTAATCAAGGTTATGAAACTATTCAGATATATACTGCCTGCCGCGCTCACCGTTGTGATGGGTGCTGGCTGTACAGACAAGCTTGATCTGGGTCCGATCAGTTCTATATCGGACGCCAACTACTGGAAAACGCCGGAGCAGTATGACGCATTTGTGTCTGGCCTCCACTCCAGGCTCAGGAATTCCACCAACGAGTTGTTGTATTTGGGGGAGATGAGGGCCGATGTGTTCGGTACTGACCCGGGCTCCGCTTCAACCTTCACCGGTGAAGCCACGCAGGGAACGGAAAGACTGTGGACCAATACACTCACGCTGGATGCGCCGGGTGTTTCCAACTACGGGAACTTCTACAGCAACATCAACCAGCTCAACCTGCTGATCAGCAAGGTGTCCAATACAGACCTGATCACCACGGCGAATAAGAACTATTATCTCGGCGTAGCCTATGGCATGAGGGCTTTCTATTATTTCCAGCTCACGCGGCATGGGGCAATGTGATCATACAAACAGAACCCACCACGCAGATCGATATCGCCAACCTGGCAAAAGCAGCTTCACCCGCAGCCGATGTGATGAAGCTGATCAAGGATGATATCGAGAAAAGTTTACAGGCTTATGGCGCTGATTACTCCTTCCGCAACACCAAGAGCTGGTGGTCAAAGGCAGCAACACAGATGCTCAAAGCGGAAGTATACCTGTGGACGGCCCAAAAAGGCGGAGGCAATCCCGATGCACAGATCGCTAAGACGGCGTTGACCGACGTCCAGTCCAATATCGGATCTTTGTCGCTCCTGCCTTCTTATGCCAATGTGTTCGCCTCTACCCAGAAAGGCAATGCGGAGATCATCTTCGCGCTGCGTAACATCAACAATGAGGCAACACTGCCTTTTGCAAATACTTTCTTCCCGCAAACCGGCCTGCTCGTGAACTACCACGATTCTGCCGCGGCAAGGCAGTTCAACTCTACCACGGATAACTGGGGTGGACTGTTGCGCGCACCCGTCAAGATCGCCACGTTCAGGCAGTTCAGCGACCTGGATTCACGCAAGCGCGTATCCGTTCAGGCCGCTTACACCAGGAGCGGAACGGCTTACACCATCGCCGGCGCATTTGCCAATAAATACCAGGGTGAGCAGGTAGCGGGTACAAGGGCTTATACCAATGATTTCCCGATCTACAGGTATGCAGATCTTTTGCTGATGCTCGCGGAAGCTAAAGTATTGCTGGGTGAAAACCCTGCAACGGAGATCAACCTCGTGAGGGCAAGGGCCTATGGTCCAACTATAGCGCAGCCACACTGGGCTTCCCCAACCAGGCTATTGATGCCAACCCAAGGATGCCATACTCAAAGAGCGTTTCCTTGAGTTTGTGATGGAGGGTAAGCGTTGGCACGACCTCAGGAGGTTTGGCGATAATTATGTGTACAGTTTCACCAACATCACATCAGCTGAAGCATACAAGCTGCTGTGGCCAATAGACAGGAATACCCTTACTAACAACCGCGCGTTGGAACAAACGCCGGGATATCCCAAGTTCTGACGACCGAAAATACAGACAACACAGTTTTTGGGTCAACCGGGGGTAGTCTTGCCCCGGTCTATATAAAATTTGTCTTTACCTTAATCTCATCATATGAGTATGAAGCATCTGGAAGGGCTGATCGCTGCGCCTTTCACCCCCATGGCAAAAGATGAGGCACTGGATCTCTCCAATATAGAGCGGTACTACAGGCTGTTGAAAAGCAATGGCGTGAATGGCGCATTCATCTGTGGCTCCACTGGTGAGGGCGTTAGCCTGACGCTGGAAGAGAAGAAGAAAGTTGCGGAAGCCTGGTCGCTGGTGGCTGGCGGAGACACATCGTTCCACATCATTCAACTCGTTGGGGCACCTGCGTGGCAGACTGTGTTGCACTGGCAAAACACGCAAGGCAGGCAGGGCTCTACGCCATCGCTTACATGGCGCCTTTCTATTTCAAGCCCTCCAATGTGAAAGTGATCGCGGAGATCGGCAGGCGCATAGCGGCTGCAGTACCGGAAATGCCGGTTTACTATTATCATATTCCCGTGCTGACGGGTGTGGACCTGAAGATGATCGACCTGCTCGGGGAAGTGGGCGATATCAGGAATTTCGCCGGCGTGAAATTCACACATGAGGACTTTGAGGATTTTGAAGCCTGCGTGAATTTCGAGCAAGGCAAATACGATATGCTCTGGGGCAGGGACGAGACCTGGCTCACAGCGCTCCGTAAAGGAGCAAGGGGAGCCGTGGGCAGCACCTTCAATTATGCGGCACCGTTATACCACCGCATTACGGAAGCCTATAACAACGGCGAAGAAGAAAAGGCAGAGGCTTTACAACAACGTGCCGTTACCATGATAGACCTGTTGGGTAAATATGGTGGCATTACTACCGGTAAAGCATACATGAAATATTTGGGCCTGGACTGCGGCGGCTTCAGGCTTCCTTTGAAGAATATGGATGATGCATCGTTCGCCGCATTCTCAGAAGATGTAAGGCAGATAGGATTTGCTGATTACTGTAGTAACTTACCGCGACCCATCAAAGCCGGAACATGACCAGAGGCCTGCTTCTGTCAATCGTATTCATTATGTCTGCATTTAGCCTAAGCGCGCAAAAAGACGCCAGGGTCAGGATCGGCTGGTCCATTCCGGCCCACCTGGACATGGCCACGGCAGGCGCTGTGCACGGGGTGGACAATGATGTGCTGATCAGCGGAGGCGGTGCCGATTTTGATTCACTGCCATGGAAAGGCGGCAAGAAAAAATACCACGACGAACTATTTGCTTACCGCTGGCAGAAGGAAAGCCTGCAGAAGATCTGGGAAGGAAAGTTACCTTTCACTACTGCATATGGTGCAAGCACCAGCACGCCGATGGGGATGGTGTATGCCGGCGGGGAAAATGAGAACGGCCCGCAGGATAAAGTGGTTTTACTGAAATGGGACGATGGCCTCAAGGAGGTCACGGTTGCCGATCTTCCGTCGCTACCCCATGGACTGAGTAATCTCTCGATCACCAGCGTGGGTAATGTATTGTATGTAGCGGGTGGGCAATCGCACGACGGCGTATCGCGCGCGCTCTATAGCATAGACCTCTCCAAAGACAAGAGCTGGAAACGGCTTGCAGACATGCCGAGGCATTCACACATGGTGCGCTCATTGCACAATCCAACGGAGACCATACCTGTTTGTACATCATAGGCGGGAGGCGTAGGGATAAGGGCGAGCCGGTATCCACACTCAGTGACGCGTTTTTCAATATGACCTGAAGACGGGGCAGTGGAAGGCCATGGCATCCCTGCCATATGCTGTTTCTGCGCACACAGCGGTGAAGTCGGGCTCCTCATTCATTTTACTCTTCAGTGGAGACAAAGGCGAAACCTTCAGCCAGGTAGAGCAGCTGCTCCATGAGATCTCGCAGGAGTGGGACCAGCAAAAGAAAGATGCGCTGGTTGCCAGGAAGAACGCCCTGCTGGAACAGCACAAAGGATTTTCAAAAGACGTGTTATTGTTCAACACGGTCACCAATACATGGACTGCGCTAGAGCCGCTGCCGCATGCGGGCCAGGTAACCACGGGGCTTTCTGGTGGAAAGACAGGATCATCATCCCCACCGGGGAGGTCAGGCCCGGCACCAGGACGAATAATGTGACCGTAGGCACCATAGATAAAAAGCAACTGTTCTCGATAGCCGATGTGATCGTGCTGATCATCTGTTTCCTCCTGATGACGGTGGCGAGGTATTTCTTCACATCGTCCAAAACCACTACGGCGGATTATTTCAAGGGCGGCCAGAAAATACCCAAGTGGGCCGCGGGCATCAGCATATTCGGTGCCAAGCTCAGTGCCATCACATTCATGGGAATACCGGCAAAGACCTATGGTACGGACTGGACCTATTTCTTTTTGCTGATGACCATCATCATGATCATGCCGGTGGTGGCTAAATTCTTTATTCCGTTTTATCGGAGGTTGAATGTCACTTCGGCTTATGAATACCTGGAGAAGAGATTCAACTATGCCACAGCGATTCTCCGCTTCCATACTCTATATCTTATTACAGCTGGGCAGGATGGGCATAGTGATCCTGTTGCCCAGTATAGCGCTGATGCTGGTCACGGGCATTGATGTGTATATATGCATCTTGATGATAGGCGCCATCAGTATATTCTTCACCGTGAAAGGCGGCATAGAGGCCGTGATCTGGGTAGAGGTGATACAGGTGCTGATCCTCGCGGGAGGAGCGCTGTTGTGTTTGTTCTACCTGCCTTTTCAGTTGGAGCATAGTGGCGGCCTGTGGGCAGGATTGCAGGAAAGCAACAAGTTGCGCGTCATTGATCCGAGGTTCACCTTCACAGAGCCAACATTATGGGTGGTGCTGATCGGCGGTCTTGCCATCAATCTGGTCACCTACGGAACGGACCAGACCACGGTGCAACGCTATCTCACTACTAAAGATGAAGCGTCGTCTGTAAAGAGTTTGAAGTTGGGCGCATGGTTAACGCTGCCCTCCACCCTGGTCTTCTTCAGCATCGGCACCCTGCTCTATCTTTTCTTCAGGCAGCAGCCGGAGGCAGTCAATTACACGCTGGACAACCAGGACAATATCTTTCCCTGGTATATCGTGAGCCAGTTGCCCACGGGCCTTTCAGGGCTGTTGATCGCAGGCATATTTGCCGCTGCCATGAGCAGTACCGAGGCCAGTATGAATTCCGTGGCCACGCTGCTCACGGCGGATATCTATAAGAAGTTCAGGGGCGATGTGAGCGAGAAACAACAGCTGTTCTTCGCGAGGGCCTGTACCCTGCTGGTAGGCGTATTTGTGACCCTCGTGGCGCTGTATATGGCGGCAACGGCGTGAATTCATTGTGGGACAAGTTCAATACCATATTGGGGCTGTTCACCGGAACCATCGGCGGGATGTTCCTGCTGGGTATATTGACCAAACGTGCCACAGGAAAAGGTGTGGTAGCCGGCATGATCGTGAGTTTTGTGGTGCAGCTGCTCATCTGGGAGTACAGCAAGGTCCATTTCCTCATGTACGCATTCACCGGGCTGGCCAGCTGCGTGATCGCGGGCTATCTTTTCAGCATGGTATTGGGCGCACAGGATAAAGACATCAAAGGATTAACCGTTCATTCATGAGAAGAATATATGTGGCCGCACTGATCGCTTTTGCAGGTGTGGCGTGTTCAGCAAAATTGCCTGCACCACCCAAGGTGAGCGTCATTGCCACTGCGCCCACAGCGCCGGTGATCAAGGGATTGGGCACCAATCCCCTGGTGAAATTAGCCATCTACCTGCCGGAGACTGAAGCCGTGCGTGACCTTAAGGAGTTATATGTAGACCTGGATGAAGCAGGACTGCGGGACCTGGACAGCCTGCAGGTATTCTACAATTTGCAGGAGCCCAATTTCAAGGCGGGCACGGCTTCCGTGGCTGTAGCTGCCAGCAGCAAGAGAATGCAGGTACCCGTGAACGTTAGTGTGCGCCCGGGATACAATTATATATGGCTGGGTGGCAAGCTGAAAGCGGGTGCATCGCTGGATGGCAAGCTGGAAGCGCATGTATCCAAGGTAACGGATACCAGGGGAAATGCATTTGCCGTGAAGGAAGAAGGCAGCGGTTTTGCCAGGCGCAAGGCCATTGCCATACGCAAGGCCTGGGACGATAATGTGCATACCTACAGGATACCCGGTATGGTGCAGACAGATAAAGGAACCATTGTGGCGGTGTATGACATCAGGTACAACAACAGCGTTGACCTGCCGGGAAATATCGATGTGGGGATGAGCAGGAGCACGGACGGCGGACAGACCTGGGAGCCCATGAAGATCATCATGGACATGGGTGCGCCGCACGAGAACAACGGCGTAGGCGATCCTGCCATCGTCTTTGATCCCAACACGAAAAAGTTATTCGTCACAGCGTTATGGAGTAAGGGGAATAAGTCGATAGCCGGTTCAGGACCGGGTTTAACCCCCGATGAGACAGGGCAGTTCGTGATCAGCGAAAGCAGTGATGACGGTCTGACCTGGACGGCACCTTTGAGCATCACGCCGCAGGTGAAGAATCCGGTGTGGCGACTCTTCTTCCAGGGCCCGGGCAATGGCATGGTGATGAAGAACGGAACCATCGTATTTGCCGCGCAATACTGGGACGAGAACAAGATGCCACATTCCACCATCATTTACAGTGCAGACAAAGGCAAGACCTGGAGCAGTGGAATAGGTGCCAAGTCAAACACCACGGAAGCGCAGGTCATAGAGACCGAGCCGGGAAGGCTGATGCTCAGCATGCGCGATAATCGCGGTTCATTCAGAAGTGTAGCCACCACAACAGATATGGGCAAGACCTGGGTGGAACATCCCACATCATACAGGGCGCTGGTTGATCCCGTATGCATGGCAGGCTTTACCAGGGAAACAGTGAACTGGAAGGGAGCGAAGGAAAGACATCGTCTTCTTCAGCAATCCGCCACCAGCAGCGGCAGGTATAATATCACCGTGAAGCCAGTGAAGATATGGCAGAGAGCTGGGGCTACCAGTTGCTCATCGATGAACGCAATTGTTTTGGCTACAGTGTTATGTGCAAGGTAGATGAAGACAATATCGGCTTACTCTACGAAGGCAGCAGGGATCTCTATTTCATCAAGATACCGGTTAAGGATATAAGCAAATGACGTTAGAGCAGTACAGGCAGTTTTACAAGGACCAGTTGTTGAATGATACCATTCCCTTTTGGTTTCCCAGGAGCGTGGACAGTATCCATGGGGGATACCTGTTGATGCGCGACAGGGACGGGAGTTTGATCGATGACGACAAGGCCGTGTGGATACAGGGCAGGGCCGCATGGATGCTCAGCACCTTGTATAATACCATTGAACAGAAACCAGAATGGCTCAGCGGGGCTAAAAGCGGGATCGACTTCCTGCTCAAGCATTGCTTTGACACGGACGGGAGGATGTTCTTCCACGTGGCAAGGAATGGAGAACCGCTGCGCAAGCGGAGGTATTTCTTTTCTGAGACCTTCGCCACTATTGCATTTGCGGCATATGCTAAAGCAACAGGTGATGAAGCCATGGCAGAGAAGGCACGCGAGCTGTTTGGCAAGTGCATAGCGTACGCATCGGGAGAGATCAAGCTGGAGCCCAAGTATACGGGCCTGAGGCCTGCGAAAGGTATTGGCGTGCCCATGATCATGATCAACACGGCGCAGCAGGTAAGGGAGACCATTGGCGACCCACGCTGTGATGAGTGGATAGGGAAGTGGATCGATGAGATCGAAAGAGATTTTGTGAAGGACGATATCCAATGTGTAATGGAACAGGTAGCGCCTGATGGTTCCATCATCGACCATATTGACGGCAGGACCCTGAACCCGGGCCACGCCATTGAGGGCGCATGGTTCATACTGCACGAGGCCGTGTACCGGAACAAGGACCAAAGGCTGATAGAGCTGGGCTGCAGGATGCTGGACTATATGTGGGAGCGCGGATGGGACAAGGAACATGGCGGCATCCTCTATTTCCGGGATGTGTACGGCAAGCCCGTGCAGGAGTATTGGCAGGACATGAAATTCTGGTGGCCGCATAACGAGACCATCATCGCAACATTATATGCATACCTGCTCACGGGCAACGTGAAATATAAGGACATGCACCAGCAGGTACATGACTGGGCCTATGCGCATTTCCATGACAAGGAGCACGGCGAGTGGTATGGTTATCTGCATCGGGACGGCAGCATAGCACAGACCGCCAAAGGCAACCTGTTCAAGGGTCCTTTCCATTTGCCGCGACAGGAATGGATCTGTTACCAATTGTTGGAGCGGCATCTTCCGATATGAAAAAATTCTGGATCCTCATCGTTCTCCTTCCCCTCTCGGTATCAGCCCAGCTGAGGCTGGACAAGATCTTCACGGACCACATGATGCTGCAGCGGGAGAAAAAGGTAAGGGTAAGCGGCACCGCCCGCCCCGGCGCAAGGGTAGACCTTTCTTTCAAAAATCTCAAGGGCTCTGCAAGAGCGGCAAAGGATTCCACCTGGAGCATTGAGGTGGGCCGTTTGAAGCGGATGCAAAGGGGGCGGACATGACGATACGGAGCGGTAGCAGTTCGTTTTTGCTGCGTGATATTAGTTGTGGGCGATATATGGTTATGCCTGGGCCAATCCAATATGGAGTTTGCGATGCAGCAGGAGCTGCATTACGGATCCGCGCGCGCTTCTGCTGCGGACAGCGGCCTGCGTTTGTTTGATGCCTCTTTTGCCGGCCAGGGTATATTCGGTCAGCGTTATACGGACTCTGTGATGCGCAGGCTGAATGTGCGGGATTTTTATGAGGGCCGATGGGAGCGGAGTGACAGCAACAGTTTCCGTAGTATGAGCGCTGTTGGCTGGTACTTCGGAAAGCGGTTACGCGAGACCGTTGGGGTGCCGGTGGGGTTGGTAAACCTTGCCATTGGAGGATGTCCTGCCGAGACGTTTATCCGCGCGAGGCGTTACTGAAGGGAGAAGGGTTCAGGGAGAAGGGTTCAGGGCCTTGGATGACCAATGCATCCCTGCCGGATTGGGTAAGGGAGCGGGGTATGCAGAATGTGGGCTCAGTCGTACCAGATGCGGACCACGCCTACAAGCCGGGCTTTGCATTTGATGCGGGGCTGCGCGCACTGGCGGGTTTTCCGGTGAAGGGCGTGCTTTGGTACCAGGGCGAGAGCAATGCGCAGGAACCTGCGCGGGTGCCGAGTATAATGCACTGATGGAACTGATGGTGCGGGCATATCGTGCGCATTGGAAAGACAGTACGCTGCCATTCTACTATGTACAGTTGAGTTCTATAGACAGTGTTAAGTATAAAAGTCAGCTCTGGCCGTGGTTCAGGGACGAGCAGCGCAAGTTCCTGGGCCAGGTGGCTAGGGTAGGCATGGCCGTGAGTAGTGATCATGGCTTGTTGAATGACGTGCACCCGAGAGAAAAGAAAGCGATCGGAGAGCGTTTGTCGCGCTGGGCCCTTCATGATGTATACGGTGTTGATGTGATTCCTTCCGGTCCGCTTGCAGAGCGTGCGGTATGGTATGGTGGCAAGCTGGTCATTTATTTCAGGCATACCGGCCTGGGCCTGGACGGTGATGCGACTAAAGGATTCTCCCTTGATGGCATACATCCCGTTGCTGCGCGCATCAATGGGCATCGCGTGGAGATAGCATGTGCCTCCCCGCCGGCGCAAGTGTATTATGGTTGGAAACCCTTCAGTGACGGAGGCCTGGTCAACTCCGAGGGGCTGCCGGCAAGCACGTTCAAGCTTAACGTAGAGGCTCTGCAAGAGCCCGTTCTCTCTGATACCTTATTCAGCACGTATTACCACCAGCGCAAGAGCCTGGGTAAGCTGCTGCCGCTTAAGGAGGGCGAGATCATCTTCGCGGGCAACAGCATCACGGATGGCGGCGAGTGGAGTGACCTTTTTGGCGATCCGCGCATGAGCAATTTCGGTATCAGCGGGGATGTGAGCTCAGGGGTATTGCACAGGATGGGCGATATCGCGGCACGCAAGCCGGCCAGGCTTTTCCTGCTGATAGGTGTGAATGACCTGGCCCGTGGGGTGAGTGTAGACAGCCTGACCCGCAACCTCTGGTGGATAGTAGAGAAGGTGAAGCGCGAAAGCCCATCGACCCAAATATTCATCCAATCCATCCTGCCGGTTAATAATGTATACGGCAAGTTCGGTGGCCACACTTCAAAGATGCGCGAGATCGCTGCCGCCAATGCATGGCTGCGCGATAATGCTAACGTGTATGGTTATACGTATATCAACCTGCATCCATTTTTTGCCGATGCAGAGGGCAAGCTTCGCAAGGAGCTGAGCAATGATGGCCTGCACCTGTTGGGCGAGGATACCTGCAGTGGAAGAGCGCGATCTTTCCATATGTGACAGGAACATCCACACGCCCCTCCCTGATCCCGCTACCCAAGCTCGTTGAATGGAAGGATGGATCTTTCCCGATCCGAAATTCGGAATCCGCGATCCGGACTCAGATCGATCCACGACTGGCTGATGAGGAATATGACCTTGATGTATCTGACTCGGGGATAGTATTAAAAGGTGGCTCTGCAAGAGCGCTGTTCTACGGTCGGCAAACATTGAGGCAATTGTCCGTGAACGGCGTCACCATACCCAAGGTGCACATCCATGACAAGCCGCATATCCCTACCGCGCATTCATGACGGATGTGGGAAGGAATTACCAGAGCGTGGGGATGCTAAAGGAGATGATCGATGTGATGAGCATGTACAAGTACAATGTGTTCCACCTGCACCTGACCGAGGATATTGCATGGAGGCTTGAAGTGCCGGGCTTTCCGCAGCTCACCAGTGCGGCGGGCATGACGCGCAACAAGGGAGCATACTACAGCGTGGCGGAGATCAAGGAACTGCAGCGTTACTGCGCCGAGCGCCATATCGAGTTCCTGCCCGAGATAGACATGCCCGGACACAGCGCCGCATTTGAAAGGGCCATGGGTGTGCCGATGCAAAGCGCGGAGGGCCTGCAAAAGTTAAAGCAGGTGATAGACAGCGTTATATCCGTGTATGGTTTCAGCAAGCTGCACATCGGCGGGGACGAAGTGAAGGTGAAGGACTCATCCTTCCTTCCCGGCATACTTGCGCACCTGCGAGCAAAAGGTATTGCGCTCACAGCGTGGGACCCCGGCGTGGTGCATGGCAAGGATGTGAAGCAGCAGCTGTGGATGCGCGATGGCGCCAAGGATCCGTCCTTACAATACATTGATTCCCGGCATGCCTATCTCAATCATATGGACCCATTGGAATCCGTGGTCACCCTGTTCCAACGTAAGATCGGGGACAGGGACAGTGCCGGTGGCGGTGTGATCGGCGGGGCCATCTGTGTGTGGCACGATCGTAATGTGGTCAGCGAGCAGGACATCCTGCGCATGAATCCGGTCTATCCCGGGATGGTCGCATACGGAGAGCGCATCTGGCGTGGCGGCGGCAGCAATCCCTGGACGGCAGTGATCAGGGACAGCGCCAGCTTCGCCGGGTTTGAGCAACGACTGCTTGACCATCAAAAACTTTATTTCCGCAACAAGATCTTCCCCTATGCCCAACAGGGCAACCTCAGCTGGACCATCACCACGGATTCCGGCACTACGCGCGCTGTAGGCGGCACCATCGTGCTCCGTCATTTTTGGGATCCCTGGTAAAAGGGGCATTGCAAGGGTCCGCTTTTGTGAAGTCCAATATGAGGATCTGGAGCGATGCAGATACCACCAAGCCTTTCTGGATAGGGTTCAATGACCTGTCCAGAAGCTACGCCACCAACACGCCGCCCGCGGGCAAGTGGAACGAGGCCGGTGCAACGGTAAGCGTGAATGGGCAGGTCATCCCGCCGCCGGACTGGAAGCGTGCGGGAGCAAAAGGAGACCTGGAGCAGCCCTTGCTGGATGAAGGATACAGTTACAGGAAGCCCACCATGATCCCGCTCAAGCGAGGCTGGAACAATGTAGCGCTCAGCATTCCCTGGAGCAATGCATCGGCCTATGGCAATCCTTTCAAGTTCATGTTCACGTTTGTGCACGTTGATTATCAGACTGTTTTCAGATATGGAAAATGTTGGTTATGAGAATAGCGGAAAAGGCTTTATTTTGGCCGCTTATTCAACCTAGCGAGTGGACATCGCCCTGTTTAAGCCCTATGCATCAATACCGAAGAGATATAGACGGCATGCGCGCGATCGCAGTTGTTTCGTGATCCTTTTCCATCTTGGCTTTCTTCCCAACGGTTACCTTGGCGTAGACATTTTCTTCGTCATCAGTGGATTCCTGATCACACAGATCATTTACAAGGAGACCTTGAAAGGTGAGTTCACCATTTCAAACTTTTACATGCGCAGGATAAGGCGGATACTGCCACTTGTGATGGTGGTGTGCCTTGTGGCGCTGGCGGTGGGTTTCATATTCATGTTGCCCGATGACCTGGAGAATATGGCGCAAGCGTCATCGCCACCAATTTTTTCAGCAACAACATCCTGTTGCTCATCACCACCAAGAACTACTGGAACGTCATCAACGAGTATAAGCCCTTGATGCATACCTGGAGCCTGGGGTAGAAGAGCAGTTTTACGTTGTATTCCCGCTCATATTCCTGTTGCTTAAAGGCAAGCGCACCAGATATATCCTGCCGGTGATCATCCTGATGACCGTTGTATCATTGGTGCTGTTCTTCATGCAGCCACGCATTGAACCTAAATTCTACCTTATCCAATACAGGTTCTTTGAGCTGGCCATAGGTGGCATTGGCGCTATCCTTATCAGGGATGGAAAGATCAATGCGGGGATCAAGCCATTTCTGCTGGCGTTGATCCTGTTCATTTTATTTTTTGGGACGATGATAGCCCTGATATCAGGATCTTTCTTATCTCTTGGCCAGCTGGGTGTGTTGCTGCCGTCAGATGAGAGCAGTGGATCATCCCTGTCTTATCGAACCCGGTATCTGTTTACTCGGCAAGATCAGTTTCTCCCTCTACATGTGGCACCAGCTCTACCTGGCGTTTGGAAGATATTTTGTGTTTGAGCACGTAACGCCGCCAATGCAGTGAACTGTTGTTGCTGATATTTTAACCTCGGTGTTAAGCTTCCAGTTTGTTGAGCAGCCGTTCCGCGAAAAGCGTAAGCGCCACCAAAGATGGTGCTTGGTTTTACGAAGCCATGTTCCTGCCTGAACGTAGGTGTGGCGGCTTACCTGTACAAGATCAACGGTGTGGTCAGGGATGTGCCGGAACTGGGCTTAACAAAGGACAAGACGTATTACGGGAACCTGAATTTTGTATATAACGACAGGGTTTACCAACTGAACAAGCCATTTGATTCCCTGCAGAAAAAGAACATCCTGGTGGTGGGAGACAGCTATGCAAGGGACTGGGCCAATGTGCTTCTTGAGTCTAAAGACAGTAAAGAGTACGAGGTCTCCTATGTGATGTATACCAGCCAGATCAATGACATGCAGCAAAGGCTTGACCAGGCTGATGTGGTGTTTGTATGTAATTCTGTTCGCGCGTGCAGACAGCGTAATCTTCCTTAAGGATCCTATGTGGAAACCTGAACGGACTCGCTGCAAGGATATAAGCATTGACACCAGCAAGGTTATACTGTGCGGGTATCAAGAATTTCGGCAGCAACATGGGTATCTACTACAACCGCGGCAGGTGGATGACCACCGGACATTGCAGCCAGCGCTGTAACGCCTGACGAGTTTGTGCTCAGGATGAATGAGATCTTTGTGCAGGCCTGGGGCCAGCGTATGTGAACTTCATTGCACCTGTGATAGATCAAGAATAACAAGTGCCGGTATTACACTGATGATTGCAAGTTCATCAGCCAGGATACGGACCACCTTACAGAGGCCGGCGCAAAATACTACGCCAGGCTCCTGCAGTCGCAGATATCAGGCATCATCAGGTAGTGTTATTTCTTCGCCACTATCATATCCTGCATATCCTGCTCAATAGGCTTGAGGGTTTGCAGGTATTTATAGATAGCAATAAGGTCGCCTCATCCATTCGTGAGAAAGGCCCCCATGGCATAGTGGTTTCCGGGAGCTTCTTGCCTTCCCGGAAGCGTTTGATGAACTGTTCCTGTGACCAGCCGTGGATGCGTCCCGTTTTGGGATCGGTAGTGAGGTTGGGCGTTTTAAGTAAATAGTTTTCTGTCTCCATTTCAAATCCGCCGGCATATGCGGGGCCGATGAATGCGCCCGTCTTGAGATCCCTGTTGGTATGGCAGCCCTTGCAGTTGGCCACGCTAGCGGCCAGGTAGCGGCCGTATTCGCGGTGGTATCGCGCTTCACCGTTTTAGGCACTTCCTCAGAGGGGCCGGTAGGCTTGATCATGAAAGCCTTGAGCACGTTGCCGAGCATGGAGTTATCGTTGGGCGCACTTCGCGATTCACGGGCCTGGAAGCGCGGAGGTAGGAGAGGATGGCGATCATGTCCTCATCGCTGGTATTGTGGAAAGGCATGAAATCGAAACAATGCCCGTCCGTCTGTCCCCACGCCGTATCGCAGAGACCTGGCGATCTCTTCATCGGAGAATCTGCCGATGCCTGTGGTAGGATCAGGCGTGATATTTCGGGGGCGAATGATGCCGGGAGGGATATGGAATTCCACGCCGCCGGCCAGGGGTACTTCAATGCCCGCGGCCACCTTTTGCATATCGGAAGGAGCCGCATGGCAGTCGGCACAATGCGCCGGGCCCATCACCAAATATTTCCCGCGGGCGATCACCGCGCTGTCCGTGCTGGCCCTCAGCGCGGGATATGGCGCGTCAAATTTTCTGTCTTTAAGGATGATGGTACCGATGGCGATGCGAGGATGGCGAAGAGCAGGAGAATGCCTATCCACTTAAGTGCTTTTCTTAACATGTGAGGAGTTTAGCAGGTTGAACTTCGTGTGTGCGTATAAGGTAGTAACTGGTTTTTGTAAATCAAAGCATGAGGCAAGTCATTTATTTTCAATAGCCGCCTCACTACCTTGCCATTGCATCCCTCCTAAACCCTAAACCCCAACCCCAAACCCTTTCTCCATGAGCCGGATGCATATACTAATAGTCG
The DNA here is from genome assembly GCA_002872375.1 of Eulimnadia texana. NCBI lineage: Eukaryota > Metazoa > Arthropoda > Branchiopoda > Diplostraca > Limnadiidae > Eulimnadia > Eulimnadia texana. Next base: position 126,899 of record NKDA01000016.1, read on the forward strand.
CCATTTCTTCCACAATGTTGCTTTCCTCCTGCGCGGTAGGAAGAAAAATGAGTTTCACCAACGAGAATGTAACGCCAGACTATACCACGGCAAAGAGCATGGCCATAGCTTTCCAGGACAACCGCAAGGAGGTGTTGGACGGAAAGGAAAAGCCCACCTGGGTGGGCCATATGAATTCAACGGCACAGATAGACTACAACATGCAGACCGAGAGTGGCAAGGCGGTGGCCGAGGAGTTCTCCGGATCGGTGGTCAATTCCCTTACCAGGCTGGGGATCAAGGCAGGCCAGATGCTGGTGCCGGTGCGGATGACGAAAGATTCCGTTTTGCTGCTCTATGGCAAGGATGATAAGGAGCGGCTGCTCCTCTTCCATGTGAACCAGTGGGAAGCATCAGCGGTGCCCAAGTTTTCTACCATCAAGTATGAGGTGTTCTACAATTTCGACTTGCAGGTCTATGACAAGGGTGGTAACCTGCTTGCCTCCAATGAAACGCACGATGTAGCGCGAAAGGAAGAGAGCCAGATGGCCGTAAACCTGAAGTATCTGCAGCGCATGGCAGACGAGGTCTTTACATCACAGGTCAAGGCCTTGCTGAACGACCAGAAGGTCAGGGCCGTGTTGCAGTGATCATGGGGTTCTGGCCCTGAAGCTTGCGTTAATGGTACACCGGCGAAGGATTCGGCCTTTAGGTCGGCCCAAATGAACTTTGCAGTTGCGTCAAAGGCCAGGACGGACAGTTCGATGGGTTTTGACTCATGGAACGGATAGGGTGTTTTGGTGATGTAGGGACTGAATACATAGTATTCGATATAATTGGGTTCATTCGCGTCCGGGAAGTAGAGTCCACTGGCATCAACACCAGCCTTCCTGCATTTGAGGAATACGTTGCAGTTTCCGGACATACTGGTCCATTCCTGCACGAGGACCTTCAATTCCAGGAACGAAGAATCATTGCGGGTGTATAGTCTGGCCTCCACGCCGGTACTGACCCCGGTATTGGTATTGAGCAAGCTCTGGTTATGGAGTTCAACAGTTCCCACGGTGCCATTAAAAAAGTAGAAGGGTTTGCCTTGATCTTAGGCACATCATTCTCCTTTGAGCAGGAAAGGCAGGACAGCATGGCCATCAGCGCGATGATATTTTTCATGACCCAGGTATTATGACCACAAGCTAGTGCGGGCTGGCCCGGGCTGCGAATTGATATTTGCTGTGCTGCCCGCCCTTGTTGCAGAATTTGCAAACGGGACGGGAATTGGCCGCTTTGTTGTAAATTTTAGCCACAATCTTCGTCATGAGAAATGCCCTTGCCATTGTTGCCCTAGTATTCATGTTGTTTCCCCGCCCGGCCCGGAGTCAGGACAGTGCTTATCGCGAACCCATATCCGTTATTGACACCTGGATAGAAGCTCAACTGGCGTACGAGAAATTACCTGGGCTGACCGTAGCCATTATCAAAGACCAGCAGACGATCTGGACCAAGGGATATGGCTATGCCGATGTGGAGAACAAGGTGCCGATGAAGGCGGAGAGTCTTTGCAGTATCTGTTCCATATCCAAGCTGTTCACTTCAATTGCCATAATGCAATTGTGGGAGCAGGGAAAGCTCAGGCTGGATGATTCAGTGAGTATGTACTTGCCTCATTTCAAGGTGAAGCAGGAGTTTGAGTCTGTGCCGATAACGATCCGTGGTTTGCTCACGCATTCAGCCGGGCTGCCGCGCGAGAGCGCACAACCATACTGGACCAATCCTTATACATTTCCCACCGAGAAGGAGATCAATGATAAGCTAGTGGAGCAGACCATGCTTTATCCTTCATCACGTGAATGGCAATACAGTAACCTGGGAATGACCTTGCTGGGTCAGATCGTTGCAAAGGTAGCCGGCATGCCCTATGAGCAGTATGTGCAGGAGAATATCCTTAAGCCTTTGCACCTTAGCAGCACAAGGCCATCTATGCCGAAAGAACTTTACGGCAACCAACTGGCGAAGGGATACAGCGGGATCAACCGGCAGGGCCAGCGCCACCTCATGCCTTATTTCACTGCCAACGGGATAACACCAGCTGCGGGTTTCACTTCTTCAGTTGGTGATCTCGCGAAGTTCCTGCAGTGGCAGAACCGTTTGTTGAAGACCGGCAAGGCAGAGGTCCTCAAGGCCTCTACCCTTCGGGAGATGCAACGCGTCCAGTGGGTCAGTCCGGAAGGAGGGGTAAACTGGGGCCTGGGTTTCACTGTAGAGTACAGCAATGGTACCACCATTGTGGGCCATGGTGGCAGCTGTCCTGGTTATCGAAGCATTGTCCTGCTAGATACAAAGACCGGTATCGGCATCGCAGTATTCATCAATGCGGCCGGTTCCAATCCTGATAAGTTTGCCGATGGCATTTTCAAGATCCTGAACAGTTATGCTTCGGCTACTCGTGATCCTCTCAGCCGCGACCTTTCCGCGTACACCGGCCTCTATGACACGGATGTTGAATGGGGTTCAGAGACGGCTGTTATGCCCTGGAAGGGTAAGCTCTGATGTTCTCCTCCCAGCAATGATCCCATTGGTGCTAAGCCCAGTCTATTCAAACCCACACCACCCCGACCTCTCTCGCGTTGACGCGCAAGGAATGACCCTTCCCCGGCATTCCCCTGCCCGCTTCGAGCGCGACGTGAGTGGTAAGGTGTGAGGTATTGTTGAGTAGTAATGCAAGGTACGAAGGCAAAGTTTTAGAATAAATACGCGAACACTGCTTTTCTAATAGAAACGTTTTGGAAGAACATAATTGAGTGCTCACATTCACCTTTATTGCCCCATTTAGGCGTAAAGTCCTCCAATAAAATTTTGGATATCAGATCACTAATAAAGATTTACTAGCCACAACAGCTGCAGTTTGAATCTGTCAGTATTTTTAAGGAATTTTATGGAGACGTTATAAAGTTACTTAAAAAGGTGCAATTTCAGTTGGAGGTGTTTTACGCTGACTTTCACGACCGCTCTCAACGCGACACTTGTCCGCGTTCAGAGACTATCCCTTTTTTTAACTATGTAGTAATCACACTTCTACAAAAATGTCGGCCAATGAGGGGTTAAGTATTTTGATATATGGAAATACAAAAAAAGAGCATTGAGAGTATTAAGATTGATACATCTATATTCCCTTGCAAAGCTAAAAATACATATTTAAGGTTAATTTAAGTGGGCTGGTAGATTCCACAGATTCCCCGTAAGCCAAAAAAATCCCTGATAGGTATAAAATACTTGTACGAGGGGGTATTCTTAAGCTGAGGGAATTATGTTATTGGTTTTTATTCTTACTAGAAAATTAAAGCACTTTTAAGTAATTGTAATTTTTGTAATAGTGAAATAGTTATGACTGACGTAAACCGATACTGATACAAGAAGGTCAATATGAAGGCAGATTAAAGGCTTGACCACCAAGCCTGAAATGCCCTGTTAGGAAATTTTCCCCCACGCGAAAGGTTTGCGTTCAGACCTACATAACAAAAAAGCTTCTAAGGAAAAGCAGATTTTAAATTAGGAAATATAGGAAGTAATATTTGTAAATGGCTGTTTTGGCATGGACATAAGGATTGGCAGTACTTTGTTATTTCCAAAATGACACGAGGTGATTTTTTGTGGCAAAAACGCAGAATTGATGATACAAGGAAAGGGACGCAATTTGCAATCTGCCCGCCTTGAAAAAGGAAGGTTGAGGACCTTAAACTGTCTGGGAATGTGAGTTAAAATCAAAAAACAGAATCTGTTGTCCCCTTGAGAATAAATTTTCTCAAAGAGTAATAAATAGTTGATTAAGAATATGCCGAAGGATAGAAATCAGCCAACTTAACATTTATTGAACTTGTTTTGCCGGATGTGGTGGGTTTACAGTGAGGGATTTTATAAATTAGGATTTAAAGCTTTAAACACATGTCCGAAATGACCTTTGCATGTAAGAGCTTAGTTTACCCCGGAATGAAATATACGGATACGACGAACGGAGGAAATAAGTGTAATTGAAAAAGATATTTTACGATCAAAGAATCATACATCGAAAAGATTCAATGTGAGATTGGCAGTAATCAGGTTGATGTTCTAATAGGCGGCCCACCATGCCAAAAGTTTTTTCCAGTCTTGGTCGGGCCAAAGATGAAATGGAATCGAAAAAATGACCCCACAGAAATTTTCTCTTCGAGAGTTACGGATGATTTTGAATCAATTTTAAAACCCCAAAATAATTTGTGTTTGAAAAATGTGACAGATTTGCCTAACTGCAAAATTAAAGGGAATCGGAAAATCGGTAGATATTATTTTTGAGTGAACTTCGAAAGAATTATAATTTAATCCGATGAACCCATGAAAATGGTTTATTGAAAATTCTTGTGAATACTGGCGTTCCCAAATTCGAAAAAAGGGTTATCCTGATTGGTGTAAGAAGGATTCTTGAAATTCACACAGCCCGAAAGTATTTATAGGCGGGGATAATTTAAATCTCACTATTCTCCTGAAACATTTAAAATCAGATAGGGGAAAGAGATTGAAAGTATGGTGACTGTGCAAGATGCTAATTCATGATTTGCCTCCATTGATGCCTGGAGAAGGAAAGCCTAACATTGAATACAAATCGTTAGTAAAATGGATGATTTTCCTTACGAAAATCAGGCAGAAAGAATATACTCATTTAATGGATCACGTAGCGAGATCTCACAACCCAGTTGATAGAAGAAGGTTATAGAGAGATGAGCTTTAATAAATGGAACCTTTAAAGAGTTATTAATAACAAGACCTTATTTATAATCACATGCTAAACAGAGAGTTTTTGACAATAGTTATGTTGGTCCAGTTTTGGATTTAGACCTTCAAGAACTAATAATTGCTCATCTATACAAGATGGGAATGCAGTTTATTCATCCAGATCCGGATCAAGAAAGAACCTTAACGGCCGCGTGAAGGCGGCTCGATGGCAAATCTTTTCCTGATGTTTTGTCTTTGAAGATCTCGAACTCAGCAGTTTCAAAACAGATTGGGAAGTGTACCGTGCCATTAATGGCTGAAGCGATTGCGAAAAGTATTAAATATGCTCTAGAAAATATTTAAGAAGTTGAACCTGTGTTGGAATTACAAGAATATAAATGAAAAGAGATTTTTCGTTGAGAGTGTCGGAACTTTTAATGTAAGGTTATTGGCGGAGTATATTGTTGAAAGAAACAAGATTACAAGAGAGTCCTTGATTGCCACGCTATTTCGCAGCAAACATTAGAAAGACTGAAGAGCTTAAAAATTATAAGCTTCCTCAGAAGAAAAGTGAACTGATGCTATTGAGGGAAGTTTCTTAAAGTGGAGCTTTATGTTCATTAATATCTGCCGTTAATTTGAACAATTGAGTAATAAAGATAGAATTGGCCAATTTATTAGACAATTAGACCCTGGCAAAAAGAGAACTATGCCAAAAGGATTATCAAAGCATGAAGACCCCAAAGTGCGATTTCTTCTGCGGCGCTTGGGGGTTAAGTCTGGGTTTTGTCCAGGAAGGTTTTGGCATTGATTTGGGCAAATGTTACGACCCACGTTTGATTGAGACCCTAATCAAGATAATAATCATCCTGAGATAACCTGACGAAGGGTTATATTAGGTGATATTAGGGAAGATTGTTAATGACATCGTTATTCATTTAAGATATAGATGTCGTTTGTCGGAGGACCACCTGGTCAAGGGTTTAGTTCTGCCAATAAGCACGAATTATTGAATGATCCAGAAGAACGAATTGTATAAAGTACTTCTAAAGGCAGGTGGAGAGAATATGCTTCCCGAAAGTTTGTAGTCATGGAGAACGTCCAAAGAATGCTGCTTATGCACAAGCAGGTTGTGGAAGAATTATAAGAGTATGATTAAAAAAAGGGAGTAAGCATTCTCATTCTTGTAAGATTTTAAAGTCTTATCATCGGACGAGTTTGGAGTAGCTCAAGAAAACGGCAGCGATTGATATTTTAATAGCCATTAGAGGTGACATAGCCAAAAGAAGTTGGTGAATCCAATAGACGTAATTTGAGTGCGATTAAAGAAGGAATAATCAAAGTATCACCAGAAATTCCCGTTTTGCCGAGATCACTCGAACTTATTAAACCTTTGAAAAGCTCCTCGAATTGAAAAACATGAACGGATGTTGACGATGAAGGAAACCTGTGGAAGAAAGTTGCATTGAATATATTTTAATGGGCAAGAGAACGAGTACTTAAGAGCAATAAACCTGAATAAGAAAAATAGATTTATATATTATAACACCATAAGGCGAATATGCAAATGATGTCAATTAATCAAATCTATTCTTTGGCTTGATCAAGGTGAAGGATTGGTACAAAGCGAGAAAATTAAGATATAATGCCATATCTGCATAGAAATCACATTTTCAAGGATAAGTATTTTTAAACTTATAGAAGGATAAGCATGTAGGAGCAATACGGTCATTTGAAAATGGAAATGTTCATTCTCATATCCATCCTACTCAGGTTTAGAAGCTTGACACCAACGCGAAGCAGCTAGAGTACAACTTTTCCCGATGATTATGTGTTGCTTGGTGCTTACCTGAAAACATATTATTGCAGATCGGAAATGCAGTCCCTCCAATGATGGCCCGTGGAAATTGCCAAAGTGATTAAAAAAGTATTTATAAAGAAAATGCAGGTTCGAAGTTGAATTGTTCGTTAGAAAAGCCTGAAAATAAACTGAGCTTAATAACGCAAAACACGAATGACGCATATGTAAGGCGTATCGAAAGAGATTCGAGAGGCCATACCGCATAGTTTTTTTTGATGATCTTAATTCCTGAGAAGATAAAGTAATTAATAGGAAAAGCGCATGACATTGTGGATAACTGGGTAAGGTGTCAAGTATAATCCTTTCTAATGGTGTGACTATAGGGTTGTCAAGTTTGAGTTTCAGTTTACCAGTTCATAATGAGGCCTCACCTGGTGATTATTTGTACATAAGAGAAGGTGAAAGTGGGTGCTGATATGTATTATGAAATATACATGAAGACCTATAGAACAGGTATGTCTAAAGTATTCGAAATCCAATAAGTCTTTTGAGATATTGAGTGAGCAAGGAGGTAAGTGACCTAAATATTCTTGATACTGATCTTATATTGTTTTTATCGGGGGGAGCAGATTAAATCTAAAAATTAATACCTAAAAAAAAAAAATTAAGTCATCAGGCAAAGAAGAGGGCTGATTCTCCTTCTGAAGTCAAAGATATTAATATTATTGAGAAATTTATCGTTCCAGTTTTTTCAAAGAGATAAGGCGTGATAGTTTTTGTAGAAAATTGTTGAATTTAGAGCCAGGCCGGCAATTAACTAATCTGGAATAACTAGAATTCATCGGAGCTACTCTACATTTTGTGAAAATAATATGGTAAGCCTATTATCTGTATAAAAATCGATCCTGCAATTGATGTTTTTTTCGCGTTTGAATCGGCGTAAGAAGTCAAGTTTGCGAACAACAAACATTTAGTACTCCAGTTAAATTTAAAAAAAGATGATATAAGTAATCGTTACAAGCATCCCAGTACCTTTATATACTTGGCGTTGTTTCATATTCTGGAAGTGAGTTGGTCTTGTATAAAAGAATCGAAGTGCACTCTGATTATTTAGTCCAATTTTGAGAACCGGCGAGACTATCAGAGGTATCAGCTCAAGTAGAAGTTTGAGTCATGTGGAGGAAAAATCCTGCATGAAATATATCGATTGATAGATAACCAGCGGAGATGAAACCTAGTGATAACTTTGGAAAGTTTTTTATCGACTTGGTTTTAGCTCAAGACGGGGGTAAGGCAATAAGTATTGTTTAGATTCATTTGGAGGCAAAAGAGACAAGCTAAAGATGAATTGAATAAATATGAAGAGATTTATTTTGACGAGTTTAATACAAAGGTCTTTTCATTTCGAAATCTTCACCTCTCAGATTTTCAATTGATTTATTATCCAGTGGGCGGCTAATTTGAAAATTTTGATAGGCAGGTAACAATTCTTTGATTCAAGTGCAAAAGTCTCAACCAATAAATGCCAAGAGCAATACTTTGGCAAGAAATAATTTATATAGCATTTCTTAAATGAACACGTATTTAAACAAGGCAGCCAAATAGATTTTTAGGATTGAGGATTTTCTGTTACCGCATGTTCTGAAGTGGGATTGATCTATTCCAATGAAGCTATTGTGAGATTTGTATGCATCATTATTTACTAAGCCTTTTCTTAATTGACGGGAATATCTGGCTCTGAAAGACAAAAGTTAGCCCAAGCATTCGTGCAATGGATCTGTAAGGATAAGACCAATATAGGATTGTCGCTGTGGGGGCTGATTGACTAATCCGTGAGCCATTACTAGGTTTAATCCCTAATTGCTCTTAATCCTAAAGAGTATGTAAAGCCTGATAGCGGAGCTACTTGATTTAATTATAAGAAGGCTAAAATATAGAGTAGTGTATCCATATTTCATAAATATTAGACCGAGATGAACCTAAGTCATGTAGAGAAGATACTTTGCTGATTTTTTAAGTGTCATTGGAGTCAAAGTGAAGAATTTTATACTGTACTACCGATAAGAAATTGATAATGGAGTGCCCACCCAAAGTTGAAATGGCCAACTAATCTTTTTGTAATTGGCAAGTAAATATTGATGGAGACAACCAATATGGTTTCAGTCCTAAAGTGGCTGGACATTGAGCAAATACTATTGAATTTAGAGTGCACCGAAAAGGAAATGAGCGATTTATTTCGAGCTGAAGGGTTAGGCATGCAAAAGTTGAGGTAAAGGAGCGCGGATAGGCCTAGTAATTTTTTGTTTATGCTAAAGCTAAGGGATTTTTGAAACTTAGATTTTTGATGTCATTAAAACTACTTTGGTAGAAATTTTTTTCGTGGAACTTAAGAAGGTAGGTTACTGAGTTATGGGTATCGAAGCGGTCTCTGACATTTAAAGTTAGTTAACAGATTGAGCGTAAGTGGATAAAGTTTGACAACCGGAGGAAGATCGACATTGCGGTAATTCAGAAGTGCTACCCAAGCTTCCCGGTCTCGCAGAAAGCTTAGTGCTGTGCTAGAGACTTTTGGGCGGTATTTTTGTTTTTAGTCGAACGATTCGAATATTAGTAAAAGAGGTTTTCGAGAAACGAAAGTTTCGAGTTCAATGGGGAGAACGTTCAGTACCCGCTGTCACTTGATAAGATAGCTCGTATGTATAGGGGGCTATTAGATAATGGTTTTGCGAAGTTTTGCGAAGCTTAGAAGATGAAGGCCCTGTCTCCTCAATAGCAGTTTGTCTTAAATTCGCGTCGAGGATGAACTAAATTCTTTGGATTGATTCCCCCCGTCAATCAAATACTTTGTTTGATGCTGAGAGATTGATTATGGCAGAAATAATGAGGCTAGATTTCAAGCTCGTTGAAAGGTTGTTTTATGATTACCAACTGAGGGCAAACGCTACATATCGGCTTCTAGATCCGTTCGACAATATAGTTCAGGTGCGCATAAGCGAACTCCTAGTTTTAGGTATTATATCTCCAAACATTTAATTGTCGGTACATTGAAGTTCCGTTTGATAAATGCAAAAACTGGTGAAATAAGTCAACTATACAATTAGAGTACAGTCTTCAAAGACAGGATATCGAGACGGATTATCGAGACATGTTTGGAAACTGATAACGAAGAAAAGTGTACAGATATATTGCCTAACAAAGCAACCTCACCGCCCTCCCAATATTTTGATGTTGATTATTCAAAAGACAGCAGAGTTCTATAACCAAACGCTTCACTATTTGTCCAAGTCTATTATAGCTTCGGAGGATTTTTTCCGAAGCTATTCATCGTAAAATCGTGCACAATGCAGTTTACAACCTTGGCGGGGAGAGGGGAGATTTCGGATATTCGTAAAGCGCCAAGCGTTTTACCATCGTATATTAAAAGAGATCTTAAGATCGGGTATCGTGCGGTAGTAAGCGTAATAAATTTCTGGAGGAAGTAGGGTTTCAGTCTTTACCTGCAAGGATACACAATCAAAAAAGGTTTGACTCAGTCGATACTCCGGAGAATCGAAGTAATCAGTTTGTTCTTGAGACGTTTTCTAAAGTTTTGTAATGACAATAAATCAAGCTGCACAGAACAATAATTACTTTAAATTATTTAACGACTCTCGAAACTTTGTTGTCAAGAATTTGGAGAAACAGTTAAGTCATTCTTTTTTCCACACCATATTACATAGCCCCTCTACATTGAAAACTCAATAGCCTTGTCTTACAGCGTAAAGAAGGATAATAGGGAGGTTTTGCCGAGTATGGTTGATGTTCGACTTGGCGGCAAGCTGGTTGGAAGGCGGGGAGGACGTTATGGAGCTGGAAAAGAAAGATATCGCTTACTCTTTACGAGTATTGGTTGTTTTTTAAGTTCCTTGTTTGCTTCAGAAACATTTGATATGGAACCGTTGATATATCGGATTTAATTCAAGCCTTCAAATGATGGGACTTAGCAATAACCAGATTAAACAAGGAAAGTCAACGCGACTTTGCGGGGAGTATACTAGATCCGGAAGTAGAAAAGCTTAGTAATTCGATTTTAATTATAATCGGACATTTATGGAAGAAGGGATACCCTCATCTTCTGGAAGTTGGAGTAACCAACCTTGAGACCTGATTATACACTTTCCTTTTCTGGGGCCTTTAGGAATTGAATGAGGAAGAAGCCAGAAAATCAAAGAAGCTTATAGTGCATGTGCATTTTTGATGCGAAAGTATAAAGTTGCCAATTTCTTAACGTACTTCCGACAAGGAACTGGAAGACAACGCCATCATGTAAAGAATGAAAAATAGATGGTGGTGTTTTATAAAGAATGGCGATATTTTTGTAAAATGCATCTTATAAAGATTGCGATAAGAAGAACCGAGCGGAGCCGATGTACTAATATCAGCCGTGAGTGGCGTAGATACGGCGATTATTCAGAGGGGGCTTTTTCATGAGATTATTCCGGTCTTGGGCATTTCCCGTTAGGCCGTCTAAACAAATGATGGCATTGAGTAAATTTTAAAAAGCTTTTATTGTCGAAATAATAGAACATTTATTAATCGCTCTTCCCAGCGCGAGAAGATGGCATTTAAGAAACATTCGACATATATAAATCCCACTCCAGAAATCTTTGGAAGTGTTTTAAAAGAACCGCTTCCTGAGGCGTATGGTATAAATAGAGCATTGATTTCCTGACGAAACGTATGTACTAGTCGATTTTATAAATCTGAAGAAGCATCCGACTGGATAAATAGAACAGGGCTGTATAATTTAGAATGGATAATGCGAAGGTACACTGAAACTTTAACTTAGATGCCGTTAATTCTAATATCTATTGTTGCATACCTTCGGAGTACCGAGACAAGTTGAACTTTGGAGGATTGTTGGCAAGGTTTCAGAGGATTTCAAAGAATACGCCTTAGAAAAATTACATTATCCTTCACCAAGTCAAAACGCACTATTTAGTTGTTAAAAGTTGAGGAAAATTAAAGATCCCGAATTTTGTCAATTCCAAATGGGAAAAAAAAAAAATTTTAGACAGCTTTAGAAATTACTCAAAAGGACGGGCTTACGGCATTTCCGTTCGTCACCAGCCTTATCGATTGATGAATAAACAAAAATCTTAGTGTTTGTAGTTTGATAATTTTCCTAATTAATTTAAATTGTTTTATCTTTCACCAACATCCAGAGGTTCCTCACGGGGAAATGCCAACCGGGTCGCAGACTAACGGTGGACAAAAGATGGGGGCCAGGGCCAAAAGTTTGACAGCAAATCTCTCCCTACGCTTCTTCCCCTTTTTCTCTGGTTGATCAAAGAAATAACCTTATAACCAATAGCTTAGTAACGTTCAACAATTTCGGGCATCAAGAGTAGCCGGCAAAGCTCGCCAACCTGTCCATGGCTGATAAGGTGGTCAAAGAATGCGCTCCTGAAGGAAACAGGAGAACCCATTGCCAATTACCATGCTGGTGCCCCCACTTAAAACCAGCAAACAAATGAAACCAGGAACACGCGTCTCTGCATCAATGATGATTTCCCTGAAGGCCTCCAGAACAACATGAAACTGCCCAAGGCGGGCAGGGTCTACACCGTCAGAACCATCCAGCCCAGTCCCTTCGGGATGAATACCTTGGCATCACACTTGAGGGACTGGAGAACCGCTCAGAGTGGTTCGGCAGGAAGAATGGTATGTGCTTCCGAACTCTGCTTCGCTTCATTCCGCTTCAGGCCCACTGACCCAAAAGAGGCGAATGATTGGGGTGAACGGAGTGTGCGATTATGAAACATCCGTGAACTAAACCGCACGCTGCGTATAGAATCGCTTGGTGATGGCGCCATTGCTGTCGCGGTCAAGCCTGCAGGCAACCAGGATGCCGTTCTTGGCTACGGAGTAGTCGAGACAAACGGCGTGCTGGTTGTCGATATGCGGCTCTCCCTGCAGCCAGTAGTGCCCGAAGAATACGAGCTTGGTGGAGGCATAGGCGTGGTAGGCCTTGTCCGCATGCAGCTCTTTATTCTCCAGGGGCTTGGGACAGAACAGCATCACATCTTTCAGGGTGGTACGGTTGGTGGTGGGCTGCCACCACTTGATCCTGCACTCGGTGCGCTCAGTGCCGTCCTTATCGAAATAACTATATCCATCCGGCAAGTGGTCTTCCTTGCCTTTCAGGGTGTCGTTAACGGCGTGGTAGAGCTCGGAGCCGGATTGTTTGTCGTTGCTCTTGCAGAGGAAGTCTGCGTCGATGCCTTTATAGTGCTGGCGCAGGTAGGCGATCTGCGCATCGTCCCAACAGGCATGCACCAGGCGCATGTCATCGTCCTCATAAAAAAGCGGCAGGGTCTTGAACCATTCGAGGAAGTCGGCCCACTCCGCATCGAAATACTTGAACTGCTCCAGCGTGCCGAAGTGCTGCTTGATCTCCTTGAAGGTATGGTCCCGGAAGAAGCCGCCCTTTCCACGTGTGGTGTGTGGAAGGAGATGGCGTTGAACTCGTGGTTGCCCATCACGGCGATGGCATTGCCGGAATCGATCATGTTGCGAACGATGTGCAGCGTCTCGCGGATCTTGGGGCCGCGGTCAATGAAGTCGCCCACAAACGCCACCTGCTTTTCTCCGGGTGCTGGTAGATGCCGAATTTGCTGGTGTAGCCGAGCTTGCGGAGCAGCACCTCGAGGGTGTCTGCATGGCCGTGGATATCTCCTATAACGTCAAATCTCATTCGCCGTAATTTACTCATTAGCTCATTTACTGGTGGGCTGAAGATGTATCAATTCTATTTAATGGAGAAGCCGAAGCCCTGTTCCAGGTTGAGGGCGTTCTTGCGTATGCCGAGGGGTGGCTTGCTATCGTACAGGTAAGAGAATTTCGTGTATACGCGCCATTTGGTGGTGATATTGAGATCGAGGCGGGTATCGTTCATCAGTCGGTAGTCCTGGAAATTGCTGAACAGCGGCTGGTAGTAGAAAGTACTGATCAGGGAGCCGTTGAGTTGGGATATGGATATTGAGCGATGTGTAGTTGCTCCACCGGCCCACGCCCCGGAGGACGAGGTTGCGGTCCCGGGTCTTCTCATACTCCCACATATAGGTGGAGCCCACGTAGATATCGGCATCCTTGCCGATGCGGATCTTGAACCTCGGGCCGGTGCCGAGGAGCTGGCGGAAATAGATGCCGAGGGGTTCGTTGGTCTGGGTTTGCGTGAAGGCTTCCCATCGCAGCCAGTTGTTGATCTTGTAATTGTAGCGGAAGTGCAGGTAGAAATTGTTGACGTAGTCGTCTTTCTCCGCCTGCGCGAAATCATAATTGATGGCAGCCAGTACCAGGTGTTTGTAGTTGCTGCTTTTCCATTGGGAGACGATATTACCCCGAAAGGTAGCGAGTGTCTTGCCATTGGTACTGTTCAGGAGCATGGCGAAATTCACGTCTGTGACAAACCGTATACTGTCCGTATGCATCCGCCTCGCCTCGATGTTCACGATCTGCGCCCTGGTACCCATAGAGCTGAGGATCATGAATAGTATAAGGCTGATGCGTTTCATGGACGCAATTTACTTATTTGCTGATTGGCTGATGGTTGTGAAGATCTTTTATTGCCCGCCGTTCAGTATAGAGTGGATTTTTGTTTCCACATTTGCAGCATATCATTGGTTTTCGTTGCCCATGCATCGTATCCTAATCTAAACTATCGAAAATGAAACCTGGTACTCGCGTGAGATGTGTTGACGATCAATTTGCCCCTGAAGTTCGCCGCGTCTTGAGAATGATCCCTGAGCAGGGCAAGATTTATACCATCAGGGACCTGATACCCGACCCCTTGGGAAATCTTTCGCTTGGCATTACGCTGGAAGGTATTGAGAACCCCAGGCACTGGGTGCCATGCAAACGCGGTGCCGTGAAAACCGAGTTCAGCTTCCGCTGGGACAGGTTTGAACCCGTGAATGAAGAAGATGGTATCTTGTGGGAGGATATGCAGTTGGTGTTGAAGACGAAGCCGGTGCAGAAGAACTAGGGTTCAGGGTTAGGGGTTTAGGATTGCGACCTGCGAACTGCGCCTTGCGACCTGACCTGCGACCTGATCCGCGACCTGCGACCTGCGCCTTGCGAACTAAAGAAAATGTTTCTATCTTTTAGAAACCCTTTTCCATGACAGCTGCCAAGACAGTACAATACTTCAGCTACTATCTATACATAGTGGCTGCTACGCTCATCTTCGTCCCCAATCTTTTGCTGAACATCCTGCAGGTTCCCGAGACCAATGAGGTCTGGATCCGCGTGGTGGGTATTCTGGTGGCCTGCCTGGCCGTGTATTACCATCGCATGGGCGCCGCCGGTTCGGAGGAGTTTGCCAGGACCTCCGCTTTTGTACGCGCTTTTGTTCTGGTAGGTTTTGCTGTGTTGTGGCTTACCAACCTCGGACCCTGGCAACCGGTGGTCTTCGGCGTGGTTGATGCGCTTGCTGCAGTATGGACCTACTCGCGTTTGTCCAAACCCTGAATCATTAACGCTACAGCGGGGTTCGTCGCGGAAATCCCCGTTTTCATCTCATTAGCCCGCACAAATCCCGGCCGCCTTCCGTATTTTGTAGCATGCCGGAAAGGAAGGCTTACAGGAAATGGTTGGTAGTGGCCGCACACGCCCTCGCGTGGGTGCTGGTATTCACGTTGCCGGAAATGCTGAAGCCGGACAGGAACCCTACGCCAGACAAGCAGACCATGGACCAGAACAGGATCGGGTTCGAGATCCTGGGGTGGATCTTCCGCATCGTCTGGGTGGCTTTTTCTACCTGCACTCGCACGTGTTGCTGCCCGCCTGGCATTCAAAAGGAAATGGGGACGATATATTGCCGCCGTGGCCGGCTTCATCGTTTGCTGGGTGTTCTTCAGCTTCCTCTATTTCAAGTTCGCACTCAAGGGTTTCGAGAATGAACCTTTCAACCTCAAGAACACCATCATCTTCGCCATCTTCCCCACCGCCATTTCATGGTGGTTTCCACTACCTACAGGCTGATACTGGATCGTGTGAACGCAGACAGGCTTGAGCGTGATAAAGTGAACGAGAACCTGAAGACGGAACTCTCGCTGCTCCGCTCCCAGGTGAGCCCGCACTTCATGTTCAACGTGCTCAACAACATGGTGGCGCTGGCGCGAAAGAAGAGCGACCTCCTGGAGCCTTCGCTGATCAAGCTATCCCAGCTCATGCGCTATATGCTCTACGAGACGGAAGATCGCGTGCCCCTGCAAAAAGAAGTGGAATACCTGGAGAGTATATAGACCTGCAGAAACAACGCTTTGGCAATACGGTGCAAATAGAGACTTCTTTGACACTGCCAACTCCGTGCAGGAGATCGAACCCATGCTCCTCATCCCCTTTGTGGAGAACGCGTTCAAGCATGGCGTGGGAATGGTAGAGGATCCGCGGATCATGATCTCTTTAAGGGTTTTGGGCGATGTCTTGCATTTCCAGGTCAGCAACCGCTTTGTGGAGAACAGTGCCGAGGTCAAGGACAGCGCTTCCGGTATTGGCCTTGCCAATGTGAACCGCCGACTCAAATTGCTCTACCCCGAAAAGCACACGCTGAATATCCGCTCCGCGAATGGTAACTTCGAAGTTGACCTGCAAATCAACCTTTCATGACACTGCGATGCATCGCCATAGACGATGAACCCCTGAACCTGGAACTGCTGGAAGACAATATCCGCCAGTTGCCCTACCTCGAACTGGTACAGGGCTTTACCAGCCCCATCAAGGCCATGCAGTTCATGCAGCAGACGGACATCGACCTTGTTTTCCTTGATATACAGATGCCCGGCCTCACGGGCCTGCAATTCATCCAGAGCCTGCCGCAGAAGCCAATGTATATTCTCGTCACCGCATACGAGAAGTTCGCACTGGAAGGGTATAACCTCGATGTGGTTGACTACCTCCTCAAACCCGTGGCGATGGACCGTTTCATCAAGGCCTGTAATAAGGCGATGGACCTGCATCGGCTCAAACACCAGGCCGCACCCGCCCGCGAGGAGCTGAGATATATTTTCGTCAATGCCGATTATAAACTGGTGAAGGTGGAGTTCAGCGATATCGTGTTCATCGAGTCGCTGAAAGACTATCTCAAGATCCACTTGCGCAGCCAGAAAAACCCCGTCATCACCCGGATGAGCATGAAGCTCATTGAGGAGCAGCTCCCCGCTGCCCAGTTCATCCGCATCCATAAAAGTTATATCGTTTCCAAGGGCGCCATCTCTGCCGTAAAGAAAAGCAGCGTGTTCATTGGCGAGCATGAGCTGCCGGTAGGGGAAAGCTATCGCGATGGTGTGTCTTCTTTTACCAAGACGGACATCTAGTGTAAGATTACGGATTCCGGATTCTGAATTGTGAATTGGGGCATCCTGAATGTTCGCAAAAAGCGAACTTTTGAAATGGCCGTTTTCCCGGAGGGCCTACGTCGCTACATTTTGACAGTTCGTCTCAATTCCCGAAATCCGGCGCGGCAATGTGATTCTTTTGTATCGTGAAACAAAAGACAATGAAAAAGACACTCATACTTATTGCAGCGCTGGTCATGAGCATCACCACATTCGCCCAATTCCCGCAGGGTGGGCCGGGCACACCGGTAAGGGCGGCATGCAGGCCCTCCATCCATTGGCGTGTTGTTTGGCAAAGTGGTGGACACCGCCGGCAAACCCGTACAGGACGCCTCCGTGATCCTCATGGGCAACAAGATGGATACGGCTACCAGGAAATTCAAACAGGTCATGCTGAAAGCCGCCACAACAAAGGCGGCGGGATCCTTTCGTTTTGAGGATCTACCCCTTTTCGGCCCGCTTACGCTGAAGATCAGCGCAACGGGTTACCAGCCCATTGAAAAACCGGTGTCCATCATCGACCCAACAAAACCTCCTGCACCCGGACAAATGCCCGATGTTGAGAAAGACCTGGGCAAGATCACGCTGAGCATCAAGACCACTGAGCTGGAAACCGTGACCGTGGTGGCCAAGAAGCCCGCGCTGAAAATGGACATTGATAAGAAAGTGTTCTCCGTGGAGAAGAATATCTCTTCAACCGGCGGTACTGCTGTGGATGTGATGAAGAATGTGCCTTCTGTAAATGTGGACATCGATGGCAACGTTACCCTTCGCAATGCTTCTCCGCAGATCTACGTGGATGGGAGGCCGTCAACACTCTCGCTGGACCAGATCCCCGCCGATGCCATTGAAAGCGTGGAGGTGATCACCAACCCTTCCGCCAAGTACGATGCTTCGGGCGGTAACGCGGCATCCTCAACATCGTCCTCAAGAAAAACAAGAAATCCGGTTACAACGGTAACCTGATGGCGGGCGTGGATAAGCGCGGCGGACTGAATGGCGGCGGCGGATTCAACCTGCGCCAAAATAAGTTCAACTTTTCCGCCAACCTCTTCGGCAACCAGATGAAGATGAGACCCACGAGTGAAACACATATGGAAGACCTGCTGGCTACACCAAACCTGCAGGTGGACCAATATTCAAAAACGAAGAATGCGGGCGGATTCATTTTCGGTAAGATCGGTGCGGATTTCTTCGCCACGGAGCGCTCCACATTCTCCGTGGGCCTGATCAGGGTTCATGGTGAAATGAAGCCAACGGACCTTATGTGGTCAGACAGTTCTTATTCCGATGGCAGGTACAAAAGCTATAGCGAAAGGCAAACAACAACAAACAGGAGTTTCAACGCGCTCGGCTTCTCTGCCGGTTATAAATATCTTTTTCCACGCAAAGGAGAGGAGTTAACGGCCGACCTGAACACGTTCAGCGGTAAGAACACGGGCTTCACGAACTATGATACCTATATATATGGTATCAAGAACGGTACGCAGATCGGCGAGCTTCACCAGCAGACCATTGGCAGCGGCACCAATAAGTTCACTACCATCCAAACGGATTATGTAAGGCCCTTCAAGAACAACGCGAAACTGGAGGCCGGCCTCCGCGCGCAGCTGAGGAACATGAGCAATGTACAGTCCAACTATTTCCAGAATGGCGGCGGTGATTTCGTGAAGGTGCCCAACTCTGCTTCCAACTACAAGAACACGGACAATGTATACGCTGCCTACCTCAGCTACCAGGGATCGGTAAAGAACTTTGGCTATAAACTGGGATTGCGGGGTGAAAGCTCAGACTACCAGGCGGAGATGACGGAGACCGGAATGAAGTATTCCAACAAGTACCCGCTCAGCCTTTCCCGTCTTTGTTCCTCAGCCAGAAACTGAAAGACAACCAGGAAATGCAGTTCAGCGTAACACGCAGGGTGAACAGGCCTTTCTTCCTGCAGCAGATGCCTTTCATCGACTCATCCAACCAGACCAACTGGACACGCGGTAACCCCGGGCTCAAGCCTGAGTTCACCTACTCGTTTGAAGCGGCATACCTGAAGACCTATAAAGGGAGTAACACCTTCATGGCTTCCGTATACTACAAACACACGGATAACCTGATCACCAATATCCTGGATACCGTGCAATTGGGCAATGGCTTAACACATCCTGTGAGCACGTACGAGAATGCGAATTCATCTTACATGGCCGGCCTGGAACTGACCACCCAGAATACGGTGAACAAATGGTTCGATTTCAACACCAACCTGAACATCTATAATTCCCGGATCAATGCGGAGAACCAGGGTGTGAATAATGAGGCGATGTGGAGCTGGTTTGCGAAGTTCAATTCTAATTTCAAGCTTCCAAAGGAGTTCAGTGTCCAGTTCTCCGGTACTTACCAGTCTAAAGCGAACACGCCGGTGAGCCAGGGTGGTGGAATGTTCGCCCTCCCGGCATGGGCGGTGCCAGCAACAGCGCCAGGGATATACCAAGGCTAACTATGGGTTTGATCTTGCACTCAAGAAGAATTTCCTGAAGAACAACGCGGCTTCATTGACGCTGGCCGTCAACGATATCTTCCGCACGAGGATCAACCACCAGTTCACTTACAGCGAGTTCTATAACCGTGAAGCGATCCGCTATCCAGATAATCCCATGTTCCGCATGACGATGAGCTACAGGTTCGGTAAGATGGACATGAGTTTGTTCAAGCGTAAGAATATGAAAGGCGAAGCGGAGGGAATGCAGGGCGTTCAGTTTTAGCAATTGGCCGATGATGTTGGTAAGTGGAGCCTATGATCTTAATCATGCTCGAATAAGAAAAAATTGATCTAAGCTAAAACGCAAGAAATTCGTTGTTAAAACATCAAATACTTGGGTTACCATTAGAAAAAAACGGAATATACCTATACAGTATTTAAGAATTTCCGGCGCGGACTCGCCTGTCTGCGTTGGAGCACAGTTAGAGTTTGGTCGTCCCGCGTTTCCACGCGGGACTTTTTTTATTAGGGTTCAGTTTGTCAGCGCTTGGTATATGACTGGTTTTATGCGGTTCACGAAATCCCAGTCTGCTGTGGGCCAGATGTTGCGCATGAAAACCACCACGAGCTTGTTCTTCGGGTCTACCCAGAAATGGAGGCATACATGCCGTCCCACATATAGGTGCCATAACCAACCGGCATTTGCGTAACGGCACGGTCCAGCAGCAGCCCGAAGCCAAGGCCGAATTTCCTCACGTCAGTAGGATCATCGAAGATCAGGAACTCACCGATCTGGTTGCTGGTCATGAGGCGTATGGTGTGTGGCGATAATAATCTTTTACCGTTCAGTTCCCCTCCGTTGAGCAGCATCTGGCAGAACATCGCATAGTCCTGGGCAGTGGAGCTCAGGCCTGCCCCTCCTGAGAAATAGGAGCCTTTCGGTGCAAGCGGGAAATCCGGGTCTCCACCATTGCTGAACTTGCCGGTATAGGGTTCTGCCTTGTTCTTATCGTTGAGCTTATACATGGCACCAGTCGGGATGCCTTGTTTGCGGGCAGGTAGAAATAGGTGTCATTCATGCCCAGGGGGCGAAGATGCGCTGCTGCAGGAATTTATCGAGGCTCATACCGCTGACCACTTCCACGAAATAGCCCAGTACGTCCGTATTCATCCCATATAAGAATTTTTCACCCGGCTGGTGGAAGAGTGGCAGCCTGGCCAGTCGGGGTATCATATCCGCCAACGTGGACTGCGGCGTGCCGATGCCCCCGTTGATATTGTTCTTCGCGTAAATGGCATTGGCGAATGGTGAGCCGATCTGCGCATATCCAATTCCCGAAGTATGGTTAAGCAGTTGGCGTATGGTGATCTCGCGCTTGGCGGCACAGTGGTATAAGAGCTGTCTGCATTGTTGAACCTGTCCAGCACCTGCGGGTTCCTGAATTCGGGGATGAACCTGGAAATAGGGTCCTCCAGTGAGAATTTACCTTCTTCCCATAACATCATCACGGCTACGCTGACGATGGGCTTGGTCATGGAGGCGATGCGGAAGATATTGTCTTTCTGCATCGGCGTTTTCTTCTCGAGGTTGCTATACCCCAGCGCGTTGTTGTAGATCACTTTCCCGTCTTTCATGATCAGGCCCACTGCGCCGTTGAGCCTGCCCTCACGGATATACCTGTTCACGAAGGAATCGATGCGGTTGAGGCGGACCACCCCATCCACGGTCTGGGCAACCACAAAGGCGGGCAGGAAGAACAGCAGTAACAGAAAGCTTCGCATGGGACGTATTTTTTACAAAGTAAGACCCGGAGGCCTATCTGCAATTATGAAGAAATTAAAAAACTAATATTTTATTTTTGAGGCCTAAACTGATTTTATGAGACCTGTCTTGATCATGCTGTTATGCCTGTGGAGCCTCCCGGGTGTCCTGGTGGCGCAGCGCAAGGATTCCAAATACAAGAACGGCGTTGACATTGTCAAGGGGATCAAGTTCGGCAGCCTGAACTTTTCCTCATCGTCCAAAAATGCTACCAATGAGCGTACGCCTTTTGTGAATTACATCGACCAGACCAAGCGCAACATGACCGTTCGCTTTGATGCCGGCTATGTGTTTAAGCAGAACCTCGCCGCGGGTGCCGGATTTCTCTATGGCATAAAGAAAGACTATAACACACAGCAGGCATCGGACGGAACCATCACCAACAACAAAAGCTATGAAAGGGATTTTGCCTTCAGGCCTTTCATCAAGAATTTCATGCCTTGGGCAACAGCAGGAAGTTCTACATCGTGATACCTACGGAACTGCAGATCGGCTATGGCAGCAGGATCAATGAATCCACTACCAATGGCGTGCTCACCAGGACCTTCACCGCTACCAACTATTATGGTTTGCAGATGCGGCCGGGTTTGCTGGCATTCATTGTAGACAATTTCGGCTTCGAGGTGAACGTGGGTGCTTTCGGACTCAGCACCTCCAGGGAGAAGACCAAGGCCACGGGACAACCTGACGGCGTAGTCAAGACCAATGACCTGGACCTTAAGATCGATATCCTGCAACTCTCACTTGGTTTCTCACTTTATTTCCGTTGATCATGAAAAAGATATTCATCGCCCTGACCATAGCTGTTATAGCACAGGCTTGCGTGAAGGAGGATTTCTTCGGTAGGTCGGACCTAAAACAGATCTTCTATTTCAGCATTCCCCAACAAGCCGGGAACACCGTGATCATAGAGGATAGCGCTATCATACGCATCCGTGTTGCGCCCACCGCGGATCTTTCCAAACTCTATCTCGATTCTGTTGCACTGAGTACCTATGCTGTGATCAGTCCTGCTGTTGGTGCCATTCAGGATTTTCGCCAACCGGTGAAGTACACCGTAACGGCAGAGAATGGTACTACGCGGGACTATACAGTATATGTGCAGAAAGAATCGGCTACGCCCCAATTGGAGAATGCGGGATTGGACGACTGGTATACGCCTTCCGGGAAGAACTACCAGGAACCCGGTAAAGACGAGACCACCATTTGGGCCTCAGGAAATGCGGGCGTGGTGACGTTGGGCCAGGCCAATGTTTTACCCGTAGATATTGCCGGCCCGGATCGCGGTGCACAGTTGATCACAAGGGATCTCGGCTCGCTGGCAGGACTGGTGGGACAGCGCATGGCGGCGGGAAGCATATTCACCGGTAAGTTCATACTGGACGTTGCCAATCCGCTCAATTCAACGAAATTTGGTGTTCCCTTCA
The DNA here is from genome assembly GCA_002872375.1 of Eulimnadia texana. Lineage (NCBI taxonomy): Eukaryota > Metazoa > Arthropoda > Branchiopoda > Diplostraca > Limnadiidae > Eulimnadia > Eulimnadia texana. Next base: position 149,520 of record NKDA01000016.1, read on the forward strand.
TCGGTAAGCCTAAGAGCTTTACCATCTCCTATAAATACACGCCAGGCACGCCATACCAGAATGGAAAGGGGCAATCGCTCGCGAAAAAGCGATTCCTGTGATATCTATATGCTGCTGGAAAATCGCAGTGGAAGTTCCGTGAAGCGCATTGCAACGGGCTGGTTCAGGAGTGGGGTGGGACAGTCGGCATTCACCGATATCACCGTTAGCCTCGTCTATGGACCCTTGCCCTCATCGTCCCCAACATATATGTTCCCCGCGGGAGGATTTGGCGCGGCCACGGACGATGTTACACATATCAGTTTCATCGCATCCTCGTCTGCCTATGGGGCAAATTTTGAAGGCGGCGTGAATTCTGTGCTGCTGCTCAACAACCTTCGGCTCAACTACTGACGGCGCATGGCCTTCAGCGGCTCCAGCCAGAAGGTTGCAACAAATGCCACGGCTACACAAAGGGCGACCTGGTGCAGTGCCAATGCCCGGAGACCGAACAGCTGTTGCAGGAAGGGCAGGTAGAGTAAGCCGATGATGAAGAGGATGGTGACGCCGATGATCATCGGCACGAGGTTGTTCTTGTATCGGATGGTGGTGAACACGGTATAATAGAAGGAGCGGTTCACCAGTGTGAGGAAGAAATTGCTGAACAGCAGGGTGATGAAGATGAGGGTGCGGATGGTTTCTGCCGCATGCCCTTGCTGTTGGCTCCAGTAGCCAAGCCCGAGACAGCCCGCAGTGATGGCAAGACCTTGTACGATGCTGACAAGCAATTGCCGGAAGCTGAGAAAGGTGGAGGTCATGGCTCGTGGCGGACGGTTCATGGTGCCAGGTTCCATCGGCTCATTCTCATAAATGATGGAGCAGGTGGGGCCCATGATCAGTTCCAGGAAGATCACGTGTACGGGTGTGAAGATCTCCGTGAAGGTCCATCCAAATAACAGCGGCAGCGTTACGATCAGGATGATGGGGATATGGATGGAGACGATGTACTGTATGGCCTTCTTCAGGTTGTCGTATATCTTCCTGCCCAATGCCACGGCTTCGGTCATGTGCGAGAGGTCATCGTCCATCAATATCAGTGAGGCCGCGCCTTTGGCCACTTCGCTGCCGCGCTTGCCCATGGATATGCCGATGTGTGCGGCCTTCAGCGCGGTGCGTCGTTCACCCCATCACCTGTCATGGCAACAACATCACCGTTCTCCTTGAGCGCGTTGATCACCTTGAGCTTGGCTTCCGGGAACATGCGCGCGAAAATATTCACACGCTTCACTTTTTCCTGCAGCTCCTCATTGCTCATGGCCATCACTTCGCTGCCCTCCATCGGCTCTGCAAGAGCCGGCTCTTGCAGAGCGGTTTGGGCGGCGATGGCGAGGGCTGTTTCTTTATAGTCGCCGGTGATCATTTTGACCGCGATGCCGGCATGGTGGAATGTGCGTATGGTATCAGCGATGCCGGGCTTGGGAGGATCCTGGAAGGCGATCAGGCCCAGCAGTTCCAGTTCAAAATCATCCTGCACCTTGGGCCAGTGCTGTCCCGCCCACTTGCCGCGGCCACGCCGAGTACGCGGTATCCTTGTCGGCGAAAGCCAGCGCAGCACTCTCTGTTCTTTCATCTGTGCAGGCGTAAGCTTCGACTGACTAATGATCCGCTCCACCGCACCCTTCGCCGCTATGACGAATTCGCCATTTTTACTTTGAAATATGTGCGTCATCATCGGCGGCGTTCCCCCGATGGGATATTCATGTACCTGCTCGTAGTTGTTCCGCTCATCCACTGCTGCCGTCTGCCCATATCGTTCATGAATGGCTTTCTCCATGGGATCGAAGGGCTGCACCTCGCTGCTCCACATCGCGTACTCGATCACCTCCCGCTCTGCAAGAGCGGCCTCTGCAAGAGCCGGCCCTTGGAGAGCGAGGACGGCTGCGATGCTCATTTCATTGCGCGTCAGGGTGCCGGTCTTATCGGCACAGATCACGGTGGCGGCGCCCAGGGTTTCCACGTATTGCGGCTGCTTGACGATGATATTGTTACGCAGCAGTCGGAATGCCCCAGGGCCTGGAATGTGGAGAAGGCCACAGGGATCTCCTCCGGGAGCACGCTCATGGCCAGCGTGAGGCCGTGCATGAAGGAGTTGAGCAGGTCTCGCGTTTTGATGTAGTTGAACAGCACCACCAGCACAAAAGCACCTGCACCGAACCATACCATCTTGGTGACGAAATTCCTGATCTGCAGTTGCAGTGGCGTTTTCACCACCACCTGTTCCTGTACCGACCTGCCGATCTCGCCGAACATGGTCTTCACGCCCACGGCCGTCACGCGCGCTGTGGCATTGCCCGAAGTGACGAGCGTACCGCGGAATATAGACTCACCTTCTTTCTTGAACACGGCAAAGGATTCACCGGTGAGGATGGATTCATTCAGTGAAAAATCCCGGGATTCCAGCAGCAGGGCATCGGCCGATATGATCTCGCCTTCCTCTACCAGCATGATATCATCCACCACCACGTCTTCACTAAGTATGGTCTCCTCCACTCCCTCCCTGATTACGGTTACGCGTGCCTGTGAGAGTTTCTTCAACGCCTGCACGGCGTTCTTGCTCCTGTACTCCTGGAAAATGGAAATGCCGGCAACGATGAAGATGGACACCAGCATGATCAGTCCTTCCTGCAGCGCGCCTGTAATAAAATAAATGATGCAGGCCGCCAGCAGCAGGATGAACATCGGCTCCCGCACTATTTCCTTCAACACGTTCCACAGCACGCGTTCATCCTGCATTTGCAAAGCATTGCTTCCAAACTCAGCACGTTTCCTGTCTATTTCTGCCAGTGATAACCCGCGTTCTTTCATAGCATTTTCCCGAGGCTCTGCAAGAGCCGGCTCTTGCAGAGCCGGGGGTTGCGTTGTACATTGGGAGCCATGACTGAAGATATTGCCATTCTTCGGAATCTGGTAGAACAGATCCACCCGCTTTCGTCAGCCGCCTGGGATGATCTTAGTCAGATATGGCAGCCTTTCGATGCGGGTAGGAAAGAGCTCGTGACCAGGGCCGGCGAGACGGAGCGTTATATTTATATCGTATCAGCGGTGTGCAACGTGTTTTTTATCTGGACGATGAGGACCGCGAGGCCACCATCCTGTTCACCTATTCACCGTCTTTCGGCGGCGTACTTGATTCATTCTCCTCCAGCAGCCCTCGCGGTATTACTATGAAACCCTTACGCCTTCGCGATTCATGCGGGCCAGCTTTCAGGATTTCAACGGCCTTGCCCTGAAACATCATTCCATAGCCCTGCTGATCGGTAAGGGGCTGACCGGCGTGGTGGCCGGACTGGAGGAGCGGTTGGTGGAGATACAATGCTTTTCGTCCGAAGATAAATTCCGCTCCCTGCTCAAACGGAGCCCGCATATCCTCCAACTCGTGCCGCATAAATACCTGGCGAGCTACCTGGGAATAGATGCGACCAACTTTAGTAAGCTTATTAACCGCGTGAGGCTATGATCTCAATTAGCCAAGAGCTTCCCGCATGTAAATCTTGGTATTTGCCAACATTGGCCCATGTTTTTCCATCCATCTTTGCTGTATAAAATCAGTATGTATGTCGGCCATTAACGCAACGGGAATGTTACTCAAACTGGAAGCAGCAACAGAAAGGCATATACAGCGCGCGGTGGAAGAATTTCAGAATATGGCCGATGAAGAGCTGCTTGCTCCGGCCCCTGACGGGGGCTGGAGCATCGCTCAATGCCTGGACCACCTCAACGGCTATGCCGTCTACTATTATCCCAGGATCGAAAAAGGCTGGAAGCCTGCAAGGATAAGGGGGATGAATATCGTCCTTCATGGCTGGGCAATTACTTCACCAAGATGCTGGATCCGGATACGGGCAAGCGCAAAATAAAAGCATTCAAGAAGCACGTGCCGCCTCGGCAACTGCATGCACGCAAAGTAGTAGCCGACTTCATCGAGCAGGAGGAAAAGCTGCTGCAGCTTCTAAAGGCCGCCCACGGCTGTAACCTGAACAGGATCACCATACCTATTTCACTGACGCGCTTCGTGAGCATGAACCTCGGCGACACGTTCCGTTCCTCATCGCGCATAATGAGCGACATATCAGGCAGTGTGAGGCTCAGTACGCATGGCGCAGTTCGCAGGTCGCAGGGCCGCGCGAACAGTGAACTTCGGACTATGCAAGAATTTTCCCGAGAAGTTTCTTGGTGGCGTCAACGCCGTCTTTCCCGGAAAGGTATCCAGCATTGGGATCAAAGAGATTCATGAAGCTGCCTTCGTATTCAATGCCCACGTATCCTTTCACCCCGAACTGGCCGATGATGTCGAACATTTTGAAGAAGTCCACATCCTTGTCTTCGCCTTTCTCGTTGAAGCGATGTGATTTGGCGCTGATACCTTTGGCATAGGGCATCATCTTGCGTACACCTTCGTACTTATCGTACTCCTTCAAGCAGGTAGTGGCCATCATACCCTTGATGCCGGGCTCTGTAGGCTTACTGCGCTGGATGCAGAAATTTCCGAAGTCGGGCAATAGGCCAGAGTTGGGCATGTTCACTTGTTTCAACACTTGCAGCAGCCATTCAGGGTTGGTGGAATTGCCGAAATGATTCTCCACGATCACGTCCATTTTCTGTTGGGCAGCATACTCCAGCAATTGGCGATAACCTTCTGCTGCGGCTTTGCCGGCCTCAATAGGATCATTGTCTGGTTCGCCGGAGATGGCTTTCATTGTGTCCCCAAGGTTAACGCGGATCATGGAACAACCGAGATATTTGGCGGCATCCACCCATGGGTAGTGTGATTCCACGGCTTTCTTTCGCTTGGTGGCGTCAAGGTCCGCCAGGTTCTCACCATCTACCATGATCAGGTTATTCTTCATACCGAGGTCGTCACACCGTTGCTTGAGTTCCCTGAGGTATGACTTATCCGTATGCTTGTTGTTGAAAAAACCGGACACGTACTCCAGCACTTTGATACCGTGGCTGTTGGCTACGGAGGGGAAGTCCATATTGGTCATCTTGCCGCCGTAGAGTTCACCCGCATAGGAGAACTCAGCCAGGGATATCTCGAACTTGAGTTTCTGGGAAGCAAAAATTTCGGACGATGGAAGTACAGCTGCGCCAGCGGCCAGCGCTGCGGTATGTTTGAGGAAACTTCTTCTCTGCATATGTGTAATGGTTAATGTTAGTTGTTATTGTGAACTTCGACCTGTTCCCTGCGAACTGTTTTACCCGATCTCACACCCGTGTGTTTGGAATCATCCACCACCACTTCTCCATTCACGATCACATAGGGGATGCCTTTGGAGAACTGGTGAGGCTTTTCAAAGGTGGCTGCATCTGACACCGTGTTCTCATCGATCAGCAGTATGTCAGCGGCCATGCCCTCTCGGATCATACCGCGGTTGCTGAGGTTGAACTTTTGGGCGGGGAGCGATGTCATCCTGCGGATGGCTTCTTCAAAAGGTATTACTTTCAGCTCGCGGACATAACGGCCAAGCACACGCGCATTTGTGCCATAAGTACGGGGATGCGGAACACCCTGGCCGTTGGAAACCCCACCATCAGCAGCCGGCATATTGAAGGGGTATTGCATTAAGTACTTGACGTCGTCCTCATTCATGGTGTGGTAGACCATCTGCGCGTTGCTTTTCTCCAGCATCTCCAAAATTGTCTCCGCCTCATTGAGCAGGTTTGACTTGCGCCCGCGTTTCTTGTTGATCTCTGAAATATTGAGGCCGTTCAGGGAAGAGTCTGCATAGTAGTTGGCCACCACCGCAAAAGCAAAACTCTTCATCTTGCCCTCTTCCTTATTATCCCGCATCTCGCGCTTGATCTTTTCACGTGTGGCCTTGTCCTTGATCCTGGCGCGAAGTGAATCAAGCCCGCCATCCAGGGCCCAATCGGGCACCTGGGTAGCCAGGTTGGTGGACGATGCGGTATAGGGGTATTGGTCGATGGTCACGTCATGCCCTTCCTGTCGCGCTTTCTTCACCATGTCCAGCGTGATATTGGACTTACCCCAGTTGGCCCTGCCGCTCACCTTGAAGTGCGAGATCTGTACGGGTATATTGGCCTGCTTGCCGATGTTGATGGCTTCATCTATCGCTTCAGTCACCTTCAGTCCTTCATTGCGCATATGCGTGGCATAAACGCCGCCCCATGAGGACGCGATGGTGGCCAGGAATACCACTTCCTCCGTGTTGGAATACATGCCAGGCAGGTAGATCAGGCCGGTGGAAAGGCCGACGGCGCCGTCAGACATAGCCTTGGTCATGATGCCGGCCATCTTCGTGAGGTCTTCTTTTGATGCCGGCTTATTGGCGAGGCCCATTGCCAAACGGCGTACGGTATTGTGGCCGGCCAGCGTAGCGATATTGACCGATGTCTTCATACTGTCGATCTTCCTGAAGAACTCACTGATATCATCAAACGAATTCCCGCAATTGCCGGTAACTACCGTAGTGACCCCATCATATATATAATTATCTGCCGTGGGCCTTTCAAAGATGCCACCCTCAATGTGTGCATGAACATCGATAAAGCCTGGCGTAAGCATAAGGCCTTTTGCATCTATGGTTCGCCTGGCAACGGTGTTGGGTTCCGACTTCCCTTTGTGGATCTTCAGTATGATACCGCTGTTCACTTCCACGGAACCCCAGTACCAGCTGTTGCCCGCGCCGTCAAGGATACGTGCGTTGGTGATGAGAATGTCTGACTGCGCAAGCGTATGCAGTGATGTGAAGAGAAGCGCGAGGAGTAATAGCTGTTTCATAACCTAAGATAAATATTATTAGTTCGCAGGGGGCAGGGAGCAGGTCGCAGGCCCCGCGAACTGCGACCTGCCCCCTGCGAACTGTCCTTGCTGCCATTCATAAGGAACAACTGCCACTTGTACTTTCATCATCAAAAACACGTAACACATCACAATTCCGTTGCGTCCCTATGTGGTAAACACGAATTTTACGAAATAAATCGTAGATCATGAGAACGGCTTTGGTACTGCTTTTTACGGCTTTGGTGTCTATGCAAACGGCTATGGCACAGAAAGGAAAGATCACAGGAAAGGTGATGGGTGAGGGGGACCAGCCCATTGAGAACGCCACGGTAGCGCTGATGCGGTCAACGGACACCTCGGTGCTGAAATTTGCCGTGGCGGGGAAAGGAGGGGAGTTCATGTTCGATAAGCTCCCGCTCGGAAATTACAAGCTGCTTGTCTCGGCCATGGGGTATGCAGACAGGAAGTCCAACGTCATCGAACTCACGGACGCGGAGCCCGAGGCTTCCATCGGCAGCATGAAACTCCAGCTGGGGGATAAGAGCCAGATGCAGGGAATAACGGTAACGGCTAAACGCCCTTTATTCGAAGTGCGCCCGGACAAAACCGTAGTGAATGTGGATGCGGCGGTATCCAACGCGGGCGCTACAGCTTTGGAAGTACTGGAGAAGAGTCCCGGCGTGCAGGTGGACAGGGACGGTAACATCAGCCTCAAGGGCAGGCAGGGTGTTGTGGTGATGCTTGATGGTAAGCCGAGTTACCTCTCCGGACAGGAGCTGACCAGCCTCCTGCAGGGGATGAGTGCAAACCAGATCGACCAGATCGAGCTGATGACCAACCCTCCCGCGAAGTATGACGCGCAGGGTAAATCCGGCGTGATCAACATCCGCACCAAGAAAGGCAAGCAGCGCGGCTTCAACGGAAACCTCAGCCTCGGCTATGGACAGGGCGTTTATGCGAAGACCACCAACAGCCTCGCGCTTAATTACCGGAACAATAAATTCAACGCCTTCATGAACTACAGCATGAATGCGAATAAGGGGTATGGGGATCTTTTGATAGACAGGACCTATTACGATGCGCAGGGCAACATTACCGGATATGTGAACCAGCCTACATGGATGAAGGTGAATCCACTCAATAACAACCTGAAGCTGGGCTTTGATTACTCACTGACCAAGAAGACCACCATTGGCATAGTAGCGAGCGGATTCAATAATGATGTCACCTTCACCAACAACAGCACAAGCTACCTGCAGCATGCGGACAGACTTTATGATACCGCGGTGAATACAAAGTCCACAAACGTTTATAACTGGAAGAATGGCGGCCTGAACTTCAACCTGAGGCACCAGTTCAGTAAGGACCGTGAGTTGACGTTTGATGTTGACCGTATCACCTACCGGCGGAGGAACGACCAGTTGTTCATGAACAATATGCTGGACAAGTTCGGTAACAGCCTTAACTATGGCGAGCTGAAAGGCGATGTACCATCGACCATCAATATACTGTCTGCGAAAGCAGACTATTCACACACGCTTGGCAACGGCCTGAAGTTTGACGCGGGCTGGAAATCAAGCCTGGTCAAGACCGATAACGAGGCCCTCTATTACAATCTCATCTCAGGTGATTGGGAGCCGGATTACCAGAAGACAACCACTTCATCTACGAGGAGAATATCAATGCGTTATATGTGAACGGCCAGAAGAAGATGGGTAAGTTCAATACCCAGGTTGGTCTTCGTTTTGAGAATACGAATTATAAGGGAAACCAGCTGGGAAACCCCGTAAAGGATGACTCCACCTTCAACAGGAGCTATAGCATTTATTCCCACTGCTTACATCACTTATGAAAAGGATTCTTCCAATACCTTCAGCCTGAATGCCGGAAGGAGGATCAACAGGCCGGCTTACCAGCAGATGAACCCCTTCCTGTTCTTCATCAACCAGTACACATATGAGGAGGGAATCCATTCCTGCAGCCTGAGTTCACCTGGAACGCAGAACTGGGGCATACGTATAAGGGCTGGCTTACCACTACCCTCGGGTATGCGTACACGAAGAACGTATTTTCCCAGATATTCCGCACGGAAGGTGAAGTAACGATATTGACCGTGGGCAACCTGAACAGCAACAGGAATATCAGCCTCTCAATAAATGCGCAACTCAAGCCGGTGAAAGATGTGTGGAGCATGAACGTTCAACTCACCGGTAACCGTGTAAGTGTGCGCGGTAAGAGCCTGGATGATGTGATCAGCACAGATGCGTTCAATGGGCAGGTGAATATCAACAACCAGTTCAAGTTCAAGAAGGGATGGAGTGCGGAACTGTCGGGCTTCTACAACAGCAGGTCTGTGGACGGACAGTTCACCATCGGTGCATTCAGCCAGGTGTCTGCGGGTGTGGGCAAGAGCATCCTGAAAGATAAGGGGACCCTCCGGCTCAACGTCAGGGATATATTCTTTGGGCAGGTGATCAATGGAAGGATCGACTACCAGAACGTGGTGGAACATTTCAGGCAGAGCAGGGACAGCAGGGTGGCTAACGTATCCTTCAGCTACAGGTTTGGCAAGAACTTCAAGGATAACGCAAGGAAAAGGTCCAACGGTGGCGCCTCCGATGAGCAAAACCGTGTAGGCGTCAACTAAATCTGGATATGACCTCAGCAAAGCCCACCTCATACGGGGTGGGTTTTATATTGAAGAAATTTTCAAAGGCAGAGCTATCGAACACATAATCCCCTGCCGTCTGGTATTTCAATTCTTTCATCTCCCGGATGGGAGGTATGAACAATCCCAGGAGGGACAGCATGGCACTCCCCATTACCATGGGCTTTTTGTTTGTCCCCAGTTGCTGGTTGATGATGCCGATGAACTCGCGAAGGTCATGGCAGGCGCGGTGGGGAGATGCCAGATGCGGTTAAAGGCGTCTTCCCTTTGTGACATCGCGAACAGCGCTTTGGCGATATCAGGGATATAGGTAAATGAATGTTTTTTATCTACGGTGTAGAACCACTGCGGGGCTTTGCCTTCGGCCATGCGTTTGATCACCAGGTCAAGCAGCAGGCTTTTGTTGGGCGACATATTACCATAAAAATCCGCTGCCCGCGCGATAATACCTTTGACCTTGCCGGAAGCGAATGCGTCAAGCAGAACATGGTCCACTTCGGCCCTCACCTTTCCTTTCTTGCTGGATGGTTCCATGGGAGAGGCTTCTGTCATATGCGGCACGGCGCTGTCAGCGAGCATATACATGTTATCCACGAAGATCAGTTTGGTTCCCGTCTGTGCGCAGGCACTGGTCACGTTCTTGACGAGTGGTACCCATTGTTCCTGCCAGACCTTGGTTTTGTAGGGCAGTCCAACCGTCAAATAAGCCACCTCACAACCATGTATGGCCATGCGTGCGCCTTGTGGCGTAGTGATATCTGCAACGAGGGCAGTACCGTTCCCTGTATGATGTCCTGACCTGCTCACCGAGCGGACAGGGATATTATGCCCTGACACAAGGGCCGCGAGTTCGGGACTGACGGCGCCACCGGAACCGAGTATAGCGTGCATGGCGGAAAGATAGAAGAAGAAAGGGAGAAGTCAAAGGTCATTGTTCTACATTTGAGTATGTTACGCATAGCAGTTTCTGCCGATCTGGGTTTCTTTTATCGGCTGTACATGCATCCTGAAACCAACCCTGGTTGTTGTATGAGAAAATGGACGAGGCCTCGTTCCAACCCATATTCTATGAACTCATCAACAGGGAGCTCCTGTTTGTTTTTGAGAAGGATGGCACGATGTTGGGCATGTGTAAGCTGATGCCGATGAAGCACAGGAACAGCCACATCATTTATCTCGGCGGTGTGGCCATAGACCCGGAACAAGCGGGAAAGGGTTTGGGCCGGGAGATGCTGGAGGAGGCGATAGCGCTTGCAAAACAGCGCGGTTACACAAGGATAGAACTGACCGTTGCCACGGTAAACCGGCGCGCAATAGGGTTGTACGAAAGCCTTGGCTTCATCAATGAAGGTTTGCTGAAGAACTACACCTACCTGGCCAGTGAGAAAAAGTACATTGATGAATACGTGATGGGTATGTTGATATAGTGAATGTAAAACGTGAATTATGCAGCTGGTAAAGGCAACGATAGGGAAGGACAGGTATAAGACGATATTGAAGAGTGATACCAACCTTATGATGGCAGATGAACCCAAGGAAGCAGGAGGCACGGATCTTGGATTCTCTCCTGATGAGCTTTTGGCGGCTTCGCTGGCGGCATGTACGGTGATCACGCTGAGGATGTATGCAGACCGCAAGAAATGGAGCCTTGATTCTGTTGACCTCACCGTTTCCATAGAATGGGACAAGGAAAGTTCGCGTACGCTTATGCGTAAGAGCCTGAGGTTGAATGGCAATCTTAGCACAGAGGAGCGCCGCCGGCTGAGGGAGATCGCGGATAAATGTCCAACCCATAAGATGCTGCAGCATCCTATCATCATCTCCACTGAAGTGGTTGTCTAGACCCACACTGTATTTGAGAGACTTGTGGTAATGCTGTAATGTTGTACATTCGCAGCAGTAGCACAAGATCCTTAGAATTATCCCGCTCCTGGACGCACCGCCCATTAACCAAGACTGATTAGTATGAAAAGGCTCCTGATCCGCATCGGTGCAACATGTGCGCTCCTGTTCTCTATTTCCACTTTACAGGCCCAGCCCGGCAAACCCGCTAGATTTGAAGAGATCAAAGGCCAGTTGGTCCGCGATATTGCATCGCTGAAAGACCATAAGGGAGACCCGGTGTAAAGAATATTATCGTGAGGGATATGAACGGTGTGATCTGGGGCACGCGGACCAAGCCCAAAAAGCCTGATTATAATGCGGACCAGTCCATGCAGGGCCCTGACGCTGCTGTGCAGGCCAGCTACAAGCCGGTATTGGAGCAGGAGATCCCCAAAAATCTTTCCATTACCGGTATAGGTGCAACCGGTGTATTGCCCGCAGACCCTAGCCTTTGCGTGGGGCCCAATCATATCATCCAGGCGGTTAACCACAGCAGCGGGACGTACTACCAGATCTGGAGTAAGTCGACCGGCGCATCCCTCAAAGGCCCCGCGAATCTTGACCTCCTTACCGGCTTCGGCGGAATGGGTGATCCCGTGGTGATGTATGATCAACTTGCAGACCGGTTCATCATGACGGAGTTTGCCAACAGCGCTGAAACCACGGATGAGGGACTGATCTTTGCGGTATCCAAGACCGGCGACCCGCTGGGAGGATGGTATATCTATTTTTTCCGGACGGGTACTGTATTTCCCGATTATCCTAAATATTCAGTTTGGTCAGATGCATATTATGCCACATCCAATGATTTCGATCCGGGATATATCGGTTCATCGATATATGCATTTGATAAATCAGCCATGCTGAGTGGCTCAACTACAGCAAGCCTCCGCTCCTTCCGGTTCAACGTCACCAGTTATTCAAGGTATTTCACGATGTGCCCTGTATTGTTGCAGGGATCAACGGTACCACCAGCAGGAACGGGCGGACTCTTTGCATATATGGACGATAATTTCTCCACGGGCACGGACAGTATCGGCATCATGGAACTGGATGTGGACTGGGGTGTATCCGGTGCTGCATCGTATTCCACCATTGCCTCACTTCCGGTGGCCGCCTTCAATGGCGGTGTATGGTGCACAGCTTCACGTGGTGCATGTATTCCGCAGCCCAACACAACAGGAAAGCTGGAATCACTTGAGCGCAGGATCATGAACCAGCCCATCTATCGAAATTTTGGCACCCATCAAGGCATAGTAATGACACATTTTGCCAACGTGGGTAACGTGGCTGCGCCGAGATGGTATGAGTTAAGGAGGGGTTCGGACAGCGCCTGGTCCGTATACCAGCAAAGTACTTTTGCTCCCGGGGATAATATACACCGGTGGCTGCCATCTATCGCATACAATGCTAGTGGGGATATTGCACTTGCCTATAATGTATCCGCAAGCACCTCCGTATACCCGGGCATCAGGTATGTTTCGCGCAAGGTTACGGACCCGCTCAACACCATGACGTCTGCAGAGCAGGTGATCAAAGCGGGTACTTCAAGTTCGGGTACCTATTCCCGTTATGGTGATTACAATCATCTGGTGGCAGACCCCAATGGCGTGGACCTCTGGTTCACTGCCATGTTCAACGCTTCATACCCATGGGGAACCTGGGTGGCCAATTTTAACCTCGCCGCACCACCTCCCCCTCCGGTTGTATTGTGTAACGATGCATACGAGGCCAACAATACTGCAGGTACTGCCAAAACGATCACCGCTGGTACGGCCATCAACGCCGGCATCACCGTAGCCGGTGACGTGGACTGGTTCCGTATTACTACCAATAATACGCAGACAAGGGTGAAGGTGACTTTCGATGGATTGCCGGCAAACAGCTATGCTGTCTCCCTGTGGAACAGCAGTGGAACCACCTTGTTGGCATCCGGGGTGAAGACCGCCACCAATACGGAAACGCTGGTGTATAATACCGCGGCGAAAAAGGTCACCTACCTGGTCAAGGTGGAAGGTGTATCGGGTGCATTCAATGCCTCCACTTGCTACACGTTGTCAACACAGACCAGCGCTACCAACTATACTGCCCCTATCGCCATTGCGGCGCCGGGACAGGCAACACTTTCCGCTGCCGGCACATCATCGCCCAAGGAATACAAGTTGCGCATCTACCCCAACCCGATCGTTAATGAGATGAAGGTGGAATACCGGTCTGCCATTTCCGGCCCCGTCACCATTTCTATTGTAGACCTCCTGGGCAGAACGCGCAGCAGGCAAAGTTTCACGGCACACCCGGGCCAGAACACATACCGCATCAATACCCAGAAACTGGAGAGCGGCATGTATGTGATGCAGCTGCAACAAGGGAACGCGGCGATATCAGAGCGGGTGGAGATCATCAGGTAATGAGAGAATGTGGCAATGCGGTAATGCGGCAATGAAGGAAGGCCCGCTATGCGTTGCGCGCGCCGGCAGTTCGCGGAGTGTTATCGCGCAGGCAGGCAACGCACGGCCGCGCATTGCCACATTGCCGCATTGCCACATTGCCGCATTATGATGAGAATCATTGCCTGAACTGACAAAAGCATAGTGTGCCCACGGAGTATCCTTACTACCTCTGTGGTCAAATTACACTATCATGGCAACATCAACTAAAGCCCCCAAATACGTTTATTTCTTCGGCGGTGGTAAAGCCGATGGAAATGAATCGATGAAGAATCTCCTGGGGGGTAAGGGTGCGAACCTGGCCGAGATGGCAGGCCACCCGAATCTGCGCTTACCTGTACCTGCCGGCTTCACCATTACCACTGAAGTTTGTACGTATTACTACCAGAACAAGAAAACATATCCCAAGGTCCTGAAAGAGCAGGTAGCCAAGGCCATCGCCCAGATGGAAAAGATCATGGGAAAGAAATTTGGCGACGTGAAAGACCCGTTGCTGCTTTCCGTGCGTTCCGGTGCACGTAAGTCGATGCCCGGCATGATGGAAACAGTCCTCAACGTAGGCCTCAACGAGAAAACCATAAAAGGGCTTATTGAACAGTCGGGCGATGCCCGTTTTGCATATGACGCCTATCGCAGGCTGATCATGATGTATGCAGACGTAGTGATGGAAAAGGCAGCCGGAATAGAGCCCAAGGGCAAGGGTATTCGCAAGATCCTCGATGAAAAACTGGAACACATCAAACACAAGAGGGGATACAGTGCTGATACGGAACTGACCGTGGATGAGCTGAAAGACCTGGTAAAAGATTATAAGGCTACCGTGCAGAAAACACTGGGCAAGCAGTTCCCGGACGATCCCATGGAACAGCTATGGGGTGGCGTGAGCGCGGTATTTGCCAGCTGGAACGGCAAGCGCGCCATTGAATACAGGCGCATCGAAAAGATCCCTGATGAATGGGGAACTGCCGTGAACGTGCAGGCCATGGTGTTCGGGAATATGGGCGATGACAGCGCTACAGGCGTGGCCTTCACGCGTAACCCCGGCAACGGCGAGAACAAGTTCTACGGTGAGTACCTCGTCAACGCACAGGGTGAGGACGTGGTGGCCGGTATCAGGACGCCCGCTCCCGTCAATGAATACTCGAAGAACGACCAGAGTAAGCACATGCCTACCCTGGAGCAACTGATGCCCAAGGCCTATAAAGAGTTGGATGGCTACCAGCGCAAGCTCGAGAAGCACTACCATGATATGCAGGATATAGAGTTCACCATTGAAAAAGGGAAACTGTACATGCTGCAATGCAGGGTGGGTAAGCGAAACGGCGTTGCCGCCGTACGTATGGCCACTGAAATGTTCAAGGAGAAGCTGATAGATATAGACACAGCCGTTTCACGTGTGGCTCCCAACCAGTTGGTGGAACTGCTGCTTCCCATGCTTGATCCCAAGGTGGAGCAGGTTACCAAGCCCATCGCCAAAGGCTTGCCTGCCGGACCCGGTGGCGCAAAAGGCCGCGTGGTGTTCTCATCCGCCGAAGCCGTTGATTGGGCAAAGAAAGGAGAAAAGGTGATCCTGGTAAGGGAAGAGACCTCTCCCGAGGACGTTGACGGCATGCACAAGGCGCAGGCCATTCTCACCACCAAGGGCGGCATGACCTCCCACGCGGCACTGGTTGCCCGCGGCTGGGGTAAATGCTGTATCGTGGGTTGCAGCGATATCGAGATCCATGCTGAGACCAAGACTTTCAGGACCAGGACAGGTGCGGTTATCCATGAGGGTGAGTGGATCAGTCTTAATGGTACCAAGGGATTGGTATATGAAGGAAGTATGGCCCTGGTGGACATCGACCTTAACCACAACCAAAGCTATAAGGACCTGATGAAACTGGTGGACAAGACCAAGACCATCGGCGTAAGGACCAATGCGGATACGGCCAAGGATGCCGCACAGGCCATGGCATTTGGCGCAGAAGGCATAGGATTGTTCCGGACCGAGCACATGTTCTACGGCGAAGGATCAGACAAGCCGCTGTTCCTGCTCAGGAAAATGATCATGAGCAAGACAGAGCCCGAAAGGCGCAAGGCCTTGAATGAGCTGTTCGTATTCGTGAAGAAGGACATTAAAGATACCATGCGTGTCATGAAGGGACATCCTGTGACCATCAGGCTGCTGGATCCCCCGCTGCACGAATTTGTTCCGCATGATTCAGAGAAACTCCACCAGTTGAGCAAGGAGCTCGGTATCAGCATGAGTGTATTACGGAGACGCGTACTCGCACTGCATGAGAACAACCCCATGCTGGGCCACAGGGGTGTAAGGCTGGGAGTGAGCTACCCTGAGATCACCGAGATGCAGATCCGCGCGATTCTTGAAGGCGCTGCCGAACTCGGCAAGGAAGGCGTTAAGGCATTCCCCGAGATCATGATCCCGGTAACATGCACTGTCAATGAACTTACGCACCAGCGGGAGATCGCAGACAGGGTATATAAAGAAGTATGCACCGCGCTGAAAGTGAAGAAGATCGCCTATTCTTTTGGTACGATGATCGAGATCCCGCGTGCCGCCATCAAGGCAAACAGGCTGGCAGAGGTGGCAGACTTCTTCAGCTTCGGTACCAATGACCTGACGCAGATGAGCTTCGGCTTCAGCAGGGACGACATCGGCGGATTCCTTCCCAATTATCTTGACCAGAGGATCCTTCCCGAAGATCCTTTCCAGACCATAGACCAGGAAGGTGTTGGTGAACTGGTGAGGATGGGAACTGAAAGAGGCAGGCAAACCAAGCCGCACCTGAAAGTGGGTATCTGCGGCGAACATGGCGGTGACCCTGAGAGTGTCAAGTTCTTCCACAGGATTGGAATGAACTATGTAAGCTGTTCTCCTTTCCGCGTGCCCATCGCCAGGCTGGCGGCAGCACAGGCAGCGGTGGAAGAAAAGAGGGCCAGGGCCGCCAGGATGGTCAAACCTACCAACGGTGTCAAGATCCGGCCTAAGAGCAGGCAACTCGCTTAGTGTACCCGTGTAATAGTGTAATAGTGTAAGGTCTGCGTTTTCGCAGACCTTTTTTTTGCGGTAGTGACAATGCCTTATGATTTAGGTCATAATTAACGGGTCATTAACGTCATCAGGTGAAGTGGCGTAGGTCATTGACCAGCCTTCCGCACTGGAGTAGGTTTGTTCTATCAAACACACAGTCATGAGAAACTTCAAGACCCTAACAAAAGCGATCAGTGGTGTTGCCCTCTTCCTCCTGATAACCCTTCCCTTCCAGGCTTCAGCACAGGCAAAATACAGCAATGGCGGTTCCGCCAAAGTCACTATAAACGGTACTTCAAATATTCACGACTGGAAAATGGTCAGCGAGAAAGGAACCTGCACCGGCACATTCAGCCTGGACGCGTCCGGAAACCTTACCAGCATTACAGGGCTGGGTTTCACAATGGCAGTGACCTCATTGAAGAGTGAACACGGCAGCCAGATGGACAACAACGCGTACAAAGCCATCGGATCAGACAAAACCCCGAACATCAGCTTTTCATCTTCATCAGCCACGGTGACAAAAACAGCAACAGGTTTTACCATTACAGCACCCGGAAAACTGCAGATCAGCAGCGGTACCAAAGATGTGACACTGGTGGCCAGCGCGAAAGTCAACCCTGATAAATCTGTATCCATCAACGGCGCATATAAACTGGTGACCACAGACTACAACGTCAAACCCATCAGCATCATGCTCGGCGCCATTAAAACTTCAGCCAATGTCACTATAGATTATGCATTAGTAATGAAACCTCAATAAACTCGAACAAGAACTAAACTGAAAACTTAACAACCTAAAACAATTAAAAACTTACGATCATGAGATACTCAATTAAAAGACTGGTACTGGCAATTCTGCCACTATTCATAGTCCCTGCCGTCTTTGCACAGGAAACAGCACCCGCTGAACCGGCAGTTTCTAAAAATATGATGAAAGAATACCTGGCTTATTATGACAGCATTCAGAACTTCAGGTATTATGATACAAGAGGTATCAACGTTTTCGAGACCCCTAAGTCTACCACTACTTTCAACGGCCTTCGCGTTCGTTTCGGGGCAGGCTTTACACAGCAGTTCCAGAATATCAAGCACGAGAACTACCTGAGGGATATCCCCTTTGCCAATGTTCCCACAGCTGAGCAAGGCAATAAGCTCTATCCCCTTTCCGCAGGTTTCAACACTGCCATGGCTAACCTGAACATGGACGTCCAGCTGGCCGACGGTATCAGGCTGAACCTCGTTACATACCTTTCTGCAAGGCACCACAATGAAGCCTGGGTGAAAGGTGGTTATATCCAGTTCGACAAGCTGCCGTTCAAAGGCCAGTTCTGGGATAACATCATGAAAGTGGCTACCATTAAAGTTGGTCACATGGAGATCAACTATGGTGACGCGCACTTCCGCAGGTCAGACGGTGGACAAACACTTTACAACCCCTTCATTGAAAACTATATCATCGATGCCTTCACTACAGAGATCGGTGGTGAGGTTTACCTCCAGCACAAAGGCTTCTTCGGTATGCTTGGTGTGACCAACGGTGAGATCAAAGGTGACGTTAAGCTGGTGTCTGAAACAGCACAGGATAAAAATGCAAACAAATCCCCCGCTGTTTACCTGAAAGGTGGTTTCGATAAATCCCTTGGCGATATCCGCGTGAGAGGTACAGCATCTTTCTACAAAGACAACAGCTCCGCCAGCAATACACTGTTCTGGGGCGACCGTACCGGTTCCAACTACTTCCTGGCCATGGAGAACACTGCAGCAACAGCGCTTGCACAAGCATGGTCCGGCCGTGTTAACCCCGGTTTCACTGACAGGACACAAGCTTTCATGCTGAACGGTTTCCTGAAGATCAAAGGACTGGAAGGCTTCATTACTTATGAAAAAGGACAAGGCCGCGGTGCAACACAACAAAAGGCACAAGACAGGCAGTTCACACAGTTTGCCATCGATGGCCTGTACAGGCTCAACATCGGTAACCAGCAGTTCTATGGTGGCGCACGTTACAACACTGTTAACCTGGAACAACTGTTCACTGCAGGTTCAACTCAAACCATCGCAGACGTGAAGATCAACCGATTCTCTATCGCAGGTGGTTGGTTCCTGACAAAGAACGTGTTGCTGAAAGGCGAATACACTATCCAACAGTATGATGGCTATGATGCTCCTGGTGTTCCCAAGACCATCTTCCTTGGCCAGCCTGGTAAAAATGCTAAGTTCAACGGTTACGTAATAGAAGCAGTAGTAGGTTTCTAAGTTTATCAGAGCAGTTTTTGAAGAACAAAAGCCAGGTTGGCCTTCCAGCCTGGCTTTCATTCTAAGATATCATGCGACTCTTCCTCATCATCATATTGCTCTTCATCGTTTCATTCCAATCCAAAGCCCCGCGGTTTCTGCCTGGGTAGTGGAAAGGAGTAGCACACTGGCGATCGACGGCAGCTCCAACATCAACGCGTTCACTTGTGATGTTACAGAGTACCTGCGCCAGGATACACTGAAGGCAATTGAAGAACAGGGAAAGGCGCGATACCTTTTCACCAGCACCAGCAGCTTGCAACTGGATATCCGGAGATTCGACTGCCACCATAAGTACATCACTTCTGATTTCAGGAAGATGCTAAAGGCAGATACCTATCCCTGCATCGTGGTCAGATTCGTCAATCTGGATGAGTTCCGAAGCGGCACCACCGTTAAAGGACAGGTAATGGTGGAACTGGCAGGGAAAAGAAAAGTGATGGATATCGCCTATAGCTGTACAGAGCCCCACCCCGGACAGTTCAGGCTGCAAGGGGTAAAAACCATGAAGTTCTCAGACTTTGAACTGGAAGCCCCCAAGAAGATCGGCGGACTGATCCGGATCAATGAAGAGATCAAAGTCAATTTCAACCTTTGTTTCCGAAAACTCCATTCATAACCCAAATATTCACAAACATGAAAAAAGCTGTTTCCGCAGTACTGGTATCAAGCATCATTTTGCTGCTTGTAAGCTTCGGGCTGCTCTACGCCATGATCGCCATTTTCCCCAACATAGCCGAGGAATACTACAGCCCGGTATTCCGCTGGTCCAACGCGGGAACGGACTGGATGTTCTATGCCCACCCCTTCGTGCTCAGTATAGCCTTGAAATGGTTCTGGGAACGATATAAGGAGATCCTCCCCGGCGGCACTTTCATGAAAGCCGTGGAACTCGCATTCGTCTACGGTATTGTGGCCATGCTACCCGTTCTCTGGCTTACGTTCAGTGCCATCGACATATCCGCCATCATGGTCCTTAGCTGGCTGGCCTATGGCATTTTCCAGGCATTTGTTGCCGGGCTGGTTTTCGCAACGCTAAACCCCTAGGGGCAGGAAAGTTGGAAGTTGGAAGGGAGAAGTTGGAAGGAAACCTTGCAACTTCTCCCTTTCTGCTTCTCCCTTATCTTTGCGGCATGGCAATAAGGATCCTCGTAACAGGGGGAACGTTCGACAAAGAATACAACGAGATCACTGGCGAACTGTTCTTTAAAGACACCCACCTCTCCGAGATGCTCAAACTCGGACGATGCCGCGTTGACGTGGACATTCGCACCCTCATGATGATCGACAGTCTCCAGATGACCGATCAGGACCGTATCCTCATCGCAGAGAACTGCAACCGCGCAGAGGAAGACAAGATCATCATCACCCACGGAACCGATACCATGGCAGACACTGCCAGATTCCTCGCACCACGCGTAACGGGTAAGACCATTGTACTGACCGGCGCTATGATACCTTATAAATTCGGTTCTTCCGACGGGCTCTTTAACCTCGGATCCGCTATGGCCTTTGTACAAGCACTTCCTCCTGGCATCTATGTTGCCATGAATGGAAAGTGTTTCCACTGGGACAATGTCCGGAAAAACAGAAAGACCGGACAGTTCGAGGAACTGGGATAGAACCGGCCTTGGCATTATATAATGGTCCAAACAATCTAGGGGGCTTATAGACTAAATGAATACATTTGGAAACAAGCAATCAACAGATGAGAAGAACCGTGATCACAGGGGTTGGCTCTTACATACCCTCTGAAGTAAAATCTAATCGCGACTTTACCGTCAATAATTTCTACGACGAATCCCATCATAAAATTGACAGGCCACCGCTGGAAGTGGTGGACAAGTTCAAGGCCATTACAGGAATAGAAGAGAGACGATATGCCTCCCCGGACCTCAACAGCTCCGGAATGGCGGTGATCGCCGCACAAAAAGCGATAGAAGACAGTGGCGTTGATCCGGAAACCATCGACCAGATCATCCTCGCCCACAACTTTGGCGATGTGATGAAACACTCCATACAGTCTGACGCGGTACCCGCTCTCGCCAGCAGGGTTAAACATGAACTCGGCATTAAAAACCCCGGCTGTGTTGCGTATGATATACTTTTCGGTTGCCCGGGATGGTTACAAGGTGTGATACAGGCCGATGCTTTTTTCAAGGCAGGCATCGCTAAGAAGGCCCTGGTCATCGGCACGGAAACCTTGTCGAGGGTGATCGATGTGTACGACCGTGATTCCATGATCTTCTCTGACGGTGCAGGTGCAACCGTGCTGGAGTTCAGGGATACAGGTGAAAACGGAAGCGGCCTCATCGGCGCAGCCGTACAATCACACTGCACGGATGAAGCGTATTATATCAATATGGGCAAGTCCAACTTCCCGCACAGTGATCCGCGCGTACGCTTCATCAAGATGAAGGGCCGCAAGGTCTATGAATATGCGGTGAAACATGTGCCGCAGGCGATGAAGTTGTGCCTGGACCAAAGCGGCGTTGATATTAAGGAACTGAAGAAAGTTTTCATCCACCAGGCCAATGAAAAAATGGATGAAGCTATTGTGCGGGCCATGTATACTCTGTATGGCATGAAGGCGCCGCAGGATATTATGCCGATGTGTATCCAATGGCTCGGCAACAGCTCCGTTGCCACTATTCCGACATTATATGACCTGGTACTCCATGGAAAGCAGGAAGGTCATGAACTCCAGCCCGGGGATGTGGTAATGTTCGCGTCCGTGGGAGCGGGGATGAACATAAACGCGGCATGTTACCGGATCTGAAGTCATTGAGGCAAAAAAGAAAAAGCGACCGGGATCCCCGGTCGCTTTTTTAATACCCTAATGCCTCAGAAGGCTTACCCTTTCTTAGGCTCCAGCAACTTAAAGAACTGATCCAGCTGCGGCAGGATCACGATCCTTGTGCGGCGGTTGGCAGCACGGCCTTCAGCAGTGCTGTTGTCTGCAACGGGGAGGTATTCACCACGACCGGCAGCAGCATCTTCTTGGGATCAAGGCCATATTTCTTCTGGAGTAATTTCACTACGGTAGTGGCACGTTTTACGGAGAGGTCCCAGTTGTCTTCCAGCATACCACGGGTGAATGCCACGTTATCGGTATGGCCTTCTACCATGAACTCAATATCGGGCTGGTTCTTCAGCACCAGGGCTACCTTGCCGAGTACTTCCTGGGCACGGTCAGTGATGCTGTATGAGCCGCTCTTGAAGAGCAGCTTGTCAGAGATGTCGATGAACACAACGCCTTTGTCAACCTTGATATTGATGTCCTGGTCGTCCAGGTTGCCGATGGCCCCCTTCAGGTTCATCACCAGCGCCATATTCAGTGAGTCCTTACGCGCCATCTGGGTCTGCAGGTCCTGGATATACGCATCCTTCATGCCCAGGTTCTCCATGGACTTCTTGATGCTCTCAGCCTGCTGGGCAGAGATCACGGAAAGGTCCTGCATCTGCTTCAGGGCTACATTATTGTTTTCTTTCAGGAAATCCACCTGCTTCTTCAGGCCATCGATCTCAGCTTCGTAGGCGGCGCGCTTGCGCTCCAGTTCTGATTTCTCGTCGCGGCAGGTCCTCAGGTCGCCCTGTACACCTGTCAGGGAGGTGTTCAACTCGTTGTACTTGTCGTTCAGGGACTTGAATTTCTTGGAACTTACACAAGATAACATCAACATGGATCCCGCAATAGCGATCGTCAGATGTTGCAACTTCATACTTCGTTGATTTTTGATTAAAGGTTACCAAAGATAAATCTTAGATTGGTATACATTTGATGATATTGCTCAATTGAATAGTTTATCATGCGTTTTTTGATAATTTTTTTAGGTATCATTTCTTTCACATCCATTCATGCACAGCAGAAGCAGATCTCGGGAGGTCCGCTGAAACCGGAACAGGCCAATATGGATATCAGGCATTATACGGTTATCCTGGATGTTGACCCTTACACACAATCTTATTCAGGTTCAACAGAGATCAAACTCGATCTCGCATCTTCTTCCACGGATATGCTCTTTGACCTGACCTCCAACTTCAATGTCTCTGCTTTGACCATTGATGGGAAGAAGGCCCCTTTTTCACACGAGAATGGGTTGATTAAAGTTAAGGCCGCTTCTCCGGTATCTTCGGGTATCCATAACGTTAAGATCGCCTTCTCCGGCAAACCCCTGGTGGCCATCAGGGCTCCCTGGGACGGCGGTATACAGTGGTCCAAAGACAGCCTGGGCAGGCCCTGGATCGCCATGAGCTGCCAGGAGGACGGGGCCGATATCTTTTTCCCCTGTAAGGATCATCCCAGTGATGAGCCCAATGAAGGTGCGGACCTCATCGTCTCCGTTCCAAAAGGCCTTGTGGTGGCGGGGCCCGGCATTTTGGTGAAACAATCCAATTCCGGCAACAAGTCCGTCTTCCATTGGAAAACGAATTATACCATCAACACCTACAGCATCCTCTTTAACGTTGGACATTATGTGGTGGCAAAGAAGATGTACACCACAGTGAACGGGAACAAGGTGCCTATGGAGTTCTACGTGTTGGATTACAATCGTAACAAGGCAGATAAACACCTCGAACTGCTTGAGCGTTCATGCAGACTGCTTGAGAAATATTTCGGCGAGTATCCATGGGTGAAAGAAAAGATCGGCATAGCAGAGACTCCTCACCTGGGCATGGAACACCAGAGCATGAACGCTTATGGCAATAAGTTCAAATATGTGAAGATGGGCGAAGTGGACTTCGACTGGCTCCTTACACACGAATTTGGACATGAATGGTGGGGCAATAAAGTGACCAATGTGGATTGGGCACATATGTGGATACATGAGGGGATCGACAGCTACGCGGATGCATTGTTCTATGAAGAATACGGTGGACGAAGGGCATACCTGGACCGTATGAAAGAATCAGCTACAAAATTCAGTAATCAGTTACCCATTGTTCAGGGCGATGTGATCGATTCCAGGCAAACCTATCACCTGGATATCTACACCAAGGGTGCCTATTTCATGCACACCCTGCGCTATGTGATCGGCGACAGTATCTTCTTCCCCGCGATCAAGGCGTTCGCTACAAGTCCAGATTATACGTACGACAGGTTCGTGACCACGGAGCAGGTGCTCCTGCATTTCAATTCGGCATCACGCCGCAACCTGCGTCCGCTGTTCAGGCTATTCCTCTACACCACGGACAAGCTCCAGGTAAGCCTGAAGCAAACAGGACTGGACAGCTATGAACTCAAACTGCTGAACCTGGATATGGATGTGCCGATGGAAGTGCAGACATCTGCCGGCCTGCAAAAACTGACCGTAGGCAAGAATCCCGTGAAATTCCGCTCCACATCGTTCCCGGTAATTGATCCCGACGCTTATTACCTTAAGAAGATCTCCATCGAATAAGGTTCTGCAAGAGCCGGCTCTTGCAGAGCGGAATTTTCTTAAATTGAGTTAAATTGACACTTTCAAAAGACCCAACATGCAAAGAAGACACTTCATCCAGACACTCACCCTCGGCGCAGCAGGACTTGCGATAGGCGATGTATTTGCAGAAGCAAAGAAACCGGGCAAGTACGGACTCCAGTTGTATTCTGTCAGGCAGGCTGTTTCCAAGGACCTCGAGAAGACGCTTGCTGACCTCGCAGCGATGGGATACAATAAGCTCGAGATCTTCGCATACAACGGGACTTTCTTCGGAAAGTCGGCCAAGGAATTCAAGGCCATGACCGATAAAGCCGGCATTAAGGTGGTGAGCTCACATCATACGAGTGGCCTCGGCATGAAATCAAAGGGGACGATGAGTGAAGGATGGGACCAGGCCATTGAA
Organism: Eulimnadia texana; assembly: GCA_002872375.1. NCBI lineage: Eukaryota > Metazoa > Arthropoda > Branchiopoda > Diplostraca > Limnadiidae > Eulimnadia > Eulimnadia texana. The sequence goes on from NKDA01000016.1 coordinate 174,461, forward strand.
GACATGCATGCCATTGGCGCTGAGTATATGGTCTGTTCATATCTCTTCCCCAATGAGCGTACCGCAGAGAATTATGCAAAGCTGCCGGATATGTTGAACGCTGCAGGTGAAAAGACAAAGAAAGCCGGTATACAGTTCGCTTACCATAACCATGATTTTGAATTTGAGAAGTATGGCGACAGTACTGTGCTGGACCATTTCATTACCAAAACTTCGGCCGACCTGGTCAAGATAGAGCTTGACCTTTACTGGATCTCAAAGACCGGTAATGATCCTGTAGCCTATTTCAATAAATATCCCGGCAGGTTCCCGCTATGGCACGTGAAGGACATGGCGAAAGATACCAAGGACATCACAGAGGTGGGTAATGGGGTGATAGACTTCGACAGGATATTTGCGGCGCGCAAAAAGGCCGGCCTCAAGCATTGGTTCGTGGAGCAGGACGTGAGTAAAGGAGATATGTTTGAGAGCCTCAAGACAAGCCACAGGTATTTGGATACCAAAAAATACAAAGTCTAGGAACAGTTCGCAGGAGGCAGTTCGCAGTTTGCAGGGTGCGAACTGCGAACTGCGCCGCGCGAACTGACCTTACTCTTTTTCTTCCGCTACTTTAAGAAATGCCGCACGTCTCGGCGCCGGCATCACACTCTGCTCGCCCTTCACCGCTTTCCAGATCACTTCACTGAATTCAAGGTCAGGAGCAGCATCTTCTTTGCTGAAATCAAATGAAAGGCTTTTCAATGCAAGCGCCGTGCGTTTGCTGGGGTTGCGTTCATCCAGGTCTATATTGGCCGGCCTGCTCTTGAAAGGCGTGAGGTCCGCCGTTTTGCTGAAGCAGCGGAACATGGGTGTTGCAGCGGCATCGTACTGGCTCATCGGCTGCAAGCCGAGGATCAGTTCAATAGTGCGCAACATAGAAGATGTGGAGTACATGGTGTGGTCAACATAGCCACGCTTCACAAACCCGCCGGCAACATAGGCCGTAGTGCGATGCGCGTCAACATGGTCCGGCCCGTTCTGTGCATCGTCCTCAACAATGAATATGGCCGTCTCATTCCAGATGCTTGACTTGGAAAGGTATTCCACGAACAAGCCCACTGCAAGGTCATTGTCTGCAACATGTGCAAAAGGTGTTGGCCGGTCTGGACGAAGCCCTTCTGTGTGGTCATTGATAAAGCGAATTGTGTTCAGGCGCGGAACAGCGTTTACGGCAAGCAGTGAGTCGAACTCGCGCTTCCATTGGCTCACCCTCGTTGTGTCTTTTACCGATTCATTCCAGCTGGTATAGTATGGGCAAAAATGGTCACGCAATACTTTTAGGTTTGCCTTGCCGTCATCTGCGAATTCGCCGTATGTGCGGTAGCTGATGCCTTTGGCCTTGCACTGGTCCCAGAGGAATACCTTGTTGTTGGCGATCTCCAGGGTTCCCTCGGCACCATAGGCTCCGCCGCGGCCTCCGTAATTGGTGGGCCATGTTTTTTCGAGGTAGTCTGTTGCATAAGCGCCGAGGCTCCAGTTGTGGCCGTCTGCGCTCACTTCACCATCTACGTAGAAATTATCCAGCAGCACAAATTCCCTCGCGAGCGCGTGTTGGTTGGGCGTGATACGCTCACCGAAGAGTACAAGGCTTGTATCGCCGTTTCCTTCCCTGACGTCACCGAGCACCTGGTCATAGGTGCGATTTTCCTTGATCACGTAGAACACATATTTGATGGGCGATGGGTCTCCGAGTTTCATCGGGATCGGATTCCCTTCCTCACCCTTCGCCCGCTGCTCTTTCTCCTTCGAATACGGCGTGTTGGCATATACAGCCTTGGAGTATGCAGAAAGGGTCTTGTCGTCCGGGGCGGGGATCACGGACATGGTACCTTTGAACAGTCCGGCGATGTATTGCACATCCACCGGCTTGCTGGAGTCACCCTTCTGGTAGATAACGGTCTCACGGGCACGCGTAGGGTTAGGGCCGTATGGATTGGCTTGCGATGAAAAGCCCTTGCCATTGGAAACGAAAATGCGCTTGCCTATTACCTTGATGTTGGTGGGATACCAGCCTACGGGTATAAAGCCCTCTGATTCCGATTGCCCCGGCTTTTCAACATCAAATACAGCGAGGCTGTTGTTATCCGCATTGGCAACATAAAGCGTTTCTCCGTCTTCACTCAATGCCACGGCATTGGAAGTGGAGCCGCTGGGCGCGTCAGGATAAAGGGCGGCGTTCAGGGTCTCTATCACCCTTCCCTCACGGGTATCTATGACCGAAACAGAGTTGTCAAGCGCATTGGCAACGTAAAGATATCTGCCATTCTTCGACAGGCACATCTCATTGGGATTATCGCCCACCGCAATTTCCTTCTTGCGTTCTGCGATGAGGTCCCAGGCCATTACCTTGTTGCCACCCCAGAGGGAAATGTAGAGTGTTTTCTTATCAGGAGCCAGGATACAGGTGTAGGCTTCGGCGCCCAGCGATACCTGCTGTTGGACCTGTTTGGTGGCGAGGTTTATAATGTAAAGGCTTTTATTCTCTCGCGTGACAACATATAAAAGTTTTTTCGCCTCGTCTATTTCCATACCTGCCGGCCCGATCTTGTTGGGCCATTTAGCACCCAGTTTGATCGTGTCTTTGATGACGAGTGTGTTGTTGCTGATCTCCAATTGATAGATCCAGTTATCATGTCCGCCTGATGCATAGAGGTATTTGTCGTTGGATGAGAACTTCAACCCGTACCAGGCCTTTGGCACTACCAGTGAATGCAGCACTTTTTCCGATGCGGCATCGATGAGCTGTATCGAATGCACACTCTGGCCATTGTTGGATACGGCGAGGTATTTTTTGGACGATGATACGGCGATGTTCAGTGGAAGGTCTCCCAGTGCAAAACTTCTGCCTGCGGGCGACAAGGACCAGCCGTTGGGAAGCTGAACGGGTTCGGGGAGTTGCGCGAACGCGTTTAAGCTGCAAAGAATGCAGAGAAGGTTGAATAAGGGTTTCATAGGGTTCAAGGTACGAAAAACGGCGACCCATGGGCCGCCGTTTCAACATCTAAGAGGCAGGTATCACTTTTTAGATTCTATGTCTTTGATAAGGGTCTCCACCGCCACTTGCAGCTGCTTATCGGTACCCTTGCCCAGCCAGTCGATATCGTTATCCACGAGGATATCGGGAACTGCGGGGCCAAGCTCCTGGTTCTTGTCCGTAGCCTTGGTGAACCAGCCCCTGCCGGGGAGGCGCACAAAAGATCCGTCCATCAGTTGACGGCCGCCGGTTGAGATCACCGAGCCGTTGGTGGGTTGGCCAACGAGTTTGCCGATCCCGAGTTGCTTGTAGGCGTGGGAGAAGATCTCAGCATTGCTGTAGCTGCTTTCATTGCAGAGTGCAATGGAAGGTTTCAACCATGCAGCGTATACCAGGCGCTCGCCGGTAGGATAATAATCGCGGAACTTTAATTTATCACGCTCAAGGTCAGACGAAGCACCGCGGGGAACGGTATAGGCGTGTTGCTTATAATTGAGCACGGCCATCAGCAGGTCAGTAGTGCTGCCGCCACCGTTATAACGTACATCGATGACCAGTCCGTCCTTGCCCTGTCCGGCAGCGGTAAGGTCGCGCTCCAGTGATTCAAAGCTGGGCATATCCATACCGCGGATGTGGATATAACCGAGCCGTCCCTTTGACCATTGCTCCACCATCTTCCTGCGGTTATCTACCCACTCATTATAGAGTGCATTACCTACGGAGTTGACCGGACGAAGCACGATCTCCCTGTTCTTATTGTCTGCTCCTTTCACGGTGAGCAGCGTTTTCTCACCGGACAGGCCTGAAAGCAGTTCATAGAAGTTTTGCTCTTCTTTTACCGCGTTGCCATTTACGGCAATGATCACATCACCATTGGCCAGTGTGCTGGAGGTCTTGGCCGCAGGCGTTTCTGCGATCACGCGCTGCACTTTCATACCCCCTTCAACAGGTATGAGCTCAGCACCGAGCAGGCCGGTGGATTCGCGTTGCGTTTCAATACGGTCAGCGGGTGTCATCGCCATATGGCTGGCATTGAGTTCACCCAGCATGAGGTTGAACATATCGCGGAAATCGTTGGCCGTGCTGGCGTTCACGCAACGCTCTTTGTATTTGCTGCGAAGCTCGTTCCAGTTATAACCATGGAACTTGGGATCATAGAAACCGTCGCGGATGGTGCGCCAAGCTTCCTCGAAAACCTGGTCGCGCTCCGACTTGTAATCTATCTTCATCTTCGCCGTGAAGGGCATGGCTTCCTGGAGGCCTGTCTTGGCGTCTATTCTTGACAGTGAGCCTCCCTGCCTGCTGTAGTAGATGTATTTCACATCCCTGTCTGCATTGATATTGCCGGGGTTGGTACCTCCGCGGGTAAGTTCTTTCAGTTCTTTTCCATCCCACTTGATACTGTAGAGGTCAGAACCCCTGGCACCGCTGTTGGTGGCAGTGTAGTAGAACGTCTCACCGTCTTTAGAGATGATGAGGTTGTCTTCATCCCCGGGCAGGCTGGTGACTTGCACAAGGCGCATGTGGATATTTTCAAGGTCAATGCGCAAAGGCTTTGCGGCAGGCTTGGTGCCGGCTTTTGCATCTGCCACGGGCGTTTCTTTCTCTGCCCAGTCGGCCGCATCTTTCTCCCAGTCTTCTTTCTTCAGCCATGCGAACCAGATATCATCAGAAAGGTTGTTGCGGGCGCTGATGAAGCCGAGCTTGGAGCCATCGGCACTCCAGAAAGGTTTGCGATCGGAACGGGGATGCATGCTTACATTCACTGCCTTTCCGTTATCTGCGGATTGGATATACACTTCATTGTTGAAGTAGAGATCGGGCATACTGTAGGCGAGCCATTTGCTGTCGGGGCTCCACGCGATGTCGCTGATCGCACTCCAGCCGTTGTTCACCAAAGACTTTTCATTGGAGAGTTTGCCGGATGCGCTGATCTCTGCCACTACAAGGTTTCCTTTACCGCGGGCGAAGGCGATCTTCTTGCCGTCAGGTGAAACGGCAACGCCGGTTTCGTCTTCTTTGGAATTGGTAACACGGATGGTTTCGTGCTTCAGTGTTTTGAAGACATTGCGCTCTGTAGTATCTGATGTACGGAAGAGGTAGATATCAAAATTGCCATCGTTCCTGTCGCTGGTGAAGAGCAGTGTGGAGTCATTGAGCCACTCGGGATCCATATCGCGATATGCATTTTCGGTAGCGTTGATGGAGCGGGCTTTCTCTTTATCGGCCTCTTTGATGAACACTTCGCCGCGTATGGCGAAAGCCATCAGTTTGCCGTTGGGTGATACGGCATATTGTGTAACGCCGTTGTTGAAGGTCTTGAGTTCATTTGGATCGAAGCGGTCATCGGCCGCGATGCTGATATCGATCTTCTGCGGATCTCCCTTGCCTGGCTTGAGCAGGAAGAGCGCCATTTCTTTTTCCAGGACGATGGTGGAGCCATCGGCGGAAATAGCGAAGTGGCGGATCGCTTCGTCCTTGAACTTTGTGAGTTGTTCTGGCTTACCGGTCTGTTTGCCGTTATCGTCCAGTTTCAGCCGGTACAGGTTATACGTGCCCTCCTCTGCGCTGAGGAAATAGAGTGTACGTGCATCGCCCCACTGCGGCATTACGTCGTTGGTGGTGAACAGGTCCAGCTTGTGGTAGGTCTTCTTCTGTGTGTCATGGATCCAGATCTCACGATTGCTGGGTCCTCGATAATCTTCCCGGAAAACGGGGTTGGACTCGCCCTTCACGATAGCCATAAAACGACCGTCAGGTGAGGGGGTGGGTTCGAGGCCGATGGCATCGAGTATGCGTTTCTCGGTACCGCCTTTGGTGTTGATGGCGAAGACCTCGGCGCCGCGCTCCATGTTGCGGAACTCGCGGGAGGTGGAGAAGATGACGGTGTTATTGCCCTGCCATGCGGAGATATTGTCTGCCGCGGAATGGTAGGTAAGTCGTTTTGGAACGCCGCCCTCCACGGGCATGACGAAAATGTCATTGTTGCCGTAGCGCGAGCCGGAAAAGGCGATCATCTTGCCGTCCGGGCTGAACAGGGGGTTGGATTCATAGCCTTCGTGGATGGTGAGGCGTGTAGCTTTACCGCCGGCGGAAGGGACGGTCCATATATCGCCCTGGTAGGAAAAGGCGACGAGTGAGCCGTTGTTGTTGATGGAAGGATGCCTTAACAAAAGTGGCTGTGCCCATATCCCCTGGCTGAGCAGGAGCAGGCAAGCAAACAGGATTCTCATATTGCAGTTTGGTTTGCTGCAATTTAAAAAACCTCCGTCAACGGAGGTTTTTTTGTTACTGGGAAGTAGTTATGATGTTATTGGGGAATATTATAAAACCAGTACGCCTTTGGCGATGAACTGCGTTTCTTTCTTGGGGGTTGTGATCTTTTTGATCTCTTCTTCTGATTTGCCCGCATCCTTGGCATAGTGCTGGAGTTGCTTAACGGACACTTCTTTCACCACGGCTTCGCCATCGAGCACCACCGTCTGTCCTTCGATATTCTTGGGCATGAAGAATTTGTAATCCTTGAACTTGACCATGAGCTTTTCGCCGTTGGCTTGTTCCACCTTCATCCAGCAGCCTTTTTCCTGGCATACTTCCACCACTTTACCGGTGATCTTGCCGGAGTACTTGTCGTTATTCATTTTGCCGGTAAGCTGGTCCACGGGTATGGCGCCGTCAGCAGTTGTACCTGCACCATAGGTCACGCCTTTGGCAGCAGGCGTAGGGTCCTGGGCATAGATAAAAACAGAGGTGAGGGCCGCGATGATGAAAAGGAATGCATGCTTCATAGATCATTGTTAAGGGTGTAAAGATAGCGCAGGATATGAAACAACTAATTGGGGCTCTTTATTGGTTGTTCGAAAAGTATTGTTAAATTTAGAAAGCAAACAGTACCGCAAAGTACTTAGATTTCTCATGTTCACCCCTGCTGTTTCAACGGCAGGGATTTTTTTAATGAGGCAATGCGCAATGAGGCAATGCGGCAATGCGGTAATGTGGCAATGCAGGACCCTAATTTTCCATCTCTTCAGTTAATTGTTATTTGCTGTTTTTTCAACGCTGCAACCGGTGAAAAAACTAACTTTTTTGGGTAAAAAAATGCTAAAAAAATTAGTGTTGATAAAATAATTGCCCTACCTTTACCATAACAATTACATTGGAAACCTAAAAATCAAGACATGTCAACGAACGAAAAAATGAAGGCGCTTAAGCTGACCTTGGACAAGATCGACAAGGATTTTGGCAAGGGCAGCGTGATGATGATGAATGAGCGGGCAGAGCAGGTACAGGAAGTGGTTTCAACGGGTTCAATAGGTCTGGACATAGCCCTGGAATTGGCGGATTACCCAAGGGACGCGTGATCGAGATCTATGGCCCTGAAAGCTCCGGTAAGACCACCGTGGCTACCCACGTGATCGCTGAAGCCCAGAAGAAGGGAGGAATCTGTGCCATTATTGACGCTGAACATGCTTTTGACAGTGCCTATGCCCAAAAGCTGGGTGTGGACGTGGATAATCTCCTGATCTCGCAGCCGGATTACGGTGAGCAGGCGCTGGAGATCGCGGACCGACTGATCCTCTCCGGGGCACTGGATGTGGTGGTGATCGACTCCGTGGCTGCGCTGGTACCTAAAGGTGAACTGGAAGGAGAGATGGGCGACAGTAAGATGGGTCTGCAGGCACGATTAATGTCGCAGGCACTCCGTAAGCTGACCGCCACCATCTCCAAGACCAATACCATATGCATTTTCATCAACCAGCTCCGTGAAAAGATCGGCGTGATGTTCGGCAACCCCGAAACAACGACCGGCGGTAACGCCCTGAAGTTCTACGCTTCCGTTCGTCTCGATATTCGCCGCATCGCACAGATCAAGGATGGTGATGAAGCCATTGGTAACCGCGTGAAAGTGAAAGTGGTGAAGAACAAGGTGGCCCCTCCGTTCAGGGCGGCGGAATTCGATATCATCTTCGGTGAGGGTATCTCCAAGACAGGCGAGATCCTTGACCTGGGTGTTGAACTGGGCATCGTAGGTAAGAGTGGATCATGGTTCAGCTATAATAATGATAAGCTGGGACAGGGTCGCGATGCGGTGAAGCAGCTGCTGATCGACAATCCCGAACTCGCCAATGAGATCGAGGCCAAGATCAGGGAGAAGATCAAGGAAATGAACGCGGCATAAGTCGACTGCTAGTGGGTTAGTAAGTATAAAGAATAGCTATTGGCATCGTGCTGGTAGCTATTTTTGTTCCTCCCCAATGACAAATGACCAATGACCAGAAAGCTTCCCCTCCGCAAACGCATCGCACTTGTAGCGCACGATAATAAGAAGAAAGACCTGGTGGACTGGCCGTCTTCAACAAGGAGTATCTATCAGCGCACCACCTATTTGCGACAGGCACTACCGGTAGCCTGCTTGCGGAACAGTTGGGTCAGGATATTACGCGACTGATGAGCGGGCCATTGGGGGGCGACCAGCAAATTGGTTCCATGATCGCGGAGGGAAAGATCGATGTGCTGATCTTCTTCTGGGATCCCATGGAGGCACAGCCGCACGACCCGGATATCAAGGCCTTGCTGCGACTGGCGGTGGTTTGGAATATTCCATTCGCCTGCGATAGGGCAACGGCTGACTTTCTGTTGACTTCGCCGCTGATGAGGGACGACTACGCTTGCCAGATACCGGACTACAGCCAGTACCTGAAGAGGAAAGTCTGACCCCATTTGAGTAAATTGGCTAATGGTGCAAGGTGTAGTTGACATAAGGCCATGGAAATGGAGTGACAACAAGGCCCTGGCATCCCTTATCAATAACAGGAAGATCTGGGACAATGTAAGGGATCTGCTTCCGCATCCATATACAGTTAAGGACGCTGATTTTTTCCTTAAGCATAATATTGGCGTAAAACTCGTCACCAATTTCGCCATACTGTACAACGGCGAGGTTGCGGGTGGCATTGGGTATATCCCCAAAGAAGATGTGTATAAGCTGAGCGCAGAGATCGGGTATTGGGTGGCTGAGCCCTATTGGGGAAAAGGCGTGGCAACGTCCGCCATCGGCCTCATGTTGCAGGTGATCAGGGACCAGAGCCCGAAGTGATCCGCGTTTATGCTGAAGTGTTCAGCCATAATAAGGCATCCATGCGCGCGCTGGAGAAGAATGGCTTCCATCTTGAAGCGATCAGGAAGAAAGCCGTGGTCAAGAATGGAGTGGTAATGGACGATCATGTCTATGTACTGCTCAACGATGAAAAAGAATAAAACATGAGCCAGTTCAGATTACATGCACCTTTTCCACCGGCAGGGGACCAGCCCGAGGCGATCCGTCAGTTGGTGGAAGGGATCAATAATGGAGAAAGATACCAGACCCTGCTGGGTGTGACGGGTTCGGGAAAGACCTTCACCATGGCCAACGTTATTCAACAGGTGCAAAAGCCCACGCTGGTGCTGACGCATAACAAGACGCTGGTGGCACAACTCTACGGAGAGTTCAAGCAATTTTTTCCGGAGAATGCGGTTGGATATTTCGTATCGTACTACGACTACTACCAGCCCGAGGCTTATATGCCCGTGAGCGATACCTATATAGAAAAGGACCTCGCGATCAATGAAGAGCTGGATAAGCTGAGGCTTCAAGCCACATCACAGTTGTTGACCGGAAGAAGGGATATTGTAGTGGTGGCATCAGTGAGTTGTATCTATGGTCTGGGTAACCCTTCTGATTTTGAGAACGGTATCATCCGCATTACATAAGGGACAGGTGGTGAGCCGGCAAGGGTTTCTGCATGCACTGGTGAATTCACTGTACTCAAGGACGCAGACGGATTTTACGAGAGGTACATTCAGGGTGAAAGGGGATACAGTAGACATCAATCTTCCATATCTGGATTATGGTTACAGGATCACGTTTTTTGGTGATGAGATCGAAGAGATAGAATCGATAGATGTGATCACCGCGAAAAGACAGCAGGTGCTGGAGAACATAGCCATCTTCCCTGCCAATCTTTACCTGGCGCCCAAGGACATGATGCAGCAGATCCTGTATGAGATACAGGATGAGTTATCGGCGCAGGTGGAGTATTTCAAGTCGGCCGGAAAGTTCATCGAAGCCCAGCGTCTCAGTGAACGTGTGAACTATGACCTCGAGATGATCCGTGAGCTCGGATATTGTAACGGCGTGGAGAACTACTCGCGTTTCTTCGACCGGCGCTCACCCGGGCACAGGCCTTTCTGTTTACTCGATTATTTCCCCAAGGACTTTTTATGCGTGATCGACGAGAGCCACCAGACCATTCCCCAGGTCAGTGGCATGTATGGCGGCGACAGGAGCCGTAAGCTTATTCTGGTAGACTATGGCTTCAGGCTTCCATCGCACTGGACAACAGGCCGCTGAACTTCCACGAGTTTGAGAATATGCTGAACCAGACCGTATTCGTTTCCGCCACACCTGGTGATTACGAGTTGGATAAGTGCGAGGGCGTGGTGGTGGAGCAGGTGGTAAGGCCTACAGGGCTGCTCGATCCGCCCATTGAGATCAGGCCCAGCAAGAACCAGATCGACGACCTGCTGGATGAGATCGATAAGCGTATCAAGAAAGGGACAGGGTGTTGGTGACCACGCTGACCAAGAGGATGGCCGAGGAACTGGACAAATACCTGGCGCGGTTGAATATTAAGTCGAAGTATATACACAGTGAGGTAGATACCCTGGACAGGGTGGAGATCCTCAGGCAGCTGAGGTTGGGAGAGATCGATGTGCTGGTAGGCGTGAACCTGCTGAGGGAGGGCCTTGACCTGCCCGAGGTATCCTTGGTGGCGATATTGGATGCGGATAAGGAGGGATACCTGAGGAACGAAAAAATCGCTGACCCAGACAGCTGGAAGGGCTGCGAGGAATGCAGATGGTCTGGTGATCTTTTATGCCGATAAGATAACGGAGAGCATGCAGAAGACGATAGATGAAACAACGCGGAGGAGGGTAAAGCAGATGGAGCACAATGCGCAGCATGGTATTGTGCCGAGGACGGTGATCAAGTCCAAGCAGCAGGTATTCGCACAAACCTCGGTGCTCGACATCAAGGGCTACGATGTGAACAACCCGCTGGCCGTGGGCCCGGATGAAGAGCTGGTAAGCGTAGCGGCGGAAGACCAGGAAGTATACCAGACGGTGCCGCAGCTGGAGAAGGCCATCGCCAAGACCAAAAAAGAAATGGAAAAGGCCGCGCGGGACCTCGACTTCATGGAAGCGGCGAGGCTGAGGGATGAGATGTTCGGGATGCAGAAGAAACTGGAAGAAATGAAGAATAATTCCGGATCGTGTATTCCGCATTCCGATTATGAATACGGAATGCGGAATACGAATTCGTATATTTAATGCATGGAAAGACACACCACCTCATGGTATTCGCCCGCGCTGGGCAGGGAGATGCCGATCGTAACGTACGGGCATTATGGCTTTGCACTGCTGATGGTTCCAACAGCGGCTGCGGACTATCTGGAATATGAGCGTTTTCAGCTGATCGATGAGATCAAGCCCTTCATAGAGATGGGCAAGGTGAAAGTGTATTCCGTGAACAGCATAAACACCGAGAGTTGGCTGAACAAGCAGATGGAGCCATCGCATAAGGCCATCAGGCACAACCAGTTCAACGACTATATCTATAATGAGGTGATACCCTTTATCAAGAACACCTCATCATGGGATACGCCAATTTTTATTACCGGTGCGTCTTTTGGCGCCCTGCATTCCATGAACCTGTTCCTGAAAAGGCCTGACCTGCTCAGCGGCGCCATAGCGATGAGCGGTGTGTATGACCTGACAGAGTATACGGACGGATATTATGACGAGCAGGTCTACTATAACTCGCCCATCCATTATATCCCCAACCTTAATGACCACAACATCCTGGAACAGATCAGGCGCGGTAAGCTGATCATCGCATCGGGCCAGGGCTCTTATGAGGATCCCGAAGCGAACAGGAGATTCTCAGGGGTACTCCACTCCAAGAGTCTGCCGCACGAGCTGGACCTATGGGGACATGATATTACACACGACTGGCCAACCTGGAAGAAAATGCTGCCGCATTTTCTGGAGACCAGGTTCTAGTCAAAACATTTCGATAAGCGACCATAATGGAGAAAAAACTTTTTCTGCTGGATGCCTTTGCCCTGATCTTCCGTGCATACTATGCCCTGATCAGGAACCCAAGGATCACCAGCAAGGGCAAGAATACCAATGCCCAGTTCGGATTCACGAATACCCTGATAGACCTGCTCAACAAGCAGAAGCCATCGCATATGGCAGTGTGTTTTGACACGGAAGAGCCAACGGAAAGGCATACGGATTTTGCGGACTATAAGGCCAACAGGCAGGAAGCACCCGAAGATCTGCTGGCTTCCATACCGGATATCAAAAGGATCATACAAGGGCTTAAACATCCTGTAATCGAGACACACGGGTTTGAGGCCGATGATGTGATCGGTGCACTCGCCAAACAGGCGGAGCAGTTGGGTACGATGTATATATGGTCACGCCCGATAAGGACTATGGCCAGCTCGTCAGTGATAAGATCAAAATTTATAAGCCGCCTTACCAGGGCAGTGATTCGAGATCCTGGGTCCCGAAGAAGTATGTGCAAAATGGGGCATCAAGAATGTGAGCCAGGTGATCGATGTGCTGGGACTGATGGGCGACTCTGTTGATAATATCCCCGGTATCCCGGGAGTGGGTGAGAAGACCGCAGCCAAGCTGCTTGCAGAGTATGAAACACTGGAGAATGTCATCGCCAATGCAGACAATATAAAAGGCGCACTTGGCGAGAAAGTAAGAAATGGCAAGGACCTGGCCATCATGAGCAAAAAGCTCGCAACGATCAACGTGAACGCGCCAGTGCAGTTCCACGAAGAGGATTTCTGCATCAAGGCCATGAACAAGGAAGCGCTGAAGGAGGTATTCACCGAGTTGGAGTTCAAGACCCTCGGCAAACGGATACTCGGTGAAGAGTTCAATGTATTTGAGGCCGCGCCCGCCGGCGTGCAAACCGATCTCTTTGGTAATCCTGTGGAAGCGCCTAAACAGAAACAAGCGCCGCAACAGGTCACAACTGCAGCACCGGAAGAAGCCGGTGAGGAATTTGGGCTGCAGGCCGAGAAAAACATCAACAACACGCCCCACACCTACCATGTTGCCGCAAGCGACAACGAGATAAGCGCACTCATCGCGCTGCTCATGAAAGAAAAAGAGATCTCTTTTGATACAGAGACCACCGGAATCGATGCCAACAGGGCTGAGCTGGTAGGCATGAGCTTTTGCTGGAAACCCGGGAAGGCTATTATGTGCCGTTCGCAGAAGACAGGTTACAGGTTGCAGCGTTACTTGCTAAGTTCAAGCCGGTATTCGACCGTACTGACGTGCTTTGGATAGGGCAGAATATCAAGTATGACCTGCTCATCATGAAGAATTACGGCGTTGAGCTGAAGGGGAACATGTTCGATACCATGCTGGCGCATTATGTCATCGAGCCCGACGGCAAGCGTGGCATGGACCTGCTGAGTGCACAGTACCTCGGCTATGAACCCATCCACATTGAAGAGTTGATCGGCAAGAAGGGCAAGAGCCAGGGCAATATGCGCGATGTGGAGCTGGATAAGATCAAGGAATACGCCGTTGAGGATGCCGACATAACTCTCCAGCTGAAGAACGTGTTCATCAATGGCCTGAAAGAGAAAGACGTGGAAAAGGTTTTCTATGAAGTGGAGAATCCGCTGGTGCAGGTCCTGAAAGATATGGAGTTCGAAGGCGTGAAGATCGATGAGGAGTTCCTGAAAGAGTATTCGCTTGAGCTGGACAAGGAAGCAAAGGCTGCAGAAGAGCGAGTGTATGCAAATGCGGGAGTAAGATTCAACCTGGCATCGCCCAAACAACTGGGGGAAGTGCTGTTTGAAAAGCTGAAACTGGATCCTAAAGCAAAGAAGACCAAGACGGGGCAATATGCCACAGGCGAAGACGTACTGCAGAAACTGAGTCACCTGCATGCGGTGCCTGCGGACGTGCTCATATTCCGCGAGCTGACCAAACTGAAGAGCACTTATGTTGATGCGCTGCCTCAACTGATCAATCCCAGGACGGGAAGGGTACATACTACTTATGGATCAGCGGTTGCAGTGACGGGAAGGCTGGCAAGCAATAATCCGAATCTGCAGAACATCCCCATTCGTTCCGAAAGGGGAAAGGAGATCAGGAAGGCCTTCATCCCGGGGGATAAGGATCGGGTGCTGATCTCGGCCGACTATTCGCAGATAGAACTGCGTATAGTAGCAGCCATCAGTGGAGACCCCAATATGTGCGAAGCCTTCCGGCTCCACAAGGACATCCATACGGCTACAGCTGCAAAGGTCTATAACGTGGCCGAAGCAGATGTGACCAAGGAGATGCGTTACAAAGCCAAGAGCGTGAACTTCGGCATCATCTATGGCCAGGGCGCATTTGGCCTGGCAGATAACCTCGGCATTTCCAGGACGGAAGCCAAGACCATCATCGATAACTACAAGAAAGAGTTCAACGGTATCACCAGGTATATGGATGATACCATCAACTTTGCAAGGGAGAAAGGGTATGTGCAGACGCTGATGGGACGAAAGCGTTGGTTGAAGGATATCAACTCGGCTAACTTTACGGTAAGAGGCTTTGCGGAACGCAACGCCATCAACTCGCCCATTCAAGGCACAGCGGCTGATATGATCAAGATGGCCATGGTTAAGGTGCAGAATGCCATCAGGAAAGAAGGGCTAAGGAGCAAGATGATCCTGCAGGTGCATGACGAATTGGTATTTGACGCATACAAGGACGAAGCGGATACCCTGAAAGCCTTGGTGCTGGAGAACATGCAAGGTGCACTGGAACTGCCCAATGGCGTGCCCGTGATCGCTGAAGCGGGAGTAGGGAACAACTGGCTGGAAGCACATTGAGCAATGTGGCAATTAGGGAATGCGGCAATGTGGCAATGACAATAGCGGCTAACGTTTAACGATTTACGAAATGTTACAATCTTTTTTCGCGTGGTGGTTCAAGATGAAAGGATGGAAAGTAGGAGAAGGTATTCCTGCTGAGGTCAAAAAATGTATTGTGATCGCTGCACCGCACACTTCCAACTGGGATTTCGTGTATGCATTGGGCGCATACAAGACCTTGGACCTGCCCGTGAATTACGTGGCTAAGAAAGAACTGTTCCGGTTTCCATTCACCTCGATATTCAAAGCTACGGGCGGTATTCCGGTGGACAGGAGCAAGAGCCAGAATTTCGTTGACGCCATCGTCCAAAAATTCAATGAATCCGAGAGGCTGTACCTCATGATGGCAGCCGAAGGCACACGCAAGCGCGTGAGCAAATGGAAAAGTGGATTCTATTATGCTGCAATGAAGGCGGGTGTCCCCATTATGTTGGGCTACCTTGACTACAAGACAAAGACCGCCGGGTTCGGGTACGTACTCCATCCAACAGGAAACAAGGAACAGGACATGGCCAGGATCAAGCAGTTCTATGCAGACAAAACCGGCAAGAATCCGGAACTCTTCGATCTCGAAGCTGTTCGACTCGACTGATCAGCAGTAACGCGCCCGCTAAGGGTATAAGCTTCATACAGTTGATTTCCCGGGCCCGGCAGAACTAACCCTTCGATATGGGCTATTTAACATTCCTGCAAGACCTTTGTTATATAGATGAGGAATGCTGAACTTTACATAATGAACTGGGAAAGGTATTTTTTCATCCTGGAGAAGATCGGTGCGAGGTACTTCATTATCGCAGGCCTGGCCTTCCTTTTCATGTACGTGATCTTCCGCAACAAGACACCGCTCAGGAAGATACAGGCCAGGTTCCCGGCGAATAAGGACTATGTTCGCGAGATCAGTTACTCTGTCTTAACCATCCTGATCTTCGCCGCAGCGCCGCTCCTGCTCCTGAATACACCCATTCGACAGTACACGACTTTCTATACGGACATCAACCAGTACGGAAAACTGTATTTCTTCCTGGCCTTCCCGCTGATGCTGATCATCCACGATACCTATTTCTACTGGATGCACCGGCTCATGCACCATCCGGCACTGTTCAAATACATGCACCTGATACACCACAAGTCCACCAACCCTTCTCCCTGGGCGGCCTATGCATTCCATCCCCTGGAGGCAATTGTTGAAGTGGGCATCGTTCCGCTCTTCTTGTTCACCATTCCCATTCACCAGATACACCTGCCCGTTTTCTTTTTCTTCATGATCGTATACAACGTGTACGGGCACCTGGGTTATGAGCTGTATCCGAAAGGATTCAGTCGTAGCGCCATTGGAAAGTGGATAAACACCTCCGTCAACCATAACCAGCACCACCAATACTTCAAAGGCAACTATGGCCTCTATTTTTTGTTTTGGGACAGGGTGATGGGTACATTGAGGGAAGACTATGACGCGCATTACGATAAAGTGAAAAGCTGATGCAAAAACCTACGATCATTTATTGTTACGATGCTTATTGCGGCTGGTGTTACGGCTTCAGCAAAGTAATGACCCGCTTGTATGAGGAATATAAGGACAGGTTCGATTTTGAAGTGCTCTCCGGCGGAATGATCCCTAAGGAATCCGCACAGCATATCGGCGTAATGGCCGGCTATATACAGGGTGCATATAAGCGCGTAGAGGAGATGACGGGCATAACTTTCGGCGAGGATTATCTCTGGCATATCAACAACCCGGATAAATCCGACTGGTTCCCGCACTCAGAGAAGCCGGCAGTAGCACTGTCCATTTATCGCGAGTACCACCCGCATGATGCCGTACTGTTCGCGGCTGACCTTCAGTACGCGCTGCACTTTGAAGGCCGTGACCTTACTGACGATGAAGCTTACAGGCACCTGCTGGAGAAGTATGATATCCCGGCTGAGGAGTTCTACGCGAAACTGCACAGCGAGGAATATCTCGATAAGGCACGCCATGATTTTTCTTTGTGCAAGCAGCTGCAGGTGACAGGTTTCCCCGCAGTGTTGTTGCAGGTGGATGAACTGAAATTCTATCTGCTAGGGCGCGGGTATACCGACTATGAAACGATGAAGCAGCGGTTTGACCAGGTGAGCAAGGAATTATCGCTTGATGCGCAGTAACCGTGCTGCATTCTCATAGTACACTTTCTTCAGGATATTGTCAGGAAGCCCCATCCCATACATTCTCCAGAACGCGTGGTATTTCTTGTGATAGGGGAAGTATTCATCGTTGGTCTCCAGCACACGAAAGTAAGTTGCATACTCCTCGGGTACCCATGAGTCCTTGCCAAACAATATCCTGTCCTGGTATTTCTCGAAGAATGCGCGCGCTGCGCGTGGTTGCCTGCCTAATTCCGCGATCACTGCGCCAAATTCCACCACGATGTTCGGCAGCTTGTCCATCAGCCTGGAAAGCCTGTCCAGGTCATTCGGGAGCCATCCGAAATGCGCAGCGATGAATGTGGTCTTGGGGTTATTGGCGAACATGGTCTGCTGTTCCTTGATCAGGTCTTCCCAGGGAACGGGGTTATCATTCCCGCGCACGCGATTGGGATGTGTTACGAGTTCAAGCCATCGTTCATTATTCTTGTCGATAGGATCCCAGAATGATTTTGGATCCGCAGTATGTATCAGCACCGGTATACCCAGCTCGCCGCATTTCTGCCAGACAGGATTGAGACGCGGGTCATCCACCCTTACACGTTTCCCATCAGCGTCCTTGACAGAGAAACCGAGATTCTTATAGACTTTCAGCCCACGGGCACCATTCTTCACGTCCTGTTCCAATTGCCTGGCAGCGTTCTCGGCCCAGCCGGCGTGCCTACGCCGGACCAGTTCACGTTAGCGAAAACAAGGAACCTGCCGGGATAGTTGGTGTTGATGTTCTTCATGGCTCCGGTGATCTTGTCGCCGCTCTCGCCGCTAAGGTTCACCATGATGGCCATATTGAGTTTATCCATTTCCTTTACCAGCGTGCCCAGGTCCATCGTGGGCATATTGAACTGGTGGTTGTGTATGTCGATGAACGGGAACTTCGCCCTTGAACCTTATGCTCCGGCACTACCAGCGTTGATGGCGGGTCATACTCCTCAAAATCCATCTTCTTTCTGTCCTGGGCGCATGCTGTGATGGCAGCCAGACAAAGAACCGCAGCAATGATTTTTCTCATGTGGTGTGTTTGTCCCTACAATATAGCGAAAACAGTTCGCAGGGGGCAGGTCGCAGGTCGCAGTGGCCGCGACCTGCGACCTGAAACTTTATTGAGCGTTCAGGAGCACGTTGGCGCCTTGCTTAGGAAGGACGATGATCTTGGCATTCTGTGAACCCGCCAGCTCTTTGTATGCTTTGATCTGTTCGTATTGCAGTTGTCTTTCCGTGAGGCTCTCGCTGATGATGCGCTGGTAATCTGAAATACCCTGGGCTTCCACGCGCTTACGCTCTGCTTCCTGCTTTTCTTTCTGGAGCACGAACTGCATCTTCTGCGCTTCCTGTTCTGCTTCGATCTTCCTTTCTATTGCGGCTTTCACCGGTGTGGGCAGTGTAATGTTGCGCACGAGGAGGTTCTCCAACAGGAGGCCGCGTTTGCGGAAGTCTTCGTCTATGGTTTTGAATATCCTGTTCTGGAACTCGTCACGTCTGGTGGAGTACAATGCAACCGCTTCATAATAGACAGCATTATCGCGTATCCTTGTGCGGGTAATGGGCCTGACGATCTTGTCTTCATAATTCTCGCCGATCTCACGGATGAGTTTAGGCGTGCCGTCGGGTACAACGCGGTAAAGGACTGACAGGTCGATGGTGACCTCAAGACCATCAGCAGTAAGCACGCGTATCGCGTCATCCCCGGATTTGTGTCCTTCGTCTCCAATCCCACTCATTGTGTAATTCTGCGTCTTGACGTCTATCTCTTTTACGTTGACCAAGGGGTTCACGAAGTTCAGGCCAGACGGAAGTACATCGTTCTGGACTTTACCGAACAGGGATTTCACGCCCACATAGCCGGCATCAACCTGAACAAAACAAGATGTGAGAACGCCAATGATCATGATGACCCCGGCAATGGTGCGCGCTACTTTTGCGATCTTTCTAAGAGGCTCTTCGCCTCGCTGAAGGCCAAGGCTTACCATTAAAATGATGAAGCCGATGATCAGAAGAAACATATTTTTTTGTTTTGGTCTCTATTAGACAGCCTGAACGGTTCCCGGGTTGCAGGTGGCAGTTCGCGGCATCAAATATTCTTTCACCCTATCCTATGAACTATGGTCGCTTACGATGACCCACTCCCCACGGATCCTCCGGAACACCAGGGTGTAATACCCGCCTACATTTCCTGCGGAGCGCACCAGGCTCCACTGCCCAACCACCTGGTATACATCTTTGGCGAGGGGAACGAGGTGAACGATCCGGAATGTGAGCTTTCCCATCCGCGCGGTATCCCCGTAGTTGCGCTTGTAGCTTGCCAGCGTGTTGGCATAGCCATAGGTAACGCCGTTCTTGCCGATGTACATGAGCGAGTCATTCTCCCAGTACCCTTTCATGAACCCTTCCAGGTCTCCGCGGTTCCACGCCTTGGTCTGGTTGTCCAGAATGCTGAGGATGGTTTGCTCGTCCTTATTCTTTTGTGCCGATACGCTGAGCGTAAGGAATAAAAAAATTCCAGGAAGGATGAACCAACCTGGAATTCGCTTTTTATACGATGTACGCATATTATGCATTGAGTTTCTTCATGTATGCTGCATCCACTTCCGCAGCTTTAATGGAAGGGCCGTTGTCATACCGCTCCTGCTCCACTATGTAGTACTTCATGCCTGCCGCTTTTGCAGTCTTGACGATCTTACTGAAATCGATGGTTCCGGTGCCAAGGTCTACGGATGCGTCTTCATCCCCGGCCTTGAAGTTCTTGCCGCGGTCTTTTACGTGGCAGAGCCTCCAGCGGTTGGGATATTTCTTCAGCCATGGTTCGGGATCCTGCCCTGCTGTTACTACCCAGTAGATGTCCATTTCAAAATCTACCAGTGAAGGATCGGTATTCTTCATCAGGATGTCCTGCGGAAACTGTCCGTCTTTCTGGGTAAATGTATATCCATGGTTATGGTAGGCAAAGCGGAGGCCGTTCTTCTTACAAACTTCTCCGGCCTTGTTGAAGGCATCCGCAAAACGCTTGTAATCGTCCAACGTCTTCTGCGGGCCGATGTAAGGGTTGATCAGGTATTTCATGCCGATCTCTCCCGCCTGGGCCGCCTTCTTTTCAAGGTCCTTGTTCATGTCAAAGTGGGAGGAAACCATACTCATGCCGATGGAGTCCATGTACGACTTGAATTCCTTGTTGGTCATACCCCAGAACAGGCCTTTGTCTCCTTCGTAGCCCTCTACGTATTTGTAACCGAAGCCCGCAAGTTGTTTGAGGACGCCCTTGGTGTCCCCGCCAATGATATCCCTCAGTGTGTACAGCTGTATCCCGAAGGGATTTGTTGCTGATGTGCTTGTTTTGGCAGCGCCACATTTGGCCAATGCAGCACCCGCTGCGATCAGGCCTGAGTTAAGCAGGAACTGTCTTCTTGAAATTGCCATGTTGTTAGGTTGATGAGTTTTGGATCATTGCCGCATTACCGCATTGTCTGATTGCCACATTAGATGGCCCACGCACGATCGCCCTTCTTATACTCAATACATCCTTCATATTTGCCCGGAACGGGAACATAGCGAAGTGCTTGAGTAGCGCCTATTTCTGAAGAGAAATAACCGAGCAGGGTGAGCTGCTTCATCAGCGTGAAATAGTGTGCTGCATCCTCGGGCTTCTTGCTTTTGGCATATGCAATGGCTTCCTTATCGATCTTGCTCAGCATTTCCTTGCGTTGCTCGGGAGTGATGGCCATAAAGTCCTTCTTAAATGCAGCCTGTGAAGCTTCATCTATCTTGCCGAGGCCTTCCAGGAATGTTTTCTGGTCTTTCTCCTCATAGCAATCCGTCACCATGGTGTTCATGAATTCACCAACCTTGGCTGCCTTTGCACCCGGGGTATTGGTGGTGGGAATGATGGTTTCCGCTACCTCGTCAAGGAAAGAGATCTGGTCCTTGGTCATGGAAGCGCTACTGCAGCTTTCTTGTCTGCAGTTTTGCAACCTTCCAGAAAAGCAGTACCGCCTACTACGGCTCCACCCATCAGGAGGGCAACCATATTCAATGCTTCGCGTCTGTTCATAATCGTATTTTGTAGAGTTTGTAATTTACGTAAACGATTTCGAATTACGGATTCCGGATTTCGAATTCCGAATTGAGGATTCCGGATTCCGAATTGAGGATTCCGGATTCAGAATTGAGGATTCCGGATTCCGAATTACGTATTCCGAATTCGGAATTCGCAATTCATATATTCCCCTTTTTCAGTTCTGTCACCGCATGATCCGCAGCCCTCGCCGCCAGTGCCATAAAGGTCAGTGAGGGATTCTGTGTGGATGTGGATACCATACAGGCTCCATCGGTCACAAAAACATTGGGTGCATGGTGGAACTGGTTCCACTTGTTCAGCAGGGAGGTTTTGGGGTCATTCCCCATCCTTATGCCGCCCATTTCATGAATATCAAGGCCCGGCGCCTGCTTGCTGTCGCGCGGGGTGATGTTCTTCACCCCCGCCTTTTCCAGCATCTCCGCACCCTGCACCAGGAAATCATTCATCAGCCTCACATCGTTCTCCGTATAGTCGATATCCGTCACCAGTTGGGGTATGCCCCAGGGATCTTTAAGGTCCTTATGCAGGTAAACCCTGTTCTTCTCCTGCGGCACCGTTTCGCCCTGCATCATCATACTGACCGACCATGGACCAGCTTCGCTGATCCTTTCCTTATAGTCTGCTCCGATACCTTCGCCGTACAGTCCCTTTTGCCAGCCCGACCTGGACGTGCCGAAGAACGTCATATAGCCGCGCAGGAAGTCGGTTTCCTGCTTTGTTACATTCCTGAAATTGGGCATCATCGGTTGCGTTGGCCTTCGGCCGAAATAATACTTGTCTTCATAACCCTCAAGGCTACCCGAAAGCGTACCGCGGTAGTTGTGGAAGGCTACGTATTTGCCCAGCAGTCCATTGTCATTCCCTAACCCGTCAGGGAAGCGCTTTGATGTTGAATTGAGGGCGATGAGATTGCTGTTAAGGCAGGCCGCATTCAGGAAGATGACCTTTGCAAAGTACTCGGTCGTCTTTTTGGTTTCCGCATCTACCACCCGCACGCCTGTTACTTTCCCTTGCTATCATCATAGATGATAGAGTGCACCACGCTGTTGGTCTTCATGGTGAGGTTGCCGGTTTTCATGGCCCAGGGTATGGTGGATGAGTTGGAACTGAAATATCCCCGAAAGGACATCCCCTTTCGCAAAGTGACCTTGCCTGGCACTGGTTCCTGCCCTGCTGTATATGGATGGGCGAAGGACGCGTGAGGTGCGCACACCGTCCCTGTACAACATGCCAGTTCCTGTTGGCCTGCATGATCTTGCTTGCCATATCCTTCTCGGAACAGTTCATCTCCCAGGCGGGCAGGGACTCGCAATCCGGCAGGGTTTCCAGCCCATCCCTGTTGCCGCTGATGCCCGCAAAACGTTCCACATGGCTGTACCAGGGGGCAAGGTCTTTGTATCCTATGGGCCATTCGCCAAAACCGTCACGTGCCGGACCTTCAAAATCATAAGGGCTCCAGCGTTGTGTTTGTCGTGCCCAAAGCAAACTCTTTCCTCCTACCTGGTAGCCCCTTATCCAGTCGAACGGTTTCTCCTGCACATAAGGATGGTCATTATCCTTCACAAAGAAATGCTCTGTTGCCTCGCTTAGCGCATAGCATCTTGCTACCACCGGATTCTCACGTTTAAGCTTGTCCAGCCTTCCCCTGTGTTCAAAGTCCCATGGATTCTTAGTGGCCGTGGGATAATCTTTCAGGTGCTCCACGTTGCGGCCCCTTTCCAGCACGAGGGTCTTGAGCCCTTTGTCGCAGAGTTCCTTGGCAGCCCAACCGCCGGAGATGCCTGAGCCTATTACTATCGCGTCAAATTGTTCATACTGTTTTTCTAGTTGGAAGGTGGAAGCTTTTCCCGCTGCTTACAGGTTTCGTTTTTTAAGTTCACTTACTGCGTGGTCAACCGCTCGCGCCGTCAATGCCATATAGGTGATGGACGGATTCTGGTTGGCCGATGAGGTCATGCATGCGCCATCGGTGATGAACACATTGGGCACGTCGTGCATCTGGTTCCACCGGTTCAACACCGATGTCTTGGGGTCATTGCCCATGCGCGCGGTGCCCATCTCGTGGATGCACAATCCCGGTGCGGCCTTGGGATCATCGTATGAGCTGATGTTCTTCAATCCTGCAATGGACAATGTCTCTTCCGCAGAGGCACGCATATCCTTGCGCATGTTGAGCTCGTTCTCACGGAAATCACAACTGATATCCAGCTGGGGCAGTCCCCATTTGTCTTTCTTGTCCTTGCTCAGTGTTACGCGGTTATCCGCATAGGGAAGATGCTCTCCCCAGGCGCCGATCCACATGCTCCACACGCCGGGCTCGCCGGCGGCTTCTTTGAGTTCTACGCCGATGCCTTCGATGCCGGAGGCCCGTCCCCTGCTGGCCCCACCCTGGAAGCCGAAGCCACGCAGGTAATCCTTGCGTTTTGTTTTTTCATCCAGGTTCTGGAAGCGTGGCACATAAATGCCATTGGCCCTTCTGCCGAACATGTATTTATCTTCCAGCCCTTCGTATACGCCCGATGCACCAACACGGTAATGATGGTCCATCAGGTTGCGACCCAGTTGCCCGCTGCTGTTGCCCAATCCTTCGGGGAATGCATCTGAAACGGAGTTGAGCAGGATATGGGTGGTGCCGAGGGTTGATGCATTGAGGAAGATGATCTTCGCATAATATTCTTCGGTCTTCATCGTCTCCGCGTCAATGATCCTTACACCTTTGGCGCGCTTTGTTTCTTTATCATAGATCACTTCCGTCACGATGCTGTTGGGCCTGAGGGTAAGGTTGCCTGTGTTCATCGCTACCGGGATGGTAGCGGAGTTGGAACTGAAGTAGCCGCCGAATGGACAGCCGCGGTCACACATGTTCCTGAATTGGCATGGGCCCCTGCCGTTCCATCCCCTTGTGAGATTGGCAACGCGGCCTATGATCATCTGCCTTCCCGCCTTCTTTTCTTTCAGTTGCTGGGCGATGTGTTTCTCCAGGCAGTTCATCTCCATGGGTGGCAGGAACTCGCCATCCGGAAGATGGGGTATGCCTTCCTTGGATCCGCTGATGCCTACAAATTTTTCAACGTATGAATACCAGGGGGCGATGTCTTTATACCGGATGGGCCAGTCGACAGCAATGCCCTCTTTCGCGTTGGCCTCAAAATCCAGGTCACTCCACCGGTAACACTGCCTGCCCCACATCAGCGACCTTCCGCCTACATGGTAGCCTCGTATCCAGTCGAAAGGTTTTGTTTGCTGGTAGGGATTTTCGATGTCGTCAACGAAGAAATGGGAATTGGCTTCATTGCAGAATCCGCGGACCTGGATGTGCTGCCTTTCCTTCATTTGGTTCGACATCTGGTTGCGGTGCGGAAAATCCCAGGGTGCCATGGATGCGGTTGGGTAGTCCTTAATGTGTTCCACATTACGCCCGCGTTCCAGCATGAGGGTCTTGAGCCCTTTTTCGCAGAGTTCCTTGGCAGCCCAGCCGCCGGAGATGCCTGAGCCTATGACTATCGCGTCAAATTGCTGCATACTGATATCAAAGTTGGAAGGTGGAAGGAAGAAGGTGGAAGCTTTATGAGGCTTACCTACTGCCTGCTACCTAAATGTTGCGTTTCTTCAATTCGCTCACCGCGTAGTCCACCGCTCTTGCTGTCAATGCCATGTAGGTCAGCGAGGGATTCACACAGTTGCTGGAGGCCATGGCAGAGCCGTCCGTAATGAACACGTTCTTCACGGCATGCATCTGGTTCCACTTGTTCAATACGGATGTCTTCGGATCTTTTCCCATACGCGCGGTGCCCATCTCGTGGTTGGCATTGCCGGGAAAGCTCATGCTCCCGCTGAACTTCACGTTCTTCACGCCGATCTTCTCGAACATCTCTTGCGTGGTCTCTTCAAAATCCTTCTGCATCGCCTTTTCATTGTCCTTGAAACTGGCATCGATATTCAAGGTAGGCCTGCCCCATTTATCTTTCTTGTCCTTGTTCAGCGTTATCCGGTTCTCTGCATAAGGAAGCGTTTCCCCAAATCCGGTAAAACCAATGGTCCATCCTCCGGCTTCGGTTATGGCATCCTTGAACTCCCGGCCTATTCCCTCACCCTTCTCCCTATTCCTATAAGCCCGCCTTGCACGCCATAGCCGCGAAGGAAGCTTTTCGTTTGCTCGTTAACGTTACGATACCTGGGGATATAGATCCCGGTTGGCCTGCGTCCAAAATAATATTTGTCCCTAAACCCTTCCACCTCTCCACTTAACCCTCTCGATTTGTGGTGATCCATAAGATAACGACCTACAATATCATGGTCGTTACCCAGCCCGTTGGGGAACCTGTTGCTTTGTGAGTTCAGCAGCAGGAAGGTGGTGGCCACGGTTGACGCGTTGATGAAGATCACCTTTGCGTAGTACTCGTAGGTCTTATTTGTCTCACGGTCTATCACCTCCACACCGGTGGCGCGTTCTGTCTTCTCATCATAGAGCACGCGGTTCACGATCATGCCTGTTTTCACTGTAAGGTTGCCGGTGGCCATTGCTGCGGGCAGGGTAGACGATTGCGTGCTGAAATATGCACCGTAAGGACAACCGCGATGGCAGAGGTTCCTGTACTGGCAGGTGTTGCGTCCCTTCAGCGGCGCGGTAAGGTTGGCGGTCCTGCCGTGAATAAGCTTTCGGTCAGGATAATATTGTTCAATTTTTTGCTTGAGGTCTGCCTCTACGCAGTTCAGTTCCATGGGGGCCTGGAACAATGAATCGGGCAAATGGGGTATGCCTTCTTTCTTTCCGCTAATGCCTACAAAGCGCTCTACATATTCATACCATGGCGCGATGTCCTTGTATCGTATCGGCCAGTCCACCCCATGTCCGTCGCGTGCGTTGGCTTCAAAGTCGAGGTCACTCCATCTGAAACTCATTCTGGCCCAGAGCAGCGACCTGCCGCCGAGCACATCGGCCCTCACCCAATCGTAGCGTTGTACTTCGGTGTAAGGATTCTCTTTGTCGAGAACGTAAAAATGTTTGTTGTCTTCCCTGATGGAATAGTGGCGTGTCTGTATGGGATAGGTCTCTTTGTCCTGGGGCGATAGTGTGCCACGATGCTCAAATTCCCATGGATCCCTGGTGGCAGTGGTATATCCCTTGACGTGTTCAACATCCCTACCCCTTTCGAGCATCAGGGTCTTCAGGCCTTTCTCGGTGAGCTCCTTGGCGGCCCAACCGCCGGTGATCCCCGAACCAATGACTATCGCGTCAAATGTATTCATTACGTATAGCAGGGAGAGGTTGGAAGGGAAAAGGGTGAAGGTTGTTACTAACCTTCACCCTTAAGTATCCTTACAGATTGTTCTTCTTGAGCTCGGAGACAGCAAAGTCAACAGCACGTGCCGTCATGGCCATATAGGTGAGTGACGGGTTCTGGCAAGCTGCCGAGGTCATTGCAGCACCATCGGTCACGAACACGTTCTTACAATCCCATACCTGGTTGTTGCCGTTGAGCACGGATGTTTTGGGATCGCGGCCCATGCGTGCAGTACCCATCTCGTGGATACCCATGCCAAGGCCGTAGTCGCCATCGCGGCCCTTCACATCTTTCACGCCTGCTGCTTCCAGCATTTCCACAGCATCGGCCACCATATCCTTGCGCATTTTCTTTTCGTTCTCCTTGATCTCGGCGTCCATGGACAGTACGGGCAGTCCCCATTTGTCCTTAACGTTCTTGTCCAGGAAGATCCTGTTCTCGTGATAAGGCAGGGTCTCACCGAAGCCACCGATATTCATCGTCCAAACGCCAGGTTCTGTCAGCGCTTCCTTGAGGTCTGCGCCTATGCCCAGTTCTTCCGTGCTGCGGCTCCATCCCTGGCGGCTCGCACCACCCTGGTAGCCGAAGCCCCGCAGGTAGTCGCGCTTGTCACCATTGATATTCCTGAATCTCGGAATGTAAACACCGTTGGCCCTTCTTCCGAAATAATATTTGTCTTCATAACCTTCCATGATGCCTGCTGCGCCTGCGCGGAGGTGATGGTCCATCACGTTATGGCCCAGCTCTCCGCTGCTGCTGCCGAGGCCCTCGGGCCATATGTCAGTGGCGGAGTTCATGAGAACCCATGTGGAGTTGAATGCCGATGCGTTGAGGAATACCACTTTTGCAAAGTAGTCGTAGGTCTTGTTGGTCTCAGCATCCAGCACCCTTACACCTTTTGCTTTCTTCGTCTCCTTGTCATAGATGATCTCTGTGACGATGGAGTGTGGGCGAAGGGTAAGGTTGCCCGTTGCCATGGCTGCGGGAAGGGTTGAGCTCTGTGTGCTGAAGTATGCGCCGAAGGGGCAGCCCAGCCAGCACTTGTTGCGGTATTGGCACTGTGTTCTTCCCTTATGCGGCACCGTTATGTTGGCGGTGCGGCCAATAGTCATCAGCCTCGCACCTTTATAGTGTTGTTTGATCCTTGCGGCTACGTCTTTCTCCACGCAGTTCAGTTCCATGGGGGGCAGGAACTGTCCGTCAGGCAGCTGCGGAATGCCGTCCCTGTTGCCGGATACGCCGATGTGGCGTTCCACATGGTCATACCAGGGAGCGAGGTCTTTATAACGGATAGGCCAGTCTACGGCGATGCCGTCCTTGAGGTTGGCCTCGAAGTCCAGGTCGCTGAGCCTGTACGACTGCCTACCCCATGTGAGCGATCTGCCGCCCACGTGATAGCCGCGGAACCAGTCGAAACGCTTCACTTCCGTGTAGGGACAATCTTTTTCGTTCACCCAGAAATCCAGGTTGGTCTCATTGAGGGGATAGTCGCGCTTCAGCACCGGATGGTCCTTGATCATCTCCTGTGTGCGTCCGCCGCGGTGGGGGAATTCCCATGGGCCCTTGTTCGCGTTCACATAGTCTTTGATGTGCTCAACGTTGCGGCCTCGCTCCAGCATCAGGGTTTTCAATCCTTTTTCTGTGAGTTCCTTTGCGGCCCAACCTCCGCTGATCCCCGAGCCAACTACGATGGCGTCGTAAACATTTTCTGGCATGTATGAAAATTGTATTTAAGAATTATCATTAGACGTCACAAATCTCCACACCCTTCTTCAATGCAGCTATTTTATCATTCCACGTGGGAATGAACTCCTGCGCCACGAAACCTTTAAAGCCTGTTTTCACGATGGCTTCCATGATCGCGGGGTAATACAGCTCCTGGGTGGTGTCTATTTCATTCCTGCCGGGCACGCCGCCGGTGTGGTAATGGGCGATGTACTGGTGATTAGCTTTAATGGTGCGTATCACATCGCCCTCATCTATCTGCATATGGTATATATCATACAGCAGTTTGAAATTGGGAGAGCCGAGGCGCTTGCAGAGTTCCACGCCCCATGCGGTTTTGTCGCACTGGTAATCTTTATGGTCGATCTTGCTGTTCAACAGCTCCATTACCAGCACTACCTTATGTTTTTCTGCGAGGGGAGGATCTTTTTCAGGCCTTCCACGCAGTTGTTCAGTCCTGTTTCATCATCCTTGCCGCGCCTGTTGCCGGAGAAGCAGATGAGGTTGGTGTACCCTGCCTTGGCAACCAGCGGGATCATCTCGGTGTAGTTCTGCACCAGCTTGTCGTGGAACTGCCTGTCATTGAAGCCGTCCACCAGGTTGATCTCCGCGCCATTACACATGGAGGAGTGCAGGCCGTATTTCTGGAGGGTGGGCCATGCCTTGGGGCCAACGAGGTCTATGCCTTTGATGCCAATGGCGGCGGCCGACTTGCAAAATTCTTCGAGCGGGATGCTGCCGTAGCACCACTGACAAACGGCGTGGTTGATATTTCCCTTCAGGGCTCTATCATCATCTTTATTCATGGTATGGTCAGGCGCCAAAGCAGAGAGCGGTCCGAGCGATACGGATCCGAGCATCATGTTCTTGATGGCACTGCGCCTGGAGGGATTCTTGGCCATTGTCAAATGTTGGGAACGTAATTTAATGATTTGTCAGATTGACTCAATAATGAATTTTTTAATCAAGTAATATTTTTTTAGTTTCAACCCTCGCTGTCTAAGGACAGACCCAAATCCAAAACAAACACATATGACCCAACCGATCAATGCAAACCGCCTGTTTTTGGCGAGTTGCTTCGCTCTGATTACAACCGCATTTTCATTCAGCATCAGGGCTGGAATTCTCACGCAGCTTGGTACGGAGCTGAACCTTGACCCTGTACAATTGGGAACCATCAATTCCATGTGGTTCCTTGGTTTCCCGATCTCCATGATCCTTGGAGGTATCTTTTATTCCAAGATAGGCCCCAAGCTCATCATGCAGGTGGCGTTCATTGCGCACACCATCGGCATCCTTACCACTATATATGCAAGCAGCTATAGTGTGTTGCTGATCTCCACGCTTCTTATAGGTATAGGCAATGGCTGTACCGAGGCGGCCTGTAACCCGATGATCGCTGATTCATACAGCGGCGCACAGTTCCACAGCAAACTGAACAAGTTCCATATGTGGTTCCCCGGCGGTATAGTATTGGGCTCGCTGATCTCCAAGTTCATGACCGATGCCGGTATGCACTGGCAGGCACAGATCTGGGTGATCATGATCCCTACCATTATATATGCCGTGCTTTTCTGGGGCCAGGCCTTTCCCAAGCCAAAGAATGTTGAAAGCAGTGTATTGGAGAATTTCAAGGCCATGCTCAACCCGCTCTACCTGTTCATCGCGTGCTGCATGGCGCTGACCGCTATTTCTGAATTTGGCCCGCAGCAGTGGGTTGGGCCCATCCTCGCCAAGGCAGGTGCAAGCCCCATGCTGATCCTGGCGCTGGTAACCGGACTGATGGCGGTGGGACGTTATTTCGGCGGACCGCTGGTAGAGAAGTTGAACACCGTAGGTGTACTTCTTGGCGGTGCCATCTTCGGCCTCATAGGTATATATATGCTGAGCACCATGAGCGGCAGCATGCTCTATGTGGCTGCCATCTTCTACGCCATAGGCATCTGTTATTTCTGGCCCAACATGATCGGTTTCGTAGGTCATTACCTGCCGCAGACCGGCGCACTGGGTATGTCCATCATGGGCGGCATCGGTATGTTCTCATCGTCCATCTTCCAGCCCATCATCGGCGGATGGATCAAGGGGAACAAGGTGATTGCTGAAGGACAGGGGCTCACGGGTGACGCTGCTGACCTTGCCGCAGGACAGGCAACACTGTCCAACATGCTCCTCTTCCCCGGAATCCTCATCGTTGCCTTCGGCATCCTGTATTTCATGACCAAGAAAAAACAGGCGGCTGTAGCATAAACCCAATTTTGAATAACTAATAACCAATAACGAATAACGAAATCAATGAACCGTAAACTTAGAATGGGAATGGTAGGCGGAGGCAAGGATGCCTTCATCGGTGCGATACATCGCCATGCAGCCTTTATGGACGGCATGATAGAACTTGTATGTGGCGCCCTCAGTATCAATCCCGAGATCGCGAAAGATTCTGCAAAGAGCCTGTTCATCCCGGAAGACAGGACATACCTCACTTACGAAGAGATGATCACCAAGGAAGCTGCGCTTCCTGCAGACCAGCGAATGGACTTTGTGACCATCGTTACGCCCAACTTCGCGCATTTCGCGCCGGCGATGATGGCGCTGGAGCATGGATTCCACGTGGTGATAGAGAAGCCCATCACATTCACGCTTGACGAAGCACTTCAATTGAAGAAGAAGGTTGAGGAGACAGGACTGATCCTCTGCCTGACGCATACGTATTCCGGATATCCCCTGGTGAAGCAGGCCAAGCAGATGATCAAGGCCGGCGCACTCGGCAAGATCCGCAAGGTATGGGTGGAATATCCCCAGGGCTGGCTGAGCAAGCTTTCAGAAAGGGAAGGCAATGCACAGGCTGCATGGAGAACGGATCCCAAGAAAAGCGGAAAGGCAGGTGCCATGGGCGATATCGGTACGCATGCTGCACACCTCGCGGAATACGTGACAGGACTGAAGATCACCAAGATCTGTGCTGACCTGAACGCTATGGTAGAAGGAAGGCTTTTGGACGATGACGGTAACGTATTGCTGCGTTTCGAGAACGGTGCTGCCGGATGCCTGATGGCATCCCAGGTTGCGGCCGGCGAGGAGAACGCACTCAAGATCCGTGTGTACGGTGAGAAGGGCGGACTCGAGTGGGCGCAGCAGGAGCCCAATACCATGATCGTGAAATGGCTGGATGCACCGGCGCAGATCCTGCGTGCGGGTGGTAATTATGGCGACAGGCTTTCTTCTTTCGCCATCCAGGCCACACGTACACCCGGCGGTCACCCGGAAGGTTACCTGGAAGCATTCGCAAACATCTACAGGAATTTCACCAAGACATTGCAGGCCAAATTAGATGGTGTAACGCCTTCCGAAGAAGCGCTCGACTTCCCCACGGTGGAAGACGGTATCAGGGGATGGCGTTCATTGATAACGTGGTGGCAGCAGCCAGTCTGAAACTAAATGGACGGAACATAAGATTTAATGTGGCAATTTGAAAATGCGGCAATGCGGCAATGGTGGAAGCGCGGCCGTGCGTAGCCGGCCTGCGCGGACCATCCTGGTGATTGCCGGCGCGCCGCAAAGCATTGCGCGCCTTCCTTCATTGCCACATTGCCGCATTACACAGAAAAATTGAATTGAAATGAAAACAATCAAAGGTCCCGGCATTTTTCTCGCCCAGTTCATGGGTGAAGAAGCGCCTTTCAATAACCTGAAATCCATTTGCCTTTGGGCGGAATCACTGGGTTTCCGCGGCGTGCAGATCCCTACCTGGGATCCGCGTTGTATCGACCTCAAGCAGGCGGCGGAAAGCAAGACCTATGCCGATGAGATCAGGGGTATAGTGGAAGACTGTGGCATGCAGATCACAGAACTGAGTACACATTTACAGGACAGCTGGTGGCTGTACATCCTGCCTATAATGAATTGTTCGATGGCTTCGCCCCACCGGAAGTACGCGGCAACGCCGCAGCCCGGACGGAGTGGGCAGTACAGCAGCTGAAATATGCCGCTGCTGCATCACGCAACCTGGGCCTGGACGCACACGCCACCTTCAGCGGCGCACTGCTCTGGCACACCGTATATCCCTGGCCCCAAAGGCCGGCAGGATTGGTGGAGACGGGCTTTACCGAGCTTGCCAAAAGATGGATGCCCATTCTCGACGTGTTTGAAGAGCATGGCGTTGACCTCTGCTATGAGATTCATCCGGGTGAGGACCTGCACGACGGCGTGAGTTATGAAATGTTCCTCGAAAAAGTGAACAACCACAAGCGTGCCTGCCTGCTCTATGATCCCAGCCATTTCGTGCTGCAGTGCCTGGATTACCTGAGCTACATAGACCACTATCATGAACGCATCAGGATGTTCCATGTAAAGGACGCAGAGTTCAACCCTACCGGCAAGCAGGGCGTGTACGGCGGCTACCAGGGCTGGGTGGAAAGGGCCGGAAGGTTCCGCTCACTCGGTGATGGCCAGGTGGATTTCAAGAGCGTGTTCAGCAAACTCACGCAGTACAACTATAGCGGCTGGGCCGTAATGGAGTGGGAGTGCGCACTGAAGCATCCCGAGGAAGGAGCCCGTGAAGGCGCGGTGTTCATCAGGGACCACATCATTCGCGTAACCGAGAAGGCGTTCGATGACTTTGCAGGAACAGGCAGCGATGAGACGTTCAACAGGAAAGTCCTGGGCCTGGAATAATTTTGACCTTATAATGACATAACTTTAGCACTGAAATTTTAATACAATGAAAAAAACTGTTTTTTGTGTTCGCCGTAGCTGCCGCGTGCTATGCCTGCGGTGGTGGTACTTCTGAAGGCAATGCGCCGGTAAGCAACAACGAGTCTAATAACAACTCTCAGATCGGTGGAGCATCTTCAACAGATGCAGGCACGCAAACGCCTTCGCCCACTACAGCCAATACATCTACTCCAAGTGGTGATTCTGCAACCAACGCTGCTGCAACAACAGCAACGGGTGGTGCAGACGGAAAGGCGCTGATCGCGAAGAGCGACTGCCTTACCTGCCATAAGGAAGATGCTAAAGTGATAGGCCCCGCATACAAGGATGTTGCAAAGAAATACGAGGCAACCGATGCGAACGTGAAAATGCTCGCGGGTAAGATCATTGCAGGAGGCTCTGGCAACTGGGGACAGATCCCCATGACCGCGCATCCCCAGGTTTCCCAGGGCGATGCTGAGGCGATGGTTAAATACATCCTTTCACTGAAGTAAGCATGAAGAAGTTCACCCTTATCCTTGGCCTGGCGTTCGCAGCGATCGCTTGCCAGCAACCTGAATCCAAGAAGGAATTGGCAGACTCCACAACAACAACCACACCCGCTGAAGCCACTCCCGCAGTGAACACACTGACGGAACAGGAAAAAGCGGAAGGTTGGAAGCTGTTGTTCGATGGCAGTTCCAAAACCGGATGGCACGTGTGGCATGGTAAATCTGACGGCTCCGCCTGGAAAGTGGAGGACGGTACGCTACACCTCGATCCCCGGGAAATGAAAGAATGGCAAACCGTTGGCGGTGGCGACATCGTTACGGATTCCGCCTTTACCAATTTCCACTTCAGTGTAGAGTGGAAGGTTGCAGACAGCGGGAACAGCGGCATCATTTTCCTGGTGCAGGAAGACGCCAAGTATGAACACACCTGGCATACCGGACCCGAGATGCAGGTGCTGGACAACAACGGACATCCTGATGCCAAGATCACCAAACACAGGGCCGGCGATCTCTATGACCTGGTAAGCGTTTCCAAAGAGAACGTGAAGAAGGCCGGCGAGTGGAACAAAGCCGAGGTAATGTACAATAACGGTGCACTGGACCTCTTCCTGAACGGGGAGAAGGTGGTGTCAACCAGGCTGGACGATGAGAACTGGAAGAAGATGAAAGCCGCCAGCAAATTCAAGGACATGCCTGATTTCGGCGCGTCCAAAGGCGGCCATATCGCGCTCCAGGACCACGGGAATAAGGTGTGGTTCAGGAATATCAAGATCAAATCACTTTAACAGCCGGACATCAAGACGGCTGTCAGGATATCAACAAGGCTCGTGAGTTCTCACGGGCCTTGTTGAGTTTTATTGACTCAATAAGAAAAAATCATACATTTATCATCGTCCTTAACATTAACTATCACACATGAAAAGAACGTTTTTGATACTCGCAGCGATGGTGCTGGCCGGCAGCAGCATGGCCCAGATGGGTTGGCAGCCATTGTTTGACGGTAAAACCCTCCAGGGCTGGCACCTGTTCAAGAAGCCGGGCGTAGCGCCGGCCTGGAAGGTGCAGGATGGCATGCTCTACCTGGATGTCAATACCAAGGAAGGCAGGGGAGACCTGGTCACGGACAAGGAGTTCGGGGATTTTGAGTTCAGGTTCGAGTGGAAAGTGGCACCGGCTTCCAATGGAGGCGTGATCTTTTTTCCCAGGAGGAAGAAAAGTTTGGCGCCACCTGGCATACAGGACCGGAGTTCCAGTTGATCGATAATACCGGCTATCCGGAAAAACTGCATGACGGGCAGAAAGCTGCTTCTTTGTATGATATGATCCCCTGTCCTCCCGATCTCATCAGGCCCACGGGTGAATGGAATACCACTACCATCAGTTTTATCAAAGGCAAATTGAAGTTCTATGTGAATGATAAGAAGACCGTTGACATCCAGGTTGGTGGCAAAGAGTGGAATGAGCTGATCGCAAAAAGCAAGTTCGCGGACATGAAGGATTTTGCCAAAAAGACGAGAGGGCATATTGCTTTACAGGATCATGGCGGGGCAGTGTGGTTCAGGAACATGCAGATCAAAACATACAATTAAGCAGTTCGCAAGGGGCAGGTCGCAGGTCGCAGGAATACGGAATACGCAATTCGCAATTCGGAATACACAAATACACTAATCGTAAGTAATGAAATTAAGATTTATTGCAGCAGCCAGTTTGCTTGTTGCTGCCGGTTTTGGCTTGTACGCCTGTTTTGGTAAGAAGATCGATAAACCCAGGGTACTGGTGTTCTCCTCCACCAAAGGATTCAGGCATAGTTCTATTGGCGCTGGAAAGCTGGCAATGCTCAAGCTGGGTGCCGAGAATGGTTTTGTGGTGGATACAACAGAGAATCCGGCATACTTTACGGAAGACAGCCTCAAGAGATATTCTGCTGTTGTGTTTTTAAATACAACAGGGGATGTGCTGACGCACGTGCAGCAGGCCGATTTTGAAAGGTTCATACAGGCCGGTGGCGGTTTCCTCGGTATACACGCCGCCACGGACTGTGAATACAACTGGCCCTGGTATGGAAAACTGGTGGGTGCTTATTTCAAGAGCCATCCACAGATCCAGAAGGCCAAGTTGAATGTCCGCGATAAAAGTAACCTAGCCACCAAGCACCTGCCTGATGTGTGGGAGCGTACGGACGAATGGTACAATTTCAAGACGCCACCTTCAGAGCAGGATGTGAAAGTGCTGATCACGATCGATGAAAGTTCTTACCAGGGCGGGGAGAATGGGGCATATCATCCCATGGCATGGTATCATGATTTTGACGGCGGTCGCGCTTTCTATACAGAGTTTGGCCACACTGATGAATCATTTGCAGACCCTGCTTATCTCCAGCATGTACTGGGTGGACTGGTGTATGCGGCAGGTAATGGTGCTGCACTGGATTATTCAAAGGCCACCACGCTGCGTGTACCGGATGCAGACCGTTTTTCAAAGAATATCATTGCAACAGGGTATGATGAGCCAACAGAGATGGCCATCCTTCCCAACCTTGATGTTCTTGTGGTACAGCGTAAGGGAAATATCCACTGGTATAACAAGGCAACCGGAAAGAATACGGAAGTAGCAAAGCTCAATGTGTATTGCAAGGCAACGGTGCCCGGCGTGAATGCGGAAGAAGGGGTGATGGACTTGCAGCGGATCCGAATTACGCAAAGAACAATTACGTATACGTTTTTATTCGCCGATAGACACATCGGTCAACAGGCTTTCCAGGTTCGTGTTCAAGGACGGGAAGTTTGACCTGAAGTCTGAGAAGATCATACTGCAATTCTATTCACAGCGTAATATCTGCTGCCATACCGGTGGTTCCATCACGTTTGGAGCAGACAGGATGATGTTCCTTTCCACGGGCGATAACTCCACTCCGTTTGACCAGGCCAACTCCAAGTATAAGCTTGCGGGCTTTGGACCCATAGACGGAAGGGAAGGTTTTGAGCAGTGGGATGCCAGGAGAACATCCAGCAATACCAATGACCTGAGGGGAAAGATCCTGCGTATCAAACTTGCCGAGGACGGAAGTTATACCATTCCTGAAGGTAACCTCTTCCCCAAGGGAATGGAAAAGACAAGGCCAGAGATCTTTGTAATGGGTAACAGGAATCCTTATCGCATTTCGGTTGACCGTAAGCGTGGTTGGCTGTATTGGGGTGAAGTGGGCCGGATGCGGGTGCTGACTCAGCCAGCAGGGGTTCCCGGGCTATGACGAACTGAACCAGGCGAAGAAGGCCGGTTATTTCGGATGGCCATTGTTCGTAGGTAAGAACTATCCTTACCGCGCATTTGATTATGCCACTGGTGTTGCAGGACCGGCATTTGATCCGGAAAAGCCCATCAACAATTCCAAGAACAATACGGGCATACAGGAGCTGCCACCGGTAGCACCGCCGTTCATCTGGTATCCTTACGCAGCATCACCGGAGTTTCCTGAAGTAGGAACCGGTGGCAGAAACGCGATGGCCGGTCCCGTGTATTATCCAGAGTTCTATCCCAAGGCAACCAGGCTGCCTGATTATTATGGTAACAAAGTGATCATTTACGACTGGATCCGCGGTTGGGTGAAGGCCGTTACATTGGATAAGGATGGTAATTTCTTTGGCATGGAGCCATTGTTCCAGAACCTGAAGTTCCATTCACCTATTGATATGGAGATGGGTCCTGACGGAAAGATATATGTACTGGAATACGGAACGGGATGGTTCACCAAGAATCCCGATGCCGCACTGGTGAGGATCGACTTCAACGAAGGCAACAGGAAGCCGGTGGCCACATTCAAGGTAGACAGGACAACAGGCGCCTTGCCCATGACCGTGAATGTAAGTGCGGAAGGGTCAAAGGATCCTGACAATGACAAGGTCACGTATATATGGCATTACGGCAGCAAGACCAAGACCACATCGGAACCAAAAACCTCACTGCAACTCACCACACCGGGAGATTATAATATGTATGTAGAGGTAAAGGACGATAAGGGGGCAGCCACCAAGAGTTCAGCGGTGAATGTGTACGCAGGCAATGAAGCACCGAAGGTGAGCATACAGCTGGAGAGCGGCAACACTTACATACCCGGTCAGCCCGTGAAATATAAAGTGTTGGTGAATGATAAGGAAGATGGAACGAGGATAGATCCCGCCAACCTATTTGTGAAGGTGGATTATATCTCCGGCATGGACAAGGCCCAGGTGGTAGGCCACCAGCAAATGAGTGGCGTAGCGGAAGGCAAGGCCATCATGGAGAACAGTGATTGCAAAACCTGTCACAAGCTCAATGAGAAATCCATCGGCCCTGCATACAATGCCGTGTCTAAGAAATATGCAAGCAATCCCAACGCATCTTCCTACCTGGTGAATAAGATCATCAAAGGCGGTGGTGGTGTATGGGGTGAAACGGCAATGCCCGCGCATCCGGATCTTAAGCCGGCTGATGCCAATAAGATCGTGAGCTATATCCTCAGCCTCAGCAAGCCACAGGTGAAATCACTCCCTGCAGAGGGAACGATCACACCAGGCGCAAAAGATGTGGAGGGAGGCAAGCTGATGCAGATCACGGCCAGCTATACAGACAAGGGCGGCGCCGGCAGGAAACCGCAGACCGGTGTTGAAGCAGTATTCCTTGGCGGGCCAGTGCTCACTCCGGCAGCCATTACAGAAAAGAAAGACATCAATGTGATGGAGTTTGGCGGCCGCACGTTCATGGTGCCCGGTGCCAGTGGCGCCTGGATGGCTTTTGATGTTGACCTGAGTGGCGTGAAGGCGCTGGAGATCGGTTACAGTGGACAGGGTAGCATTACCAAGTCTGTGTTGGTAGAGCTGTTTGCAGAAACTGTTGACGGAAAGAAAATAGGCGAGGCTACCATCACTAAGTTGGTACAGATGCAGCCCAACAGTGTAACCATAAACGTTCCCGCGGGAACCAAGACCAAGCGGATCGTATTAAAGATCAGCAAGCCCGCAGATGAGACGGCAACCGTAGTGTTGACCGAAATAAAACTTCAGTAACTGTTATTGAAGCTGTAGGGAAGGGAGAAGTTGGAAGGGATTCCGGCTTCTCCTTTCTACTTTATATGTACATTGCTTTTATGAAATACCTGAACATTTTTTTCACGGTCATCTTCATCATTTTCGCCGCCCTGCAATACAATGACCCCGATCCTTTTGTGTGGATACCCATCTATCTGTACGCTGCATTCCTGTGTTGGCGCGCATCCCGGGGTGTTTACCATAGAGGGTTATTGATCACGGGGTTAGTGGCTTATTCATTATACGGGCTATACCTTTTCTTTGATAAGAATGGCGTGCTGTCCTGGGCCAATGAACATGCAGCGGAAAGCCTTGTAACGAGTATGAAGGCAGAGAAGCCATGGATAGAGGAGACGCGGGAGTTTGGCGGACTTTTGATCCTGATGATCGCGATGGGGGTTAATATATATCGGTCGGGGAAGGGGAGTAGGGTTTAGGGTTTAGGGTCTGGGCTCCCACTGCCCCATTGCCCCATTGCCCAATGCCCCAATGCTGCTCACCATTGCCCACCAATGCCCCAATGTCCATTGCTCAGCCCATTGCTTTTTTTCCATCCCGTGCAGCAGATGTGTTATTCTGTTTGTCATCTAGGATTCAAATGAAAGCGACGCTCTTTCATACGTTCAAGATCAACTTATTGGAAAACGCAAAATGGCTAAACACAAGAATGTGTAATTTCTACACGTAAGATATTTTTATTAAAAAACCCTTAATAAAACTTTAAATTTTCAGTTCAAATTCTCTATTTTTAAAAACTCTAATAAAAATCGATTTAGCAAAGGATCTAAATTTTAACCAACTCTAACTGTGTTGTCTTATGAAACAAAAACTCCTGAAAAGCATCGGGAAGGCGATCCCAATGCTTATTCTAACAATGCTACTCTGTACCGTAGCATTTGCCCAGAAAACGATCACGGGTAAGGTTACAGGCCCCGATGGAAGTCCCGTTTCGGGTGCAACAGTAGCTGTAAAAGGCTCTAACGTTGCCACCACAACAGGTGCAGACGGTACTTTCTCCATTGTAGCTCCCAATGCCACATCCGTACTGGTTGTGTCGTTTGTTGGTTATGATGTGATCGAGCGTTCAGCAGGTTCTGCTGATTTCAATTTTGCTCTTCGTACTGCAACCAACAACCTGAATGAGGTGGTTGTAACGGGTTACACTTCCCAGGCGAAGAAATCAATCACTGGTGCGGTAACAGTTGTAAAGACTGACGAACTGAAAGCGATCCCTGCGGGTAACGCGGAGCAGCAGCTTCAAGGTCGTGCAGCGGGTGTTACTGTACTTTCTTCCAACCAGCCCGGTGACGGTGCTTCCGTTCGTATCAGGGGTTTCGCTGCCTTCGGCAATAACGATCCTCTGTACATCATTGACGGTGTGCCTGCAGGCGGACTGGGTGGTCTGAACCCCAATGACATTGAGTCCATGCAGGTACTGAAAGATGCGCCGCTGCTTCTATCTATGGTGCGCGTGCGTCTGCAGGTGTTATCGTGGTAACCACCAAGCGTGGTTCTGGCGGTAGCGCTAAAGTATCTTATGACATGTATTATGGTGTTCAGCAGCCTGGTAAGAACTACAACATGGCTACTCCTGCGGAGATGGCCCAGCTGGTATGGCTGGCGAAGAAGAACTCCGGTAAGCCCCTGACCCATCCCCAGTATGGTAATGGTGCCGAGCCTGTTCTTCCGGATATCATCCTTCCCGGTGGTAAGAAGTGGAGCGAGGTGGATACTTCAAGGTACTCACTCAATCCTGACAACCCAGGTTCTTCCAACCAGATCATGGCTGCGAACAAGGCTGGTACAAACTGGTTCAATGAGATCACACGTACTGCCCCATCACCAACCATAACCTGACACTGTCCGGCTCTTCTCAAAAGAACCGTTACATGTTCAGCTTCAACTATTTTGACCAGGATGGTATCCTGATCTACAACTTCTATAAGAGGTATACTGCACGTATCAACACGGTGTTCAACGTGAAGAACAATATCAGGATCGGTGAGAACCTCCAGATATTCACCAGTGAAGACAACAGGCAGGGTAACAACGGCGAGGGTACTTCCTTCGGTATGGCTTACCGCCTTGACCCATCATCCCGGTTTATGATATCCGTGGAAACTGGGGTGGTTCACGCGCTCCCCAGCTGGGTAACGCTACCAACCCTGTAGCTGACAGGACAAGGTCTAAGGATGACAGGGGTATCAACCTTGGCATCTTTGGTAACATGTTCATGGAGATCGACTTCCTCAGGCACTTCACTGCCAGGACAAGCTTCGGTGGTAACTACAATGACTATAACTACAGGTTCTATACTTACCGCACATATGAGCGTTCTGAGAACAACTCAGGTAATGCTTATGGCGAAGGTTTCGGTACAGGAACATCCTGGACATGGACCAACACAGTTAACTACAAGAACAGCTTCGGCAAGCACGACGTGAATGTTCTGTTAGGTACTGAAGCCATTGAAGAGAAAGGACGCGACATCTTCGCAAACGGTAATGCTTATTACACAGACGCGGTTAACTTCCGTTCACTGAATACAAGGGGTACTCCTGCCAACTACGGCGGTGCACCAA
Organism: Eulimnadia texana; assembly: GCA_002872375.1. Lineage (NCBI taxonomy): Eukaryota > Metazoa > Arthropoda > Branchiopoda > Diplostraca > Limnadiidae > Eulimnadia > Eulimnadia texana. The sequence goes on from NKDA01000016.1 coordinate 215,585, forward strand.
GGGCACAGCGTGCACTGTATTCCCAGTTCGCGAAAGTTGACTATGCATTTGCCAACAAATACCTGGTAAGTGCAACAGTAAGGCGTGACGGTTCTTCCGTATTCGGTCCTGACACGCGCTTCGGTGTGTTCCCCGCCGTTTCACTCGGTTGGAGGATCACTGAAGAGAGCTTCATGAAGAATGTAAGCTGGATCAATGATATGAAACTGAGGGCGAGCTATGGTACGATGGGTAACCAGCGTAACGTAGGTCCAACAACCAGTTCTCTACTTACGCTTCAGTTAACACATTCTACTCTCTTGGCGGTACAACAGCGCAGCCCGGTATCATCGGTAACTTCGTTGGTAACCCCAATGGTAAGTGGGAAACAAAGAAGTCGCTCAACGTAGGTTTCGACGCCTTGCTCTTCAAGGGTAACACAGAGGTGATCTTCGACTACTACAACGACAAGACTTCTGACCTGCTGTTCAACATCAGGCAGTCTGCCCTTGGTGGTGGTGCCGTGAACGCTAACCCTGCTGCACAGAACGTTGCAAGCATGAAGAACAGCGGTATCGACCTGATGATCAGCCAGAAAGTAAAAGTTGGTGGTGTGAACCTGAGGGGATCACTTGCCTTCACTTCTTATAACAACAAGATCACTGGCGTAGCAGATGGTATCGAGTTCTTCGAAGCCGGTTCTGTTGGTCGTATCAACACCCCGCTCGTAAGGAACCAGGTTGGCCTGCCCATCTCTGCTTACTACGGATACCAGGTTGTTGGTTTCTTTGCTGACGCTGCTGACGTAGCGAAGAGCCCCACACAGGATGCTGCTGCTCCCGGCCGCTTCAAGTATGCTGACCTTAACGGTCGTGGTACTGATGGCAAGCTCACCGGCAAGCCTGATGGCAAGATCGATGATGCTGACCGTACATACCTCGGCAGCCCCAACCCCAAGTATACTATCGGTCTGAACCTCTCTGCTGAGTGGAAAGGATTTGATGTTGCTGCATTCTTCTACACTGCACAGGGCCGTAAGGCTGCCAACTGGCGCAGGTGGTGGACTGACTACTACGGAACATTCCTTGGTGCAAAAACAAAGGATGCCCTGTATGACTCATGGCTGCCCAACCGTCAGAACGCTAAGAACCCATCCAGGAGGAATCTACCAGCTTCTCTAACGGTGACGTATTCACATCTCACCTCGTTGAAGATGCATCTTACATCCGTCTGAAGAACCTGACATTGGGTTATACCCTTCCTTCCAGCCTGACCAACAGGATCAAGGTTGACAGGGTTAGGTTCTATGTACAGGCTGTGAACCTCTTCACTATTACGAAGTATTCAGGTCTGGATCCTGAGATCATCGGTGGCGACACTGCCTTTGGTATCGATGCCGGCCCTTATCCCACAACCAAACAGTTCCTTTTCGGTTTGAATGTTAATTTCTAATTTTAAATGGGATTTAAAAACTAGTTGATCATATGAAACAATATAGGAAAATAGTACTGGCAGCGGGTATTGCGGCTTCAATGCTCACTGCAGCTTGTAGCAAAAGCTTTCTGGACAGGCAGCCCCTGGGCGCCCTCGACCAGAACGCCCTTGCTACCAAGCAATCAGGTATCGAGAACGTGCTTCTCGGTTCTTATGCCCTGCTGAAAGGGTTCGACCGTTCACTGCCTCTCGGTACGGAATGGCACTCTTCAGCATCCAACTGGGTGTATGGTTCTATCATGGGTGGTGACGCCAACAAGGGTACAGAGCCTGGCGACCAGCCAGAGATCAACTCCATCGAGCGTTTTGAAGGTGGAGCAACCAACCCCTACTTCAGCACCAAATTCAGGGTTTGCTTTGAAGGTATCAAAAGGGCGAATTCTGTACTCGGCCTGATGAAGATCACTACAGCACAGATCACCCAGGCAGACAGGGACAGGATCGTGGGCGAGGCCAAGTTCCTCCGCGCTTACTACTATTTCGAGGCAACACGTATGTGGGGTAAACTTCCCTGGATCAATGAGGATACACAGGACTTCCTGCTCCCCAACGATGCTCTCCAGTGGGATAAGATCATCGCTGACCTGCAGGACGCTGTAGCTAAGCTTCCCGATGCTGCCAGCGCACCCGGCCGTGTAAACAAGTCCGTAGCTAATGCTTACCTCGGTAAAGCATACCTCTACACCCAGAAGTGGGCTGAAGCAAAATCTGCTCTTTCTGCTGTGGTGAACAGCGGCAGGTATCAACTGCTGGCTAACTACGGTGATGTGTTCAAGAGCGATAACGAGAACAACAGGGAATCCGTTCTGGCTGTACAATACACAGTTAACGATGGTATCGACGGTAACAACGCCAACTACGGTGATGTACTGAACTACCCCCACAACTCAGGCCCCGGCGGTTGCTGCGGTTTCTTCCAGCCTTCACAGGAACTGGTGAACAACTTCCGCACCAACAACGGTCTGCCTATAGACAACTACAACGCAACTGAAGTAACAAGTGACCAGGGTCTTGGCTCTGGCGACCCGTTCACTCCTTTCGCTGGTGAACTGGATCCCAGGCTCGACTGGACCGTTGGCCGCCGCGGTATCCCCTTCCTCGACCATGGCAACATGCCTGGCCGCGACTGGATCCGTCTGCAGTCAAACGGTGGCCCTTACACTACCAAGAAGTATATCTTCTGGAAGAAGGATGCTGCAACACAAACACAGAATGGTTTCTGGTCAGGTGGTCTGTCAGGTGTTAACTTCATCCTGATGCGCTATTCTGATGTTCTGCTCATGCTGGCTGAAGCTGAGATCGAACTGGGCAACCTGGAAGCAGGAAGGCAGTTGATCAACCAGGTAAGGTCTAGGGCTGCTAACAGCAAGGTGTTCACTTACTCCAACCCCGCTAACCCCGGTGCTGGTTTCACTACAACGCCTGCTGCTAACTACAACGTAGCTATCTATTCTACAGCATTTGCTGATAAGGCCGCTGCTACAAAGGCACTCCGCACTGAGCGCCGCCTCGAACTGGCCATGGAAGGACATCGCTTCTTTGACCTCGTTCGTTGGGGAGTTGCTAAGTCAACTATGGATGCTTACTTCGCGTACGAAGGAACCAAGCGCGCTCAGCTCGCTGGTGCAACCTTCAAGACCGGAAAGAGCGAAGTGTTCCCCGTTCCCCAGGATCAGATCGACCTGAGCGTGAAAGGTGGCGCACCCGTTCTGAAGCAGAACGCTGGTTACTAATCCACTTGCTTTATTCAACATAATGGAGATGGCTCATGCCATCTCCATTTTTTTTACATTTGGTCATGACAAGAATAGCTTGCGTTTGCCTCGTGTGCTTTGCATTGCTGTCATCCACCTCTTGCAAGGAGAAAAAAGGATTTCGCCTGGTGAAATCAGAAGAATCCGGCATCACCTACAAGAACACCATACAGGATAGCGACAGCCTCAATATCATCTCTGAAGAAAATATTTATAACGGCGCGGGAACCGGCATCGCCGATTTCAACAACGATGGTCTCCAGGATATCTTTTTCTCCGGCAACCAGGTACCTAATGCGCTTTATCTTAACAAAGGAGAATTCAAGTTTGAAGACGTGTCTGAGGCTGCAGGCATTAAGGGCAAGGGCCAGTGGGGAAGAGGTGTTGCCGTAGTTGACATCAACCAGGACGGTTTGCAGGATGTGTACGTATGCTCCACCATCCTCAATGACTCCTCCAAACTCGCCAACCAGCTCTATGTGAACCAGGGAAACAATAAGGAAGGAATACCTGTGTTCAAAGACATGGCAAAAGAGTATGGTCTTGACGATCTGGGCCATACCACCATGGCCGCATTTTTTGATTACGATAATGACGGGGACCTCGACGTTTACCTCCTTACCAACAGGATCTACAAAAAAGCTTATCCCAACACTTATGCCCCTATACTCAGGGATGGAAGCCATCCGAATACAGACAGGTTCTACAAGAACATCGGCTCAGATTCATTAGGCCATCCTTATTACGTAAATGTCTCCAAAGAAGCAGGCATACAACAGGAAGGATATGGGCATGGCATCAACATCGTTGACATCAATAACGATGGTTGGAAAGACGTCTACGTCACCAATGATTATATCTCCAGCAACCTGCTCTGGATCAACAATAGGAACGGCACATTCACAGAAAAAGTAAAGGATTACCTGGACCACTCATCGGCCAATGCCATGGGGGTGGACATTGCGGACATCAACAATGACGGCCTGCCAGACATCCTGGAACTGGACATGAACCCTGAAGACAATTTCCGGAAGCGCATGTTCCTCAACGGCAATAACTACCAGAACTATGTGAACAGCGACCAGTTCGGTTACCAGTACCAGTATGTAAAAAATACATTGCAACTTAATCGCGGCCAAAGGGTGAATGGGAACGACAGCCTGGGCGATCCCGTATTCAGCGAAGTAGGTTTCCTTGCAGGCATCGCTGAGACGGATTGGAGCTGGACACCACTGATGATAGACCTTGACAATGACGGCAACAGGGATGTACTCATCACCAATGGCTTTCCCAAAGATGTCACGGATCATGATTTCATTACTTACAGGAACCAGAGCTACAGCATCGCATCCATGAGTACGCTGCTGTCACAGATACCTGAAGTGCGCATACCTAACTATGTTTATCGAAACAAGGGAGGATTGCAGTTTGAAGACAAGAGCAAGGAGTGGGGGCTGGATATACCGGCATTCTCAAATGCTGCTGCTTACGCGGACCTGGATAATGATGGAGACCTTGACCTGGTGATCAACAACATCAATGATCATCCATTCCTCTACGAGAACAAGGTGAACGGGAAAGATGACAAGGCCAATTATCTGCAGTTGAAATTACAGGGTAACAAACCCAATCTTGAGGGATTCGGGGCAGCAGTATCGATCTACCACAAAGGCCATGTCCAGTATACAGAGTACACACCGTATCGCGGGTACCTCTCTACCTCGCAGAAGATCATCAGCTATGGTATTGGCGAGGCAGACAAGATAGATTCGTTACGCATCATATGGCCCGGCGGTAAGCAGCAGTTGCTTAAAGACGTCAAGGCGAACCAGGTGCTCACATTAAAAGAAGCCGATGCCAAGGAAGTATCCATGCAAATGCAGGATGTATTTGCCCATGCACCTGTTATTGATGTAACAAGCAGCATAGGCATACCCTATGTGCATGATGAACAGGATTTCGTTGACTTCAACATTCAAAAGCTTTTGCCGCGAAAGTTTTCAGAGCAGGGACCCGGTATAGCCGCTGCGGATATGGATGGCAATGGCACTGACGATATCGTATTGGGTGGAAGCCTGGGTAAGTCGGCCACCATCCTGTTCCAATCCCCCTCAGGCAAGTTCAGCAAGACGGAACTCACACCAGGCGTTGACGACAGGAGCAAACCCTGGGAGGAAACAGGAGTTTGTCTTTTTGACGCCGATGGAGATGGGGACAATGATATCTATACCGCCTCTGGAGGTTATGAGAACATCTCTGGCAACAGGAGTTATACGGACCATCTTTACCTGAATGACGGAAAAGGAAAATTCACGAGGGATACAACCGCGTTGCCACCGAGTAAGGTCAGCAAATCTGCTGTAAGGGCATTTGACGTTGACCATGATGGAGACCAGGACCTGGTGGTAGCCGGGCGGCTCATCAGCTGGGAATATCCCAGTGCGGCTTCAACGGTATTGCTGAGAAATGATTCCAAACAGGGAAAGGTATCGTTCACGGATATTACCGAACAGGCTGCGCCTGAATGGAAAGGCCTGGGCTGGTTTCAGATGTTGTGGTCACGGATGTTGACAACGATGGATGGCAGGACCTGTTGATGGCGGGCGATTGGATGCCCGTGACCTGGTTCAGGTACAACAATGGTAAGTTCAGCAACGCCACTGTTGGCAGCGGTCTGGAGCGGTTCAAGGGATGGTTCACTTCCATCCAGCCCGGTGATTTTGATAACGATGGGGACATGGACTATGTGGTGTCAAACACGGGAAAGAATTCATTTTACAGGCCAACGGAGAAGGAGCCGGTAAAGGTTTACCATGGGGATTTTGACAACAACGGAAGCTATGATGCCTACCTCGGCATTTACCTTAAGGACAAGATCGGGTCAGGAACAAAGGCTATGTTCCCTGCACACACGCGTGAAGACATGATCAAGCAGATGATCCAGACGCGGGACAGGTTCAAGACATATAAAGACTATGCTGCTGCAAAAGCAGACGATATCCTTACGCCCGAGCAGTTGGCGAAGGCAAAGCAGATGGAAGTGAATTCTCTCGCGGCTTACTATATCGAGAACAAGGGCAAGGGGAAGTTTGAAATGAGGAGTTGCCGCTGGAGGCACAGGTTGCCCCGGCATACGGCATGCAGGCTGAGGATGTGGATGGTGACGGAGATCTTGATGTGGTGATGACGGGCAATGATTTTGGGACCGATGTGTCCATCGGAAGGTATGACGCGCTGAAGGGTCTTGTGTTGAGCGGCGATGGCAAGGGCAGCTTCAAACCCATGGCCATCCATGAGAGCGGATTCTATACGCCGGGGAACTGCAGGGGCATGATCAGGATCAGGTCTTTTGATCAGCAATTATTATTTATTGTTGCACAAAACAGGGGAGGGTTGCAGGTGAAGAAGCTCAGGTCAAATGGAAAAGCATATCCCTGGCAGCAGGGTGACCTTTATGCAACCATCCGCTATAAGAATGGAAGTACGAGGAGGGTGGAAACGGTATGCGGACAATCTTACCTTTCACAATCATCGCCCTTCATATATGTTAGTGATAATGTTTCCTCACTTACCATTACAGATGTAAATGGCAAGGAGAGGAAGCTCTTTTAACCCAATGCAATGACTATGAGATCACGTGTCCTATTCCTTTGCTGTGCTGCTATGGTATTGATGATGGCGGCATGCAAGAACAAAGAATCCAAACCCATTGACCAGGCGGAGTTGGTACACCAGAACGTTGACCAGCTCACACGCATCATCATATACGATGTATTCTCTCCCCCTGTTGCAAGCAGGATCTATGCCTACACAACACTGGCACAATATGAAGCGATGCGGCATGCAGAGCCGGGAATGCCATCCTTCGCAGCAAGCCTTAATGGCTTTCCTGCCCTTCCTTCGCCTGACCCTACCCGTAAGTATGATTATGGTTTTGCCGGAACTGAAGCCTTTCTCACCGTGGCCGGCAAGATGATCTTTGCCAAAGATACACTGGCCAGGTATAAGCAGGAGATAGAGAAAAGGTTTGGCGATATCCTCCCGAAAGATGTATTCCAGAATTCGCTGGCCTTTGGCACAGCCATTGGCGATCAAATATTCAAGCGGGCAACAGCTGACCATTATAAGGAAACGCGAGGTATGGCCAAATACCTCGGAAGTACTGCAGATGGTTACTGGCAGCCTACCTCACCCGATTACCTTGATGGAGTTGAGCCTTATTGGAAGATGATCATGCCGTTCTCGCTCGATGCAGATTCCCAGTTCAGGCCTTTGCCTCCATTGGCTTATGATACGCTGAGGGCGAACAAGTACTACAAGATGGTGATCGAGGTGTATGAGAAAAGCAAGAACCTGACAGATGAAGAGCGGACCATTGCAAGGTTTTGGGATGATAATCCCTTTGTGATGGAGCATGCCGGACATACCATGTTCGGCAATAAGAAGATCACTCCCGGCGGACACTGGATGGGTATCACGGCCATCGCCTGTCGCAAGTCAGGAGCCAGTGCTGCAAAAAGCGCGCAGTCTTACAGCCTGACATCCATGGCCTTGCTGGATGGTTTCATTTCCTGCTGGGAAGCCAAGTATCATTATGAGTATGTGAGGCCTATTACGCTGATCAATAAGTGGCTCGACAGGGAATGGACAAGCTTCCTGCAGACGCCGCCCTTCCCTGAGTATACCAGTGGCCACAGTACCATTTCCGGGGCGTCATCATATGTGCTCACGCAACAGTTTGGCGACAACTTTGCCTTCCATGACAACTGCGATTCACTCTACATAGGAATGGTAAGGATTTCCTTCATTCAATGCTGCCGCAGATGAAGCTTCCATCAGCAGGCTGTATGGCGGCATACATTTCCGGGCCAGTCTCGACACGGGCCTAGCGCGCGGAAGGATGATCGGTGCACATATCATCAACAAACTGGGACTCAACAAGGCTAGTGTGAGCAGCCGGTAGTACTGCAGGCCGATGTTCTGCGGATGGCGCGGTAGTTCAGCCAGTGCGATGAGACGATGAGAACCACGGCAGGCACCAGGAAAAACAGGAACTGCTGGTGAAAGAACTGCTTCAGGAACAACAGGCTGATACCCGCAACAAACAGGATAACGGGATAGGCTTTGTGGTGGTGTTTTTTATAACCATGCCATAAAGAATAAACACCGATCAAAAGGGCGATGCCGATCATCAAAAATTCGAACGAAGTGTTGTTGATAATGTTTATTCCAAAGAGAGGCAGGCTGGAAAGGATCAGGGGAAGGATGGCGCAATGGATGGCACAGGCCACAGAAGTGGCAATACCCAGTGCATCATAGTTGATCCTTATCATGAATGCAAATATAGCATAGATTTGCAACAAAGTTGCAAAAGTTGCTTTTTGTTCCATCCGGGCTGCTTTCTGCAATCTTCATTAAACCTAACTTTGTGGGTGATGAGCAAGAAAACCGTTTTATATATCTCATTTTTTGCGGTACTGGTGTTGGTGTTCCTGGTGGTGATGGGAAATCTTACCGATATGGGTAAACCAAAGCTCCCCGCCCTGAACAATGTACAGGCATTCAGTTTCATCCGCCAGGACGGTAAGCAGGTGGCCGAGAAAGATGTAAAGGGAAAAGTTTATGTAGCAGAGTATTTCTTCACCACCTGTAAGGGCATCTGCCCCAAGATGAACAGGAACATGCTTAAGGTATACAAGGAGCTTGGCCGGGAAAAGGATTTCCTGATCCTTTCGCATACCGTGGATCCGGAAACGGATTCCGTAGCCCGGTTGAAGCAATATGCGGATTCCCTGGGCGCCAACGTAAGCAACTGGTGGTTCCTGACCGGAACCAAGACGGAGCTGTACAAGACTGCACGCGAGAGCTATATTTTGGACGATCCAAAGAACAGCAGCAAGAATATCAATGACCAGTTCCTGCACACCCAGTTCTTTGCACTGGTAGATAAAAAAGGCATTGTAAGGGGCATTTATGACGGGCTCAAGCCTGATGAACTGCAGCAGCTGATCAATGACACCCACATCCTGTTATCAGAGTAAGATGCCTGACGCGTTGACCATATTGAAAAGAAACCACCTTAGCAATACTGACTCCAGGAGAGCCATACTGGAGATCTTCCTGCAAAGCCCCGCAGCACTGGCCCACCAGGATATCGAGAAGCAGACCGGGGAGCGGTTCGACAGGGTGACGGTCTACAGGACCTTGCAGACCTTTATTGATAAGGGCATCGTACATACCATCCCTACTGCCGATAACTCCGTCAGGTATGCCTTGTGCAGGGAAGAGTGCTCGGAAGGCCATCACCACGATGATCATATACATTTTGTCTGTGATAAGTGTGGCAAAACCACCTGTCTTGACGAAACAGCCGTACCCAGCATTAAACTACCCAAGGGCTATCAGCAGGTTCAGGTGAATGTGGTAGTGAATGGGATCTGCCGGGAATGCAAGAAGATTAACATAGGTTAAGATAAGAAAACCAATAATTTGACGTTTTAGCGGAAGCGACCGGAGAAAAATGGCCATTATACGGTAGAAATCAGTACCTTGAGTGTCTGTATGCTATACCACGAAAATGGTATGGCGGACTTTGCAAACTGTAGTAATTTAGCCTTTTCAAAGTAATTACAACTAGAGCCTCTCTATAAACTAGCTACTAATCAGAGCCTTAACCAAAGTCCCGGTGTTTTCACACCGGGGCACTTTTTTTAAGGGAGAACCTGGAGGAAGAAGGTTAGATCTTCTCAAGTTCCTCTCTGACGAAGTCCATTAGTCCCTTTATTGTCTCGGGAGAAAAATCAAAGGAGAGTCCTGCAGCCTTGTATAGTTCAGGCAGGGTACGTGTACCGCCGAGGCTGAGGGCAAAGGTGTAGTTATCGATCGCGGCCTGCTTGTTCTCTTTATACTGCTTCCACATACCGATGGCGCCCAGTTGCGCGATCCCATACTCGATATAATAGAAAGGCACTTCAAAGAGGTGGAGCTGTCTTTGCCAGCCGATATTCCTGTAGGGCATGAGGCCGCTATAATCGATCACAGAGGAGGAGAACGCGTTAAGGATATTCATCCATGCTTCGGTTCTTTCGTTCTCAGTGTGGTTGGGATTCTCATAAACCCAGTGCTGGAACTTGTCAATGGTGGCGATCCACGGGAAGATGGTGATCACGCGCTCCAGGTGATGGCGTTTTGCGCGTTTCAGGTCCTCTTCATTATTAAAGAAAACCTGCCAGTGGTCCATGGTGAACAGTTCCATAGCCATGCTGGCTACTTCTGCCATTTCCGTGGGGTATTCCTTGAATCCATTCAGTTCGAGGGTATGTGAAAGGAATGAATGCACAGCGTGCCCGCTTTCATGCACCATAGTGGTGACGTCACTCATTTGTCCTGCCGCATTCATGAAGATGAAGGGTGCGCCGCTTTCCGCGAGCGGCATGTTGTAGCCGCCGGGAGCCTTGCCCTTCCTGCTTTCCAGGTCAAGGTGCCGGATAGCCTCCATCTTCCTGATGCAATCAGCGAAGAAAGGGTCCAGTTCGTCCAGGCATGCAATGGTCTTGTCAAGCAGTTCCCTGCCTTCATTGAAAGGCCTCAGTGGTTCAACACCTGCTGGTTCAGCTTCCGTGTCCCAGGGCCTGAGCTGTTCAACACGAAGTTTTTTGCGGTGTGCCTCAAAGATGTCATCCACCAAAGGCATCACGTGCTGGCTCACTGCATCATGGAAATGGAAGCATTGTTCAGGTGTGTAATCAAACCTGCCCATCTCCACGAATTTGTAGTCGCGGTAATTTTCAAATCCCGCGTTCAGGGCAACCTGGTGCCGTTTGTGAACGAGGTCTGTGAAAAGCTTGTTGAGTGTATCCTTGTCTTCCAGCCTGCGTTCATTGATCTTGCGGTAAACCTCTTCGCGTTTGGCGCGGTCCGGGTCTTCCAGGTATTTCGCAGCCTGCTGCAGTGTGAACTCCTTGCCATCCACTTCAACGGTCATCTTGCCCGCAACCTGGCCGTATTGCTGTTGCAATACGTTGATCTCTGCCTGGATGGGGATATTGGCATCCCGGAAAAGCTCAATATTCTTTCTGACGTTGCGCAGGTAGGTGAAATATTTCTGTTGGTCGAGCTCCTTGAGATATGGTGATTCCACCAGTTTCTTGTTCAGGGCATCGCTGTACGGCTGTATCCTTGGCTGGATCTCCAGGCAGAAATAGTTGAACGCTTCTTCGATCGCTTTATCCGTGGTATCGCAGGTCATGCGGATCTGCCGCCAGCATGCATCTTCGCTGACAGCTGCTTCCAGCTCATTAAGGTCTTGCAGCCAGCGTTCAAGGTCCTGAACGTTGTTGACCTGCCTTTCCACCAGTTCCTTGAAATAAGGCTCAAGGATACTCCATTCTGTGATCACGAGATCGGCCGGCAGGTACTGCCTTTTGATCCTGCTGATATCAGCGGTATATTTCATGAATTATTTCTTTTTTGCGGCCTTCTCCTCACCATCAGCCTCTTTCTTTGCCCTGCTCTTCTTGGCGGGCTTCGCTTCTTCCACTACTTCAACAACAGGCTCTGCCACTTCTTCTTCCTCTTCAACCTCTTCAGCAAGCTTGATCTCAACACCGGCAGCCTTCAAAATATTATACCAGCGCACCATTTTCTTCATGTCTGAATGGTAAACGCGTTCGAAGTCGAGCTCCGGAAATACTTCCTGGAAATAAGCCTTCACCGCCTTGGCGTCTTTTTCCTCCGGCGTGTTTCCGCCTTTGCCCTGCATGGCCAGGAAAACCTCGGCGAGGTTGGCATTATCACCTGTTGTATACACTTCGATGCTTTCCAGGTGGGAGAGGTTATGCACCCTTGAGGAAACGAATTTGGTGGCTTTATCGTCCAAGCCGCGCACAACTGCGCCATCTGACTTGCTGCTTAAGATTTCATACAACCCCGGAAGGCCTGTAACCGATACGATCTTTGAATATTCCATAGACAAATAATAGGTGTGCAAGATACGGAGACAATTAGACAATTTGCCAGTGCGGCACCCGATGCCTCAATGCCTTTATGCCTTAACTTGGCAATGCCAAAACTTTCAACATGAGACCAATATTTCAGGTTCTATTGGCAGCCAGCCTGTCCGTGCCCGCATTTGGCAGAAAAAGGCTGAGCCGCCCAGAGAGGCCGCAAAAGAGGCCTATCCCATCAGCAGTTCCACATTGTCAGGCCTTCGGCTCCGCAACGTAGGACCGGCCATTGCTTCCGGAAGGGTGGCTGACCTGGCCGTAAACCCCCGGAACACCAGTGAATATTATGTAGCCGTTGCCTCCGGAGGCGTTTGGAAAACATCGAATGCCGGGGTGACCTTCACACCGATCTTTGACGGCCAGGGGTCTTATTCCATCGGTTGCATCACCATTGATCCCACCAACCCCAATGTTGTTTGGGTGGGTACCGGTGAGAACAATAACCAGCGTGCTGTTGCCTATGGTGACGGCGTGTACAAGTCCGAAGACGGCGGTAAAAGCTGGAAGAATGTAGGCCTGAAGCAATCAGAACATATCGGCCGTATCGTTGTGGACCCATCGGACCCGAATACTGTATATGTAGCAGCGTATGGCCCCGTCTGGAGTTCCGGCGGCGAACGCGGTATCTACAAGACCACCGATGGTGGCAAGACCTGGAACAGGATCCTGCATGTGAGCGACCATACCGGCTTTTCCGAGATCCATATGGATCCGCGCAACCCCAAACTCTTGTATGCAACCGCGCACCAGCGCCAGCGTAAGGTGTTCACCTATATCGGCGGCGGGCCGGAATCCGCGCTCTACAGGAGCACTGACGGCGGTGCCAACTGGAACAAGGTGACGAGCGGCTTGCCTTCCGGCGACCTTGGCAGGTTCTCCCTGGCCATTTCTCCCGTTGACCCTGACGTGGTATATCTGATGGTAGAAGCCCGTGAAGGTGGCGGCACCTTTATCAGCAGGGACCGCGGCGCGTCATGGAGCAAGCAGAGCGGCACGCACACGTCTGGCAACTATTATATGCGCATATTCTGTGACCCAAAGAATATAGACAAGCTATATTCCGTAGACACCTATATGCAGGTGAGCCTGGATGGTGGAAAGAGCTTTCAACTACTGGGAGAGAAAAGCAAGCACGTGGACAACCATGCCATGTGGATAGATCCCAGGGATACTGATCATTACCTGGTGGGATGTGACGGCGGCTTGTATGAATCATTTGACGGAGGGCCAATTGGAATTTTAAGCAGAACCTTCCCATTACCCAATTCTACAAGGCCGCAACAGATAATGCCTATCCCTTCTATCATATCCATGGTGGAACACAGGATAACAACTCATTGGGCGGTCCTTCCCGCACCATCAGTGCCAATGGCATCATGAATTCAGACTGGTATTTCACCAGCACGGGCGATGGTTTTGAATCACAGGTAGACCAGAGTGACCCAACGATCATCTATGCCCAGAGCCAGTATGGCGGATTGAGCAGGTACGACAGGAAGACGGGCGAGAATTATTATATACAGAAAGAAGAAGGGCCCAATGAACCGGCATATCGCTGGAACTGGGACGCGCCACTGGTGATATCGAAGTTTGATAACAAGCGGATCTATCACGCGGCCAACAAGGTATTCAGGAGTGATGACCGCGGAAATACATGGAAGACCATCAGCCCTGACCTCAGCAAGCAACTGGACAGGAACAAGATGGAAGTGATGGGCCGCGTGTGGAGTGTGGATGCCGTTGCCAAGAACCAGAGCACGGATATCTATGGACAGATCAGCACATTGTCTGAATCACCGCTGGATGAGAAGATGATGTATGCCGGCACTGATGACGGTAATATTCATGTCACTACCAACGGCGGCGCATCGTGGACTGCCATCGCACTCCCCGCAGGTGTGCCTTCCAACGCATACGTGTACCAGGTGGTTGCCTCACAGCATGATAAGAACACGGTGTATGCCATCTTCAACCAGCACAGGTACGGAGATTTCAAGCCTTATATCTATCGCAGCAAGGACCAGGGTAAAACATGGACAGCCTTGCAGAACAATCTTCCAGAAAGAGGTTCTGTATATACCGTTGCAGAGGATCATGTAAATGCAAATCTTTTGTTCGTAGGAACGGAGTTCGGATTGTTCACCAGCATCAACGGCGGCAGCAACTGGATACAGATGAAGGCAGGGCTGCCCACCATAGCCATCAGGGACCTGGAGATACAGAAGCGCGAGAATGACCTTGTGCTGGCAACGTTTGGCAGGGGATTCTATGTGTTGGATGATTACACGCCGCTCAGGAACATGAAGGTGGAAGACCTGCAGAAGCCTGCGGTGATCTATCCCGTGAAGGATGCGCTGATGTTCATACCCACCAATACTTTAGGCGTGCGCGGCAAAGGGTTCCAGGGTGAGAGTTTCTATACTGCACCAAATCCACCCGTGGGCGCAGTGTTCACGTATTATCTGAAGGACGATATCAAAACAATTAAAGAGAAGCGTCGCGAGAAAGAAGCAGAGTTGATCAAGAAAGGGCTGCCTCCTTATTATCCTTCCATTGATTCACTTCGCCTGGAAGACAACCAGCCGGAGCCACACATCCTGTTCACCATCACGGATGAGAGCGGTGCAGTGGTACGCAGGCTGAAGGCGCCCGCAAAGAAAGGCCTGCAGCGCATTACATGGGATTTCAGGCATGAGAGCACGGGCCCGGTGAACTTCGCCAGCTTTGATGAATCATTCGTGTTCAGTGCACCTGACCAGGGACATCGTGCGTTGCCGGGCAATTATAAAGTGAGCATGAGCAAGTTCGAAGACGGTCAGTACACACAGCTTACAGATGCGGTGCCGTTCAAATGTGTAAGCCTGAATTCAGGTTCATTCCAGGTAGAGGATAAGAAGGCACTGCAGGCATTCACCAACAAGGTGGCAGAATTGAGAAGGGTGGTGAGTGGCACTGAGCAGTACAGGAGGGACCAGGAGAATAAGCTGCGTTACCTGAAAGCTGCTGCATTGAAAACCGGTGCTGCTCCCCTGGAGATATCACAGCAGATCCAGCAGTTGGAGAACAGGCTCAAGGCAGCCGGCGTAGCCATCAATGGTGATGGTACCCTGGCTGGCAGGGAGTTTGAGACCGCGCCGTCCATCAACGGACGCATCGGCAGGATCGCGGGCGGGCTCTGGAATTCAACCGTTGCCTTGCCTGCTTCATTTCAAGAAGGGTATGCCGCAGCAGAAGCCGCGTTCAAGCCCGTATACAGTGAAGTGAAGGCCATAGGTGAGGAGGTGAAGAAGCTGGAAGCGCAGATGGAGAAGTACGGCGCGCCGTACACGCCCGGCAGGCTTCCCGACTGGAAATAGGTGTTGAGTGGCAAAAGAGAGAAAGCATAGGAAGAGGGTGGGCATAAGGCTCACCCTCTTCTTTTTCCCGCACCCTTATTTCATGAGGAGGTTTGCAAAAGCTGAGGAATCTCCGTTGAAGACATTGAAATCTACGGCAGTGGTGATGCCATTCACGCGGCCACGTTCTGAATGTTGCCAGAGAGTCCACTCGCGTTCAATGCGCGGGAGGTTGCGTTGTATATAGTGGGCCACCCACAGGGGGTATTCATTGAATGCGTCACCCAGTACACGATTGTAGAAGTCTACATTGGTATAGATGATAGGCTTCACCCCATAGTGCGCTTCCAGTACATCCAGGAATTCCTGCACCCTTCTCCCTACATCCTGGGCCCTTACG
Source organism: Eulimnadia texana (assembly GCA_002872375.1). Classification (NCBI taxonomy): domain Eukaryota; kingdom Metazoa; phylum Arthropoda; class Branchiopoda; order Diplostraca; family Limnadiidae; genus Eulimnadia; species Eulimnadia texana. The sequence continues at coordinate 231,552 of NKDA01000016.1, forward strand.
CCATAGGTCTCTTCCACATCCAACACAGGGGGGAGGTCTCCTTTTTCAAGCTTCACTGTTTTGATGAAATTCTCCGCCTGTTGTTTTCCGCTTTTCGTAGCAAGGAAAAAATGGTAGGCACCGCGGGGCAGTCCTGCTTCTTTTGCATTGCGCCAGTTGCGGCGGAACTGCCAGTCCACGCGCGTCAATCCTTCTGTTGCCTTGATAAATGCAAAGCCCAGCTTCACGTCTTTCACTTCCATCTGCTTCACATCGTTCCATGAGATCACGCTTTGGTGATGGGAGACATCGATCCCATGGATCTCATAATCTATGGGAAGTGAGATGCCGAAGCCCGGATAGTGTGCGAAGCCGGCCTGTTTCTCCATCCACCAGAAATAGAGGAAATATCCGCCTGCCCCAGAGCGAACAGGAACAAGGCAGCAAGTAGAAACTTATTGGGTGATGTTTTCTTTCGTGAGGGCATGGGCCGTTAGGCCTGCAAAATAACTTATTTAATCATCCTTTGTACAAGGTTGATGGCTTTACTCTTGACATGCACGATGTACATACCCCTCGGCCAGGATGAGGAGGGTATCTGCAGCAATTCATTGCCCGCGGGCAACTGCAACGTTTTTCCGAACATGAGTTGTCCAGCTGCATTATGAATAGTGACATCTGCAGTGGGGTCAGAAAACTTTGTCAGCAAAATGGAGAATTGGCTGCCTACGGGGTTTGGAAATATTTTCACTGTATTCACTTTTGCATTGGCATCGGCGCGTGAAATAGTGTTGTTTGCGGAGAGCAGTTTCAGATAGGGGTCTATGAGTACGGTATCAGGGATAAAGCCCAGGTCAAAGCTGGCACCCTGTCCGCTGACTTGGTGATCGATCACCACCAGGCTGTCCCTGTTGCCTTTCCTGAACACGATGGGTACAGGCATTTCAAAAAAGCTTACAGTATTGTGAGAGGTGGTCTGGTTGAGAACAACCTGTACGCGCGTGGAACCCAATGGCATCCAGTTGAGCTGGTAGCTGGGCCAGCCTTCGCCATATACCCAGTCCTTGAAGAATTCCGTGAGGTTCTGCTTGCTTTCCGCCTCGAGGTTACGTTGCAGGTCTTCTGTTCTCGCAAAATTGTATTTGAGTGCAGGATCGCTGAGGTAGCGGCGGAGCCCGCGGAAGAATGTACTGTCGCCCAGTTTCCACCTTAGCATCTGCAACACCCAGTTGCCCTTGAGATAGCTTAACCTGTAGTTGAAGATGCGCTCTGGGTTGGTGGTGTCCGGTACAAATACAGACCCTCCTTTTTCCTGTGTGATATAGGTGATATGTCCCTTGTACAGGTTGAGCAGATCCTGTTTCGGCCAGGTCTTTTCAAAGTATGCCATGTTCATGAAGGTGGCGAAGCCTTCATTCAGCCAGATATGTTGCCATGACCCTGTGGTGATCTTATCACCGAACCATTGGTGTGCCAGCTCATGGGAGATGAGGCCGGGTTCAAGAAAGCCCATGGTGGAATTGGTCTGGTGTTCCATGCCACCGCCCAGTTTCGCCTCTGTGTGTGCATACCTTTCGTTTCGGAAAGGATATGGGCCGATGGCCTCTTCAAAGAAACGCATGATATCACGGGTGTAGGGAATGGTGGAAGTCCAGTTGTTCACGGATTCCGGGTACACGTATTGTTGGAAGGGGAGGACTTTATCGCGGAGCTGTATCGTGTCTTCCTGTATCACATAATTGCTTGCGGCAACGGAAACGAGATAGGTGGCGATCGGGTAGCGGTGCTTCCACCACACGGTCCTTTTTCCGGCGGCTGTGTTGTTGGACTGCATCAGGCCGTTAGAAGAAGCGAAGTAAGCCTCAGGAGTGGTGACGATGACATCGATGGAATCAGCCTTATCATCCAGGCCGTTGCGGCATGGCCACCAGTCGCGCGAGCCATAGGGCTCACTCAGCGTCCACATGCAGGGCACGCCGGCATGCGTACCCAGGCTGAAACTCCCGAACAGGCTGGCAGGCGGGGCGCCTTTGTAAAATATGCTGACAGAGTCCCTGGTGTTGAAGGTTAAGGGGAAGGGAAGGTAAGGGTGAGGGTGAGGTTGCCTGGTTTGGAGAATGATATTTTGTTGCCGTGGTACAGAATGCTGTCCACCGTCAGTTCATTTGCCATGTCGAAACTGATCGATGAGGCTGCCGAGGTCAGTATGAAAGTGGGTGTGACCTTACCGGTGATAAAGCGAACGGCGGGGTCTATTTCCCATTCGAGGCGATAATGGGTGACGTTGAAGTTTGAAGAGGCGGCGGACGGCATTTGGGTAGAGGCCATGGCCTGCCTGAAAGTTCTGAAGCGGGCCTTTTCCATCTCCACCGGGGCCTGGGCATAGGAGGCAAGGGTGAGGAGGGTCAGGGTGAGGGTGAGGAAAATGGATCGCTTCATGGTATAAAGTTCGTAAGGCTAAGGAATAACGTATTCCGGAATCATTAATTTTATCCCGGATGAACATTAAAGATACTGTCAACCTTTTGTCCAAGCTTACCCTGAGGAGAACGTGGAATGCCGCCAAGGTGTTGACCAGTTTCTATGTCAGCAGGATGACGGGACGGCCCGTGCAATGGGGTTATCCCGTATCCATATCTTTCGAGCCCACCACCTCGTGTAACCTGCGCTGCCCGGAATGTCCCAGCGGGCTCAGGGCCTTCACCCGCCCAACGGGCATGCTGGAGAACAGGTTCTTCCGGCAGACCATTGACGAGATGCACCGGGAGTTGCTCTACCTCATCTTTTATTTCCAGGGCGAGCCCTACCTCAACCCCTCGTTCCTGGATATGGTCAGCTATGCATCGTCAAAAAAAATATACACGGCCACCTCAACCAATGCGCATTACCTCAATGATGTGAACGCCAGGAAAACGGTGGAGAGCGGGCTGGACCGGCTGATCATCAGTATTGACGGTACCACACAAGAGGTATACCAGCAGTATCGGGTGGGAGGCAAGTTGGATAAAGTGATAGAAGGTGCACGGAATATCGTGAAATGGAAAAAGGAGCTGGGCAGCAGCAAGCCTTTTGTGGTATTCCAATTCCTGGTGGTAAAGCCCAATGAACACCAGATCGAAGAGGTGAAGGCGCTGGGCAAGGAGATCGGGGTGGACGATGTCTGGTTCAAGACGGCGCAGGTCTATGATTACGAGAACGACCCGCATGGTCTTATTCCCACGATAGATAAGTATTCAAGATATAAGCAGGAAGGTGGAAGGTGGAAGCCCAAGAACAAGCTCGCGAACCACTGCTGGAAGCTCTGGCATGCGAACGTGATCACGTGGGACGGGTTGGTGGTGCCCTGTTGTTTCGACAAAGATGCGCAACACCAGTTGGGCGACCTTAAGCAGTCGTCTTTCCGTGAAACCTGGGACAATGAACGCTACAGGCAGTTCAGGAAACAGTTAATGAAAAGCAGGAAAAACATTGATATTTGTTCAAATTGCAGTGAGGGGGTGAAAGTTTGGGGTTAGTAATTGGCCATTGACAGATAGCAGTTGGAGGAGAGATTAGCGATGACAAAGTTCAACCATAGGGTCCGCCAGATCGTGCTGATGATCTTCATCGGCTTCCTTGCATTCCTTATCATCAAGGAACTGTATGTGTTTGTGCCGGGGTTTCTTGGCGCCATTACTTTATACATACTTACGAGGGGACCTTATTTCAGGCTGGTGGAGAAGAAGAAGTGGAGTGAAAAATGGACGGCGGCATTGTTCATCCTGCTGAGTGTGGTTGCCATCCTGCTGCCATTGTATTTCACCGTGCGGGTGATGATGCCAAAGATCAACGAAGTGTTTGGCCACACGGAAGAGTTGATGCAGGGCGTGCAAGAGCTGTCTTCAAGGATCTCATCATACACCGGCATGCAACTGCTCACTAAAGAGAACCTCGGTGAATTGCAAAAGGTTGCGGGCAATTTCATACCCACATTTCTTAACAGTTCTCTTACTATTCTGGGCAACTTAGCGATGATGTTCTTCGTTATGTATTTCATGTATGTGAGCGGGAAGGAGATGGAGGGCAGCATCAAGAAGTTCATCCCGCTGAGCAAGGAGAATGTGGACCAACTGGCCAGTGAAACCATGAACATGGTCCGCGCCAATGCCATCGGCATACCATTGATCTCGATCATACAAGGTATCGCCGCCACCATTGGTTACTGGATCTTTGGCCTTTCTGATTTCGGCCTTTGGGGTTTTCTCACGGGAATATTCGCATTCTTTCCTGTGGTAGGAACCATGGTGATCTGGGTGCCATTGGTAGTGTTCCTGTATGCACAAGGACAGCAGTGGCAGGCCACGGGTCTGTTGTTGTACAGCCTGATCGTTACGGGGAATGTGGACTATCTCGCGAGGATCACGCTGATGCGTAAGATCGGGGATGTGCATCCGCTGATCACTATCCTCGGTGTGATTGTGGGATTGGGTTTGTTCGGATTTATGGGATTTATCTTTGGACCGTTACTTCTTTCGTACCTTATCCTCCTTATTCGCATTTATACGAGTGAATTTGTGGAAACCACCGCCCATCATTCAACGCTAAACGATATGCATGAGCCTCGAGAAGGACATTAGTCAGCAAAACTTCAGGAACGAAAACCAAAAAGCAGCGGTCAACCTCATTTATACCTATCACTGGCTCACTGAAAAGATCAAGGCTCTGATCGGTGAAGAAGATCTGACATTGCAGCAGTACAATATACTTCGCATCCTGAGGGGAAGCGACCCTGAGCCATTGTCTACCCTGCAGATCCGGGACAGGATGCTGGACAAGATGAGCGATACCTCACGAATCGTAGACAGGCTCATTGCCAAAGGGCTGGTTTCCAAAAAGGTTTCCAGGGCGGATAAGCGCCTGGTGGAGGTGAAGATCACCGCCAAGGGTAAGACGCTGCTGGGCAAGCTGGATAAGCGCAATAAGCCCATGGATGAGATCATGGGCAATCTGAATGAGGCGGAGCTGAGAACGCTGAACAAGGTGTTGGACAAGCTGCGCGGCTCGGCCATGTTGCTGTTATTGGTTTTGACGATGGCCTTCGCGGGAAACGCATCGGCACAAGAAAAAAAGAACTACGAGTTCCGTGCTGCATGGGTGGCAACGGTAGATAATATCGACTGGCCTTCAAAGAAAGGCTTGCCCGTGGATTCGCAGAAGGCCGAATTCATCCGGCTGGCGGATATGCATAAGGCCAATGGCATGAATGCATTGATCGTGCAGGTAAGGCCGGCAACAGACGCATTTTATCCTTCACAGTACGAGCCCTGGAGTGAGTGGCTTACCGGCGTACAGGGCAGGCCCCCGATACCCTACTATGATCCGCTGCAGTTCATGATAGAGGAAACGCATAAGCGTGGCATGGAGTTCCATGCCTGGTGCAATCCCTACCGCGCGGACTATATGATCGGGAAGAGTTCCATCGCCCCATCCCACATTACGAAGATCAAGCCGGAGTGGTTCCTGGATTATGGCGGGAAGAAGTATTTTGACCCCGGGAACAAGGAAGTGCAAGACTATACCATAGCAGTGATCAGGGATATTTTGGAGCGATATGATGTGGATGCGCTGCATTTCGACGATTATTTCTATCCCTACCGCGTGCCGGGAAGGAGTTCCCGGATACGGCATCGTTCAAAAAATACGGGACCTACTGGAACCGGGATGATTGGCGCAGGAGCAATGTAGATACCATTGTGGCGAGGCTGCACCGTTTGATAAGGGAGGAGAAGCCGGGATGTAAATTTGGCATATCACCTTTTGGCGTGTGGCGGAACAGCGATAAGGATCCTGAGGGTTCCAATACCAAGGCCGGGCAAACCAATTATGACGACCTCTACGCGGATATCCTCTTGTGGTTGAAGAAAGGATGGATCGATTATGTAGCACCGCAGCTGTATTGGGAGTTTGGCCATAAGGCGGCGCCTTACGAGGTGTTGCTGGACTGGTGGAGCAAGCACACTTACGGCAAGCACTGTTATATAGGACTGGGTATCTACAGGGCCGGTTCCAACACGGCCTGGAAGGATACTATGTTGCTGCCCAGACAGATCGAGGCACTCCGCAACACCCCGAACATCCATGGGGCGATCTTCTTCAGCAGCAAGAGCTTCATCAACAACCCCAATGGCTGGAGCGATAGCCTGAGATTGAAGTACTATGCCGAACCGGCGGACGTTCCCCGATGCCGTGGCTGGAGGGGAATTAAGGGAATACGGAACCCGCAATTCGGAATTCGGAATCCGGAATCCGGAATTAATCATTGCCACATTCCCGCATTGAGTCTCATTTCCCATACTCAAGCCTATGTGCCACGTCATAGGTCCCGAGACGGATCTTCACCGGCACTTTCAGTGCTTTTTCCAGTTTATATTCCTGCCTGCAGAAAAACCCCATGGGAAGAGAGGTGGAAGGAGAAGGGGAGAAGGGGGAAGCCAATCTGGCAGGTTGTTGCGGCGGTTTCGGATGGGCAGTTTTGGTTAGGGAATCCTTGAATACAAGGTTTTTTTTAACATATTTTTCGTCCTGCGAAAATGCCGTCAAATGCTGTGAAATCAAGGCAATAATAAGAATAAGGTATCGTTCCGCCTGTTTCATCGTCCGAATGTTTTATATTTACGGCAAGATTTTTGTGGCAACCGCCAACTTTTTTCTGCGGGCTCCTATAAATATACAAAATCCCGGGGGGAAGGTTGGTTCAATTTGAACTAGATGGCGCTAGGGCAGAGTTTACAGCAGAAATTACTACAGAAGCTTTCACCCCAGCAGATCCAATTGATGAAGTTGTTGCAGGTGCCTACGGCAAACCTGGAAGAGCGCATTAAGGAGGAGCTGGAGGAGAATCCGGCATTGGAGCAGGGTGAGGATGGGCATGATGAGTTCGAGGATATGGATGAGTTTTCCGATAAGGAGGGTGAGGGTTCTGAGATGGAAGATCCGGATGGTTCAGAGGAGGATTATGACAGCGTGGACATTAGTGAATATGTGAGTGAGGATGATGATGAGATCGCTGACTATAAACTGAAAGACGATAACTACCCGGAGATGGATGAGGGAAGGACCGTATCCCATTCCATCGAGACCAGTTTCCATGAGCAATTGCAGGAGCAGCTCGGTATGCTGTCTCTGGATGAGAACCGCCATAAGATCGCTGAGCAGATCGTAGGCAGTATTGATGATGACGGTTACCTGCGCAGGGAGACATCCTCCATTGTTGACGACCTTGCTTTCCGGCAAAACATCAGCACAACGGCAAGGGAGGTGGAGGACCTGATCCGGATGATCCAGCAGTTCGATCCGCCCGGGATCGCTGCCAGGGACCTGCAGGAGTGCCTTTTGCTTCAGCTTTACCGCAAGCAAGCGGTGAATAATGATGAATCCATAGACCAGGCCATCGAAATACTGCAACATTATTTCGAGGAGTTCACCAAGAAGCACTATGAGAAGATCCAGCGTGGGTTGAACATGACCGATGATGACCTGAAGGACGCCATCAACCAGATCATCAAGTTGAGCCCCAAGCCGGGAGCCAACATGGGTGAGGTCAACAAGGCGGAGAGTTACATCATACCTGATTTCTTCATCTACAATAATGCCGGTAAGCTGGAGCTTACGCTCAATTCCAAGAATGCCCCGGATCTTCGGATCAGCGAGGGGTATAGGGACATGTTGAGGGAGTACGACAAAGGCAGCAAGAAAGACAAGCGCCAGAAAGAGGCGGTGCTGTTCATCAAGCAGAAGATAGATGCCGCCAAGTGGTTCATTGATGCTATTAAGCAAAGGCAGAATACCCTGCTGGGTACCATGGAAGCCATCATGCTCCACCAGGAGGAATTCTTCCTGACCGGTGATGAAACCGCCCTGAAACCCATGATCCTCAAGGATATTGCGGAGAAAACGGGGTTGGACATCTCCACGGTGAGCAGGGTGGCCAACAGTAAGTTTGTGCAAACGGAGTTCGGGACCTATCGTCTCAAGTTCTTCTTCTCCGAATCATTAAGTACGGAAAGTGGAGAAGAGGTATCCACGCGGGAGGTGAAAAAGATCCTGAGTGACATGGTAGCCGGGGAGAGCAAGCGCAAGCCGCTGAGTGATGAAAAGCTTACGGAGTTACTTCAGCAAAAAGGCTATAATATTGCACGCCGCACTGTGGCCAAGTACAGGGAGCAGTTGAACATTCCCGTGGCCAGGCTAAGAAAAGAATTATAACATGGTTTCAGCCGAAATGCCTTATCCCCGATCCTGGGTCTTTTTTGCCAGGTTCGTTTCCGTGATATTCCACCCGCTGCTGGTCAGCGTGTATATGGCCTGGTTCCTGATCTTCAAGAGCCATGGGTATTTCCAGTACCTGGATCCCAAGGCGCGGATGCTGGGTTTGGCAACGGTTGTGGTGAATAATTTCGTCTTCCCCGTAGTGGTGGTGTTGCTTTTGAAGGGGCTGGGTTTTATCGATTCCATTTTCCTGAGGACACAGAAAGAACGCATCGTGCCTTATATGGCCTCGATCATTTTCTTCTTTTGGACCTGGTACGTTTTCTATAATCGCTACGAAGCTCCGCAAATATTAAGAGATTCACTCCAAGGTGTGTTTTATGCAGCCATCATTGCATCTGCTGCGAATATCTACTTCAAGATCAGCATGCACGCGATAGGCATGGGCGGACTGGTAGGCATGATGCTGGCCAGTTTGTTCGAAGGCTCGCTGGTAGGGCTCCTTCCCCTGGCTTTGTCTGTTCTGCTGAGCGGCCTGGTGATTAGCTCGAGGCTGATCACCGGGGATCACCAGCGGGGAGATGTGCTCGCGGGCTTTCTGGTGGGATTACTGGCGCAGGGGCTTGCGCATAGTTTTCTTTGAGCGAATAAAAAAAGAAATCCCCGCACCTCTGCGGGGATTCAAACCAACCATTCTTAATAGTCCTTAACTGTTAAGTAGTTTAGACCGCTTCATATAGGAAGGATCCGGATAATATATGAAAATGGCGTTGCCATTTTTGATCTTGTCGATGATGGGCCTGTTGAGTTTTTGGGGAACCGCGGGGCAACCGAAGCTTCTCCCGATATAGCCTTTGGCGTCTATCACGTTCTCGTTGGCATAATCTGCGCCGTGCATAACGATGGCACGAGGAAGTGCCAGGTCGTTGATCCCCGTTTCCGTGCCCTGAAGCCTCAGGGAGTAGCCATTGGAACCCTGGTAAGTGCCCTGGGTGATATAGAAGCCGAGGGAGCTTTTATTGGACGAAGGTTTGTTGGAGAAACTACGTGCATACTCCTGCCCGGAGTTCCTGCCATGGGCAACCAGTGTTTGAAACAGGATATCCTGGTTTTTCAGGTCAACCACGTAAAGCCTTTTTTCCTTTGAAGACTTGGTGAAGTCCACGATGGTCAGGATACTGTCTTCGCTGATGAGGTTCCTCTCCCTTAGTTTGGAGAAGCCCTTCATGGCGCTGACGAAGGCGTCAAAGGGAAGTCCTTTTTCGGCCAGGCCAATGTTATAGAACAGTAAACTGGATGCGGTGATCGCTTTATTGAGGGTAGCAGGTGCGGCAACGGGAAGGATGGTCCTTTTTGTGCCGGGTTCCGTATAGCTTGTGCGCTTAGCCGTGATCGCCGCGGGAATGGCGAGGCTGACGGCCAGGACGGTGAGAAGCTTTGGTACGGATAACTTCATTTTTGCTACTAGATGTGATGCTTTAGAAACGGCCTTCATTTTCGCTTATTGCCTTTTTAATTTGAAAAAACCGGTTGCCACAATGCACTGCGCTGGTACTGACGGTCTTAAAAATTATTGTGCTACCAATCGGAATGTTTCCGGGGCACAAAGTTATCCCTGTTCATGTTGGCAAAGCGTTAAAAAGGCCTTTCTGAGAGATAGTTTGACTTAATTGGTCATTGGCCAATGGTCAATGGTCATTTGGGGGAGGGATCACCCGCGGAGAAGTCGAGCTGGCAAAGCTTTAGCGCCTCATTGAGCTTCCTTGCTTTAAGCAATATGTTAATTGCTGGAGTCTTGGCAGGTAAAGATCGTAATCGGACTTGTAGGCGTCTTTAAGATTTTCCATTTCCAGGCGGGACAATTTTCCGTCAAATGCTGCGGCAACGGTGAACAGGTCCAGCAGAAAATAGCGCTCTTTGGGACTTACTTTCTGGCAGGGTTTCCAGGAAAAGAGGCCAACTATCGTACCTATTCTCTTCTCTTATGCGGAGAAGGTCTGCAAAATGCAGGAGCAGGATGATCATGTTGGGGTGGTAATTCTGTGTCATCACCACGGCATTGCCAATGGCACGGAGGCAACCGGTGCGGGCTTCGGGTGAGAGTTGGTATACCAGTCCGTCGTGCACCACGTTTTCGGTGATCTCCTCAGCAAGGGCGTAGCCAAAGAGCCTGAGCCTGGCTTCTTCCACCACCCTTCTGATCACCACGGCGTTCCAGAATGCTTCCACGAATACGGCCTCCCAGGCAATAGGAATACCCATGAGGCTGGGTCCAGTGAGGAGGGTGAGGGTGAGTTTGATGACCAGGTTACTGAGGATGATCTTTCCTTTATAGATAAGGCCGAGGACAAACAGGTTTTTCTTGGAGAGTTGCTTAAAAGGGTCTATGCCCAGGATCTGGAGTTCCGGGTCCGGAATTTCGAGGGCGGTGCGGGCGAGGATGTTTTTGACGCCGAAGATACCATCGAGGTAATCCTTTTTACTGGCCTGCATATTGATCAGGGCGCTGACTTCATGGACGGCCTTGAGGGAGATCAGGAAGAGGAGGTAGAATTCGATGAGTGTGGTGACGATGATGGCGGCGGAGAGGATGCCGTAGTGGGTTGTCCAGGGGGCGTTGGCGTATTTGAGGTCTACCCATACTACGGGATCACGGCCAGCATACCCACGATGGCAGATTGTACAACGCCTTTGCGGGAGATCTGCTTCACCCTGTTGCTCAATTCCTCATCCTTCAGGCTGAAAGGGTGGTGATGTGTGCCGATGGGAAACCGGTTGAGGTAGAACAGGCCAAACCTTTCTAAAAATCCCGGCTTATTGATTGATTGATTGACTGATTCGCTCATTGGCTGACTGATAGGCGAAAGTCGCTAAAAAATCAGCCAATAAGGGAATCATGGAATAAGCTAATTGGTTCAACTTCCGCGGGCGCCGCCGGTTTTGATCGGTTTCTTGGAAGGTCCGCTGGATTTGGACTGGGGCTTGGCGATGAACTTAGAGCCGGCCTGGCCCTGGTTCTTGGATTTGCCCGCAGCCTTGTTCTTCTTATCGTTTACATGTAAGCCCATGCTGAGGATTTTGACCTAAATATAATAGATTCTACGATGTCTGGGTCAAAAGGCGCTCTTCGATGATCTCCTTGAACACGTGTTTGGGGAAGGCGCCGGGCTGCATCATGGGTCACCTTCCACGGGAATGAAGAGGAAGGTGGGGATGCTTTGTATACCGAACACGCCGGCCAGTTCTTCTTCCTTATCGGTATCTACCTTATAAATAAGGAGTCTGCCTTCGTATTCCTCTGACAGTTCTTCGAGAATGGGTGCCACCATTTTGCAGGGCCCGCACCAGTCGGCATAAAAGTCTATGATGATGGGCAGGCTGCCTTTGCTTTTCCAGTCTTTCTCCGTTTCGTAGTTGAAGATATTGTCCTTGAAGTCCTGTGTGGTGAGTTTGATCGTAGCCATTTGTGTGATTATGCTGCAAAGGTAATACCCGGGTTGGGGGTTTGGTGTGATTGCTGTCACATCTCCGGTTGGAAGTTGGAAGGGGAAGGTGGAGGGAGGATCTTCCAACTAAACCCTTTTCCCTTCCAACTTTAGAAATATGGTGAATATTTTTTTGAAGAAATAGTGCGGAGGATGTATTTTTGCTGCCCCTTAGGGGAAAATCCTCAGTAGCTCAGTTGGTTAGAGCATCTGACTGTTAATCAGAGGGTCACTGGTTCAAGTCCAGTCTGAGGAGCAAAATGGTAAAACGGTTATACTGTAATAGGTGTAACCGTTTTTGTTTTACCACACAACAAACGCTACTACAGCTTGTTTCAGGTGTTTACTGATTCTACAAAATGAGGTATTTGGTAAAAGAGAAACAACTCGAATTGAAATATGTCCCGGGAAAAGGCGCATGGACTTACCATCTGGAAATTCCCGGCACAAAAGATATCCGTGGCAAATGGGGTGAAATGAAGGTGTCAGGCACCATTGATGGATTTAAAATAGAGAACAGGAATCTTGCCCCGATTAAAGGCGGTGACAAAATAATATCCGTAAACGACCGTATCAGAAAAGCCATTGGTAAAACAGGAGGCGAGTTAGTAACAGTTACATTGTTTCTGGACTCAATGCAGGAAGATATCTCCGAGACGAAAATACTTGCTGCTTTCCAAGATGCAGATGTGCTGAATCATTTTAGAAGACTTCCTGGGGCGAGCGCAAAAACAGATTCTTCAAGACATATTAACTGAGAAAACAGAGGATAGGCAAATCAAATCTATCGTTGGTTATATTGAACTGTTGGGTAAATGAGACTGTTCAATTAAATTTCCTGAAAGGCTGTTCGTCTTTTGATCGGGTTCATAATATCTTAGTACTTCTGCAATGAAGTATACATCAAAAATTGTCAGTGCCCATATGGGTAGGCTTTTTATCAGTTCGACGATGACGGAATAAAGTTTGGAGTTTCTGCAGACAACATATCAAATGAAATTGAGGAATTCGATGCGTTGGAAAGAAAACTACACGATATCGGTCTTGATTTCTACTCACACGGGAAAGCAATAAGTACAAAACGTTTTTCTCTCAGCATAGCTTCTCAGATTTCGTGAAGGATGGGAGATTTGACGATATCGAAGCTTTAGATATCTTGGTTAAAGAAGTTTTATCCGTAAAGTCGGCACTAAATTGAAAGGTTAAATGAACAACTCGTTTGAATTCGATCTGAATGAAGCCACCGCTGTTGTTTGGGAGAATGTTCCCGAGATATTAGAGAAAAGTTCTCATTCGAAGATGTCCATAATGTTTTAAAATGTGAACAAGAAATACTTGATGAGATGGGTATCAATATTCCTGAAGGTGAAGCCGAGTCTGCGTTAGATATTCCCATTGAAATAGACTGGGATTTATTTAAATATGAGATCATTAGCCGTGCCGCTAAAAGGAATATATATGTTACTTATGATGAAATTGATGAAATTTTGGATGCCGAGTTGTTTACTATGAAATAAAGGAGCATTAAGAGATGCTGGTGAATTTTTGAATTGAAAAGTAAGTTGTTTGCTCCCCTATAATTCATCTTTAAAAGTTACTAACATGTAACCGACGCTCCTCTATTTGAGGCAGTCTGAAGGAGGGAGGTCGCAAGAAATTCCAACTTAGCTGTAAATTGGCGAATGACCAACACCATAACCCTTTCCGATGACCAGGAAGCGCGTATTGTGCGTTTTCTCCAAATATCTGTCCCGGGTATCTTCGACAAAGCAGAAAACGAGAATGATGTTCTGAGGTTCTCGGTAGCTTTTCTGGGCTGATCAGAAAGCAATACATGTTTGATGACATTCTGATTGTAAGGGCAGCCAATAATGTAAGGGGGAATAATATTGTTGCTTGCCTTGTTGAGCTGAACTGGACATCAATTTCGTTCAGACTATACAAACTGAATCTTCTTTGGTTTCAGGAGGGTTACGCATTCCCAATTAATGCTGATATAATGAATGAACTCAGGAAACTGAGTTTATATACAGTTGGCATTGAAGAGGAGTCTCCGTTTTGAAATACCCAATTCAATATGAATTGACTGTTCATAAGAGGAAGTAAATGAAAACCAAGTCTTTCTTATTTGTGGTATTTTCGTCTAAATAAGTTACAATGAAGCAGTCAGCATTTCTATTACTTCTATTGTTACCTCTTTTCAGTCTTGCTCAAAAAGCCGAATATCCTATTTCTTCCTTTTTGACCGAAGGACCCAAAGCACCTAATACCCACTATATAGGAGAAGCATGGTTGAACAATGTACTTCAGGGTGATAGTACATTCAATAATAATATTACAAAAGCAACTTTTCGGGCTAACTCAACCCTCGACTGGCATAAACATGGTTCGGCACAAGTACTTATTATCGTTGATGGGGAAGGTTATTACCAGGAACGAGGCAAAGCGCCGGTGATTCTCAAAAAGGGGGATGTGATTAAATGCAATAAAGATGTTGAGCACTGGCATTCTTCCACAAAATATAGTTCGGTCACTTATCTGGCCATTTATGGAGGGGCACAGCCAACAATATGGACAGAAAAATTAACGCAGGAATATTACGACGCCGTAGCTGAAAAGTTGAAGCGTTAGTTACGCCGTAGACCGGGTGGAGACGCTTAAAGGATTTAAATTGCACTGGAAAATAGAGACAAAGCACTCCCCCTCATGCACATTGGCAACATAGCTTTACCGGATTTTTCTCTTTTGCTTGCTCCTATGGAGGATGTAAGTGATCCGCCATTCCGGATGCTGTGCAAAGGGCAGGGGGCAGATCTGCTGTACACGGAGTTCATTTCTAGTCATGGACTTGTGAAAGGTAGCGACAAGTGCATGAAGAAACTGGTGATCCTGCCCGAAGAAAGGCCTACAGGGATCCAATTATATGGTGGGAATGAAGAAACCATGGACATGGCCACCCGGATCGTGGACGAGGTTTCACCGGATTTTGTGGACATTAATTTTGGATGTCCCGTCAAAGGAATTGTCAGTAGGGGCGCGGGAGCTGGCGTGCTGAAAGACCTTGAGCTTATGGTCCGACTGACCGAGGCTTGTGTCAAGGCCACCAGCCTGCCGGTAACGGTAAAGACAAGGCTGGGGTGGGATGAGCATTCTAAAAATATTGAGGAGGTGGCTGAGCGGTTGCAAGATGCAGGTGTTCAGGCACTCACCATTCATGGCCGCACGCGTTCCCAATTATACAAGGGAGATGCAGACTGGACGCTGATCGGGAAAGTGAAGAACAACCCCCGCATCACCATACCCATTTTCGGAAATGGTGACATCGACAGCCCACAAAAAGCAAAGTCCTACAAGGATCGCTACGGCGTGGATGGCATCATGATCGGCAGGGCTGCCATCGGTAACCCCTGGATCTTCAGGGAGATCAAGCACTACTTGCTAACGGGTGAAGAAATGGCGCCTCCCACAGTTGCGGAACGAGTGGATGCCTGCAGGCAGCATTTGCAAAGGGCTGCTGCATGGGAGGGAGAGCGCAAAGCTATTGCAGAAATGAGGGGCCGATATGGAAGCTACCTGAAAGGACTGCCACAGGTCAGGGAGATCTTCTTCAAATCACTGGTTGCAGAAAACAATATGGATGCGCTGATGGAGATCTTTGACCGTATTGAAACGCACTATACAGGCTTTCAACCTGAGCGAATGGCCGTTGACCTGATCAATTACCATACGCATCATGAAAGAACGCTATAAGGCTTTAGGCGTCTTCCTTTTTCTTGAATGACCTGGTTCCTTCGTAGAGCTCATATTCAAAGAGTCTGCAGTCGATCGTACTCGTATAGAATTCGATCCTGCGTTTGGGCTTCAGGCCGATGCGTTTGCCCAGTTCGAGGTTTCCCGTGAAGACGTATCCAAAGTAGCCACCGCAATGGTGTTTCATGAAATCACCGATGCGTTTGTAGGTTTCCTCGAGATCTGTTGGATCACCAAGTCGGTCCCCGTACTCCGGATTCACATAAAAGATCCCGGGGGTTTCAGGAATTTCTGTGTCGGCAAAATCGCAAACGTAGAATTTGATGAGGCTGGACACGCCTGCAGCTTCTGCATTTTTTCTCGCATTCACAATGGCCATCCGATCAAGATCAGTAGCCACGATCTGTAGACCCGGCAGTTCTTTGACCTGCGAACGCAACAGGGCATTTTGCGCTTCATACACCGATGCATCGTAGTTCATGAGGTGCATGAAGGCATAGTTGTCGCGGAAAAGACCGGGCCTTCTGTTGGTGGCCAGCATGGCTGCCTCAATGGCAATGGTACCTGAGCCGCACATTGGGTTGATGAAAGGCGACTTTCTGTCCCACCTGGTGGCCAGGAGCGTGGCGGCCGCAGTGCTTCCAACATAGGAGCCCGTCCGGGATCTTGCGATAGCCGTGCCTGCCGAGTGAGTCGCCGGTGGTATCAATGAATAATTCAGCTTCTTCGTGTTTCCAGAATAGATGGATCACTGCACCCGTCAGCGCAGAACCCGTGGATGGCCTGCTGCCCCATTTTTCCCTGAGCCTGTCTACCACGGCATCTTTTACCCTGAGGTTGGCGAACATACCATTGTTGATGGTATCATTGTTCACATTGCTGGTGATGGAGAAATAGCCGTCTTTAGGCAAAAGGTTTTCCCATGGATAGCTTACCACATTCTTATAGATCTCATTTGCATTCTCCGCCTGGAATTTCTTGAGGCTGTACAGTACCTGGCTGGCGCAGCGCAGGTTAAGGTTCAGCCTGATGCAGTCATTTATGGTACCGATGAGTTTAACACCGGTCACAAAGCTCTCTTCAGGGACAAAGCCCAGTTCCCTGATCTCCATATCCAGGTAGGGAGTCATTCTCTTCGGGCAGGTAACAACGATGTGACCTTTGGTGGTAAATAGATCCATAAGCCTATAAAGGTAAGTGTTCTATGGCCTCGTGACAGACCAAGCCCATATCAATAACATGGGATGGATCACCAACAACCTTACCCAGGCGATCAGGGGAGTGACTTCGAATGGCCCAAGCTGGAAATTACCTTTCTGGGTAAAATAGATGTGACTGGGGATGAAGGCCAGCAGCATGAGGATAATACCCCAGGCTGCGTATTTCCTGGTGGCGGTGGGGATCAACAAAAGCGCCAATGCGATCTCAGCGACGCCGGATAATATGTTTATCAGGCCGGACCAGTTGGCGAGATAGGGCGGGATCAACGGATAATAGAATTCCGGGTTTGCAAAATGGTTATATCCTGCAAAAAGGTAGAACAGGACCATAATGACGAGTAGCAGTTTCTTCACCTTCATGTTGACCATCTAAAAATGATAACGCAATACCGGCGTCAGGTTGATACCTTCCATATACCAGCGGAAAAATACTAATGCTTTTGGAAATTGAGTAGTATTGTATGTGCAACAAACTTCAAAAGATCCCCTGCATGGGAAGACATTGGAATTTATCCTGAACCAGCTGGTAGATAAACTGGGCTGGGAGGACCTTGGCCAGCATGTGCGTATCAATTGTTTCAATAACGATCCCAGTATAAAGTCCAGCCTCAAGTTTCTCCGGAAGACGCCATGGGCAAGAAAACAGGTGGAAGATCTGTATATACGTATGGTCAGTTCTTGAGTCCCTTGCCCGATAATCAGTACATTGTAGTTCAGTTGTTAATGGCTCAATTACAATGTTATGCAAAGACTAATTGTTCTCCTTTTAGCCCTGGCCTGCAGCGCAGAATCATTTTCACAACAGAAGCCGGACACTACCAGCTTTACAAGGGCATGAACTGGCGGAACATCGGCCCTAACCGCGGCGGACGCTCCCTGGGTATTGCGGGAAGCGCGAAAAGAAAACAGGAATATTATTTCGGCGCCGTGGGTGGAGGCTTATGGAAGACCACAGACGGCGGATTGAACTGGAAGCCCGTTACGGACGGACAGATCACGAGCTCTTCCGTAGGCGCGGTAGGTGTGTCTGCCACCAATCCGGATATCGTTTATATCGGCACGGGCGAAACGGAGTTTCGTGGCAATATCATGCAGGGCGATGGGGTTTATAAGACCATTGACGGTGGCAAAACATGGAAGCACGTTGGTTTGAAGAATACGCAATCTATTTCACGCGTGAGGGTGCATCCCACCAATCCTGAAATCGTTTATGTATCAGCGTTAGGCCATGCTTTTGGCCCCAATGAGGAAAGGGGTGTGTTCAAAACCACTGACGGCGGCGGCACCTGGAAGAAAGTGCTGTATATAGATGAGCAGTCAGGTGCAGAGGACCTGGTCATCGACCCAACAAATCCGGACGTTGTGTATGCCAGCATCTGGCAGGTCTACAGGACACCCTACAAGATGTGGGCGGATTCAGGAAGGTCGGGTCTGTACAAATCTGTTGACGGCGGGGAGCACTGGACAGAATTAACGCGCAATCCCGGCATGCCTGCAGGGCCCATCGGAAAGATAGGGGTTACGGTCTCTCCTGCTGATCCTAACAGGGTATGGGCCATCGTGGAAGCGCGCGAGGGCGGATTGTTCAGGTCCGATGACGGCGGTAAGAACTGGAAGATGGTGAACAATGAGAGGAAGCTTCGCCAGCGCGCATTCTACTATTCGAGAATAGTTGCAGATCCAAAGAACAAGGACGTCATATACGGGCTGAATGTGAACTTTTACAAATCCACTGACGGCGGGGTGACTTTTAAAACGGAGATCAAAGGTCCGCATGGTGATCATCATGATCTCTGGATCGATCCTGAAGATCCCTCACGCCTTGCCCTTGCTGACGATGGCGGCGGTACCATTTCAACGAATGGTGGACTGAGTTGGACCGATGAGGACTTCCCTACGGCACAACTCTATCATATTACCGTTACAAAAGATTTTCCCTACCAGGTGGCCGGCGCGCAGCAGGACAATAGCACCGTTGCCGTTCCAAGTGAAGATTACAGGCACAGGTATGTTGGCACCAATTCAACCAAGCCTGGGATGGGCTTTGCGTATAGCGTAGGTGGCGGCGAGAGCGGATATATCGCGCAGGATCCCAAGAACCCGGATATTTTTTATGCGGGTAGCCAAGGCGCATTGCTGACCAGGTTCAACAGGGCCACGGGACAGATCAGGGACGTGCAGGTCTATCCCCGCTTTTTCTCCGGTGAAGAAGCTGCCGTACTTCCTGAACGTTGGCAGTGGACCTACCCCATCGTTTTCTCGCCCGTTGATCCCAACAGGCTCTATGCATGTTCACAGCACGTGTGGATGAGCACCAATGAAGGACAGAGCTGGGAGAGGATCAGTCCTGACCTCACGTATGCAGATCCCGCATCGCTGGGTATCAGCGGTGGTGTGATCACCAGGGATATGAATGGTCCGGAGATCTATGCTACTGTTTTTGCACTTGCACCTTCTTACCACGATGTGAATACCATCTGGGCCGGATCAGATGACGGTTTGCTCCATATCACCCGGGACGGCGGAAAGAATTGGGTGAACATCACGCCAAAAGATATGCCCAAGAATACGAGGGTGAGCATCATTGAAGCATCACGCTTTGATGCGGGCACGGCCTATGTTGCGGCGAAGCGTTACCAGATGGACGACAGGGCGCCTTATATCTGGAAGACAACAGATTTTGGCAAGACCTGGAAGAAACTCATCACGGGTATCCGCGAAGATGCTTATGTACATTGCGTGCGCGAAGACATTACCAGTAAAGGATTGTTATATGCCGGAACGGAGCATGGCATTTGGGTGTCTTATGACGATGGAGAGCATTGGCAGTCGCTCCAATTGAACCTCCCCGATGTGCAGGTGTCAGACCTGGCGGTCACTGAAACCGATCTCGTGATAGGTACACACGGGCGCTCCATTTATGTGTTGGACGATATCGCTCCGGTGCGCGAGTATCAACCGGCAAAACAACTGGATGCGGTACATATGTTCCAGGTGTATCCTGCTGTACGCGGTGTGCAGCCGGCAGTGATCCAGTATTATCTTGATAAAGAGCCTGCTGACCTCGCAATTGAAGTGCTGGACGCTAATGGCAAACTGGTACAGGCGTTCAGGGGAGAGAAGAAAGCGCCCGGTAAAGACATCACCGT
This sequence comes from Eulimnadia texana, assembly GCA_002872375.1. Taxonomy (NCBI): domain Eukaryota; kingdom Metazoa; phylum Arthropoda; class Branchiopoda; order Diplostraca; family Limnadiidae; genus Eulimnadia; species Eulimnadia texana. The sequence goes on from NKDA01000016.1 coordinate 251,382, forward strand.
GGAAGAAGATGAGTATGACAGGAAGCCCGCCATGCCTTCCATGAATGCCGGTCGAAACACATTCCAATGGAATCTCAGGTATCCGGCGGCCACCAGTTTCAAGGGCATGATACTGTGGGGTGCAAGTAAATACAATGGACCCGTGGCATTACCGGGTAAATACCAAGTGAGGCTTACGGCAGATGGCAAGACCGTATCACGGGAGCTGGAGATCAGAATGGATCCCCGCATCACGGATGTGACGATGGATGACCTTAAGGAGCAGTTCAACCTCGCCATGCAGATCCGTGATGAGACCAGCAAGGCCAATGAAGCGGTGATCAGGATACGCGAGGTGAAAGAAAAGTTGGCAAGGCAAAACCAGATGCAGCAAATAAGAAGTTGTTGCAGACCTCACCCAGGTTGAAGAGAATCTCTACCAGTTCAGGAACCAGAGCGCACAGGATCCGCTGAATTACCCGATCAAACTAAACAACAGGCTTGCGGCGTTGCAACGTGTTGTAGAGACAGGGGATAATAAGCCAACGGCAGGTGCTTACAAGGTTTTTGAGGATTGAAAGTGGATTTGCAGAAGCAACTGACGGAGCTAGACACCATTCTAAGATCCAAGGGGTTACTAAGAATGTTGAACGAAGTAAATGACCCCGACGAGAAGAAGGGAAAAGATTAACTTAATTAGGGAAATGGAAAAGGCAGACGGCTACCGTCTGCCTTTTGCCACTAGCGAACTACACTTAGGCTCGCGCCAGTAATAGAAAGCCTTGAATTGGCAGTAGTGCCACAGCAAAAAATCGCAGCTGCTGTGGTGCTTGTATATCCAGTGATATTCAACGTCATTCCTTTCCATTGGGTGAGGTCTACACTGTGATTAAAGGTTCTGCCCTTACTAAAGGAGGCGTACCATAACACAGGTGCGTAGACCTGGCCGTAATCTCCGGTTCCGTTCAGGGCCATGCCTTGCTTCAACTATATTAGCTGACAAACCATTACTTGCAACGCAACTGAAGTGCCAATAATTCCTAATGCATAACCAGAGCATTCAATGCTACCAGTAATATTGAGCCTTATCGATTGGGCTTGAGCCGGAATGACGGTGCTGTTGGTCAACCTGCCATCGCTTGTACATCCGCCGCCAACAACTCCTGTTGAGTAAGACCTGATCATCGATAACCAAAGTCAACATTACGCCGCCGGCTACCGCGCAGTTAACATTTTGGTTTGTGAAAAGGCGAGATCCTGGAAGAATGTTCCTGAAGAGTTGGCGCTGGGACCATGGTCTTTTGCGAGAGCAAGATATCAATATTTTCCGGCTCTGGCGATCGTTAAAGGCATTTCCAGATCCGAACTGTTTGACAACTTTTTTCAACGAATATTCCAAATTCATCCACAATACTGAAAGTATGGTCAGGGTACTTTTGTTAAGACCCGCTATAAGCTGATTGAGGTTTACGCCGGCGTCCTGAACTGCCCTGGTGAAGTTGTCTCGATGGTGCCTTTGTAATTGTCGAGCCCTTCTTCTTCCCATTGTTGTCCTTGATCTTGTCCACTTCCTCAAGGTCGGCTTTCATTTTGTTGAATTGCCCATATCTTTCTTAAGGGCCTGCTCCACGCGTTGGAGTATTTTCATCGATCTCGTTGAGGATCTGTTTAAGACCTGGTCGTCCTGGCTTTGTGCAAGGGTCTTGTAAGAAGCTGAAGCCAATATGAGCAGGGTCAATAAGGTCTTTAGCAGCGGTACATTTTTCATTGTGCTTTTTTTGTTGGTGAGGAGGCTAATGTAGTCAGCCAGGCACGCCCTGTCAGTCCTTGAAAAGGGGATTTTTTTGCCGTAGGTATGGCCATAGATGACATCCATCATTGTTTCCGGCGGAACCTGTAGGACCTTGCGCAAAATACAAGGCCATGAGAAGCACATCCATTATGGTATTGGCATCTCTGCTATTCTCTATTAGTATCTCCGAGGCCCAGATCATAGACCCCAGTAAAGTATTAAAGAAGAAAACAGAAGCTAAGACCAACCAGGTCATTACCAAGACGGTAAACTCTGCTGTTGACAGTGCATTCAGCACAGGAAACCAGCCGAAGAAAGACAGTACCACTGCAGTAAAGAAAACAGATACCACTAAGCCCTCTGTTGCCGAGACGGGACAGCCTTCCCTGCAGACTTACTCCAAGTTCGATTTCATTCCCGGGGAGAAGGTGATATTCTTTGACGATTTCAGTGCGGATAAGGTAGGCGATTTTCCTGCCGCCTGGAACACGAACGGTGCTGGCGAAGTAGTTACCACCAATCTCTATCCCGGTAACTGGCTGAAGTTCGACATGAGGAACACGCTCTGGACCGATGAGCTGCTCAAACTGCCGGACAATTACACCATCGAGTTCGATATCATCCCCGGCAAGGATGCCAATGGACGCATGCAGGGATATATATTCCGACTGATGCAGGCCATCAATGCCAAGGCATGGGATGGCGGCGCAGTACCCGGAAAGGCAGGACTCAAATTCAATGTGGAGTATACCGGAAGGCCCACCTATGCTACCTATATCAACAGCGAAGAGGGCAAGGGCATGGGGCTTTCAGGGTATATCAACGAGCCGCAGTACAAGCAGGTGGCGGATAAGAAATACCACATATCCCTTTGGGTGCAGAAAGGCAGGGTAAGGCTTTACCAGAACGAGAATAAACTGCTGGACCTTCCCAAGGCATTCAACCTCCCGTCTGTGAAGATGGACAGGATCCGCTTTGAATATGGCGCTGCCATGATCGGCAATGTGCGCATTGCTGCGGGTCTGCCAGACATGCGGAACAAGTTGCTTACAGAAGGTAAGATCGTGAGCTATGGTATTTATTTCGATGTGAACAAGGATGTGGTGAAAGCCGAATCCTATGGCTCACTCAAGGAGATCGCTACCATACTCACTGAGAATCCTGATGTGAAGATCCTGATTCTGGGACATACGGATGCAGATGGATCTGATGCTGCAAACCTTGACCTCTCCAAGCGCAGGGCAGCCTCCGTGAAGGCTGAACTCGTGAAGACCTTTGGCATAGACGGGGCACGCATGCAGACCGATGGTAAGGGTGAATCACAACCTGTTGCCGGTAATGATACGCCTTCCAATAAGGCGCTCAACCGCAGGGTGGAGTTCATCAAACAATAACCATTAATGCAGGATCATGAGAAAGTTTTGCATACTGGTGCTGGCGTGCTTCTGCGGTGTACAGGTATTACAAGCGCAAGACCAGTTGGTTCCGGATAAACAAGGGATATTCAACATGGGTAGCTTTGGTTTCTACCAGAATTACAAGTGCGGATATACCAAAGCGGAAACAGAAGCCCACTCGAAGAAAATTACAGAGATATCGAATTTTCTTCGCAGCCATAATCCTGTTCTGCATGACCTCAAGGGATTTGTGGGCCAGCTGACCATTTTCTCCAGGGACTGTGAAATAAGCGCCCCATATGGTATCCCGGCCTCATTGCGTTTCGAATTCTGTGCATACTTCATCAATAATGCAGGTAAAGAGGTATATGGAACCATAGAACCTCCGTGCTGGTACCTGATCATCAATGCGGTGGACAAAAGGGGTTTGCATGTTCCTTCCAGGCCCCCAAAAGATGAACCGGTCAAACCCGGGTTTGATTATGAGACTTATAAGGCTGCGGCTGCCAAGCTGAATGAGATGTTTTACACAAGGGATGTAAGGAAGGTGATCGCGCCTGGGCTCGACCGTTATGGTGATGAGGTGGTGGTGTACAACCCGGATCGTCCGCCTTACTGGTTGCAGGTGACTGTGGAAGAGGCTTATGCCAGGCATTTCGCCTACTGGAAGGCATTCCCGGACAAGCTTCAGTCGGACCTGTCTCTGCAGCTCCTTAACCAGGAGTACGCCACTTTTACTGACGAGGAGAAGAAAGGCTACGCTTATGCCATGGGTAAGGGTGCATACGCGCAAGTAGGCAACGATGCGAGCGCGCCTGCACTGGTAAAGGCCAATCCTGCTTACTGGAACAGGAGCCTGCCTAAGTCAGCCGTTCAGTTCATGTCCTTCATACTACCCGAGAACAAGCAATACCTTCAGCAACATGCTATCGGAGTTGTGGCAGAAGAAAAACAACGGTTGCTACGAAGCGAAGTTTGAAGCTACCCTCGATATCAACGATCTTCCTGCATTAATAGACAAGTAGTGATTATGACCAATGTCATGATGACCGGCAATGGAGTCTCTACGTAGAAAGAAACATGGGGTAAGGCAGATAGTGATATGAATTTGCAGCGTCACAGCACCGTATATTATCGTACCCCTCAGGCACTCGATTTTCAATAATAACGGGTTGTCGATGGCTTGACGATCCTTGTGATGCAGCAACGGCGCGGATCTTCCCAATGTCCATTGTCAAAGTTGCAAGAACTGCGTAATCCCCTGCCCTGATTCCACACCATACATGACATCCACATTGGCCAATTTCGAAGAAAGCGGTTACACCTCTTTAGTATAACCGCTTTAAGTTTTCATTTCTCATCAACGGATGACGCTGAGGCTAGCGGTGGTAATGGATAGCCTGGATGTGGATGTAGTGCCGCAGCAAAGTCCGGCTGCAGTATTGGAAACAGCAGCACGTCAATATTCAGCGTCATGCCTTTATATTTGGTGAGGTCTGTGCTGAGGTTGAAACTTCTGCTTTTGTTGAATGACCCGTACCAGAGGAACGGCGCTACAACGCTTCCATACTCTCCTGTTCCCCCGAGCCAGGCCCTTGCCTCTACCGCACTTAACGATAGGTTATTATGAGAAGAGGCATATGCAGTACCTATCAGGCCCATGGCGTAACCTGAACATTCTACGGTGCCGGTAAGGTTCAGCTTTATGGATTGTGCAGCTGCAGGCAATGCCGTTCTGCTGTTCATCAATCCTGTACTAGAGCATCCGCCGATGATCACGCCAGTGGAGTATGCCCTGAGGGAGCGGTAGCCAAGATCCACATTACCCCCTCCCGCAACGGCACAGTCTGTGTTTTTACTTTGAGAGAATCCCAGGTCCTGGAAGAATGTTCCAGGTATATTCTGGCTGGGGCCGTGCGACGTCGGAGATGGATGGCTAGGAAGTCGGCGTCATTATCCTCTTTTTCCGTTGAAGACCGCAACACCATTGGTAGTACTTTTTTTCTCTACCATGATGGCATAGTCGTCAACAATATTGAAACTGTAACCCGGATATTTCTGCTGCAAGCCGCGAGTAGTTGGTTTAGGTTCACGCCCGCCTCCTGGATAGACCTTCCGAAATGCTCCTTGTGTGCGCTTTTATAATTGTCTAACCCTTTCTTTTTGCCATTATTGTCTTTGACTTTATCTACTTCCTCCAGGTCAGATTTCATTTTATTGAACTTACCCATATCTTTTTTCAGGGCCTGCTCCACGCGTTTGGAATATTTTTCATCGATCTCATTCATGATCTGTTTGATCATGTTATCTTCTGCAGTCTGGGCGTTTACATGGGTTTGCATGAATACGAACACAAGCAGGGCAGCAAAGCCCCTGATCAGCATTGAACTTTTCATTTTTTAGCAATTTTGTTAAGGTGGTCCAACAGAACAAGTTCAATGTATCCACGTCAGGGGAGATATGGCTTCCCTTAAAAGGGATTTTTCAGGAAGCTTAAGGTAAAATTTCCCTGAAGCGAGTGCTGAACCTCTTATTTATATACGCATTAGTATGCTAGAAACGCTGTTGAATGTAAATAGGTAAGTAATAAAAACAGGTCTGCCGACCCGTCCATCGTGGGCTCATTGGTGGAGTAGTCCGCCCAGTCGTCCCAGTAGGTGATGTGTTTGGGTTGGAACATTTTATATTCATCGGGTTCACTGAGGCGGATCTGGAGCATGCCTTCATGGATGGAGCTCCACAGGGGGCCGTCCACCAAACTCCCTTTAATGACCTCTTTTTTTATTCTCCAAAAGGCATGTGAACGTCCAGTGGGAAGTCTGCATTTTCCGGGATACCCGTGATCATACTGGTACCCCAAGGATTGAGGCCCAGCAGCCAGTTCACATGGTCCTGCATCATCGCGTTGTATTTGCGATCGCCCGTCATCTTTTCATACAGGATGGCCTGTGTGGCAACGGCTGCAGCGAAGTTATTGGAACACCACACAAAGAGGTGGCCCACGCCATAATCGTTTTGTTTTGCTTTTGCCAGTATACGGTCAAGGTTATGCGCATAGTACGATGCCATTTTCTTTTTGGTCTCATCGTCCCCAATTTCCCACAACGCATAATGGCCCATGTTCACATATGGATACATCTCGTAGTGTGCAGTGCTGTCTTTCTCCATCCACGAATACTCCGCGATCATGTTCGCATAATGAATGGCATCATCCAGGTATTGTTTTTCACCGGTGGCCTTGTAGAGTTCTGCCGCGCCCCATTCCATGTCATCGGCCCAGGTGTTTTCATTGTAGCGATACGGCGCGCCGAAACTGTTACCCTGCTGGTATCCTTCCCTGGCCTTGCCCAAGGCATACAGTTCTTTCGCATCTTTCAGGCATTGCAGGGCAAAGGCGTGTCCTTGAGATCCTGCTTCCAGATCCTGTAGCCCATGGCCATGGCCGCGCGGACCTGCCGGCCACATTAGACACGCCGGTTGCTGAGCTTTTATATTTGCCCAGTCCCTGCGGTTTGCCATCAGCAAAATATGCAGGACGGTCCTTGTTCACCCCAAACCATAATTGGCCTGGTCTTCATTGGGAAGCTTGAAGCCGAGGTGGTCCCGGTCATCGGCCACCTGGTGGATCAGTTGGTCAGGCGTTGGATGGAGACGATGGATCCAATCCAGCCCCCATTTCGCTTCATCCAGGATATCCGGTATGCCGTTCGCGCCTTTCTGTCCCCATGCATTGTACTCATCCCTGAAGGCTTTCCTGTTCCACTCAAAGGCCTGCATCATGCGAGCCGTTGCATTGGAGCCGGTGATGAGGTATTTCAGCTGGTCGCCCGCATCATGCCAGCCGCCACGTGCATCCACATAACTTTTGTCCGGCAAGTTGCCGTAGAAAGACCTTCCGTCGAGCGGATGGCAAACGGCATCGATGTACGGATTGTAGCCGCACCGCTGCGTTTGCATGAAGTGAACAACGTCTTCGAATATGGAAGGATAGGGGCCGATGTTGAATGTTGGCGACAGGATCCTGCCATTGGCAGATTCGATGCGATATGTTCCGGGTGTAGTGATGTGGCTGAAATCCAGGCTATAGTTAAAGGGGAATGGATCCCAGGGTTGGTTATTGGAAAGCGAGGCCTTTACAGCGGTTTTCGCATTTGTCTGTATTGAACGCAGGATGAAGTTCTCTTTTCTTTTTGTTTTGGAAATGAGCAGGGCTTTTTTGGGCGATGCATTGGTATAGCCCACGAGGTTCAGCCTGATGAACGCCGTACTGTCCTGGCCCCTGGCCATCACTGCTGACAGTAAGAAAATAATGATGGGAAGCTTGCGCATGACTTAAAGTTAGTCAAATGCGCAGGGTCTGGCTACACAATGACATCATATACATTGTTTTTCCTATCATTACGTTTTAAACCACTGCTTATGCGTTTTTACAGGACTCTGGTGGCTGCAAGTATGTTGGCCCAGGTTTTTATTTCACCCGTGAGGGCACAGCAGGACCCCGTGGTTGCTGCTATTGTTAAAGAAGCAACGGAGAACTCCCAGCTCAAACAACGAAGCCATGAACTGATGGATGGCATCGGCCCCAGGCTGGTGGGATCCTCCAAGATGCTTCAGGCCAGCGATTGGGCCATTGCTGCCTATAAGAATTATGGTATCGAGGCGAGGCGTGAGAATTATGGCACCTGGCGCGGGTGGGACAGGGGCGTTACCCACGTGGATATGCTCAGCCCATGGGTGAAGACGCTGGAGGCAACCCAACTCGCATTCTCCCCGGCTACAAAAAAGCCCGTCAAGGCCAGCACGATCATCCTTGCGGATGTTGCGGATTCCGCAGCCTTCCAGCAGTGGCTTCCCAATGTGAAGGGCAAGTTTGTGCTGGTATCCATGCCACAGCCCACGGGCAGGCCCGACTACAACTGGAAAGAGTTTGCAACCAAGGAGTCGTTTGAAAGGATGACCAAGGAAAGGCAGGCGATGACCGATGCCTGGCGTAAGCGCATCTCTAAGACCGGGTACAACAGCAGGCAGCTTGCACAGGCCCTCGAGCGTGCAGGCGCTGCAGGGATCATCGGCAGCAACTGGAGCCAGGGCTTCGGTGTGAACAAGATCTTTGATGCATCAACAAAGAAGATACCTACCATAGATATCATGCTGGAAGATTACGGGCTGATATACAGGCTAACCGAATCCGGTAAGGCACCTGAGTTGAGCATTTTCACACAGTCCAAGGAATTGGGTGAAGTTCCAACATTCAACACGCTGGCGGAGATCAAGGGAACGCAGAAGCCCAATGAATATGTGATGCTGTCTGCACATTTCGATTCATGGGATGGCGCAACAGGGGCAACGGATAATGGTACAGGTACCATGGTGATGATGGAGGCGATGCGCATCCTGAAGAAGGTATATCCCAATCCCAAGCGTACGATACTTGTGGGACATTGGGGCAGCGAGGAGCAGGGGCTCAATGGTTCACGCGCCTTCGTGGAAGACCATCCAGAGATCGTGAGTAACCTGCAGGCCCTGTTCAACCAGGACAATGGTACGGGCCGTGTGGTCAATCTCGGCGGGCCGGCTATGTGAATGCAAAGGATTATTTGGGACGATGGCTTGCCGCAGTGCCGGGAGAGTACAAGGATTCCATCAAGACAAGCTTTCCTGGCTCGCCGGCCGGTGGAGGGTCTGACAACGCTTCATTTGTTGCCGTAGGTGCACCTGCATTCTCATTGGGTTCACTGACATGGTCATATTTCAACTACACATGGCATACCAACCGGGATACTTATGATAAGATCGTGTTTGACGACCTTCGCAACAATGCCATATTAACAGCCATCCTGGTGTATATGGCTTGCGAAGATCCGGAGCGTACATCCACAGAGAAGGCTGTTTTGCCTAATGGCCAGAAATGGCCCGTGCAGGTAAAGGCGAAGCGGCGCGGCGGACAAGATAATTAGGTCGCAGGGAGCAGTTCACAGTTCGCAGTTCGCACCCCTGCGAACTGCGAACTGTCAACTGCGAACAGTTTCCGCGTTCTTATTTGATAGTAAAGTTGCCACTCACCTTAACATAGGGGGTATTGGTGCGGCCGTTGCAATCGCGAACGGAATAGATGTCGCTGAACTTGTCGTCATCTTTCCCATTGTCCTGCACCGAGATGACCGTGTGATTGCCAACAGCATATCCGTGTTTGGTCCAGAAGGCAATCGCTTCCGGGCTGCCGTCAACACTGGTGATCACACCTGTTACCTTGGCCACATTTCCGGTGAAGGTCACGCACTTCACTTCGGCCTTGATCTTGAATTCACCGCCACGCCAGTCGTAATTGATCTTACCGTCAACAGAACCGTCCGCTTTCTGGATGGCATTGATGGAGATCGTTGATTTTGCCATCTCCGTGCTGTTAACGCCCTGTACGCGAATGGGTTCAAGTCCTGTTCCGCCGCCTGTGAGGCTTTTGTTGCCCTGGGCAGATGCTGAGAATGAGAATGCTGTTAAAGCAAGAATAAGTAAAGCCTTCATGGGAAAACATTTTTTCAAATGTATTCAACCGCAATAGAACTTCGCCTACCCCACACCGTTAATTAACCCCGGTCAATTTGTGCTGGTTCATGGTCTTGTACACCACGCTGTCTTTCATCACCCATTTAACCTGCTGCAGTACTTTGATGTCCTGTGCGGGATCTGAAGGAAGGGCAATGATATCTGCATATATCATGTTAAGTAACAGTTATTTGAAGTGTTGTTCGAGGAAGTTAAAGATCTCATTACGAATATGATCTGCGTCAAACATTGGTCCGTAGTGCGGCGCACCGGGAACAACGATGAGTTTTGAGGGAACGCCGGCGAGGGTGAGCCAACTGTTGAGCATGCGCGATTGGGTATTGGGGACGGAGGCATCTTTTTCTCCGTGGATGATGAGAAAGGGAGGATCCTGCTTATCTATGTAGGTGACCGGGCTTGCCCATCTGGCGAGGTCTGGCCTGTCAGTAACTTTATGCCCCAGCAGTATGGTCATGGGTTCATCGGCAGTATTCTTTGATGTATCCGAGGCCATAGCGATCAGGTCAGCAGGGCCATAGAAATCCACCACCGCTTTGATGCTGAATGAGGCCGGCTTTCCATCGGCATAAAAATCACGGACCTTGTTATTAAGGGAGAGTGCCAATAGGGATGCAAGGTGTCCGCCCGCCGAGAAACCCACCAGCGCGAACTTCTGTTTATTGATGCCGTAGCGCGAAGCGTTGTTGTACAGCCATTGCAGGGCCTGGTTACAGTCTTGCAGCTGTGCGGGAAATGCCTTGGTGGTTGAATGCCTGTAGTCAATGGAAGCGAAGGCATATCCCTGTTCAATGAAGCCTTTCACCGTCTGCTTCATATAACCCATATCGGCATACTTGTCATTCATCATCCATGCGCCGCCGTGCACCCAGATCACCAGTGGCATACCGGGTTTGGCGTTTGGAGGCAGGTAGATGTCCAGGCGGTGTTTGGCCAGTGTGTCGTTGGCATAGGCGATGTTTTCGTGGAAGATGGTGCCGGAGGGGAAGAGATCTTTTACGGGCGACTGCCCGAGGGCGTTCAGGGTAAAGAGCAGGGCGATGATGGCGATGCTTGATCTTTTCATGAGGATCGTGTTAAGAACGAAGGATTTTTTCCATGGCTTTTCCTTTGGCAAGTTCATCAACAAGTTTATCGAGATATCGAACCTGTCTGGTCAACGGGTTTTCAATTTCCTCTATCCTGTATCCGCAAATCACACCGGTGATCCGGTTGGCATTGGGATGAATGTTGGCTTCGCCGAAGAAGGTCTGGAAACTGGACTTGTCAACCATATGCGCCAGAACCTGTTCTTCCGTGTATCCCGTGAGCCAACAGAGCACCTGGTGCAGCTCTTCTTTTGTCCTTCCCTTTTTCTCCACTTTGGTAAGGTAGTGGGGATATACAGACGCAAAGGTCATTTTTGCAATACGTTCATCCTGTTTCTCCTGGTTGGTCATGCGCTCAGTTTGATGCCTATGAAGTTAAGGATGTTTAGACGTATAAGCTTTACCTTTGGCCCAACAGAAAATCACTGATAAGTAGCACTATGGAACCCGTACAACTCGCTGATATCCTCATGGAGATCGCCAATAACTTCATCAATGTTTCCCTTGAACACGCGGACGAGGTGATCAATAAGTCGTTAGGCACCCTGGGCAGGTTCACACAAACGGACAGGGCATATGTTTTCAATTATGACCTGGAAAACCAGACATGCAATAATACGCACGAATGGTGCGCAAGCGGTATAGAACCACAGATAGATCAACTGCAGAATGTTCCCCTGGGTGAGATCACGGATTGGGTGAATACGCATTTTGCAGGTAATAAAATGGTGATACCGGATGTGATGGCTTTAGAGCCCGAGAGCAGGCTAAGGCAGGTGCTGGAGATGCAGGACATTAAAAGCCTTATTACCCTGCCGATGATGGACGGGGCTGTGTGCACCGGATTTGTGGGCTTTGATTCCGTAACAGATTATCACACCTATTCTGAAAAAGAACAGAAATTACTGCAGTTGTTCGCACTGATGCTGGTAAACCTGAATAACCGCATCAATACACAGACCCAGCTTAACCAGGCTATTGCAAAGGCAGAGGCGGCTAACCAGGCCAAGTCTGAATTTCTGGCCAACATGAGCCATGAGATCCGTTCACCTTGCACGGTGTGATCGGTTTCACTGACCTGCTCCGCAATACGGAGCTCAGCAGCGTACAGAAGCAATACGTAGAGCACGCCAATGCGTCTGCAGTTTTGCTGCTTGGTATCATCAATGATATTTTGGATTTCTCCAAGATCGAAGCGGGAATGATGGGCCTGGATATGGTGAGGACGGATGTCCGTGCAGTGATCCAGCGGGCCGTCAACCTCTTCCGGTTGCCGGCAAAGAATAAAGGGCTCCAGTTACAGATGTCAATGGACGTGGACATACCCAAGTATGTGGTGATCGATCCATTGCGCCTGCAGCAGATCCTTACCAACCTGCTCAGTAATGCCGTCAAGTTCACGCACAGGGGCGAAGTGGAACTGCGTGCCCATTTTGAGGCCGTGGAGGGGAAAAGGGCAGGCTCCTGTTTGAGGTAAGGGATACGGGCATCGGGATAACAGATGAACAGAAAGAGCGCCTGTTCCGCGCGTTCTCACAGGCTGATACGTCTACCACCCGGAAATATGGTGGCACGGGCCTGGGCCTGATCATATCTGACATGATCGCAGGACTCATGGGCAGCAAGATCAGGATCGATAATTCTTCCAGCTCTGGCACAACCTTTTATTTTGAGTTGATGGTGGAAATAGGAGAGGAGGATAAGGAGGAGAGAGCATCATTTGTACCTGTTGATGACGTTGATGGCAGGCCATCGATCCCATACAAGATCCTGATCGCTGAGGACGTTGAAATGAACCGTTTGATGATCAATGCGCAGATCAAGTTATTGTATCCCCATGCTGAGGTAGCGTTGGCCGAGAATGGTAAGGAGGTGGTGGAGAAATACCGTGAGGCATTACCTGACCTGGTGTTGATGGATCTTCACATGCCGGAGATGGACGGCATAGAAGCCACCAGGATCATTCGCCAGATAGAGGGTGCGGGTAGTGAACGTACACCCATCATTGCCCTGACCGCTGACGCTTTTGTGCAGCAGAAAGAGCGATGTCTTGACGCAGGAATGGATGAGTTCCTGACCAAACCGCTCGACTCAAGTAAACTGGACAGCGCACTGAAAAGGTTCCTTAAGGCCTAGTTGTTCATTTGCCGGGCTTCAGTGTTTGAATCTCTTTTGCGGTTTTCATGATCTTATCCTTGCTGAAGTAAGCAGGGAAATATTTGTCTTGCGCCCAGAGTTTGAAAAGGTTGGAGAAATAGGGGGAGCGGGGATCGGCCGACTGCCCCGGGCTGTTGATCATCAGCGTCCGGTCCCAGTCTTTGGTATCCACCACTATCCTGAAGCTGGCGCCGTGTTTCTGGTTGTCTGCATTGCTTGTGGCACCAGGGGTATGTCCGTAGCCCCCGCGGGAAGCGGCCCCAGTACATGTTCCGGTAGCAGCGGATTCTTCAGGGTGACGTGTTTGAATTTGGGCTGGCCGTAATGCCACTGGCGCATATCGGGCCCCAGTTTCTTCTCCAGCTCCCGCACTGCCGCAACAAAGCATTCCTTCAGGAATTCATCCCTGTCCAGGTTTTTTACAGCGCCGAAGTTGATGACGGGTTCTTCCAGGTGCTGGAGGATGCGTGACAGCTGAAGTGTTATGTACGGCCTGATAGGCTCAGGAACAGAAATTCGTTTAGCCCTTGCCGTTATTTCCCTTTCCCACATGGCATATATGGAGGCCGCAATACTGTTGGCTTCTAATCTGTGGTCCCATGCCAGAAGTTCGTCTTTTGCTTTGGCGGCCTGTCCTTCCGGTACATTGATGTTGCGGAGTTTAGGTACAAGTGTCCTGGCAGGAAGGGAGGTGTAGTCGTGTTGCAGCGCTGCCATTTCCTCCAGGTTATGTTTTGGCTTGTTGGCCAATACTTCCCTGATCCTGTTGCCGCGGAAGGGTCGGCCCAGGAAGAGCCAACAAACTGCGGGTAGGCATAATCGTTAGGCGTAACGTTCTCATTGGCGGTTGCGAGGAATCCGTTTTCCGGGTTGAGTTTGTGCGGCCTCTGCCTGATGGGCAGGAAGCCTGTCCATTCATGCCTGCCATCACCCGGAATGGGTACGTAACCGCTATATCCATTCCTTATGGGTGTGATGCCCACTACCTGCCATCCGGTATTTCCGGTCTTATCGGCCCAGATCATATTTTCGCCCGGCATGTGTCCGAAGGCGCAGGCATTGCGGAATTCTTCCAGTTCTTTGCCTGGTCAATGCGCAGGGAGGAAAGATAGGGCGCGCCGCCGGGCTCCAGCCAGCCGCATCGCAATGCATATGCTTTATGCAGGACAGTGTCAATGAAGGTGATGGGTCCATGGATGGTGAAGTGGAGATCAATGATCTCTGCTCTTGCATTCTTCACGCGGATGGTATCCCTGCTCACCCTCATCCTCACCCACTCACCCTTGTATTTGTAAAGCGTGGGTCCTTTGGATCGATGTCATAGACATGGATATCCTCCGCGTCTGTCTCCGCGATCGTGAGGCCCCAGGCACCGTGTTCATTATGTCCGATGGAAACGCCGGGAATGGTAGGCTCTCCGGCGCCTGTGACATTCCAACCGGGAGCGTTCAGGTGAACAAGGTAGCGCAGGGAGGGCAGGCTGATCTTACGGTGCGGGTCATTGGCCAGCATGGGAAAGCCGGATGCAGACCTTGCACCACTGACGATCCAGTTGTTGCTTCCATCTCCATCCCTGGGCTCTGCAAGAGCGGGCTCTTGCAGCGTCAGTTCTTTTTTGTAGGCGGCGTATGGGCCGAGGATGTCTTTGTCCAGCATTTCGCGGGAGATGGATGGATCCAGGGCAAGTGAAGGCGTGTATGGGTGTAGCCAGAGCAATTCCTTGACCATGTTGGTATCTGACCTAACGATGGCGCGGGCGATATCGAGTTCCTGTGTGGCGTTGTACATGATGGAAGCGTGGCGCGACACAACCACCTCCGGTGTCCACATGCCCGGCAGGAGGTTGAGTTTTTTGAATTCAGGCGGCAGGTTGCCGGGGTTCCTGAGTGCTTCGCGTATATAGGCGTTGACGCCGTCAGTGAAAGCGCTGATGATCTTATCACCTTCAGGGTGATAGTGCTTAAGGTCTTGCTGCAGGTTGCCGCGGTAGCGGAAGAGCCTGGCGCCATGATCCCGCTTGACCTGCGCCGGGCCCAGGATCTCGGCGAGTGTACCCGTGGCCTGCCTGCGCCATATCTCGAACTGGAACAGCCTGTCCTTCGCTGCGCAATAGCCTTGCGTGAAGAAAAGGTCGTGCTGGTTCTTTGCATAAATATGATTCACACCAAATGAGTCCCGCACCACTTCAACCGGAGCCTGCAGTCCTTTGGCCTGGACGGTGAACTTTGTCTGGCATTGCAGGGAAACGGGGGATAAAAGCACAAGTAAATGTGCCCACAAGAGAGCCTTTCTCATGCCCATGAATATACTTACTTACGGGGAAACCTGGTTGCAGCAAACCTGCCAAGGTAAGTGGCAATGATGGTTGGAACAGCCATCAGCAGGTACATGGCAAGTTCGAAAGGGATCAGGTTATGACTGCCCTTATACAATCCAGCCTCAAATATTGCAGTAACAGGGAAGACAGCACAGGCCGCTACGCCGGCCAACAAAGGATTCACGCGGTGAAGAAACCTGCGAGGAAGCCTATTGTGCATAGGAAAACATTGGATAAGATGGTATAGTTGTTCCGGAAAAATGAAGAGTAATGGTATTCTCCGCTTTGTGGTGCCGGTACCGTCTGTATAAAACTTGAAAGGTAAAGGATGAGCGCACCGGCAAGGGCCATAGCGATAAGCAGTATTACACGGAAGGCGGTTGTCTGTTGAGCTGGATCAGGTTGCATACTGGTGTTTATGTCTGTTGATCAATATACAGGTAAATGTGGTTACAGTCAAGTGGAGTTCACCTACCTGAACCTGCCCATGATGCTGAAGTAGATATTGTCCTTGACGTGTTTGAATCCCTGGTGGTCAAGCTTTTTCTTTGCCGCGTCATCCAACACGGCGGGATCAAATGCTACAAGGGTATAATATTTCCTGTCAAGGAACGGATTGCCCACGGCAACGGACCTGAAGGAAAGAAAGGTGACCATGGAGCGGGCGCCGAAGTGGTATAATTCATCACGGCCAGCCAGATACTTTTGATCTCATACATGTCCCTGTAGAGCTGGCGAAGCTTGATGGTGTCATATCCGAAGGCCAGGACGGTTTCCCTTATGGCATCATCGCGCAACTGGTTGGTGAGTGCATAGCGGACGGTGTCTGTGAACACATCGAGGCCTATTTTGGAATAGTCCCTTTCGCTGAAGCCAAGATTGAAGGGATGGTGACGATAGAGGTCTTCGTAGTTGCTGAGGATGGCCTTGATCTTATCCTCGTTCTGCAGGTAATATTTCGCAGATTTTTTCTCCCGCATGGATACGCAGGATGTGAGTAGGAAGAGGGTCAGTATAGCGGGGATATACTTCATGCTTTATTCAACCTTATGATCCCGAAAGTCATTTTTTTGATGCGTTTATGGCTCATGATCTCCAGGGTCTTCAAGCCGTAGTCCCAGTACGTGAATACCACCGAGCCTTTTTCTTCCCGTATATCATAGAGGATGATGAAGTGGGTAGGGGCGCGGAGGGTGAAGATCCTGAACTTGCTGGGGTGGAGGTATTTGCTGTTCACGTATAGGACCACGGTGCCTTTGGTCAATTGGTCTTGAAGGTAGGGCACGAGTTCCTTGACGCCGGGCCGGATCAGGTCCGTTCCTTTGGCGCTGACCTGGTAGTTGCCGAGTTTTTCGGCCATGTTGTTGAACTTGCCCAACGTACAGGCGGCCCATATCAGGTTCTCATCGCCGGGTTTGTATTTCCGGTCAATATTCATGTAGGATTTAAAATGATCCGGGAGCGACATCAGCCAGAGCTGGTCTGCCGGGTTCACTTCGAGCTTGCCTTTCCCCTCCAGTGCCGCGGCATTTTGCCTTATTGACGATGAAGGTTTGATCAGTTCGCCATTAATGGCGGTTTCGCCTTGGGTGTATAATTCCAGGATATGTTTGACGTACAGGTGGGGCTGGTCCCTGCAGAGGATCACCGATAGGGCAGAGTATCCGCAGAAGTTGGTGTTGTGCCCCTGGTAGATCTTTTCAGGGTGTTGAATATTGGTCTTGATATTATGGTAGAAAGCAGCAGGAGCTACATGGGGCCAGAATGGAGAAGCCTTAGTGGTGTCAAAGGCCTCCAACAGTGCCAGTGCAGCCTTCATATTTTCAGGCACCTGCGCTTGCATGTACTTGCAGGTGAGGATGAAAACAGATATCAGCAACCACTTCCTCATTTTTTTTCCCTTGGCGGGCTTATCAGTTTTTTGATGTCCAGGGCGCTGACCTGTTTTTTCCCTTTCGGCGTAAGGAAGGGCCCATAGACATGGCTGATGATACCCGATATGTATATATGTTTTATATTGGAATAGCCACGGTCAGCATCGTACATATCATAATATACTACCCACTGGGTCATGGTGTTGAGGTACATGAAGATCACCCGTTCGAAATCCTTTTCATCCAGTATTTGCTCGTTCAGAAGCCCAATCTTCACCATATTGGTGAGCGGTACTTCATGATGGCCTGGTTCCTTTTTTTACCGTCGTGAATCCTGTTCTTCAGTTCCAGTTGGCCGGGGCTGAGGACGGCAAGGAAGAGTATGGCGCATCGGTATTCAAACTGAACGTCCATGGCGGCGCTGATCAGCAGTACCACGTGGGACATGGAGTTTCCGTCATAGTACTCCTTCAGGTCCGTGCGCAGCGCGGCCAGCCTGGTTTCGTATTCATCCAGGATAGCCATGAACAATTTGTCCTTGGTGGCAAAATGATTGGTGATCCTGCCTTTGGGCATATCCATTTCCTTGGCAAGATTGTCCAGGGTCAGGTTCACGCCTTTTTCGTTGAAAATGCGCCTGGCCGTATCAATGATATAGTTACGCGTAAGCTGCCCCTTCGGAAGTTTTTTTTCCATCTAAAAATAAAAATAATATTTTTTTTATTACCTTTACTATTCCGGGAATAGTCTATCCTCTGAAGCAAATTTCATTGAATTCCATTATTAACAACTAAAACATTTGATCAAAATGTCTGTGAATGCGCTTTTTGACCTTACAGGCAAGGTGGCCATTGTCACGGGAGGTGGGAATGGCATTGGTAAAGCCTGTTGCGAGATCTTGTCCAAGGCGGGTGCGGCCGTGGTGGTGAGCGACCTTAAGCTTCCGGATGCGGAGGCGGTGGCCTCGTCCATCAAGGCTGCTGGCGGAAAGGCCGTTGCTGTGGCCTGTAACGTGACCAGGGATGAGGATCTGGTGACCCTCAGCGAAACAGCGGTAAAGGAATTTGGCGGGGTAGACATCCTGGTGAATAACGCCGGCGGCGGTGGCGGTGGCCGGGAAAATCCTTTCAAGATCAGCGTGAGCGATTTTGAATGGGTGTTCAAGCTCAACGTGTTCAGCGCATGGAGGCTGAGCCAGCTCTGCGTGCCTCTTATGAAACAAAGGGGCTATGGCAGCATCATCAACATCACCTCCATGAGCAGTATCAATAAGAGCCCCAATATGAGTGCCTACGCTGCATCCAAGGCTGCACTCAACCATATGACCTGCAACCTCGCGCATGATTTCGGCCCGGAGGTCAGGATCAATGCAGTCGGGCCGGGCGCTACCAAGACCGCTGCTCTTGCTTCGGTGCTGACGCCCGAGATAGAGAAGACCATGCTCGCGCATACGCCTATTAAAAGACTTGGAGAAGTGGAAGACATTGCCGGTGCGGTACTCTATTTCGCAGCTCCTGTTTCTGAATGGGTGAGCGGCCAGGTCATCTTCGTGAATGGCGGTGGCGTTCAAACCCTTGATTAATCAATCCAAAATGTTCAACGTATGAAATCATTACAGGAACTCTTTTCATTTGAAGGAAAAGTGATCATCATTACCGGCGGTGCGGGTGCTATTGGTGGTGCGGCCGGACATCTCTTCGCATCGCTGGGTGCCAACATCGTTATCTCTGACCTCAATGAGGATGGCGCGAAGTCCCTGGCTGCTGAGATCGAGAAAGAATCAGGCAGGGCAACACTGGGAATCAGGACGGATGCAACAGTGGAAGCAGACCTGGAAGTGCTGGTGAACGAGACACTGAAAAAATTCGGCAAGATCTCCGGCCTGATCAACAACGTGGGTTGGGGTGCCAATACACCACTCTGGGAATCCAACTCAGACAAGATGGTGAAGTCTTATCTCCTCAACACCGTTGGCGCCTATAACCTGACCAGGCTCTGCATGCCCCACCTCAAAAAAGAGGACAATGCGTCTGTAGTGTTCTCGGGTTCCATGGTAGGCGTTACGCCTTCTCCCGAATTCATTGAATACAGTACCGCCAAGGCCGGTCTGATGAACATGGTCCGCAGCATGGCCGTGGTGTCAGGCCCCGAGGTCCGTTTTAATACCGTACTCATAGGTTCTGTAGACAATGGAGAATCCACCCTAAAGGCCGGATATACCAAGGAGATGCTGGAAGCCCTGGCGAACATGTTCGTCATGAAGCGCCGCGGTGCGCCCATCGAGATCGCCTACGGTATGATGTTCCTGATGAGTAACGCTGCGCGCTGGATCACAGGCATTGACCTGAGGATCGATGGGGGCGGCTCCTTCAAGAGCAAGATGCCAAGAACTGATCGATACACCTATAGGGTCGATGATCAGTGGTCATCGACCCTATCCTAAAAAACGAGCAACATGAGATCCTTGTTCTTTGTGTTTGGGCTTTTGTTGTGTTTATCATTGTTTGCCCAACAACCAGCTGATCCCCGCTCATTCCCGATACAGCCACAGTTCGCAGAAGGTTTGCCCGTAAGGCAGGTCATCATCGTCATGGAGAAAAATGGCGTTAAGCAGCTTGCCGACTCTGCTGAAACAGATGCTTTTTATAGGGCATTCCAACTTAAGCCAGGCGCGCAGTTCAGACAGGCATTTGCAGAGAAAGCTATTCAAACCATAAACAGCCGGCCAGAGATCAGGACATCCAGCTACACGTTGTACAACGGTTCATATGCAGATCCCGTGTTGATGGTGGTGGATGTTGTTTTCCTGAAGCCGGGTGAACATAAGGTTATAGACGATAAAAAAGGGATGGGCAAGACCGGCGCATTGAGGGACTTCCCCTTGCTGCTTCAATCAAAGCAGGCCCAGTTGAGTTTTATCCTGAACGGTGGAACGGGGATCTACAATGAGAACAACGGACTGTTTGCAAAAGGTGAGGATTTCACCAAGGGGAACCCCATAGCCACCAAGCCCGCCGGGAAGGGCGTTACTTTCTGGGGCGAGGCATACCTGGAGCCCGGTATTTCAGCCATCACGCAGCTGGGGCATTCCAAGACTTATCTATATGGTGCAGGATCCGTGTTGATATCGGGAAGGAATACCACGGATATTTACACGGAGGGGGGAACTTTATACGCTGCATTTGAAAGGCTATACGCGGGTGTATTGTTTACCGGCCTGGGTAAGGCCAAACATACGAACATTGATATCTCTGCAGGCCGGCAGTTCTTCCAGCTCAACGATGGTTTCCTGATCTCGAAGTTTTCCGGTTCTGCAAATGCGGGCGAAAGGGGCAGTGTTTACCTCAACTCCAGGACAACGTTCCAGAAAACGGCACTGGCGAAATTCCACTCCGGTAAATGGCAGGCACAGGCCTTCTTCCTGGAGCCACAGGAGCTTTTCAGGAACAGGCAGTCGAACACCAATTATACAGGTGCCAGCCTCATGTTCAATGACAACAAGACCATAGATGCGGGCATTGCATATATACAGGTTACCGGAGGCACATCAAAGTACGGAACACCTTTTGGGAACATTGGGAAGAAAGGCATGTATATCATCAACCCCAAGCTCTGGCTACAGGACATTGCATCAACAGGGTTATTCCTTAGATCCGAGTACGCATTCCAGGGACATCACAGCGCAGACATGCGATCCAATGCCTGGTATCTTGGCGCCGGGATCAGGAAGAACAAGTGGAAGTACAAGCCTTCACTTTATTACAGGTATGCTTTCATGAAAGGCGATGATAGCACTTCCCGCCAATATGAGCGTTTTGATCCCATCCTTACAGGAGGATTGGGCAATTGGGTACAGGGCATTGATTTCCGGAAGGTGAACGGCAGTGGAAATATCATCAGTCACAGGATAGAAGCCAAGGCCAACCTGAGCAGGAGTTTTGAAGCGTCGATAGATTATTTCATCTTAAAAGCACATACGCTTTCCAATACCGGCTCACTTGCTCCCATTGCGAAGCTGAAGGATAAGGATTATGGTCATGAAGTCACACTGACCACCAGGTATTTCCTGAGTTCCCATTTCATGCTGTTGGGTGTATTCTCTTATGCAGAGCCGGGAGATGCCATCAAGATGGCTTTCAGTGAGGGGGTGCATCCGTGGATGTCCGCCCAACTGGCATTATTCATGTTCTTCTAAAAACTGATCCATATGAGCACAAATTCACACTTGGTAAAAGGCGCGTTTGCCAACGCCATCATCAACGCGGTCATCAACGGTGCCATTTATTGGTTCCAGGTCAAAGATGAGGACAAGGTGCTGTTGACCGATAACCTGATCTCTTCAGATAAGCATACTGTTTTCTCAGGCGCCGTGATACTGGCCACCACGCTGGCCTTCATCCTCAGCAGCATCGCCTACTTCACTACTAAAAAAGAAGGCAAGCCCCCGTATTTCCCGGGCATCTTCCTGCTGGCACTGAAGAACGCCGTATTCGCATTTGGTATAGTTACCATTTTAGGGATCCTGATACAGCGCTATGCGGGATCACTGGAGATAACACCCCTGGCAGCCACAGTGGTTACGGGAATAATTGGTGGTGCTGTTGCCGGCGTGGTGGATTACCTGACCAAGAAACATTTATGATGTGTGACAAGGAAATGATGTTGGGCCCGAGGATAAGCGCGGAAAGAAGGGAGAAGCTTGTGCAGGCGGTGAAGGATCATTTCGTGATCAACAAGCCCTATCTCAGGCCGGATTATTCCCTCCAGCAACTTTCCGATGACCTGGGCATCTGTTACCAGTACGTTTCATTTGTGATCAACCATTGCATGGGCATCACATTCAAGGACCTGTTGAATTCCTATCGCGTGGCGCACGTCATGAAGCTGATGGAAGAAGAGGAGGCAGACCTCTACACTTTGCAGTGGCTGTCCAGGAGATCGGGCTTTGGATCCAGGACAACTTTCTTCCGTGCTTTTCAACGCATCACAGGGCATTCCCTTCTGAATATCGCAGGGTTCCGCATAGGTGAAGCGAGTATACTCACTCGACTCGACCTTCCGAGTCTGCGCCGGTGCTCCGCTGCCGTTTAGACTTTACGGTGTTGCTGCCAAAGTTGAGCACATAAGTGAGTACGTAGGTCCTTTTAGCGCCACGCATGGAGAACCAGCTGCTCCAGGATGCTTCAGCGCCTGTGAACCGGTAGAGGCCGGTCATGAACAGGTCATGAATATTGAATTTGATGGTACCGCCCTTATTGAATTTTTTCTGTCCGCCCACGGCTGCCGTCCACACAGGCTTCATCAACCACCTGCCCATGAGGCCCCCGGTGTTGTAATTGAAATTGCCTTCAAGGCCCCAGCCTTTTTTGAAACTGAAATTCTGGGTGCTGCTGAACTGGGCGTTCTTTGAGCTCAAGAAGATATCCCTCTTACTCGCCTTGTCCCTGACTTCCTGGTATTGACCCGTAAGCACATTCTGCATTCTCCACCATTCAGTGACCTTGACCGGGATGGACAGGGACATGCTTGTTGTTTTCATGCTTTCCATATTGATGGCGCCTACAACGGAGATCCCCGTGACCGTGTCTACGGTTGCCTGTACACCGCTGATGGGGTTCTTGTCATAACTGTAGCTAAAGGTTGCCGCCATAGACTTGAAGGCGTAGTTCATTGTGAGATTATCCGTCAATGCTGGTTGCAGTGCGGGATTGCCGGAGAAGAAAGTATAGGGGTCAAAGAAAAGGACAAACGGTGCGAGTTGGTTGAAGGTAGGCCTTGTTATCCGCTTTGCGTACGCAAGACTGATGCTGTTGTTGTCATTGATCCGGTGTGAGAGCGATGCCGTTGGGAAGAAGTTGCCATATTTCCTGTCAACCACCTTTTCGCCATCCTGGTTTTCAAGCAGGGAGCGTGTATGTTCAAACCTGAGGCCCAATTTGGCAGATGTTTTCTGTGAAAGGGTAAGGGAGAATGCTGCGTAACCTGCCCATATCACTTCATTGAGTTTTGAATTGTTGGAGAGGGAGGAGTCTGTATGCCATTCACCTGACCGGAGGTTCTGCACGGCAACATTGTTATTGAACTTATACGATCCGGCTTTCCAGCCGGCTTCCATGTTGACTGATTTATTCAGTTTCACTTCGTAGTCCATCTTGGCGATGTACATATCTATCGGTGTTGTTTTGCTGCTCCTGGTTTCCCAACTGCCTACATGCTGGGTTTTACTGAATATATTGTTGGTATAGGTGGAAGGGTTCTCATCGAAATAATGTATCCTGTCCACATCGGCATTCAGTTTGCCCGCTTTGGTGAACTGATGGCTGATGTTAAGGTTGATGCCGTAGTTTTTCCAGTGGTTCAGTTCCTTGTTGTTGGAGATCACCAAAGTATCCGGACTGTTGGGGACCACCCTGTTCATGGTATTGAGGGCATCCATTTCCCATCGGGTATCATACCCTGAAATAAGGAAACCGGCCACTGTCTTTTTTGTAAGCTGGTAGTCCAGGCCGATCCTCCCGAAATGGTTGGTTTGCGTGCCGATGCGTTCTGAGTTGGTGAATGAGCTTGTTGTGATGCCGTTGTTGGTGATGTCCCTGTAGATATTCAGGGTCTGGTGCATAGGGTCCCTGCTGAAGGAATAGTTGCCGAAAATATTCAGCCTGCCTTTTCTGTGGTTGATGTCAACGGCAGTGTTGTACAAGGGTTTGTTACGATAACCCGCCCCCAGTGTCAGCGATCCATTGGTGCCGTCATTGGGATTTTTATTGAGTACGATGTTGATATAACCGGCGTTGCCCTCGGCGTCAAGGCTGGAAGGTGGTGTGGTGATCAGTTCAATTTTATCTACGCTTGATGAACTCATTCCGGCGAGCATTTGATAGATGGCTTCCGGAGGCATATTGGTGACCTTGCCATTGATCATTATACGCACGCCGGATTTCCCGGACAAGGACAACGAGTTGTTCTGCCGGCTTACGAGAACGCCGGGAGACCTTTCCAGAACATCCAAGATGGACAGCCCTGCGGAGGTGATGCTGCTCTTTACGTTCACCACCATCCTGTCTGCCTTTACTTCATACAAGGGCTTCCTGGCTACCACTACCACTTCGCTCATTCCGCTGGCCGCTTTGCTGATGGACACGGTGCCGAGGTCAGTACTTTCCCCTTTCACTACCACCTGCTTACTGGTTTCCTCATACCCGATATATGAGAAATCGATACGATATGAGCCGAAGGGGATATTCCGGATGGCAAACCTTCCTTCCTTGTCCGTGAATGTCCCTTTGAACATGACCGTATCATCAGGCCTGAATAGAAGTACGTTAACCGCGGCGAGGCCCTTACTGTCTGACCCGTCAACGATCCTTCCCTGTATCTCCTGGGATTGGGCAGGGAGGGCAGACATTAGGAAAAATAGAAATGCAATAACATTAGGGAAATTCCCTGTTGGGTTTACTGAGGGACAACGTTTCATGTTGGGATTTTTAGGGTGAAATGAACGTTGCCTTAACCGTGAGTTCTTCGGGGGGATATAGGTAAGCAATAGGTGGTGCAGTAAGCCGTGAATGTAGGCAGACTGCCAGCCGGGGGCTTTCTCAAAACGGACAATACCTTTTGGAAACCGGACAATACCATATACCAATTTTGTGGGATAGGCAGGATCGTACAGATAGTATAGTTTTCCTGCGGCAAAAAGGCTCCAGCCCTCTTCTAAAATGATCTTCATGAAACGATTCCTGATCTCAGCATGCTTTATTTTCTCAGTCCTTCTATCCGTTGCCCAGACCCCAAAGCCCGATCCTGGAATGATAGAGGATATCAAAAAAGAGATCGTTGAGCTGGAAGAAGACCTAAAGCAGGCCGAAAAGGATGACCCGAAGAGGCTGCGCAGATCAGGAAACAGATCGCCATGTATAAGGGCATGCTGGCCAATTTTGAGAAGCCAAAGCAGCCCGCGGTAAAGACCGGTGCAAGTCCGGAACTAAAGAAGTCACTTGCCTATTCTCCCATCACCCCCGTAGCGATCAGGCAGCCCGTAACTGCACCCGCCCCAGGGCAGGATAAGGATATCTATTTCTGGTACAGGGGCAAAAAGGTGAACGATAGTACATTGGTTACCCGGAAGGGTATGCTGGTTCAATATTCAAAGAAGAAGCAACTCCTGATCGTGGAGCCTGAAAAAAAGCGGGACAGTTTCTTTATCAGGACGTCCACTGAGATCGCCCTCAACCAGGAAAGGAAGGACGCGTTGGTTGCCAAGGTGCGGAAGATGACCAATGGGTTCACATATTATATGAACATGGTCCATACGGTAGCGGAGTATGACGATCTTGCGGCGCGCTATGCATCGGCTGTCGATAATACCTTTTCATTCAATAATTCCGGGTCACTGGGTGTCATTTCTGATCATGAAAGGCAGGATGTGGCCAGCAATGGGCCTCAGCGGGAAAATGACATGAACCCCACGGATATGCTGGAATGGATGAAGGCTGAGATCCGCAAAGCCAACCAGCGGTTCCAGCAGCTCGCCCCGGCGGGTAGTTTTCCGGCTCCCCCAAGAAGGGACCTGGGTCTTTGTGGACAGTGTGATACCAGCGTTCTGGCCCGGCAGCGCAAACTGGATGAGCAATGGGAAGAAGAATACCAGGGAAGAGAAAGGGCCATTCTTCGTGATCTTTTATCAGCGATGCGGGAGGTACAACTTAAAGAGGATACCGCCACGGCGAGAGCCGTGAACAGTGACTTCGTCGCCCTATGCCAGAAGATCTCAGACAGGATGGATGAGAAGGACAGGATACTTATACAGCGTGCCGGAATGACTTCAGTATGCCCATGCTATAACGCCTGTAATTCTGGGTCATGAACGGCAGAAGCAATTGCTGGGATTGTCGGAGGGGTCAGCGAGCTTCGTGATGGAATACATGAGCCGGCTGGCGGATGTTTACAAGAAATACTATAATGAGCAAGTTGCGGCCAAGAACCACGATTACGTCCTTGACCTGCCTGCACACCTGGGTATGGAGCGGCAGAAGCAATTGCTCGGCATGGCAGGCAACAGTGATGATGACGTTTTTGGGAAGTATTTGCAGTATAACCGTTTTGCCATCACCATGGATGTAGATTTCGTTGTAGAAGAAGGTGATCCTAAAGATTTTGAGACCCGTTATACCGGGACAATGGTGATGAAGGAAAAACAGTATGTGATGCTGATCCGGGACAGTTGCCGGTTCAGGATGTATCCGCTCAAGGATCTTGAGAAACTTAAGGTGGACGATGTTTTGCTCGAGTTCACAGTGGGTGGCGGGCAAAAGACCTACACCGATGATGAGGGAAAAAAGAAGACGGTCTCTTATTCCGGCCCTCCTACATGGTATATCAGGTTTCCTGATACGCGTATACATTTTTGCGCAGATGGCAGGCCTGACACTATGTACCTTAGCAGCTTTTTACCCAGTCAGACCAATGTGGAAGCGTATAGGCCTGAAAAAGTCAGTTCTGTGTACAAGGGCTCCATGGGACTTGTTGCCAACATGATATGGTTGGGTTTTGAAAAGGGAGATGAGAACAATGACCTCCTGGTGAACAGATCCTATGATGCATTGGGAGCCGTAACAAAATGGATGTCAACGCCTGATCCCGGAGACCCGCTGGGTTCCTTGAGGAATTCATATGAGGGGTGGAGGGAAACGCACAATGCAGGCATAGTTGACATTGCGAAGAACATGAATACCGACAAGGCAACGGTAGTTTTTCAATCGGCCAGTCGGTCAACCGTAGTTACGGATACCCATGTTGACACCAAACGTGGCAACGAAGACTGGACCATCAAACGGGGCCTCACTGGCCTGCGCATCGTTCATGAACCTGTTGTCAAATAGTTATTTACGCATCACCTTGTACATCTCACTCATGATATGCAGGTGCGGTGCAGTGAGGATGGCAAGCCCAATGAAAGCCGCAAGCAGCGGGAATTGGATGTAGCCGGTGAATAGTACAAGTATTACGAGTATTGCAATGCCTGCGATGGCCAGCAGGGAGTAGGGCAGCAGCTGATTGACCATCCACTTCCACGAGATACGCCCTCCCCTTGATGCAGACAGGTGATTCCGGATGCTGGAGAGGGCGGTCAGGGAATGCCAGCATCCAAAGTAGAAGGCGAATGCCAGCGGAAGAGGAAGAAGTACAACTATAGAAATGATTGAAACGGTCTGGTATACAATCGTGCGATTGATCCGGGGTTCGATCCTCTGCTTTCTGAGATAGGCCACTGTCATCAGGCATAATGCCATGAATGGGCCACTTACTATTATTATGCGGTTCAGCAGGGGCTCCATCAACAGGTTTAAAGCAGTTGTATCGGCGGCAGACAGTTGGGCTATCAGGGGAAGGATCTCCGCCCTGTGCGCAACAACCATGGCACTCAGGATGAACAGTCCATACAAGGTTTGCAGGATGAAGGGCTTCACGGGCCCGGGTGAATCTTTGAGCGGCAGGTCAGTTTCCCCGAAATGAAAGGCTGAAAGAAGGAGAAAGATGACAACCGATAACGACGGAAACAAATACCAGCAGATACCGAATAAAGCCATCCTGGTGAAATAGCTCAGGTAGAATGAAAATGCAGAGAATTTCCTTGAAGTGAGGGCGTGGTTCTTTTTTGCCACCAGGTGATCCAACGCTCCGTGCGGTATCCCCGTCAGGATGATGGTAATTCCGCAGATCACCCACTGCCAGGTTTCCGGGATCGGTGCTATGGTGTAATGCAGGATAGCCACCATCACTGCAGCTGCTACAAGGAATCCATTAAGTCTGGTACTTGCTGTTTGCATAATGGATGTTTTTGAGAGAAGAACGGGCCGGTCACCCGGCCCGTTACTAAAAATGACATCAGGCTTTTTGCTCTGACCTGCTGAGCGCGTAGATCACGAGGCCAAAGCCGATCTTGTTGATGGCATCACCTATGTTGTAAATGATATCCATGGAAGCTTGTGCTGCTTTGGGATCTGCAACCAGCTGCGCACCGAACAGGCCGCCCTTCGTACCGAGGATATAACCAAGGGGATAGATAGCCCATCCTACCAGTACGAACCAGGCCAGCGTCTTGTTGGCTTTGGTTACAGCAGGGCCGGCGGCTCCGGCAAGTTTGGCAACGTCCCCAAACCAGACCAGGTAAACGATATAGAAATATGCGGCACCACTGATGGCTCCCCATACCCAGCTTTGGCTTTCTGCTCCATAGATCGCTTCGCCGATATATCCTGTGATCAGCATGACGAGGGATGCGAATATGAGTTTCCAAAGGAGGCCTTGTGTGGCACCAACTTTCCGTGTGATCAGGTAGAATTCAACACACATCAAAGGCACTGTCAGAATCCAGTCCACATACCTGAAGAAAGTGGGCGATTGGCCTGTTTCGAGGTTGTAACCGCGCATGTAGTAATAATGCACTGCAGCAATAAAGGTGATCAGTCCGGACACCAGCAGTGAAGTGCGCCAGGTTTTGTCCGTGTTGGAGAGTTCAAAAAAGAAGAACACAGAGGCTGCCATCATGGCCATCGTTCCGATAAAGAACGTAAAGGCAACATAATTGTCACTGGCAATGACCGTTACCTCGAGGAGATTTTTTAGCATGTTTGACGAGTTTGGTTTGTTGAACAAATGAATGTCTGAGGTTCAACAAGGCCAATCGACAAAAAGTTCGGGCGTCTTTAGCGCCCCATTATGGTACTTACGGTAAAGTATAACCGAAGAGAATAAATAACAGCTTAATTATTCTCAATGGGTTTAAAAATGGGTTCAAAAAATTTGTTTATTATATTTTTTCTTAATGCTGGAAAAGATTGAACGAATTGAAAATCTTAACGGTGGATAAGAAAATGGCTTTGGTGTGCTGGGGATCGTTGGTCCCGGAGAGAGCATGGAATGGTCTCTCCGGGACATGATCCGGGATCTATGATCCTCTTTTTACAGCGTCCTGCAGGGTTCTGGCCTTTTGAAGGTGCATTTGCAGGTGGGGAAGGTGTTTGGCAGCGAATGCCTTGATCTCAGGGTCTTTGCAGTCCCTGGATGCCTTCTCGAATTTGTCCACATCGTCCTTGTGGTCGTCAACCATGAGGTCAACATAGTCTTTGTCGAACTCCCTGCCACCTTTGCTGTCTGTAAGCTTTTTGACATGGTCCTGGTGGTCATCACCCGATGTTGACGGAATGGTAATGTTCTTCCTCGCGGCCAGT
The DNA here is from genome assembly GCA_002872375.1 of Eulimnadia texana. Taxonomy (NCBI): domain Eukaryota; kingdom Metazoa; phylum Arthropoda; class Branchiopoda; order Diplostraca; family Limnadiidae; genus Eulimnadia; species Eulimnadia texana. The sequence continues at coordinate 280,777 of NKDA01000016.1, forward strand.
GCCTTCAGTTCTTCGTTCACCTTGCTGTGGTCATCCACCATCATTTGCCCGAACTGTTTCACCTGTGCATTGCCCGCTTTCTGCGCAGCCATTTGACCCAGTTGTACTTCCATCAGTCCACCGCTGGCCGCTTCAACGAGAAAATCCTGGTCTTCCTTTGCGGGTGTGGCGGCTGCATCTGTTGTTGACGGAACAGATTCGGTAGTGCGTGCACTGTCTGCTTTAGCTTCGTTCACGTCTTTGGCCGTTTCTACACTGTCTTGGTTGGTTCCGCTGTTACAGGCGAACAGGAACAGGACTGCAGCTGGTATGAGCAATCTTTTCATGGTATAATGTTTACCATGACCATAAAAAAATAATACCCGGTATGGCGCGGCCATCAGCGATGGTTGGACCTGTTAGTTAAGGTTAAGACAGATGATCTTACTCAACTCATTGCTGAAAACGGCAATGGTTTCATCAAGCTGCGTTACCCTTGGAATGTAGTAGAGCTTTTTGCCCGCTTCATCCACGAGGTAATTCGGGCTTTTGTCGTTCTTTCTCAGCCTTACCGTGGCAGCCACCTGTCCGTCTGATTTCTTCACCTGCAGAATGCTGAGGTCCCCTTGTTCATCCGTGCTGAGCAGGTACTGGAAGTCCTGTGCATTCTTCGTGGCTTTGAACCTCCTGTTGATCTCACGAAGATAGTTGCCTGCATCCTTGAAGTTGCTGACGGTTTCCTTGCCCTGTTCTACCGTGGCATCCAATAAGCCACCGATGATCTCATTTGATTCTTTCGGGTACATCTGGATGAAGGACTGCCCTTCATCAGATGCCACCAGGGCTGTACTGACCATGGCGCCGGCGATTGTACTGGTAGCGCTCAGCAGGGAGGTAGTAAAGGCTTTAAGGGATTGTGCCCCTGAAATGATCTTCCCCACTGCTGTTTTTCCCGGTGCCTTGTAGTATTTCTGGTACAAGGGCTGATAGGAATCGGTTTTTAGCGAAACCAGGTTCTGCTCTGAGCTGAGCAGCAGGTTGTTGTTGTACATCTCCAGGTTGCCGATGTTCTCCTTGCCCTGGAATTTAAGGTCTCCCGTCTGCAGTTTTGTTACTTTATTATCTGCCATGTTTATGCGGTACACATCGCTGCTTCCGGAGTAAGTGAAATAAGCCGATGAGCCGTCCTGCGTAACGATCCAATTGTCTTTCTTCGACTTGCTGACTTTATCACCCAGGTAGTTTCCGGCTTTATCGATAATGAAGAGATGTTCATCGCTCATCACGAGAACGCCGTTCTGCAGTGCGCGCATGTTCAGCACGGTTCCATCCACGTCAAGGTCTTTAGGGAAAAGCATTTTGCCGTCTTTGACAGAAAAGGCATTGATCTTCTCCTTGTTGCCGGGTGTGAGCAGGTTCAGCACAACGATGTCTCCTGTACGCATGTATCCTTTTACACCCGGTTTCATACTGATCTCCCATTTCACATCGCCATTGTCTTTATTGAAAAGCGAGATCTTCTTATTCTGGAGCAGTGTTGCATCTTTTGAGGAAGGAAGCGAGAGCAGGCCGTCATCAGTGATGGAGAGGAATCCGGTTGGCCCTGCTGCTGGTTTTGGCTCGGGCCACAAGGCTGTTCCGTTGGAGATATTGACGGCTTCTATCCAGTCTGTTCTGCCCACGTATACGATGCTGCTATCTGCGTTCAGTCCTAACACCGTGGTTGCATCGCCACTTTTGACGGTGATTGCACCCTTCTTTTTTACGGGGTAGTCTTTTTTCCAGATCACATTTCCCGTAGCCACGTCAATGTTGTAGAGGCCGAGGTTCAGTGGGATCAACATTTGTCCTTTTTTGAGGGCAACAGGGTTGGCCAGGAAGCGTTCGCCCGGATTCTTATCGTCTTCAAAGGCCTGCAGCTCTTCTTTCATGACCTGGCTGCCCACTTCTTTCATCAGGGCACCGAAGCCTTTTTTAGCGGGCTTCGCTGCATTGGCGTCAGTGTTTTTGAACATGTCTGTCCTGCTCCATTTTGTTTTTCCGCTCAGCAGGTCTATCATCGCGAACACCTCGTCTTTCTCCAGTTTTCCATAAGCCAGCAGCACTTGCTGTTCAGGAAAGATATAAGCGGCTTTTACTTCTATGGATTGGCCATTCTTTGTTTTTGCCTGGGAGCCCAGTGGCATTTGTTGGCCATCAATGGGATTGATCACATAGCCATTGACCTGGATGTAGGGTGTGCCCGGGAAGAAGCTGAACTTGGTGTTGGGAGTGATAGTGCCAACGCCTGACCTCCACCTCACCGCTCCATTACCCGGTTCCAGGCAATAGAGGGAACCCATGTCAGAATACAACAGCGGCGCGCCGTCCGGAAGCAGCATGCCGAAGTTGACTTTTTCGTTGTCGAACCCTGTTTTCCACAGGGTGTCTGCCCTTTCCTGTGCGTTAGTGAGTTTAATGATGAAGAAGAACAACAGGAGCAATGCCGTTTTTTTCATGGCCGGCCCGCCATTTTGCTTAACGTAAGATCTCATGTGTGTGTACAATTATGAATAAAGGATTGGCTGAATATAACCCCAACGGCTACACGATATTTTGCGTTGAGCCGCAAAACGAAAAGTTCTTAACCGGGGTCAATGGATAAGGGGTATATTTACGATAGACCACCATTATACCTTTATGTTAACAAGCGCTATCCCCATCCTTGCTTATCTCGATGCAATTGAGACGGCGGCATTTTACCGTAAGATCGGTTTTGACGTCAACGATAAATGGGACGGTTACATCATGTGTGCGCGGGAGAATATCGAGATCCATCTCTGGCGTACCAGTGATCCCGGGTTGCCTAAGCAAACCGGTTGTTACGTGAGGGTTTCCGGGATCGATGAGCTCTATAAGGAAATGCTGGCGCACGGCGTGGTGCATCCCAACGGGCATTTGCAGGATAAGCCCTGGAACCAGCGGGAATTCGCCATCCTTGACAATAGCGGCAACATTTTTACTTTTGGCGAGTCCCTGTTGAAATAAGTAATACTGACACAAATTGGCCGCCCGTCTTTCTGGGCTTCGTGATAAATTAGCCTATTAACCCAGCTATATGAGAAATTTGCTGCTGTTCATACCGGCGCTTTTCATTTCGTTGTTATCCCTGGCGCAGGATAAAGTTGATGTGATCACCAAGACCAATGGGGAAGAGGTAAAATGCAAGGTCATAGAGGTGAATGTAAATGAAGTGAAGTTCACGTACGTGGGTGAGACCGTGGTGTATACCCTTGCCAAGGCGGATATCGTCAAGATCGTTTTCTCGAGTGGTAGAACTGAAGTGTTCAATGGCGGTGGACAGGCCGGGACGGCAACGAGTGGGGGAAGCAGTTCGTCTGACACCAGAAACAAGGTTGCGATCCTTCCCATCACCTATATCATGAATGGGCAACGTGCCGTGCACGAGTTGAGTGAGAAGGTGCAGATGGAGACGCACGCCTATATGCTTAAGCATGCGGGTGTGTACCAGTACCAGGATCCGCGGACAACCAATGCCCTGCTGATCAAGGCGGGCGTGACGGTTGATAATGTAAAAGGTTTTACGCCTGATGAGATCTGCAAGATCTTGGGTGTGGAGTATGCAGTGGAAGGTATTGTGACCGTTGATCCCAAGAGCCAGACCTCGTACCAGAACAGTAATTATAACGCCAATAATAACAACAGCAGTAAGCCGGGCAGCAGCAGCAATACGAAGTATACCGGTTCTACTTCTTCCACCACCCAGCAGAATTTCCAGACATCACTGATGCTGACCGTGTTCAACGAAAAGGGCGAAACCGTTTTCAACCAGGAGCGTACATCCTTCTGGAGCAAAAAGGACTCCTATAAAAATGCCTTGGAATATCTCCTGAAGCGAACACCACTGTATAGTAAATGATTCAAATGATCGAGATACTGGCACAGGTCCTCATCGCCGTTGTGGCTATAGAACATCTCTATATTTTATGGTTAGAGATGTTTGCCTGGGAAACCAAAGGCCGTAAAGTCTTCAAGGGTTCCCTGCCGGATGCCTTGTTCACGCCAACAAAGGTTATGGCCGGGAACCAGGGCCTATACAATGGCTTTCTTGCTGCGGGCCTTATCTGGAGCCTGCTGGTAAATGACCAGGCATGGAAATGGAATATCGCACTGTTCTTTTTGGGCTGTGTGATCGTTGCGGGGATCTACGGGGCCTTCAGTGCCAGCAGAAAAATATTCTACGTACAGGCGCTGCCCGCTATGCTGGCATTTGCATTCACGCTGATCGCTTCAAGGCCTTAAACTTTCTTAACGTTCACAGCGGTAAGGCCGCGGGGACTTTTCTCGATGTCAAAAGTTACGGTGTCATTCTCCTTGATCTGCTCAAGTACGTTGTTGACATGGAAGAACAGGCGGTCAGCATGGCGCTTGGATGAAATGAAGCCAAAGCCTTTTGATTCATTGAAGTAGTTGATGGTGCCTTCGTTGGGGATAGAGGGGTCTTCCTCCTCATGCTTGGGAACGCCGATCTCGATCTCTTCCAGTTTGAATTCCCTTTTCCTGGAAGGGTCCGGCGGAGTTGTAGTGAGGTTACCGTCCTCATCGATATAGGCCATCATATCGTCAAGGACTTCTTGGATGAATTGGCTTTACGCTCTTCCATCTTTTCCCTTTTCTCCTGCTTCTGCTTTTGCTTCTTTTTCTCTTTCTCTTTCTTGTTGAAAGATTCTTTTGATTTTGCCATGTTGAGCGGTGAAGGTAAACTTAATATTCCGGATTACGGATTCCGGATTCTGAATTAGCAAATCCTTGACCCTTCTCCTTCTCCCTTCTGCCTTCCAACTTCTCCTTTACCCCCGGGTGCCGGAAATCCCCAAAAAATGCCTATATTTGCAGCATCCCCCCAAGCGGCTCCCTTCCTCGTCCTGGCCGTTATATATCATAGCTCACGCTTAAAGATCATTATGAATATCGAGAAGATCGCAGATTTTGTATCGAAAAACGCCACCGGAAAAGACAGGTATATCCGCATTGATTTCAAGAACCGCTCGGCCGTTTATGCCCATTTCATCACCGAAAGCAGGGATTACCAGGACCTGAGCTCCAAGAACTTCTGGCGGGTAGTTACCGATAAGCAGTTTGAGGACTATGACAAGTCCAAGAGCCTCAACTTCGCTAGGATCTTCCACGGTTCAGATTTCACGAAGCTGAGCATGAAGGAAGTTGAAGTGAAAAGCTGATTGAAGAAAGGATTTAGGGACCAGTGTTTAGGGTGGGCCTTCCCCCTAAACCCCAAACCCCAACCCCCAAACCCTATTTAATGGGTGTGCAATGCTCCGCAAGAATTTTCACTTTTCCCATTGTGCTTCACGATGGTGATGCTGCACCGCTGCCTGTCATTGAAGTTCTCCCCGTGATAGCACCTTTTCCGCTCCACACTGTATTTACCACGGCTGTATTCCCTTCCAGCTGAATGTCAAAGCTTTCCCTTTCCATGGTTTGCAGGGAGTATATGTCGGACCCTGCCGTTTCCACCAGCCGGTCCCTGTCAAAAGTATGACCGCTTTGGGTGTAATACGTATAGTGCTGTGAAAGCACAGAATCCACCAGTTCTTTCTTCTTGTTCTTCCATCCATCGTCAAAGCGGCCGATGACCGCTAGTACTTCCTCTTCAGTAAGGGGCTCTGCAGCCTGCTGTTTACTGGAGGAGCAAGCGCCACATACAAGCAACAGGATTGGGACTATCATCGATTTGATCATCACCCTAAATTATCATATAAAGTTTACATTTGGACAGTATGCGGCGATTGCTGTTTATAGTCCTGATCCTGCTTGGATATTCCTGCAACGTTTTTGAGACAACGTCAAAGACCCGGCTGGTGGATAATGTTTACAGCATGAGGACGGACAGCGGCAAACGCAAGGTGTATGTTGATGTACAGGATGACGATGCGATCAGGGTCAATCCCCTCAGAACGGAAGGCCAACGGGAGGTCATTGACAGCGGTGGGAAATCATATTTTTTCCCGCTGGAACTTCTTGACCGGAACAGTGTCAGGGCAAGCTTTATCAAGCCGAGTTTTGACCTCGACTTCATTACCATTCCATTAAAGTACCGGCCCGGCAACTCATCTGTTCCCGGGCAGTTGAATGCCAATCTTAACGGTGCTGCCTACCTGGGTTTCAGGACAGACAGGTACAGGCTTTCATATCATTCAGGGTTTACCGGGAAGGCAGAACGAAAGTTGGAACACCAGGGTTTTTCGATCGGACTGTTCACCGGGTTAGGCAATACCTTCATGTCTCCCACGAATACAGCAAACCGCATTCAACAGGAGTACGACGGCATAATTTGGAATAAAGGCATTGCGGCCATCTTTGCTGTCAATAACTTCACGGTTGGACTTGCCCTGGGGTATGATCATTTGATGGACCGAAACCGTTCAACCTGGATCTACCAGGGGAAACCTTGGTATGGCTTGGCATTTGGTCTCAACCTTAATTGAGATCAAAGCGAAGGGCGAGCGTAAGCAAGAAGGTGCTTTCTTTTAAAAGGTGACTATGAAGGATCTCAAATATGTAAGTTACTTATGGGACGATGCGGTGGCAGCATCGCTGGAAGGAGATGAAGTGGGGCTGCTGGTGTACAGGTCCAATCTCCTTGGGGCAGATCTTCGTTTGACCAATTACGGCGGCGGGAACACATCGTGCAAACTAATGGCCAAAGACCCGTTGACGGGAAAGGATGTTGAAGTCATGTGGGTTAAAGGCTCCGGCGGTGATCTGGGTACGATGAAACGCAACGGTCTTGCAGCATTGTATGTAGACAGGCTGCGCAGCCTTACCCATATGTATCGTGGTATTGAACACGAGGATGAAATGGTGCAGCTCTTCAATCATTGTATCTATGACCTCGATTCCAAGGCGCCATCCATTGATACACCTTTGCACGGATTCCTCCCCTTTAAGCATATCGATCACCTGCATCCGGATGCGGCAATAGCCATTGCCGCAGCTAAGGATGGTGAACGCATTACGAAAGAATTGTTTGGGGCAGGATCGGCTGGGTGCCTTGGCAGAGGCCGGGGTTCGACCTGGGCCTGCAGCTGAAGAAATGCCTGGATGAGAACCCGGGCATACGAGGTATCATGCTCGGTTCTCACGGGCTGTTCACCTGGGGCGATACCGCATATGAAAGCTATGTGAATACGTTGGAAGTGATCGAGGCGTGTGCCGCCTACGTGGAAGCAGCAGTGGATAGCAAGGGATCGGTGTTTGGGGGCCAGGGTTTGGAGAGCTTGCCGGCAGAGCAACGCAGGGCTGAAGCAGTGGCGATGTTGCCTGTGTTGAGAGGGCTTTGTTCTTCTCACAATAAGATGGTTGGGCATTTCACGGACGATGCGCGCGTGCTGGAATTTGTGAACAGCAAAGACCTGGGCAGGCTTGCGCCCATGGGTACCAGCTGCCCGGATCACTTCCTGAGGACCAAGATCTCTCCCCTCGTTATAGACGCTTCTGTAGCAGGGAGCAGGGAGAAGTTGGAAGGGGCTTTTGAGAAGTATCGCGAGATGTATACGGCCTATTATACATCATGCAAACATCCCGACAGTCCTGCAATGCGTGACCCCAATCCGGTGGTGATCCTCTATCCAGGTGTGGGCATGTTCACCTTCGCAAAAGACAAGCAGACCGCGCGCGTAGCAGCCGAATTCTACATCAATGCCATCAATGTGATGCGGGGTGCAGAGGCGATATCATCTTACACGTCATTACCACAGCAGGAAGCATTTAATATCGAGTACTGGCTGTTGGAAGAAGCGAAGCTGCAGCGTATGCCCAAACCCAAGCCACTAAGCGGAAGGGTAGCACTGGTCACCGGAAGCGGCGGAGGTATCGGCAAGGCCATTGCGATGAAGTTTGCAGAAGAGGGTGCCTGCGTGATGCTGAATGACATCCATGAAGGCAGGTTGCAGGGAGCAGCGGAGGAGTTCAGGAAGCAGTTTGTTAAAGATGTGGTGGGCGCAGCGGTGTTGGATGTAACGTCTGCATCTTCTGTAGAAGCAGCGCTAGCGGAAACTGTGCTGGCATTTGGCGGGGTGGACATCATCGTCAACAATGCAGGTATCAGCATTTCCAAATCGCTGGCGGAACATTCGGAAGAAGACTGGGATAAGTTGTACGATATATTGGCGAAGGGCCAGTTCCTGGTTACACGCGAGGCCGTGAAGGTGATGAAGAAGCAAGCCATGGGTGGCGATGTGGTGAACGTGGTATCCAAGAACGCCTATGTGGCGGGACCCAACAATGCAGCCTATGGCAGTGCCAAGGCGGCGCAGGCGCATCTGTCGAGGTTGCTTGCCGCAGAGCTGGGGCCGATAGGATCCGGGTGAATATTGTAAACCCCGATGCCGTAATTTCAGATTCCAACATCTGGAGCGGGGGATGGGCGGAAGGCAGGGCCAAGGCCTATGGCATCAGCGTGGAAGAGCTTCCGGCATACTATGCAAAGCGTACACTGCTGAATGAGCAGATCCTGCCGGAAGATATCGCCAATGCATGCTTCGCCTTCGTTGGCGGGTTGCTGAACAAGAGCACGGGCAATTCATTGAATGTAGACGGTGGGGTGGCTGCGGCCTTCCCCCGATAAACGATAGTTATGCGTATAGACCCTTCACAGATCCAACAACACAATGAAGCATCGCTTGCGGATCACCAGCGAAAATTCGGTTATGCATCCTCGTCAGTGGCTGATGCGGAGAGCGTGATCAACAAGCTCATGGCCTTCAATGTGGCCATTCCTTCCTGGGCCCTGGGAACGGGAGGTACGCGTTTCGGGAGGTTCTCCGGCCCCGGCGAGCCGGGATCGCTGGAAGAGAAGATGGACGATGTGGGACTGCTCCATGCCTTGAATCGCTCCAGTGGTGCGATATCACTGCACATCCCCTGGGATATTCCTAAGGACCACGCCGCCATACGGCAACGCGCAAACGAACTTGGACTTCGTTTTGATGCCGTGAACTCCAACACCTTCCAGGACCAGAAGGACCAGCAGTTCAGTTACAAGTTTGGATCCCTGCAGCATGTGGACAAGGCAGTACGCAGGCAAGCCATCGAACACAATATTGAAGTGATCAGGCATGGCGTGGAGCTTGGCTCCAAAGCCCTTACGGTTTGGCTCAGCGATGGCTCCTGCTTTCCGGGGCAGCTGAATTTCCGTCGCGCTTTCCAGCATACATTGGAGGGACTGCAGGAGATCTATGCGGCATTGCCTGCGGATTGGAAAGTCTTTGTAGAGTATAAGGCCTTTGAACCCAATTTCTATTCCATGACCGTGGGCGACTGGGGACAGAGCCTATTGTATGCTTCAAAGCTCGGCCCAAAGGCTTATACACTTGTTGACCTCGGCCACCATCTTCCCAATGCCAACATCGAACAGATCGTGGCGCTGCTGCTGATGGAAGGCAAGCTCGCGGGTTTTCATTTCAATGATAGTAAGTACGGCGATGATGACCTCACCGTTGGAAGCATCAGGCCCTACCAGCTCTTTCTCATCTTCAACGAACTTGTTGAAGGGATGGACGCACGCGGTATGGACCATGCCAATGACCTGGGCTGGATGATAGATGCATCGCACAATGTGAAGGATCCGCTCGAAGACCTGCTTCAATCCGTGGAAGCCATCATGATCGCCTATGCCCAAGCGCTTATACTTGACCGTAAGGCATTGAATGATGCACAGATGAACAATGATGTTGCATTGGCGCAGGAGATCCTGCAGGATTGTTTCAGGACCGATGTGCGTCCGCTGGTAGCGGAAGCCCGACTGCGCAGCGGCGGTGCGCTTGACCCCATTCGTCTTTTCAGGTCCCTGGACGTACGTGCACAGCTGGTGAAGGAGCGTGGATTCAAACTGGCAACGGGTCTTTGATGAGCGCGATCCCTGTCATAGCAATATTTGATGTTGGCAAGACCAACAAAAAACTACTCTTGTTCGATGAACAGTATAATGTTGTTCACGAGCAGTCAGAACAGTTGCCCGAAACTGCTGATGAAGATGGCTTCCCCTGCGAGGACCTGCCCCTGCTCATACAGTGGCTGCGGGATAAGTTTGATGCTGTTTTGGCAGATCCGCGTTTTGATGTCAGGGCCCTGAACTTCTCCGCATATGGCGCCAGTTTGGTTCACCTGGATAAGGAGCGACGCGTTGTAACGCCTTTATACAACTACCTCAAACCTTTTTCCGACGAACTGGAAGAAGCTTTCTGGACTGCCTATGGACCGATCCTGGATATAGAGCTAGCCACAGCGTCACCTTTTCTTGGCAACCTCAACTCTGGATTGCAGTTGTTTCAACTGAAGCATGAGAAGCCTTCTGTGTTTGCCAGGATCAGTCACTCACTTCACTTGCCAGAGTACTTGAGTTATCTTTTCAGCGGCAGCATGCATACGGGTTTAACGAGTGTTGGATGTCATACCATGCTTTGGGATTTTAGCAGGAATGGTTATCATAAATGGGTGGAAAGTGAGGGCTGGACCTGAAGTTCCCACAAATGTCCCGGGAGAAAGTGGTAGGATCTTACAAGGGTATTCCTGTAGGGGCGGGATATCACGACAGTTCGGCGGCCCTGGCTGTTTACCTGGAGAAACTCAAGGAGCCCTTTCTACTGATATCCACAGGGACCTGGTGCATCAGTATGAATCCCTTCAATGATAAGGCACTTACAGTAGAAGAGTTTGTGCAAGACTGTCTTTGCTACCTTACGCCAGAAGGGAAACAGGTGAAAAGCTCACGATACTTTGGCGGAGATCAACACGAGGGTCTTTTGAAACACCTCTCCAGGAAGTTTCCTGAAGGAGAAAGCTCGGAGGGCTACCGGCAGGCGTATAATGTTGGCCTCAGGGATATCGTATCCCGGCTTAAGGTCAAGACGGACCTGGTACTATCCCCTAATGTAAGAACTATCTATGTGGATGGTGGTTTTAGCAGGAACAAGGTCTTCATATCCCTTCTCTCAGAAGCCTACCCAGATCATCAGGTCATTGCCGCTGATATACCACAGGCTTCCGCTATTGGTGCTGCCATGTTGTTGAACTGACATGCTCCGCAAGAGCCGGGTCTTGCAGAGCATGTCAGGTAATGTTATTTCAGTGTGGCTAGGAAGGCAACCACATCCCGTATTTCCTTCTTGTTCAGCAGCAATGTCATTTGCGGCATGCTGGAGGGGAATTAACACGATTGACCACATCTGATTTTTTGATGAGGGTGTCCGGCCTGTCGGCGATCTTCATCACATAGCCATCCGGCTTCTCCTGCTGCAGTATACCGTTGATGTTCTGTTTATTCTTCAGCTCAAGCGACACGAGTCCATAGCCTGGTGCGATGCGTGCGCTGGGTTCGATGAGTGCTTCGAGCAGCTGCTCATGCTTGAGCCTGCTGGCAACGCCGTTGAGTCGTGGACCTACATTGCCGCCATAGTCATTGATGGCATGGCAGCGTACACATTGGGCCGATGAGTTGCTCCAGAAAATGTTTGCACCCCGACCAGGATCGCCGCCCGTCAAGGCCCCTGCATAGGCCGCTTTCAGTGAATCACCTCCGCTGTTGCGTGTAAGCATGCTGTACCGGGTTTTGAGGACCGTGGAGCCCGTAGAGTCTATCGCATCGGACAATTCAAACAATACGGCATTGGGCAGTTTGCCTCCCTGCAACTGGTCCAGCAGTTTCATGAACAGCTGTTCCGAATACGAAACAGGTATGGTGCCGAGTGTAGTGATGGCGGCCTGTTTTTCTTCCGGCGTGCGTGTGGTGATCACATTGTCAAGCAGGCTTACCATCAGGTCCTTATCGAGGTTGGCTTTGTTGAGCAGGTCCAAACCCGTTACCCGGACTTTTTTCTCCTTGTCGGCAATGGCCAGCTTGATGGCTTCAGGCATTGGCGCGTTTTGCAGTTGCGCAAGGGAAAGCAAAAGAGTGGATCTTACATCTGCTGATGGATCTTTTTTCAGTTGAGCCATCAACGCATCTGTGGCGCCTTCGATCTTCAGTTGTCCCAGCGCTTTGGCAGCGTGCAGCCTCAGTGATGCATCTTTATTACCCAGCATTTGTACCAATACAGCCACGGCATTTTTTTGGACCGGGGCCAAAGGCCTGCTGATCTCTCCGCGGAAGCGTCCGTCCACCCTGTCCAATACAGAAGGTTTGGCCCAGGTGCTCAACGCGTCCATTGCTTCATTACGCATGGTGGCAGGTGCGCCGTCAAACTGGATATAGCTGATCAGGTTCTGCATGGATTGTTCTGTGCCGAGGCGAAGGTTGGCGTTGATGGCACGCCTTACCAGTGGTTCATTCTGGAAGCGATGGTCGTTCAGCGTATTGGCGAGGTCCGGCAATGCTTCCATGATGGAAAGGTCATCATTGATGGCGCGCGCAGTTTCCGTGACCACAAATTCATCTGCATCTTTCAGGAAAACGCGGATGCCGGGGTTCTTCATCCTGCGCAGGGCTATGACTGCGGCTATGCGTACCGCCTTTGAGGGATGATTGGACAGGGCGATGATGGGTGCCGGATCGCCAATACGTGCAAGGGCCAGCGCACCGGCATGGCGCAGATAATTGTCTTCATCATTATTTGCGGCCAGCATCTCGATGATGGGCTGTATGGCCGATGCATTAGCGGTGCGACCCAAAGCTTCAGCTGCGTAGAACCTAGCACGCGGGTATTCATCTTTCAGTAATGTGATCAGCTGTGCGCCGGCCTCTTTATACCGAACATCACCTATCCATCGCGCAGCCTGTGCGCGTATCTCCGGATCTGCATCTGTTAAATAAGGTACCAGGAGGGCAGCATGTTTAATGTCTTTGCGTGCGAATTGGCTGATGCCCCAGATGGCGTGTATGCGTGACAGTTGGTGGCTTTTGTCTGCAAGGCTGGTCTTGAAAATGTCAAGCCCCTTGTTTCCGCGATCCGCCAGTTCGAACTGTGCTTTCTGGCGCACGCGCATGTCTGCGTGTTTCAGAAGCGCTTTAAGGTCATCATCCTTGTAGTTCCTGAAGTTAGCCCTGATATGCATCTCGGTATTCTTGCGCTGCTGCATATCTGGGTTGTTCACATCCAGTTTCCAGATGCGTCCGTAGTCTTTTGTTCCCCATCCATCAATCCAGTCGCCCATATACATGGCCCCATCAGGTCCCCAGTCGAGGCCTGTTGCGAGTACGCCTCCAAGTATCTTCTTTGATTGTACAAATTCAAACGAGGCACCCTTGGGTTTAAGGGTGAATGCATGTACGCCGGAAGTGGCGGGGTTACCTACGAATTCGGCAACAAAGAAATGGTTCCTGTATTCAGGTCCCAGTGCAGTGCCGGGATTATAGAGGAATCCGGTAGGACCATTCACAAAATTTTTGATCGTGGGCAGGATATATGCGGGTTGTCCTTCCCAACGTGGGACGTACATTTTCTCGTCCATCCACACTTTGTAGGTGTTGTTATTGGGGTCCCTGTATTTACCGAACTGCCAGTTGGTGCGCCACCCTATATCAGCGCCATCCACCACATAGACAATGCGCTCGCTTTCGCCGGGATGGTCGCCGTCATTGTCTTCACTGATCAGGTTGCCATACTCATCGAACACGAATTCATGGGTGTTGCGGTTACCGTAGGCGAAGATCTCAAAGTCTGAACCATCCGGGTTTGCCCTGCAGATCACGCCACTATTGGAGTGGTTGTATTCCTTGCCGTTCTTGTCTTTGCCATTGAACCCGATGTCTCCGATCTGCCAATAGATCCGACCATCCGGTCCTATTTCAACGCCCGACATTCCATGTCCGCTGAAACCGATATGAATACCATAGCCATGGAGAGGGAGGTCTTGGTGGCGGCAATGCCCAGTTCATTCTCCTTGATCTTCCACATATCCGGTCCGATGGCTACGAAGAGGTCGTCACCGTGTTTGAGCACACCACCCGCGGCATCTGTGGTCTCATCGTTAAAGTCTTCCACTACAAGTTGTGACTTGTCTGCGATACCATCGCCATTGGTATCTTCCAATCTGTACACGTGCTCCTTCTGGACGGTCATATCGCGCCAGTCGTGGGAGCTGTCGCCATTCAGGTCACTCAGCCACGTATTGCGCTTGCTGTTCTCAGGTGAGAGTTCCTTACGCAGGAAGGCGCGTTTCTCTTCGATATTGGAAAGTGCGATAGAGCGGATCTCCCAGTCCTGGTGTCCGCGGATATCGAACTCCGAATTCTTTTGCCTGTTGGTTCGTGTATAGTAAAGGCGGCCCTGGTCGTCAATGTCTATGGCCACCGGATCTGCCACGAGTGAGTCTACTGCCCAAAGCTTCAGTGTAAGACCGGGCGCCAGCTCTGGCGTTACAGAAGCTTCAATGGTTTTTACCAGTGCCGCATTCTTTGCGGAATCGATGTAGTGATGCGTGCGTCAGTAGCCTTTTCAGATCTGTTGTTGCAAGAAAATAGGAGGGTAGCGGCGAGAGCCGTTCCAAGCAGTTGTTTTGAGGACATTTAGTGAGACTTTCACTAAAAATAGCATATTTAGTTCGCATGGCGCAGTTCGCAGTTCGCAGCCCTGCGCCCTGCGAACTGCGCCCCGCGACCTAATATGTGAGGTCTTCCGTCTTTACGTCCTTCCCGTTGATCGTGAGCTTGAAAAGGTTCTTGTAATCATCGTCCTTGATCTCGGATATGCCGCTATGGCCGCCGAGTGCATTGATGAGGGGTATGAGTGTGTTGGAATGGCCAACCACCAATACGGTCTTGCCTTTGTATTCATTCCTGATCTTGTTGGCAAGGAGCTTGGTTTCCGTGGGTCATAGATCACTGCGGACCTCTTGATCTTGTTGGTCATGGGCATGGCAGTGAGCAGGGTGCGCCTGGTGTTGGTGCTGAAGATCTCCACTACATTCTTGTCAGACATCAGCTTAGCCAGGTCATTGGCGCGTTGCAGCCCCATTCCATTGAGACCGGGATCCTTTGTGTTCACATCTGAATTGTCTTTCTCGGCATGCCTTACCAGGTAAACGGTAGTCACCTGTGCTGTGGCTGTTAGTGAGAACATGAGGCAGAAAGCCAGAAAAAATGTGGCGAAAATAGGTTTGCGCATCTTTAGAATTTATATTCCTCCAAGATAAGAAAAGAATAATGCATTGGAACTTGCCCCTCCGCATTTTCTTGCTTTTTGGACGGGTAGGGAGGCTATAGCGGGGCGTCTTATCACCCGCAGCTATATATGGGAAAGGGTCAACGGTATTTCGCTGTTTTCTCTTCCGCGGTGATATCCCCTTCTGCCCTGAGCTGCACATTGAAATAGGTGATCCATTCCTGGCATTTCAGATTGCGGAGGTGTTCATTCACAGCATTGAATACGCGCAACACTTCATCATAGGTTCCTTCCAGTTCTGTGGAAAAAGCGCGTACCTCGTGTTTGACGCCCGACTGTTGGATGATGGGAATGGCTATGTCAACCCATTCATAGGGATGCCGGTCCTGCGCAAGCGGTACAACCTGTATGGTGGCGTTGACGATGTGTGAATGCATACGGAAAGGTTGGAAGTGCAATGTATTATCTTTATAGATATGGAGCTCATGATGTACAGGCAAGAATTCAGGGAGCAGGTGATCGGGGTTTGGGAGCGTTCCGTCAGGGCAACACATCTTTTCCTACAGGAGAAAGACCTGGAGATCATTAAGGCCTTGGTGAAGATGGTGGACTTTGACGGGTTCATCACTTTCTGTGCGATGGTAGATGAGACGGTGGTGGGTTTTTTTGCCGTAAAGGAAAAGAAGTTGGAGATGCTGTTCCTTGACCCAGCCTATATCGGTAAGGGGATCGGCGGGGAGATGGTGCGTTATGCCATCGGGAAGTTGAAAGTGAATGAAGTGGATGTTAACGAGCAGAATACGCGGGCGCTGGATTTCTATAAGCACATGGGGTTTGTTCCTTACATGCGAAACGAAAGGGATGGACTGGGAAAGGCTTACCCTATCATCAGTATGAGATTGGCTGAATAAGCTATTCGGGCAATTTTTTCCGTACGGCAACGGTGAGCCTGCTGATGCATATAAGCCTCTCGCGCTCGTCATGAATGCGGATGTCCCAAACCTGGGTGGTAGCGCCTATGTGGGCAGGCGTGGCAGTGCCTGTAACAAAGCCGCTTCTTGCGCTTCGCACATGGTTGGCATTCACTTCCAAACCTACGCAGATGAATTTATCCGGATCAACGGTGAGGGCAGCACCTACGCTGCCAAGGGTTTCTGCAAGTGCTACGGAAGCACCACCGTGCAGCAATCCATAGGGCTGGTGTGTCCTGTGGTCAACAGGCATGGTTGCCTTGATATAATTGTCGCCAATTTCGGTGAACTTCATTCCGAGATGGTCACCAAGTGTGTTCTTGCCCAGTGGTTGGAGGGATTCGGGACTGAGGTTTTTATGGAACCAGATCATTGGTTGGTCATTAGTCATTTGTCAATGGTCATTAGTAAATCAAAATTAACGCTATGATACTACAACTGTTTTTGAGCATTGGTTTATTCTTTTTTATACTGGTGGGTGTTAATATTCCTGCACCACTGCTCGGGCTTGATTTCGGGCCCGAGAAGCCACCGCGTCTTTGGTTCCAGCCCCTGGATTTGTGATACCCGTAGTTTGGTTTGTGCTTTTCACGCTGCTCGGGATCGCACGTTACAAACTTAATAGATCGGGTGACCGGCACCTGCAATGGTGGCTGATAGCACTGGCTATACTTTGCGCAACCTATGCCTACTATACCCTGGGCCTGTCAAAACTGACAGGTGTCAACGCACTTTGGTTTGGGCTCGCAGGAAATATCGTTGTTATTGTTCTTGCCCTTATTGTGGCATATAAACTGTTTCCTGTTTCCACTGCAGCCGGATGGTTAGTGATTCCTGTTGCCATATGGACTTTATATGCTTCACTGATTGTAGTGGGAGAAATGCGGCTGGATAAGTTAATTTAGGGAAATGAAATACAGGAAGTTCGCGCAGACGGATATTGAGTTGTCTGCCATTGGTTTAGGCTGCATGGTATTCAACCATGGTTATGGCGAGGCAGATATTGAAGGTTCCATCGCCACTATGCACAAGGCGCTTGATCTTGGTATCAATTTCTGGGACACGGCAGATATCTATGCCAACGGTGAGAATGAAAAACTTGTTGCAAGGGTTTTGAAAGATAACCGGGACAAGGTTTTCCTCGCAACCAAATTTGGCTTCCTGCAATACGCCGGCAGTAAGTTGTCAGGGATCGATGGATCCCCGGCCTATGTGAAGAAGGCTGTGGAGGCAAG
Organism: Eulimnadia texana; assembly: GCA_002872375.1. Taxonomy (NCBI): domain Eukaryota; kingdom Metazoa; phylum Arthropoda; class Branchiopoda; order Diplostraca; family Limnadiidae; genus Eulimnadia; species Eulimnadia texana. The sequence goes on from NKDA01000016.1 coordinate 298,081, forward strand.
CCTGCAGAGATTAGATACCGATGTCATCGATCTATATTACCTCCACCGGGTGGATCCGGAAGTGCCTGTTGAAGAAACGGTTGGCGCGATGGCGGATCTGGTGAAGGAGGGAAAGGTGAGATATCTTGGCCTCTCTGAAGTTTCGGCAAGAACACTGCGGCGCGCACACGCTGTTCATCCCATCAGTGCACTGCAGAGCGAGTATTCTGTACTGTCCAGGGATGTGGAGGGAGATATATTGGAAGCCTGCAGGGAATTGGGCGTCACTTTTGTGCCTTTCAGCCCGCTTGCGCGTGGACTGATCACCAACAAACTGGACCTCGCCTCCTTAAGCGATAATGATTTCAGGAAACAGCTCCCCCGATACCAACAGGATCATATGGAGAATAACATGGGGCTTGCGCAGGGGTTTGAAGAGTTGGCGACCAAGATAGGATGCAGCCCTGCCCAACTGGCATTGGCTTGGTTGCTGTCACGAGGGCAGAACATCGTTCCCATTCCCGGCACCAAGAAAGTGAAATACCTGGAAGACAATGCTGGTGCTGTGGAAGTACAGTTGGAACAGCAAACGCTGGATGCTATAGAGGCGTTGATGCGTAAGTACCCTGATGTGGGCGACAGGTACAATGAGAAGTATAGGGCGATGATAGATCGGAGTTAGCAATGGGGCAATGGGGCAATGGGGCATTGGGGCATTTGGGCAATGGGACATTTGGCATTGGGGCAATGAGACATTTGGCATGGGGCAATGGGGCATTATAACATTTGGTTGGTTCGGAATATGGCAAAGTATACGTCGGCGCTGATCTCGAAGCCAAGTTTCTTGTACACATCGATGGCGCGGGTGTTGTCATAACGCACATGCAGGAAGGGTGTGTTGCCCTCGTTCATTATCTTTTTGCAGACGGCGGAGGTGAGGGCGGAAGCGTATCCATGGCCGAGGTGGGCAGGGTCTGTACAAATGGCGCTGACCTCAGTGTGGCCCTCCGGTTTGAGTCGCTCCCGGCCAGCGACACGAGTTGCCCCTCTTTATAGATCCCGAAATAGTCTCCCATCTGACAGGTATTGGCAAAGAAAGGACCGGGCTTGGTGCGGGCGGTAAGGTCCAGCATGTTGGGTACGTCATCTCTCCCGAGTAGGCGGATCTCCGCATCAGCCAGGTGGAACGGCACCAGTTTGCGGCAAACCATTTGGTAGAGGGGATGGTAAAGATGAGTTCGAGGCCATCGTGCAACTGCACCTCACGCGCTATCATTACAGAGAATGAGCGGTTTGAGGGCAGTTCCCGTATCATGGCAGACTGTGCTGCATTATCCCATTGTTCCATTCCTACAAAGGGTGAAACATCTGCATCGTAAAACCTGACCGTCCCGGAACCGGCATTGAGGTGCTGCTGCCTTGTATTCAACGCTTCCCAAACTACATTGTCAAGAACATGGGCCATCAGGCAAAACTACTGAGGAATTACCCTATTTTACCGGATGCTTGGTATCGCCATCCAATTAGTACTGTCTTGGGCCCTGCTGAGATGGTATGGCGTGGGTGACCTGTCCGTGCTGGGGCTGGGGCCTACCGCAAGAAGGGTCACCGTTGCCGCTTTCTTTCTGATGCTGGCGATATGCTGTGCAGTCAGCGGATATCTTGTAAGGCTTTACTATGGGAAGGAAGTATGGGAAGTGAATCCTGATATGTCTGCCTCCCTGCTTTGGCAGGGTGTTGCGTGGAATTTCAGGTCCGTGGTGTTTGAAGAGCTGATCTTCCGTGGCGTGTTGCTTTGGATATTGCTGGAGCGGCTGGGGCGATGGAAGGCGATCCTCATCTCTGCTGTTGCTTTCGGTATCTACCACTGGTTCAGTTATGAAGTGTTGGGCCGGCCTGCACAGATGATCATGGTGTTTCTGGTCACTGCACTCGCGGGGATCGTATATGCTTTTGCGTATGAAAAGACAAGGACCATTTGGGTTCCTGTTGCCATACATTTTGGGTGGAATTTCACGCGGAACTTTATTTTCTCCGAGGGCCAGATCGGCAAAGGGTTCCTTGTTATGAAAGCGCAACCTGTGGTTGAAGCCACGGAACTCACCCGGTACCTGGCGGTCTGGAATCCGGTGGTGATGTATATAGTTTTGAATTTGGCGGTATTGGCCTACATGAGGCCGAGGGAAGCATGAGTTTTATCATTGGCGATTTGCCGTTTTTTTGCGAACTTACCCTTTCAACCCCAGCCTGTATGAAGATATTCCGGAACATCTCCCCATTGGGTGTTGCCGCAAGGGTAACAGGTATATTGTTCGCTTTATTTGTGAGCGTTTTTGCCATGGATGTTTTCACGGAAGAACTGGGCTTTTGGAAAACCATTGCCGCGCTTATCATCCACCTCGTGCCAACACTATTTATCCTTGCCGTGATATTCATCTCCTGGCGTTATGAGTGGGTGGGCGCCTTCATATTTCTGTTGCTGGGCATCATGTATGTTTTTTCCCGACAGGCTGATCCGCTCGCTTATCTCCTTATTGCAGGGCCATTATTTCTCACCGGTTCCCTTTTCCTTTTTTCGTGGCTCCAGCAAAAACGGTCCACAAGGGAGTATGACATGAAAGGATGAGTTCAGCATTCCTTATCCCTGCGCTCATTGCAAGGATAGTTATCAATCCATTCGTCAACGTTTGCCAGAAGAAGCTCACGGTCACGCAACACCCGCTGCTGGTCAACCTGGGTTCATATGCCTTGCTCTCGCTGGTGAGTATCGTACTGGTGATAGCCCATGGCCCCATGCATGTTGGCAGCGGGTTCTGGGTCTATTCCATCCTTGGCGGCATCGCGGGGGCTTTGGGAAACGGCTTTATTGTAAAAGCACTGCAGACCGGCGACCTTTCTGTACTAGGGCCGGTGAACGCGTATAAGTCGATAGTAGGTATGGTCATCGCTTACCTGCTTATTGGTGAAGTTCCCAATCCGTGGGGGTTTTTCGGGATCGCCCTTATCATTGCGGGCAGTTACGTTGTACTGAGCACTGGCAGTGAAAGAATAAGCTGGACGATCCTTCGTCAACCCGCCATACGTTACAGGCTCATTGCGCTTGTGCTCACGGGTGCGCAAGCGGTGTTCGACAAAAAGATCATTCTACATGCTGACCTCACCATTGCTTTTTGCAGCTGGAGTATTTTCGGGTTGGTCTTCTCCTTCCTGTTCTGCAGGATCAGCGGCGTGGCGCTCTGGTCAGCAGGGACGCGAATGGGAAGGAAAGAAACGCTATTGGTAGTGACTGCCGCACTATCCGTGGGACTGATGACCATCTCCACCAATTATGTGTTCAGCCATATGCCGGTATCTGAGGCATTGGCATTGTTCCAGCTTTCCATGCTCATATCTGTTTATTTTGGATATTCATTCTTCCGTGAAACGGGAGTATATAAAAAACTATTGGGCGCGCTGGTCATGCTGGCGGGTTCTTTGATGATCATCTTGCTGAAATGAATAAAATCCTCGATGTCCGGGACCTTCGTGTATGCCTTGCCGGTAGTAAGGTATTGGAAAATATCAGTTTCACCCTCCGTGAGGGGGAGCAGCTGGCGGTGATGGGCCATTCCGGAAGCGGGAAGACCACCCTCGTGAATGCTTTGAGTAAACAGCTTTTCTTTTCAGGCGAAGTGGAATATGAAGCCGGGACCAAGATCTGTGTAGTGAGCAGGAAACACCATTTCAACAACCTCTCCAACCAGTCCAGCTTCTATTACCAGCAGCGATTCAATTCTTTTGATGCTGACGATTCCCGAACGGTAGAGGAGGAGTTGCTGGCGCGGGGTGTGGCGATGGGGGAGATAACTGCAGTACTCGAGTTGCTGGGCATTGACCATGTCAGGCACAGCGGGCTGATCCAGTTGTCAAATGGTGAACACAAGCGCTTCCAGATCGCCGAGGCCCTGCTGGAGAAACCCCACTGGATCATCATGGACAGTCCATATATAGGGCTGGACGTGAGCGCCAGGAAGATGTTGAATACGATCATCGACCAGCTGGTTGAGAAGGGTATCCATGTGCTGCTTGTCACTGATCATGCGGAGATCCCATCGTCCATAACCCATGTGGCGGTATTGGAGAAGGGAAGGCTGGGGCCGATGATGGAAACTGCAATGTTCGCGAAAAGCGAACATTTGCACAGGCCCGCACCCCGGGTGCCGGACCTTGCAATGATAAGGGCAATACCCGCGGCGTATGCGTATGCACCTTTTGAAACGGCAGTGCGTATGGTTGATGTACATATCCGGTATGGCGATAAGCAGGTGCTGGAGCACATCAATTGGGAGGTCAAGCGTGGCGAGTGCTGGTGCCTGTCCGGGCATAACGGCTCGGGAAATCAACACTCTTGTCGTTGATCAACGGGGATAATCCCCAGGCCTTTGCCAATCAGGTCTGGATCTTTGACCGCAGGAAGGGGACCGGGGAATCCATCTGGGATATCAAGCGGAACATTGGATACATTTCCCCGGAACTGCATCACTATTTTGAAACGGGAACCGACTGCCTCTCGGTGGTTGCGTCAGGTTTATTCGATACTACCGGATTATTCAGAAAGCTGAATGAGGAGCAGGAGGGCATTGCGCTGCAGTGGATGCAAGTGCTGGGGGTGGAGATGTTTGCGGAAAGGATGTTTGCGCGGTTGAGCGACAGTGAGCAGCGGAGGGTCTTGCTGGCGCGGGCACTCGTCAAGAATCCGCCGATGCTGATCCTTGACGAGCCCTGCCAGGGTATGGATGACCAGGGTACCGCTGATTTCAACGGGCTGATCAATGCGATCTGCACCACGTTGGGAAAGACCCTGGTCTATGTGACGCACTACGAGGCGGAGTTACCTGCCTGTGTTACCCGCAAGCTTGTGCTTAGTGGCGGGAGGATCAGTTCAATTCAATAAGGCCGCGCTGCAAAGGTGATTGGTCCGACTGCCCCAGACTGTAAACGCCGGCAGCGGCAGTAGGTACTACAGCTTCCTGTTTGCCTTTTTCAGTAGATATGATGATCCTGAAAGGTGCGGCGGTGCTGATCTTCGTTTGTACGATGGCGTTAGGAAGCGATTTGCCCTCCTCGATCTCTTCTTCTGAAGGTTTCCTGTCTTCATACAACGTGGCAACCACCTTGCCCGTACTGTCTGCCAGTTCCACTTTTACCGGAGTGAACATCTCAGACTGTTTACGTTGCAGGATGAGTGTAGCTTCCCTGCCTGTTTCTGTTTCGAGTGTTTTCTTTTCCTGGAAACTGATATTCCTTCCACCGCCATTACGCTTCGGGGCGAATATCCTGCCGAATTCCGCTACAGGCTCCAACACTTCAGTGAGCGCGAGGGTAAGGACCACCGCGGCGCCCAGGCCGGCGAACATCAGTTCTTTTTTCCAGCTGCGCGTGGTCCGGTCTTTCGAATAGCTTTTTATGGAACCCCAGTTGTTCATGATATGGAATATGGCAAATCCTACCATCAGCAGGCCGAAAATGGTATGGGCCATTTCAATGGGGTGAGCCTTCTGTTTGATATACAGCAGTATACCTGAGCAGGACAATACGAGGAAGATGAAAGCAAGGCTGAGGCTGATAAAGTTTTTCCTTTTCATACGTTGTTTTGGCAATAATTGCAAAGGAAAGGAAAGGGCCGACCCTCATCTACGAAATCGGAAAAAACGTTAAACGGCTTAACGCCTATTTAACAGCCTTCTTCCCAACGCCTTCCATTCCCGGGTTATCAAAGGTTTAGATGCTGAAAACTGAAAAACCATGCTATGGGCGTTGAACTTAAAGTTCCCGTTAAAGATCTGCTACCCTTCGCCGTATTGTTTTTGTGCTCTGTTTCCTATGCGCAAACCAATAAGCCGTTCTATGAAATTGGGTTGAACCTGGGAAGAATGGTTTACCAGGGAGACCTTACGCCATCCATGGCGGGATCCTTCCGTACGTCGAGAACATCCGTGGGTGTTACCGTGGCCAGGGTGTTGGGGAATTCGTTCTCGATTCGCGGAAGTGTCCTGCGGGGTGGACTTGCCGGGAATGATGCTGCCTACAACCGTCCGGCCTACAGAAAACAGCGGGCATTTCAGTTCACCTCGCGGCAACGGAGTTAACCGCGCAACTGGTTTGGAGCTATCCGGGCGTAGCGAGGCATGAAAGAGGATTCACGCCCTATGTGTTTGCAGGGGCAGGGGTGAGCCTGCTGAATGTAAAGCCGGATGCGGGCAATTTCAACAGCGAGTTCTTTGGTGCCGAGGCAGGCCAGATCCAGGAAGGGCTTGCTGCGGACCAGGCACATGGGACACCACGTGTGCTTCCGCTGGCAATGGCAGGGGTTGGCGTAAAATATTTTTTCACCCCAAACTGGGGCGTAAATGCAGAGAGTTCTTATCGTATGGCTTTCAGCGACTACATTGACGGCTTCAGCCAGAGCGTGAACCCCGCCTTGAATGATCATTATATGAACCATTCTGTTGGCCTCCTGTACAGGCCGGGGAGGAGGGCGAGTGGGGTGGAGTGTCCTGTTGTGAAGTACTAAGGGTTTAGGGATTAGGGTTATCTTTCCTGTATGTTTTCTGACGAACATTTTATGGAGAGGGCGATAAGCCTTGCACTGGAGGCGGAAGGCGAGGGCAATCCCCCTGTTGGGGCGGTGATGGTGCTTGATGGAAAGATCATAGCAGAAGGACATGCATCACTGGTTGTTCCGCACTATGACCCCTCGAGGCATGCGGAGATGAATGCGCTTGACAGTGTGGACAGTGCGCTTTGGGCAAGGGCAAAGGAGATGACCTGTTACACCACGCTGGAGCCCTGTTGCATGTGTTATGGCAGGCTTTTGCTTTCCGGGATCGGCAGGATCGTCTTCGGCGCCTATGATCCGGAAGGGGGTTCACATTGCATCGTACCCCATCTTCCGCCTTTCTATGCAGTGAATCATGTGCCTCGTATGGAAGGGCCTTTGATGCCCCGGCAATGTGACCCGCTATATCACCGTACCCGCGACCTGTTCAAAAAAGTGACGGGCACGGTTTAGTTCTTTATCCAGTTGAAATAGTTACGTATCACCTGCTCTTTTTCTTTTTTGACATAGTCCAGGAAGGCAGCCGCAACGGGAGAGAGTTTCTTGTCTGCCATCCAGACCAGGTTCCAGGAGGTTTGGATGGGCAATCCCTTGACGGGAAGGATCTGTACTTGCCCGTTTTTCAGTTCATTACGCAATCCTATGAGTGGCATGATGGAACAGCCCAAGCCTGCGATGACCGCCTGCTTGACAGCCTCGTTTGATGTGAGCTCGATCTTTTTGCCGATGTTGAGTTTGTTGTTCCTGATGAAAGTTCCATGGCCTGGCGTGTGGCGGAGCCTTCTTCCCTGTAGATGAAAGGCAGCGCCTCCAATTGTTTTTTCGCAAGGGATGAGGAACCCCTGATGTATCCTTTGCCGGTAATGAGATGTAGGCTGTTCTCCATCAATTCCACTTTTTTCAGGTGGAGATGTGCAGGCAAAACCGAAACGAGCGCAAAGTCCACCTCGTTCCTTTCAAGTGTCTGGATCACCCTCGCCTTGTTGGATACGTCCAGTTTAAGTTCAACATTGGTGTTGGCATTGAGGAACTCGGTCAGGAAATAGGGGATCACGTATTTACCCGTGGATACCACGGAGAGCTTGAGCATGCCTGTTAGTTTCCCTTCCAGGCTGGATTCCTTATTCTCCAGTTCATTGGCTGTCTCAAGGATCCTGGCAACGGATTGCGCCACTTCCCTTCCAAAATCAGTGATGTACAGTTTTCTTCCCACCACTTCCGTGAGTGCGGAATTAAAGTTCATCTGGAAGTTGCGCAGTTGTATGGAAACTGCGGGTTGGCTGAGGTGCAGCTCTTCCGCTGTTTTGGTGATGCTTTCCGTTTCCACCACTTTCATGAAGATGGTCAACTGGTTGAACGTGTAGTTCATAAATAGATATATATGACAACTATTAAAAACATTAAATAAAGGTATATAAAATAGTTGGGGCAGATAGCCTGCACCAGCTCAGGGCCGCATTGGGTAGCAGGAGAATGTGGAAGTGATGGCTACTATCGATCTTCAGTGAACCGTCATCTCAGCAGCGTGACCGTTCCCTTCCTGGTAACGGAACTATTGTTACATTCCAGCACCAGCATGTAGACGTAAGACCCTTTTTCCATAGGCTTGCCTTTGTACCTGCCGTCCCAGCCGAACCTGCTGTCATTGACCGGAAAATTTTGCGCATCATAGACCAGTTCTCCCCAGCGGGAGAAGATCATCATGCGTTTGGCAACGATACCAGAGCCAAGGGGGTAAAAGCTGTCATTGATATGGTCTCCATTAGGAGAGAATGCTGTTGGGATGAACAGGGTTCCGGGCTTAACGCATCCGTCCACTGTTGTGGTGGTGATATTGCTGATACACACAGTTTGTTCATTGAAATATCCTCCGGTTGCTGCGGTGAAGCCCCAGACCACCCGTGGGTCTCCGCCAAACACCGAGTCCACGATATTTCCGCTGTAGTTGATCTTCAGTTGCCCGTCATAATAGCATTGCAAGGTTTGGGATTGGGCATTCCAACTTATTTTGAAAGACCTCAACTTCCCGTCTTCCGCGTTGGCCCCGTTGGGCAACAGTTCAAACGGGCCCTGGAGTGTATTCCCGGGATGATTGAAGTGTTCTGTATTGCCATTTTTCACAAGTGCTATATGATCATATGGAGGATCATCATTCTGCCATGTGTCAAACTCAATGGCAAGGGAAGGGTCCATCCCTGAGTAACCCATGCCTCCTCCGTTGTTCAGCCTCACATTCCCCGCAGGGTGTAAAACGAAAGCCATCCCATCGGCACCGGTACTGTCCAGGTTGCCGAGGGAGATCTCCCCTTGCAGCGAGAAGTCGGCCGTGAGGTCAATGAGTATTTGAGACCACACAGCACCAGACTTGAATTTCTCTGCCGGTGTGAGTGTAAAGCATTCGGAAGATGTCTTGAATGCGGAGCCTTTCAGACTGACATTCAGGTTGTTCGATTGCCCGGAGGATGTGAAAAACATCAGTAGCAATGATATGAGCAGGAGGTACTTCAAGCAGTGATCGGATCTTAGTGACCATGCTTATGCAAAAAAGCTGCCTAAGGGTGGAGGCAGCAAATGATCAGCGGACCAGGCTGAGGGTTCCTTTGAAGTCTACGATCTGGCCTTCGCTGCACTCCACTGTGATGATGTAACTGTATAAGGATGTTCCCGGCTCCCCTGTAGCATTTCTGCCGTTCCAGCCCAGGGAACTGTTGTTAGCCTGAAAGTTTTTTCTGTCAAAAACCTTGTGTCCCCACCTGTCAAAGATCCGCATGGATATCACTCGCCTGATGCCACTGCCCATGGGATAGAAGTTGTCATTGAGGCCGTCGCCGTTAGGCGTGAATGCATTAGGGATGAAGATGTTTTTGACGTCGCACTTAAAGAAAATATTATAGGCGCCTGTTGCCGTGCAACCGGAATCATTGGATACGGTAAGGGTATAGCTCTGTTCCCTGAGCAGGTTGGCTGTGGGTGTGCTGCAAGTGGTGCAGGAGAGCTGGTCAGCGGGTTCCCATATCCACTGGCTGGCGTCAGGCGAATAAGGCAGTTGCAGGACGATGGTACTCCTGGGGTCAACAAGCGTATCTTTTGAGGCAACGGTTGGGGATGGCTTAACGATGACATTCGTGAACGCCGTGTCCGCACATGCGCCATTGCTTACTATTGCTTTGTAGTTGCCTGAGTTCGCGGTTGTGCTTTTGCCGAAGGTTATAATGGGTGAATTGGCGTTGAAGCCATTGGGCCCTGCCCATGTATAAGCTGTTCCGCCTGTGGCGGAAATCCGCAACGTGTCTCCTGCACATACCGGTGCATTGGTATTGATGCCGGCCATAACCCTGGCTTTGACTGTAACTGTTGTATAGGCGGTGTCAATACAAACGGAGTCTTTGGCCACCAGCGTATATGCGCCTGCAATGGATGAAGAGGCATTCCTGAAGTGGATAACAGAATCGGTTGATGAAAAACCATTAGGGCCCGTCCATTTGAATGATTTGCCGCCTTTGGCGATCATGGTCAGTGTATCACCTATGCATACCTGCCCACGGGAGCTGATCCAGGCCGTAGGACATTCCTCAACAAACGTATAATTGGAGAAGCAAACGCGCTGGTCATTGAACAGAGCACCTGTGGCGGCTGTGAACCCCCAGAATACATAGGGATTGCCTTTGAATATCTCATTGATAAGGTCTATGGCGATATCGAATTTGAGCTCGCCATTGTAAAAACATTTCAACCGCTTGTTCGCTGCGTCCCACACAAAGCGTGCGGGCCTGTTCTGCCTGTCTTCTGCATTGGCGGCTCCGGGAAGGAGTTCCATCGGCCCCACCAGTGTATTGATGCCGTCATGTATGGCATTGCCATTTTTCACAAGGGCCAGATGATCATAGGGCGGGTCAGAACTGTTTTGCCAGGTGTCAAACTCAATGGCGATGGAGGGGTCTATGCCTCCGTAACCAAGTCCCTGCCCCTGGCTGCCAAGGTCTGTGCTCAATGGCTGCATTACAAATGCGAGCCCATCCGCACCATTAGCATCCAGTCCTCCGAGATTGATCTCGCACTCCAGGGTGAAATCACGGCGAAGGTCGATCCTTGTGTCATACCAAACCGATCCACTTTGTCCGGAGAGGGCGGGCGTAAGCCTGAAGCAACTGTCGCTGACCGGAATGGCGGATCCAACTGTTTTGAAACGGGATGTGGATTGCGAAACAACGCAAAAGGGCAGCAGGATCACAGATATGATAAGTAAGAACTTCAATGGAATAAAGGGACGGTAAATTAAATAAAAAAGCCGGCGCAATGGCCGGCTTGAAAGGTTTATTGATGATGGTTCATTTTGTACAAACACTCATTATCCTTGACCAAAGCTGCGCATCAAAGGAGGGGTCATCATTAGATGCCGCCGTTGGCCCTGCAAAACGCACTACCACAAGGTCCAGTGAGGGAACCACATAGACTTTCTGGTGTCCTTTACCCCACGCATAGAACATGTCAAAGGGTGCTGACGGAACAATAGGTCCCTGGAAAACCTGCGGCGCGCCATAATAGGTGTAAGAAGATTTTCCGTTCAGCCAGGTAAGCAGTCCATAGGCCGGATTAAGCGTTTGTGACGAAGTGGTAACACTGTTTAAAACACCCTGGTCAATCACCTGGGTGCTTCCCCATTTACCATTGCGAAGAAGCAGAAGGCCGAAGCGGCTCATGCTCCGGGTATCGCTGTAATAGATATCAAGATAATCTGTGATCTTGGCCCAATAACCTGCCATGCCAATCCTGTCGGCCAGCTTTTCCTGGAAGTAAGATGTAAAAGATCGTCCCGTTGCTTTGCTGATCACGTTTTCAAGTAGCGTGTAAGTGGCGTTCTGGTAAGTCCATTTGGTGCCGGCGTCTGTTCCAAAAGCGAGGCAGGAAGGAAGCGTGCAATCCGGATCAGGGCCTGCAGCAACAAGGCCTGTGGTCATTGCCATCTGGTGGCGGATAGTAATAAGGTCTTCCTTGTCTCTTGGCGCAGAAGTCCAACCGGTGCCCAGATGTTTCGAAGTTTTATCGTCAAGGCTGAGTTTGCCTTCCTGTTGTGCGATGCATGTTACTGCTGCAGTGAGCGTTTTGCTCGCTGATGCCAGCCCCAGGAACTGTCTGCCCGAAATGTTCCGAAATACTTTTCCAAAGCGATCTTTCCTGATTTGAGGATCATGAAAGACTTGGTGTTCTGTCCTTCCAGGAAAGTGTACAGGTCATTCACCGCTGTCTTGTTCCATCCAAGGGAATCCAGGGATATTATTTGCCATGTTGATCCTGTCAATGGGGGAACATAAGGTCCGGTTACAGGAAGAGGGGGCGCAACATCATTTTTTTTGCACGATGTCAAAAGTGCGACAGATATACCAATCAGAAGCAGTTTTCGCATACGGTGATTTTACTTGACCGTATGCAAGATAGATACCAGCTATGGCTGTAAATGCAGCATTCGATGAGTGGAATGCGATATTGATTTTTGTCAAGCCGTGTGAAACTGACCTTCAGTGATTTAGGTAAACGCTTGAAGAAATATGAAACAAAATTGAACAGGCGACCGATTATTTGCAGCGTAACAAAGGCATCCTACATTTGGGGAATGGGAAACACAAAACTTCTCCAGCCTCTATCATTGGTAAATGAACTCGTGCAGTTGACTCCATTGCAATGGCATGACCTCGATGCGTTATATGCCGTAGCATCGGATCCCCTGATCTGGGAGCAACATCCCAATCCTAACCGGTACCAGCGCCCTGTATTCGAGAACTATTTCAAAGGGGCTATGGAATCAGAAGGTGCATTCCTGATAGCGGATGTTAAGACAGGAGAGGTGATAGGATCATCCAGGTTCTATGATCATGAGGAAGAAAATAAGGTACTCAAGATCGGCTATACGTTCTTTGCAAGATCTGCATGGGGCAAGGGCTTTAACCAGGCATCGAAACACCTGATGATGGGGTATGCATTCAGTTTTGTTGACCGCATCATATTCCATGTGGGAGAGAATAATATGCGGTCCCGCATGGCCATGACAAGGCTTGGTGCGGAACTGGAAGGTTTTGAAACGGTTGCTTACTATGGAGAGCCGGACAGGATGAATTGTGTTTTCGTGATGACTAAGGACAGGTTTGTTGGAGGTAGGGGCAGTGAGGCAATGGGGCAATGGGGATGGCAATGGGGCAATGGAGCAATGGAGGAAGAGACTGGGGATAAATTTGTATTTTTCAGCAAATGCTTGTCATGAGAACCGCCGCTTCCCTCCCTTACATGATCGTTTTTGGAGTCACTGTTCTGGTCATGCTCTTTTTCCAGCAGTGTGGCAGCCCGCAACCCGATCGGTTCGCTGCTTATACGGACTCTTCAGCGGTCATATACGGCCCTTACAAGGTGCTTCGACTTCCGGTGAACAAGGGGGTTCGGGTGCTCAATCCCGTACAGATCAACGCAGGCCCGCAAGGGAGGATCTTCGTGTGTAACCAGTCCGGCGAAATATATTACCTCAACGACTCAGACAAGGACGGGCTGGAGGACGAAGGCGTTCTTTACACCAACATTACAGACCTCGGGCTGGTTTCACCTGTTGGCTTTGCATCAAAAGGTGACACCGTTTATGTTGGCACCAGTTCAGAGATCAGGATTTTTGTTGACAGGGACAAAGACCTGAAGCCCGATACCAGCTGGACCTTTTTTTCGGATATCCCTCACAGTAAGCATCCTTACGACTGGACCACGGGTATGACCTTTGGGCCCGATGGTTCTCTGTACTTCAATCTAACCACGGACTCGTGGAATGCAGGAGCATCACCTGATCCTCATGGTTACCGTGGTTCCATATTGCGTATTTCGCGGGATGGCAGGAAGGTGGAGCGACTGGCTACAGGCATTCGTTCAGTATATGGGATGCAGTTCAATGAACATGGGGATATGTTCTTTACTGACAATGAAGGCGGAGGAAATCCAAAGGAGGAGCTGAACCTTCTGGTTGCCAACAAATTCTACGGGCATAACCGGAAGAAGTTCCCTACAGAGGATTCCACAGCGCCAGAGCCTTTTGCGCTCACCAATGATGTGGCACCCAGTGGTATTGAATTCAACAGCAGGCAGAACCATTTCGGCGGCAGGGCAGGTGAGTTGTTCATAGCCTGGTATGGCCCAGGCGAGCGCTGGAACAGGGGCGGTATCAGCAGTGTCAGGATCACGAAAGGTGAAGACGGGAAATACACTTATACTGAGAAAGCCATTGTGGATATTCCCAAACTTTCAGACATAGCCTTTGCGCCTGATGGTTCTTTATATGCTGCCCATCACGGGCTGTCCGACTATTGGTACAATCCAACAAAGGAGAAGTCGGGCGGATTTTACAAGATCATTTATGATGCTTCGCTGGACGGTAAGAAGTTCCCTGAAAAAAAGAGATCGGATTCCAAGGACCTCTCTCCCAATGCTGTGGAGGCCGGTAAGCAGCTCTTTGCGCGCAGCGCCTGTTCTGCCTGTCATGGTGTGGACGGTAAGACGGAAATGCTGGGCCCCAACCTGCACGGTATCTCCAACAATATGAGCAGGGAGGAGATATTGGAAGACATTCTTGAGCCTTCCAAACGGATCAAGCCCGCGCAAGGCGGCCTTAAGGTCACCAAAAAGGATGGTCAGGTCCTGTTGGGGAGGGTGGTGAGTACCGATGAGCAAAGCATCACTTTGATCCTGATAGGCAACAACACGGTGCAGGTAAATAAGAAAGACATCGCTTCCACAGAGGAGCAGAAGAAAAGCATGATGTATGAGAACCTGGTCAGGAACCTTTCGAAAGAAGAAGTGAATAATTTGCTTGACTACATAGTGAGCCTGAAGTAATGTGAGAATGTGGCATTGCCGCACTGCCACATTGAAAAGAATTATCTTCACGCCAATGAAGATCATTCTTTTCGTTGCGATTCCTTCTGAATTTCCGCGCGACCTCTGCCCGGAAGGTGTTGACCTGGTTTACACGGGAGTGGGGAAAGTGAATGCCGCCATCAGCGCGGCCCAACAACTCATGCATCTGGATCCGCGGAGTACCATCGTCCTTAACTATGGCTCTGCGGGCTCTGCGGCGCATCCCGTTCATTCCATACTCAAGTGTAAACGATTCCAGCAGGCAGATATGGATGCCAGGCCCCTGGCTGAGAAAGGGCACACGCCGTTTGACGATATCATGTATCCGCATATCGAGAAAGATATTCTCGTGTTTGAAGAGAACGGCATCCTCTGTACAACACAGGATACCTTCCAGCAGAAGCCTGTATATGAAGTGAACGACATGGAGGCTTATGGCATCGCCAAGGTCTGCAGGATCACCGGCATGGATTTTACGGCGTATAAGTTCATCAGCGACAGTGGTGATGCCAATGACTGGGAGGAGAATCACCACCTCGGTGTGGAAGGCTTTTCCAGTATCCTTAGGAGATCGTGGAGCAGGTCAGAACTCGAGGATGAACCCGATAGTGGGTAATACCGTTCCTTCGTTGTTCAGGAGTATGAGTGGTATGGCATTGCTGCCGTCTTTCCTGACCGGTTGCCCATCCGTGGTCACAAAATCAGTGTTGTCAGCGTTGCGCTTGAACGTATACTGTGGTATGCCCGCGGCCTTGGAGCCGTAGAAGTTCTGTACGTCAAGGAAGAGGTCAAGCGTTGTCTTGCGGAAATTCCATTTCTTATCGATCCTGATATCCCCGGCATGGAATGCCTGCAGGCGTAATGTGTTCACCTGCCCGAAGTTGAATACACCGGTGCCGAGTGTAAGGTAGTTGAGCTGGCTCTGCGGCAGGTCATAGGGGCTGTAGGGCGCTTCACCCTGGTACCTGAACTTAAGCCCGATCTCCCAGTTGCCCTTGAGCTTATAGCCCATGGTGACGCTGAGCAGGTGCCTGTTATCCCAGCTTGCGGGAGCAAAGATGCCGGTAATGCCGTTGAACTCAGAGCGGAAGAACGTATAGCTCAGTATGCCAAAGAAATTCTTGGTGAGCTTTTGTTGTGCGAGAAATTCAATGCCGTATGCCCTTCCCTTTCCATCCTGTTGAACGGGCTCGTTGCCGATGGCACCGAACTCTGTCCCTTTATTAGCAAGGCTGATGCCGTCATTGATGCTGACAGGATACCTGCTGTATTTTTTGTAGAATCCTTCAATGGTGAACCTGGTGGTTTGTTTGGGGAGGAACTCGAAGCCCGCCACAATATGTTCGCTTCTGATGTAGTTGCCGGGATTGGTGATCATGGACGATGACAGCGTGTTCATGTACGCCAGTTGGGTATAGGAAGGGAGGCGATAGTAGATGCCGTAACTGGCGCTCATGTTCCATTTATCCGTAAGTGCATAGGACGCGCTGACGCGTGGGCTAAGTTGCTTGAAGGGGTTGGCCTCACTGTTGCGCAGGTTGTTGGCGTCAACCCGGATACCGCCACTGAGTGCGAGGCGTTGGTTGAGCAGTCTCGTTCCTGCCTGCAGAAAGGCACCATAGCGAAGGAAGTTTGCGCCAGTGGCGGAGCTGAACACCTCAGTGGGCTGGACCCTGTACACCTGGCTGAACAGGTTGTTGAACTGCACGTATTGGGCAACAGCGCCATAGGATAGTTTTACTTGCCCGATGTTATTGGTGACATCGAATCTCAGCTTGTTCTCTGTTTCATTGCTACGGATGGTGAGTGTACGCTCGTCTTCTGCGGGGTTCTGGTTGTCTTCGTATTTATCGGCGGTGTTGTCCAGCGTATTCCTGCTCAATGCCAGGTTCATGAAGCCGTTGCGGGTAAGGTAACGCAGTGAGGCGCCGATGGTGTAAGACCACTGGTTGATCAGCGGGCTGCTGTTGATGGCGTAAAGCTTTTCCGGTGTGGCGGTTTTAGGCGCGGCGAAGCTGAACTCGTCTATGGCGCCTATGCCGAGTACATTAAGTGTAAGTTTTTTGTTGATGCGCGTGGTGGTCTTGAACTGGAAGTCCCAGTAGTTGGGGCGGATGGGCAGGTCCAGTGCCTTGAACAGCAGTTGAAGATAGCTCCTGCGGGCAGATGCCAGGAAGGTGGTATTCCTGGTCAGTGGTCCGTCAAACGTTGCGGCGAACTCCGTACCGCTCAGCCTGATATTACCCTGGAGCCTGTTGCTGTTACCATTCTTTTGTTTGAACTGGAACACGGAACTCAGTGCATTGTCGTACCGCGCATCAAACGCCGAAGTGCTCAGCCTCACGTCTTCAATAAAGCTCACGTTAAGGATGCCTTGTGGCCCACCGCCGCTGCCTTGTGTGCTGAAGTGGTTGATGATGGGAGTTTCGATGCCATCAAGGTAGAAGACATTCTCGCTGGGTGCGCCACCGCGGATGATGATATCGTTCCTGAAACTGCCGCCCGCTGCGCCCCCGCCTACGCCGGGAAGGGATTGAATCACTTTGCTGATGTCAAAGTTGCCGCCGGGGTTGGCCTTGATGTCTTCAGTGGTGAGTCTTTGAATACTCAGCGGGCTTTCCAGCGTTGCCGCCTTTGCACTATTCTTTCTGGCGCTTATCGTAATGTTGCTGAGCTGCGTCACGGCAGGTTCCAGTTCTACGGAGAGCACGGTTTCATTTCCTGTATTCACGATGATATTGGGAAGGATCTTCTCTTGTACACCTACTCCGGTGAAAGAGATACTATAGGTGCCGGGGCTGAGTTGCAGGAAGCGGAAACGGCCAAGGCTATCGGAGACTATGGTCTGAGACGACGGCCGAAGGGTGATGGTGATGCCTGCCAGCGGCTGCTGGTTGCTTCGGTTAACGATATTGCCGCTGAGGGTTGCGTTGGATTGGGCACGGGTGTATAGGGCCAGGGTGAGTGTCAATAGGGTGAGGGCGAGTATTTTCCGCATGTTTTGCTTCTTCTGCCTTGATAACGGTTATGATGGCCAAAAGTTCTGAACATTCCGTGAAAGGAAATGTTATGGTTGCCGATGGATGCCATTGAACTGGACAGGATCATTGAAATGGCCTGGGAAGACAGGACGCCGTTTGAGGCTATTGAGGCCCAATTCGGGTTAACAGAAGCTGATGTGATCAGGGTGATGCGGCAGCATTTGAAGCGCAGCAGTTTCGAGTTATGGCGTAAGCGCGTCAACAGCGGCATAAGCCAAAAACACCGTGCGAGAAGGGATCCGGGCATAGACAGGTTCAAGTGCACAAGGCAAAGGGCCATCAGTTTAAATAAGATCAGCAAGCGATGAGTATGTTACATCTCGGTACGGAAGAGATCAGGAGTTACGAGCGGTTTTACAGGGCCAACCTGATCAACAGCATCACTGGCTATAAGCCTGCTATGCTGATAGGGACCGCAAACGGGGAGGGCCAAAGCAACCTCGCCATATTTTCCTCTGTGGTGCATCTTGGAGCAGACCCTGCGCTTATAGGATTCATCCAGCGGCCTGTAGGCGTGTCAGGGGATACTTTCCGCAATATTTCGGCAACGGGTGTATATACCATCAACCATGTGCATGAGGATTTTTGTGGAGAAAGCGCATTATACTTCTGCGCGCTTCTCTTCAGATATTTCAGAATTTGAAGCCTGCAAGTTGCATCCGCAGTTCATTGAAGGATTCAACGCTCCTTTTGTGTTGGAGAGCAAGGTCAAGTTGGGCATGGAACTGGTGGAGGTCATTCCATCGTCCATAATGATACCAAAATGGTGATCGGTAAAGTGAAGCATATCCTTGTGGAAGAAGCATGCCTGCAGGAAGACGGAAACGTGGACCTGTCTGCCGTTGCTTCTGTTTGCATCTCAGGCCTCGAGAATTATCACCGTGCATCCCACATGCATTCTTTCCCCTATGCAAAAGTTGAGAACCTTCCCAGTTTCTCCTGATCTTGATACCATCGTTGGAAGTATAGATCCTGTGAGGTATGGCCGTACCAGGAATTACCTGGACGGTGCGGTTACGCGCCTGTCGCCATATATCTCGCGTGGTGTGATCAGCACCAGGAAAGTGATGGAGCACGTATGCAGTGATGGCTATCGCCCCACCTTCATGAAAAATTCATACAGCAGCTTGCATGGCGGGAGTATTTTCAGCGGGTATTGCAGGAGAGGCCTGGCTTGCATGAGGAACCACTGAGAAAGGGAGAAGTTGGAAGCGGGACGGGAGATGGTATTTCCAGGGCAGTTGTGGAAGGGAGGACGGGTATTGAGGCTGTGGATCTGGCTATAAGGGAGCTTTATGAGACCGGATGGATGCACAATCATGCTCGGATGTACGTGTCCTCGATAGTTACCAACGTTGCTAATGGCAGTTGGAAGGAAGGCGCACGTTGGTTGTATTATCATCTTTTGGATGCTGATGTGGCGAGTAATGCCTGCAGCTGGCAATGGATCTGCGGAAGCTTCAGCAGTAAGAAATACTACGCCAACCAGGAGAATATTAACAAGTATTCAGGCACTGCGCAACGGGGAACTTTCCTCGATCATGGTTATGCGTATTTGCCGGAGATGGATGTTCCCGGGCAGCTATTGGAAAGGGCGGTGGTTGAACTGCGCACGGAGCTTCCTGGTACACACGATATCAGTATTGATAAGAATAAGCCAACGCTCATCTATAATTTCTACAACCTCGATCCGCATTGGCATAAGGGGGAAGACATGAACCGTGTCCTGCTGTTAGAGCCTTCCCATTTTGTTAAGTATCCGGTGTCTGTAAGGGTCATGGAATTCATGTTGGGTCTTGCCTCCGTTATACCGGGTATGCAGTTGTTTGTAGGAGAGTGGAATGATTTCAGTGAGGCCGTTTCGCCGGGGGTAGTGATCTATAGAGAACATCCTATCTTTAGTTACGAAGGGACAAGGGAAGAGAGGGAGTGGATATTCCCGGAGGTGAAAGGATATTTCCCTTCATTTTTTTCCTACTGGAAAAAATGCCAAAGGTTCCTCAGGTAAATCAGCTAACATGACCCCGTCATTTCTTTCCGTTGCGGACGCGTTCAACGCCAACCGGTTCTCGCACAGGTAGCCCAGATAAAGTTTGTGTTAAATTTTTAATGCAGGGGTTTAAAGAATGCCAATGCCGTCTGTTTCTCTATTTTTGCCGAAACACTTGATTATGAAAATGAGACAACTGATCATGGCTGTGATGGCAGTGCTTTTTGCAGGCGCAGCTTCAGCCCAAACCACTATCAAGCCTCATGTTGGCCTGAACCTTTCTGAAGTGTCCATAGACCAGACGAATGTAAGTGCCAGCGGTAAGGCGGGCGTTCTTGCAGGTCTCAGTGTAGCTTTTGGAAAGAAGCTGTATTTCGAACCTGGTATCCAATATGTGGCAAAGTCAACACAGGTCACCAACACTTCCAGTCCTGATTTTCCTACAGGTATAAGTCAGTATGACCTTAAGGGTTTCAGGGTACCCTTGACCGTTGGTATCAATTTCCTGGGAAGCCAGAAATCAGCAGTGACTTTCCATGGCTTTGGTGGTCTTTCTGCATTCTTTATCACCAACGACGATGGCTTCACACCGGACCTGAATAAAACCAACTGGGGTGTGTATGCCGGTGCAGGGGTAGATATCTGGAAAATATTTGTTGACGCCAGCTATGAATGGTCGCTTTCCAAGCTTTCAACCGATGCACAGGTTGGTGCTACCAGGGGCCTGTTCCTGGCTGCAGGTTTCCGTTTCAACCTGAAATAGGCAGGCAAAATAATATGCGGAGCTCCCGGAGAACCCGGGAGCTTTTTATTTTCCGGGATTGGGCTTAGGGTATTTAACCCCTGCCTTCATCAGTTCCATGTGCAGGGAAGTAAGCAGGTCATTCTTCATCCTTTTTGCCTCTCCGAGGCTGCTGATCCAGCAGGAGATCTTGAATTGCAGCCCATTGGGCTGTATCTCTTCCAGCCTTGCAGTTGCAGCGGGGTAGCTGAAGACTCCCGGTGTTCTTCCCAGTACTTCTTTCGCTGCAGCCAGGACAACGTTGGGATCATTGTCGTGGTCCGCCAGCAAGTCTATCTCCAGTTTATAGTGTTTGCTGGTGAGTGTCCAGTTCTTTAGCACCTTGCTGATCACTTCGTTGTTCGGTATCACATACTCGGCGCCATCGGCTGTGTCAATGGTGGTGGCCCTGAGGCCAATGTCTGTTACCTTGCCTTTGGTGCCTGCTTCCATTTCGATCACGTCCCCCACATATAATGGCTTTTCAAATGCGATAATAATACCGGAGATGATGTTAGCGATAAAACTTTGCAACCCGAAGCCGATACCTACGCCCAATGCCCCCATGAACAGGTTAAGGTTGGAGAGGGGTATCCCGGCGATGAGCATGCCCCGAGGAAGCCCGTGGCGATGATGAAAAGCCTGAGCAGGATGACGATACTTCCGAGGCTTGTCTTGTTATTGGAGTCTTCGGATCTTTTCTCATCAAGGAAGAGCCCGTCAAGCATGCCCGAAAGATAGAAGGCCAGGTAAAGGATGATGAAGAACACGATTACGCTCCCCGGTGCATAACCGTATCCGCCAATATTGAATTGGTGGTTGAACAGCGTGGAAAGGTTATGTTGGATAAATCCCATCGCATTGATATTCCTCAGGAAAGAGATGAACCAGAACAGTATAGCCAGTACACGGACAAGGTTCAGCAACTTGTGATAAATGAGGTCTATCCGGATGGTGGTTATACGGTTTCTTTCATTGTACATGTCTGCCAGTATGGTAATGAAGTCGATCAGGGAGTAGATGGCCACATACAATGTGATGGCGAGGAAGAATTGGTCCAGCCCTGCCAGCAGCAGTATCCTTCCTAATGGGAAATGGCCCGTGATATTCATTAGCCAACCGGAAACATAGAGTAATCCCGTCAGCACCATGATCACCTGGAATACCCATTTATTCTCCAGTTTGGTTTTGTCCAGGTCCTGAACACCTGGTAGAGCGGTATGATGCCTATTATGGATGAGGCCCAGATGATACGCCCGAAAAATGTAACGGATACCATCAGGTTCATGGCCCTGAGTATAACGTATATGGCCAGCAGGGCGATCATCCATTTCTTTTTTACCGATGGCTGTTCTTTCAGGAATATGATGGCCGTAGTGATGGCAAGGGTAACAAAAATGACCTCCGTGAAGATGTGCGGGGAGTTGATGAAAATGAATGGCGCCATCACCAGTACAAAACTGCTGGTAGATGCGCCCGTGTATTTATGTACGAACTTGTAGGGGTGGTCACTTTTGTTCGCGTATTTCTTTTTATTCTTTTTAAAATACCAGACGGGCAGGAGGGTAATCATGAGCAGCAGTATCCGGAACAGGATGACGCGTATATAGGCATTCTTACCATAAAATTTAAGCGAGTCCAGGTTTTGTGTCAGCGTGGATTTGAAGACGCTCCCGATGCTTTCTTCATAAGTTGTGGGGCTGATCTCCCAGAGTGGTGCGTGTGTTCGGTGAAAAAGGGCTGCATTGCGTTGCGAGAGTTCTTTCTGTAATCGCATGAGAAGCGTGCTGATGGTGAAATAGGTGTTGTTCAGCCTGTTCTCTTCGTGAACGGTTCCTTTCATTACCTCCTGGTACTGTTTTTCAATACGCACAATATTCTGGTCAAGCATATTGATCTCATCCCGGTAGATCTGCACCAATGCACTGTCTGTCCTGAGGACCTGCCAGGAGCTGTCTGTCTTAAGGTGTTCTATCGCATAAAAATTAGAGGACAGCAGGTTGTTTTGCTTCAGTAGTTCCGTCCTCCATTTCTCCACCTGCGCTTTTTGTTGCAGCAGCTTTACTTTTACATCGTCCAAGGTCCTTATCCGCATCACCGGGCCGTGCAGATCAAATTCTTTATTGACCATTTCCAGGTCTTTCACCAGCCTCAGGTAGGCCGTTGCCATAAAGCCCGTGTCAATGGCATTGTTGAGCTGGCTTTCAAACAGTATGACCATATTGTCTCCCTGTTGAAGGATACTTGACGGGTTGGATATGCCGGTGAAAGGACGCATTTGCGCCAGGGTTGAATCCTGGGACATGGTCCTTGCGAAAGGGATGGCCAGTGCGAGGAGCAGCAGCCACCCTTCAGTGTTCAATTTCATACGTTCTCTTTAAAGTTCAACTTCCGGTATCTCGGGTACGTTCAGTTTTCTGAGGGTCTTCTTGTATTTCTTTTCCTGTTTTGAATTCTTTTTGATCCCGGCATTGGTCAGTGCGCCGCTGAGTACCATCTTGATCCAGTAATTGAACACGCTCCGTTCCCTCACCCTTTGGGTAAATACTGTGCCTGTTTTTTTGGTGTTCTTTCCCTGCACGATAAGATTCGCCGCCCAGCTCATAAAGCGCGTAGCAAGGGTTTTCTTCTGTTGGTCTTCCTTGTTGAGAAACTGTACTTTAAGGTCACGGTACAGCATTTTCATCTTTCCATGCGCCACATATTCCCTTCCAATTGCCCTTAATTCCAGGCTGTCTAAATTGCCATTTTCCACTTTCGCAGAAGCCAAAGGGCCTATTACCGGATTGAGCTCCGCAAGATCAAGACGTCCCAGCCGTACCTGCACCAGGAAGGCGCTGAGAGAGTCTGTGTAGGATTCAGCAAAACGGAGGTAAAGCGGGCCTTGCCCAGGAAGTTTGCATTGGCCCGCAGATAGAGTGTGTCGTTTTCTGTCAGTCCGAAATTCTTCACGTTCCGGAGCCTTGCCTGAAGGTCATAGATATCCACCGGCCAATACTATTGGTCTTGTCGTTCATTTCTTCATAGACCATATGCCCGTTCATCAGCATGATGGTATCCAGTTGTATCCTGGTCTTGAGTTTTTCAAGCATGTCACGGAAGCGGTTTTATGATGCCATGCTGGAAGGGCAGGCGTTTGTCTTTATAGACGGATATGAAAGGATCGTTCACTTCAATAAGGGCCACATGGAAGAGGGAGTCAGAGGCGAATCTTTCAAGGTCAAAATGCCTGATACTTATCTTTCCCGTGCTGACCTGTAGGTAGTCTTTTGCCAGTCCTGTTTTTTGTTGAATGCCTCACGGTCCATTGCCGGGTTGTACCTGAAAGAGTCAAGAGTGACGGTCCGGTCCCGGTTAGTGAAGCCGATACCCCTTGCCGCGATGACATTATTGCTATCTGACCGGACGAAGTCAAATCCTCCTGCATGCAGTGAGGGAGTCTGCTTGATGCGCCGGAGGATGTGCGGAAGGGAAAGGCTGTCCAGCGAAAGGTTTTCAGCGCCAATGGAGAAATGGCCAACTTCCACAGTTTTGCCTTTTCTGTTGGTCATCTTCAGTTTCATGGAACTGGCTTCGATGCTGTTCAGCAATGCACTGGTATTGGTGTTGCCTTCCTTGACGCGCCTGCTGAATTTGCCGATACCGATGAGCAGCGGCTGTGTGGGTGAAGAGATCTGTATGCTGTCGTTAATCCCCAGGTCAAGGCCGTCAATGCGGATGGAAGTTTGTCCTAATGAGAACACATCGTCCCCCATATTCTGTTTCAGCCCTGAGATGTCCATGTCAAGTGCACTTGTGCTAAAGTATGTGGATCTTGACCCATTGCTTGAACGCAAGGCGAGTTTTCCATCTTCCATGCGGATGCTGCCAAGATGTACCGTTGTCTTGCCGTCTTTTTTTGAAGTTTTGGGCTTTGCGTGAATCGAGATGGCAGCAGTTGGCCTGATGATGTTGATATGGTCCGCAGCGATGTGCCCTTCAGAAACAAATGCGGATATGTTGGGGTTAAAGTCAAACACTGGAATGGAAGCATTGATGCTGTCTCCATTCCGGAGATAGCTGACGCTGACCATTTGCACAGATGAAGGCTTTTGGTTCCGGATACTGATGCCGCCAGTGGAGAGACTCATGCCCGGAGACCGAAAGGAAATTCCGGTAGACAAAAGCGCAGCGTCATCGATTGACCATTTATTTTCATTCCTGCCCAGGCCTTTCAATTCTGCAAGAGGAAAGGTGCCTGCGATAGCCATGGTGTCGCCGGCGTTATAATCCATTTTGACATCCCTGAAACGAAGGTGTTTCACATAAAATCTTGGCGTGGCTTTGCTATTGCCGGGTACCGATTTTTTCACCGGTGTTGTGGAAGGCCGTATGTGAAGGCTTGCATAAGACAGGCCTATAGAGTCTACAGTGACCTCATTGAATTCATCATCAAAATGATAGTTGTAAATGATCAGGTCTTTGGCGTGTGCTCTCGTGCCTGTTGCCGGATCATCCACGTTAATGTGCCTGGCGGTGATCCTTTTCTGTTTTCCGCGTATCTCTCCGTCAGACATGTTGATATTCAGGCGGCCCTTTCGGATGTGGAATGAATCGAAGGTCACCTTGCCGATGGAATATCCCATCAGTTCATAGGTGGAAGCGTCAAACATTTCCTCCAGTGAGATCTCTGAGTTGAGGCCGTATATCAGTGCTTTTTGTTTGGGATCTGTTGCGGACTGCATTTCAACAGATGTGTTGATGATGCGTACCCTTTCAAGGTCTACCGACTTATGTATACTTGCGATGATCTCTCGAAGGGGTTTGCTTTTTTGGGTTTTTTCAGGCTTGCGCAAGTAGAGTATCCGTGATCTTCCGTTAGCCAGTACAAGTTCCTTTGCCTTTAATTTTTTTGCAGTAAGCAGGTCTTCTACGGATATATCGTTCAACTGGAAGTTAGGCACCTCCATCCATTTCAGGTTCTTCAGTTTATTCCTTTCCGATGGCTGTATACGGAAGTTCAGCAGGTTGATGGAGCGGTTGGCAAATACCACACTGTCAAAGACAATGTTGTACAAACTGTCTGAGGTCATTGCCTTATAGTTCTTAATGGCAAAGGCAACTTTGCTGATCTCCAGCGGACGGGGTGCTGCGCTGTCTACCCTGATGCCGATGGCCTCCAGGTCGTTACCCGATGAATGGAAGGGCATGACCTTGTTGCCATTCCTGGTGGTGATGTTGAAGCTGCTGTTCCTGAGTGCGATGTAACCGATATCCAGTTTGCCCGTTAAGCTGGCGATCTTTTTTTCAACGGAGACCTGTTGGTTGTCGTGCTTGTTCTTCCCGGGGGTAATGTTGAGCCCCATGGAAATGACGGGGTCTATGCAGACAAGGGAATCGATACGGACGATGCCTTCTTTGTAGAGCGACCAGAAATCGAGGTCGTACATCCTGAATTGTTGGAACCCTGCCTCGATCCTGCCGAGGCTGCTGTCTTTCGCCTTTCCTGTAAAGGCGAAATTGTCAATGGTCACCAGCTTTTCTTCTGTGTCCAGGTGAAGTTTGGAGTAACTGATGGTATAGTTCCCCTCGGGAAAATTTATCTTTTGTTGGCTTGTATTGAGCCTGAGCCTGCCTGCCTGCAGTTGTTCTTCCACGAGGGATGTTTTGCCCGGCCCCATGGCGAGGTCCCTTGCGGTGAAGTTCACGCCACCCAGGGAGATGGTGGTTTCGTTGGGCTGCAGCTTAAGCAAGGTTATCCTTCCGTTGAGTAACCCGAACCTTTTGACCTTCATCTCGGTGGCGATCTTTTGAAGGGCCAGGTAAATATTGCCGATCTCAAAGTGTACTGCCTTATTGCCCTGGTGTTCTCTCGCGGTACTGAATTTGGGGCTGATCTGGATGTGGGGGTCTTCCGCTACGAGAAAGTCCACTTCCATTTTTTTGTGCAGTACAAAGTCTTTCAGCGAGTGCAGCTGCAGCCCGAGGTATGTGAAGTCAACGCGGTAAGCGATGGATCTTCCTGTGCTGTCAAGGAACTGCACGCTGGTGTTCATCAGGTCAAGCCTGGTTTCGGGGAAGAATTTGAGTTTGACATTACCGATCCTGACATTCACCTTTCCACTGGTCTCTTTTTCAATGATCGATTCAATGATCTCCTTGGTCCTGTGGTTGAGGATCCACTGGATGGTGAGATAGAAGAGCACCAAAACGGCTGACAGGTAGATCAGCCATCTTGCGTATTTATTTGGAATGTATCTCTTCAGTATCAAACCGCTTATTTATTCCCGAGGGTGAATGAGTAGCTGAGCAGGAGTTGTGTGCCGATGGAGGTCACTACGCCCCGTCCACGCGATCCCTGTAAGAGGTTGCTCTCTGCCGGATCTTCAAAGCTTGCTGGTTGCGGGAAGCTGTTGTTCCTGCCGTAGTTGAAGCGCAACCCTACAACCAGTGCGCTATTCTTGAACCGGCGCTGGTTGCCGAAGGTGAAATGCCAGTTGTCCCACAGTTTGGTGGCGAGGTTATTCCCTTT
This sequence comes from Eulimnadia texana, assembly GCA_002872375.1. Classification (NCBI taxonomy): domain Eukaryota; kingdom Metazoa; phylum Arthropoda; class Branchiopoda; order Diplostraca; family Limnadiidae; genus Eulimnadia; species Eulimnadia texana. The sequence continues at coordinate 324,865 of NKDA01000016.1, forward strand.
CACTTTTTGGTCGAATTCTGCATAGTGCTGGTCGTTCCGCACGCTCATCAGCAGGTGGCTGCCTTCATTCAGGGTCCAGTCTGCCGCTATGGAGCCATTGATCACTGAACGGTTGGAGCTCCATACGTTGAGTATCTTGCTGGTGTAGAAAACATTGTCTGGTGTGGAGGGTTGAACAAAGGATGCGTTGCCCGGGTCCATGACGGTGTATTTGTCAAGCGCGGAATACCAGGCCAGGGAGGCATACATCCTCACCTTGTGGAATTGTTTGGATGCTGCCAGGGCCACGTTGAGCGGGTACTTGTATTTGGCTTTCACGTCCTCGATCTGGCCATTGGCCAGGAAATTCCGGCGGGGAACTGCAGGGCTGGAGGCGATACGGAAATTGGTGAGCGCGTAGTCAGCCAGGATCTTCCCGCTTCCAAAGAAACGCAAGGTAGGAGATGAGACCGTCATGCCCAGGTCCCATGAATCCCCACGGTAGGTAAATCCTGCTTTTGCGAAGGCCATCAGTGTGGAGTAACGAACGTAGTAGTCGATATTTGCGCCTACAAGGTCTACCGTACCGGTTGAATTCTGGTCCGCGATCACATAGGCGGCGAAGCCTTCGCGTGCCTCCATGCTTCGGTATAGGAAGTTGAGGGATATGCCAAAGGAGAGCCTTTCTGAATGCTTCCATCCTGCACCTGCCACGGCAGTGAATTCATCCAGCCTGTTGTCCAGTGAATATTGCGCGAGATAGTTTTCTTCCCCTGGGCTTTCATTTTCATTGATAAGGTCTCGCCTGGTTTCCGAGCGGTCAGAAAAATTCAGGTTGTCCGTATTCGCATGATAAAGCGCATATCCCAGCGTCAGCTTTTTCTCTTTAGGCTTGAACACACCGGATGCCATGGATGGAAGTACGTTCAGGTTGCTGTTGGTGATGTTGAAACCTTTGCCGAGGCCGTCCTTGAACTTTATGCTGTTGAACCCAACCATGTTGGTGTTGAAGTTGAAGCTGGATGAAAGTGCTTCTGCAAGTGTGGCGGGATTCTGTATCACGGCACTCTGGTCTTCAAACCTGCTGATGCCGGCATTGAAAAGAATGGCGTTCCTTGACCCGTATTGCATCCATGCGTAATGATTGTCCTGGGCATCAGTTGTGAAGCAGGCAAGGATGCAAAAGGCCAGCGTAGTAAAGACGGATGTTCTCATGGCAGTGTATATAACAATATACTGCAATATTTTCAAAGCCATCCGCCTGTATGAAAAAAGGCCCTCCTTTTAGGGGAGGACCTTATAGCAAAGGAATGAAAGAATTATTTCGCCCTCACGGATACAGAGACCCTTCTGTCTTTCAGTCGTTCCTCTTCAGGCGCATCCGCCGGGTATTTAGCGAACTCGGAGCCATAACCTTCAGCGCCTTCCACCTGTGCACCTACGCCTGCCGCTTTGAGTACTTCTGCTACAGCGGAAGCCCTCTGGCCTGACAACGCTTTGTTCTTCGCTTCATCACCAACCTTATCCGTATAACCGCCGATCTTGATCTTTGCATTGGGATAAGCCTTCAGGATCTGCACGATATTGTCCACTTCCTTCCTGCTATCGGGAACTATCGTAGCAGTGCCGAATTCGAAGTTGAGGTCATTGAAATCAAACCATACATCTTTACCTGGCTTTGCATTGGCGTCATTGAGGAATGCCACCAGTTTGTCTTCTATGCCACCTTTAAATGCATCCAGCTCCACGCCGTTGGGCAGTTTCACTTTCAGGCTCTCTTTTGCCACTGGTGCAGTAACTGCTGGTGTAGCTGGCACTTCTGCCTTCACATCAGTATAGGGTGCAGCTTCTTCTTTGTGCGAACCGCAACCTTTAGCCAGCCACAGGAGGAGGATGATACCCGCCGCGGCAGCAAGGAGTACAGGCAGCAGGTTCCGGTTCTTTTTGACCTCTGGCGCATGATGGGCAACTGTTGCAGCCGGTGCATCAAAGAGCCTGGAGAGATTGAAACCGGAAGGGATGCTGGACAGAACGTTACCCTTCATACCGCTGAGCATGGAGGTGATGGCCGATGGGGATGTATTGTTCTCGCCTGCGAATTTGCCCAATGAAGCGAGTGCTACGGGCACAACAGTTCCTAAAAGTGAGGAGGTGGTAGATCCTTTCAACCCGGTGAAAGACGATATAGCGTTGGCAACAGCACCGAATTTGCTACCGAACAGGCCGTTCAGCATCGTTGGGCCTACGGAGGGTATACCGTCACCGCCTGAAGTGAAGGAGTTGGCCAGGCTTCCCAGGATTCCACTGTCATAGGCCGTTCTTGCCATAGACAGGAGAGAACTCGCGTTCCCGCTTTCGGCCTTGTTGATGATGCCGGCGAGTGATACAGGGATAACAGCATCAAGCCCTTTTTGCAACGCGGCTCCGTCTTCACCAAGAAAGGCAGAAGCCTTACTGATCATATCGTTGTTGAAGTAGCCTTTCACAAGGCCAAGCAAGTCTAGTGACATAAAAATATGTTTTTGAATTCCACAACAAGGTTGGAATAAAAGCCAGACGTGCAAAAGCCAACATGTCCCGATTTTTGATATTGATACAAGGATTCCGTATCCAGGTTGGGGGTTGAGCATCAGAACGGATATCCTATGGCGATGTTGATGAGGAAGTTTTCACGCCTCCATTCCTTGCTGCCGAAGTTGACGTCATCGATGACCCACCTTTGCCCTCGGGGAGCCAGGGTTTACGGAGTGGTATGGAAAAGTCGACCCGCAAAAGCAATACAGAGAAATCTAGCCTCACGCCGATGCCGGAACCTACGGCGAACTCCCGAAGGAACTTGGAAGTGAACTTGCTGCCCGGCTTATCGGGAGCTTCTTTTCGTAGCCATATATTACCGGCATCGAGGAAAGCGGCGAGCTTGATGTACCTGGACATGTCATATCGCCACTCCGTGTTCATTTCGATCTTGACGTCTCCCGCTTCATTGGCCTGGTACTGGGTCTGCTCCGTGTGGTAGCTGCCGGGACCCAGCGTTCTGATCCGGAAAGCCCTTATACTGCTGCTGCCGCCTATGAAGAACTGTTCATTGTAAGGGACGATAAGGCTATTGCCATACGCTATGGCTGTTCCGCCCGTGATCCTGTTGGCCCATACCCATCGTTTCCCGAGATTGATATAGGTTCTCGCATCTGCTTCAAGCCTGAGGAATTGCGATATGGGCAAACCAAAGATCTTTGCGGCGCCAACAGTATCTGTTTTTGGTGACGCGATGGCATTGGCGATGTTCCCTGATGTGCCTGCATTGAACCGGAACCAGTAGGTAACGGGCTTTGCCGTTTTAAAGGTATTGTTGTACAGGTAGGTGTATTGTGAGCCGATGATCAGCTGCTTCTCAAACGATGCGCGAAGTGAGATATCCTGTGCCAGCACGCTGTCAAATGCGGGCGTGATGTTGGCAGGGAAGATCGACTGCAAACGTATTGGCCTGATCGTGTGCTCAGTTGTCCGGCGCACCTTCCAGGTCCAGTCCAGCGAAGCCCTGAGGGAACGCAATGTATACAGGTCCGGTCGCTGCAGGTATTCAGCGCCGAAGGTGATGCCTGTTCTGGGATGAATGAATTGCGTCCGGGTGTCACTTTGAAATAGGGGAAGATGCGGGGAATATAGAAGGTCAGGTCAGTACGGAATGTGTAGGCATTGGGCGATTGTACTTTCTTTCCGCCGAACTGGGCGTCAAAACCTCCGCTTATGCTGAAATCAAGCACTTCGGCACCTCTGAATACATTCACGTTCCTCCACTTGAGGGCAAGTTCCGAACCTACAAAGTTGCCGGTCTTGGTGTTGAGTGTGGCTTCAAAGCGCAGTGAGTTCTTCTTCTGCGGCGTCACGTAGAGCTTGGTGTCAAGCCTTCGCTGCCCGCCGGTGGTGTCAGCGGCAAAAGACATTTTGACGAACCGGAAAGTATTCAGGTTCATCAGCCTTTCCACGCTCAGGTAATGCAGTTCACGGTTGTAGGTCTGCCCTTCCTTGATCAGCAATGCGCGCTCATATACGCCAGGTTTATATCGTTCCTGGTTGTCTATCAGGATAAATTGCTTTTCCTTTTTCCCTTTTTGAAGGGTGATCACAGAATCCCTGCGTTGTGTGTAATTCCCGTACACGGAGATCGCACCGATATCCCATGTATTTCGTGCGAAGCTTGATGCTTCATCCTTTAGGGTGATATAGATGTCAGCTTTCCCATCGTGCAAAGTATCTACCCTGAACAGGATAAGGTCCGGCGCAAAGAAAAAATAACCTTTGTTCTTCAACTCCAGGTCTATCCTTTCCCTTTCATTGCGCAGGTTCTCAGTAAGTACGGGATCGTCTTTTTTCAGCAGGCTGTTTTCCCTCGTGGAAGCGATCATGGAAGAAAGCGCAGTGCTGTCATTAGGGAATATCACATTTTTCACCACATACCTTACGTCCGGGGTCACTTCATACCTGATCTTCCCTTTCCTTCCTTCGATCACTGTTTGCGGGATCACCTCTCCGCGGAAATAGCCCCTGTCGAACAGTTGGTTCTCTATTTTCCTGGAAACCAAAGGCGGGTTCACCTGGCTAAGCAGTACAGGTGCTTCACCAAAACGCTTGATCCTCGCCATCAGGCCTTTTTGTTTCTTGGGGGCACCCAGCCAATTATAGAACCATAGTTTATAGCGAATGCCCAGGATCCTGCTGTTGGGCTTTGGCATAGGCAGCTCCTTAATCTCTTTCCTGACTTTCTTATTCAACTCGCCTTTGATCCTGAATTCCGGCCCGGTGTACAAGTGGTCATCCTTGGGCACATGCTTCATGGTGTTGCAGCCCACAAGGATTGCAACCAGGATCAGCAGGGGCAGGTGATATGGAAGCCTATGGTTCACTGTTCTCTTTGCTTCGTTTTGATCTTTTCTTCAGGGCGTTCTTCAGTTTATTGAATTCAAGCACCACCACAAAGCTGGCACCTGTTTCCACTACCGTTCCATTGAAAGTGATATCGTTCTTTGTTCTCCTGTATCCCCTAAGGCGGAACCGGCCGTCCGTGGTCAGGAGGTATTCCAGGCTTACATCACCCGCCAGGCCGGATAAGAGCTCCTGCTGCTGGTTCTGGTTCTCCAGTGCGAAGGTATTGCCCACATAAACGTTAAGCCTGTTGTTATTGAATGATTTGGCCAGGCCTACCTTGAGGTCCGATTTCCGTACAGCTTTGCCCGTGGTGTAGTCATCCCTGATGTCAAGGCCGATGTCTATGTCCACATCCTTAATGGCATTGCCAACAAAATCATTCAGCTCCTGGGTGAGCAGGTTGCCTGCTGTGCTGAAGGCTTGTGTCTCAAAACTTCCACCCGATCCACCCACAGCACTGAACGGATTCTCTGCAATAAAACTGTTCAATGCGAGCAGACCCATTACCTGTTTGTTCAATTCAGATTCAACGTTATTCACCTGTTTCAGCCTGGCATACACTATGCCGTCAAAAGCAGTTCTCTCCGTTTCCAGCATGTCAAGCCTGAAGCTGATGCCTGGTTTCAGCAGCGCTCCTTTCAGGTCCATGTACACGAGGAAGTTGAAGTTCTGCTTTGAGATGCCGGGTGTTGACCGCACATCCTGCACCAACTCGGAAGCGTCCGTCTTTACGCGGTAAACGGCATGAAGATCCATGTTGCCCTGCATGATATCACCTGTCCAGGTGATATTGCTTCCTTTCTGTACGCTGAATTCTTTCCTGATGATGCCTGCTATGGAAAGGTCATAACTTCCTGAGTCTACCTGGTAGTTCCCAACCAGGCTGGTGCGGCCCGATGGGTCGATGCCGAAGTTGAAGTTGGCCGTGCCTTTAACTTTCAGCTGGTCTCCCGTGAGTTCATCCAGCACTATCACCACCGTTGATGTTGGTGTGATATTGAGATAGGTGTTCAGGTTGAGTTTGAACCCGGCGGGTACGGCCCGCGCATTCACCTCTAAAGTGTCTATAACAACGGGCTTGGAGGGATCAAAGAATTCCATAAGCCCTTGCCTGTTATTCACTGTTTCGTCCCTGCTCACCACATAGTTTACCACGGAACTGTCTCTCACATTGATGCTTCCGTTCACGGCCGCCTCCGTCTGTGTGCCCTTGATGGTAAGGTCCGTGGCTACGTTGAGCGGGCCGGAGATCTGCTGGTCCGGATGCCTGCGGTGTCCGGCGACGAGGAATTTCTGTGTGCGGAGACGAAGGTCATACCTGATCTCACTTAGGTCTTCCACGCTGACCGTTCCTGTGATATTGGCCGGGTTGCCGGCACTGTCAGCTATCTGCATGCCGTGGAATGCGATCTGCCTGCCCGAGAAATCCAGGCTTGCACTTGAAGTGGAAATAGGCGCCCCGGTTTGCCTGAGGATGAAAAAGGAGGAATCCAGTGAAAGTTTACCATTGATAAAAGGGTCATCTGTTTTTCCGGTAATGGCGAGGGATCCATTTATGCCTCCACGAAGAGAGTCTACATACTCACCGGCAAGTGGCCTCAAGGAACGCAATGAAAGTGGCGCCAGGTCTACTTTCATATTGATATCTTTCGTCTCGTTCCTGTATGTTCCGCTGATCACCGCCTGGTTACCGGCCCCTGTGAGAGAAACGTTGGCATTGATCAGTCCTTCGGTATCCGTTGTCACATTGGTTTTAAGGTTTCCCACTGCGCTGCCCAAAATTGTGAGGCTGTCTATCCTGATATCTGTATTGAATCGCAGGGGGGATGTTCCATCGAGCCGCAGGTCACCGTTGATCTCCCCGGAAGCGAAGAGGCTGTCCTTGTTCATGATGCCTGCAATACTTTCCAGTTTGAACTTATTGATGCTGGCAGTGAGCGGGTAGCCATCGGAACTGGATCCACTGGTTGCGAGCCTGAACGACTGGTCCCTGTTATAGATCTTCAGGTTGGATCCCCTGATGTCTTTTGCGTCCAGGTAGATGCGGTTGTCCGTACTTACCTGCCATCTGGTCCTGTTGAGCACAAGCGTATCCGTGAGTTGGAGGTAAGGGCGGCCCGGGTCATTGGTGAGTATGAACGGCAGCCCATAGGCTATGCGTTTACCGTCGTTACCCAAAATGATGAACCCTCCGTTGAGCACGCCTTTCCTTGCACTGCCTCCGAACATGGTGTATCCGAGGTTGAGCTGCTGTGACCGTATCCGGTCTGCTTTCAATGCTATGGCCAGGGTGGAATCCTGTTTTTTTGTGGAGTCCTTGTAAATGCCGGCAGTGATGTTCTCCACCGTGTAACCTGCATAATCCAGCGAAGGGATCTTGGTGCCCATGATGATCTCGTTTGCACTGGTATTCATCTGGGCCCTGATGGCAAACGGGCTCACGGACTTCAGCCCCGGGACCAGTGCTGCTATAGTGTCAGCAATATGCACATCCACGTGAAGATCCGCGAACATGTTTGCTGTGAAAGGCTCAGGAGATCCCGTGGTCAGCATGTAGTTGTTGATAATGACCTTCAGGTTGGCAGGAATGGCTTCCAGTGCGAAGCGTCCTTTTAGTGTGGCATCGGCAAAGCTGGAGCGTAAGCGCATATACTGTGTATCTGCCAGCACGCTGGCATCAGCGTGTATGGTATCAAGCCAGTAGTTCTTGTTGTTGTAACGAAGCGTCAGGCCTTCTATGTCTGCAATACCCTGTACGGCACCTGAATCCAGTTGAGGCACATCGGCCCTGACCCTTCCCTTAATCGCAAGCCCGTTTTGTGCAAAGCCAAGGGTATCCAGGTCAAGGTTTCGGATATCGATATCTGCGGTCACCGCGCTAAGGCCTTTGTCCAGGTTCAGGGATGCATTGCCGGAGAGATCGATATTGGGGTCAGATGAGCTGATGTTTGCCGATGCCCTGTTACGGTTCATCGCACCATCAAAGACCAGGTCATGGTAACGGTAACCTTTGTAGTCGAAAGTATATAGTTCTCCTTTGACCCTTGCGTTCATGGTAGCGGGTTCATAGCCTTTTCCTTTTGCAGTGAGTTGCATGGATAGGCTGCCGAGAGCAGTGTCATCCAGGATCTTTGCAAGGTCAAGGGATGTTCCGCGAAGGAAGAGATCGTAATTCGCGTTCCGTTTATCCGCAGGGGCATTGATAAAGCCTTTTGCGGTCAGGTTGCCGGATGAGGTGCTGATGGTGAGATCGGGGGCGATGCGTTGTTGAGAGGCCGCGAGGGTGCCGCTGATGTTGAAGCGGTCAGGTACATAGGCCCAAATGGAATCAGCAATGAGATCGGCTGGCAGCAGTGCACGCAGCTCCTGTTTGGTTGATGTAAGCGTAGTGAATGTTGCATTCACTGATGCTGTTTTCGGATCAGTGGGGTGGAGTATCCTTGCGCTGCCGGCCACCCTGCTGTTGCCGGTCCTGATGTCATATGAGGCGATGCTGATGTTGTCCAGGCTGCCTGTTGCCTGCATGCTCACACTGACCGGCTTCCCCTGAGTTTCCTGATATATTCATTTTGGGCAAGGGCAGGTGCTAAGTAGGTGACCTCGTCCATGGACAGTGATGCTTTGTTCACATTCAGCTGCAGGTAGGTTTGAGTGGGCTTGTCCATCATTGAAGCAAGGGAAGGGTACTGCATTTTCAGGCTTCCATTGATCGTATTCCTGTTGGTCTGCAGCGAGAGGTTGTTTATGTAAAGCGAAGTGTCTGAATAGAATGCTTCCCCGCTTATGTTCTTTGCAGTAAAACCATTCTGGTCCCGGAAGCTCAGGTGGCTTATCCTGCCTTCGAAAGTGGTTCCATGGTAGCGTATGGCTGCGGCCTGCAACTGCAGTTGTTGCAATTGGATGTTGTTGGGATCGAACCTGTCTTTGTAGGTCTTTCCTGCGGCAGTGTTTGCGTACTGCAATGTTATTGTTGATAACGGAAACGGTGTCTATGGCAACAGAAAAGGGCGATGAGGTTGTGTCAGTAGTATTGGTTGCGGAACTTCTGTAAGACAGTGATGTGGTATGTTCATTCAGTACCAGTGAACGGATGGATACGCTGCTGTTTTTTTGGTCATAGGAAACATTCAACAGGTCAAGCAAGGGTATTCGTGTTTGCAGGCGGAGGCTATCGGCCTGGTTCTCCATCCTGACCTCAGCATCGGTGATCCTGATATTGTTTCCGCTGAAGGCGAAAAAGGCCTGGGCGGCTTCTTTAGTGGTTAGGTTGCTGTCCGGTATGGGAGACAGGCGGATAAAGGCCCTGAGGGAATCAAGCTGTGTGTTGCTGGCGGAGAATTTCATGCCTGTGGGGTCAGAGCTGCCAAGGCTTGTCTTGAAGGAGCGGAAGGCGATAACGTAGCGGTTGTCCGTGGCACGGTCGTCATACTTGAAGCGTATCCTTCTCAGGGATACATCGCCCAAAGATATCACCCAGGGTGAGGCCGCGGTGTCAGCTGGCGTATCATCAGGTGAAACGAAGGCCTGGATGATGAAGTCATAATTGAACGGCTGTCCCCGGCGGATCTGCTGAGGTTAGCGTCCAGTCCTGCTATGGAAACGGACGCGATATCGATCTTTTTGCTGGTGAGGCCCAGGATATCGATCGCTACTTCCAGCGAGTCTGCTGAGAAGAGGGTCCTATGCTGCTGGTCCTTGATGGTAACGCCATAAAGCTGTACTCCGGAAAGTCCCTTGAGGCGTAGTTGGCTTATGCTGACCTCGGTCTTAAGGGTTTTCCTGAGATAACTGGTGGCGATGTTTTTGAGTTGCCTGTTCCCCCATGGGGTCTGCAGCAGGATATATGCGGTAAGGAGCAGCAGTACGATGATCCCCAGCAATACTGCAAGGGACCTCGCCAGGATCCGGGTTAGCGTTCTGATCTTCTGTCCACTTGCCATTCCTTATAAAGTTAATCCAACGGGCAGTAATAGCATTTTGAGAAGCAAAAAGCTATTGACTTCAATTTTTGTGCTGCTCGTCAAATGTAGAGCGCTTTCAGCAGAAGGGGTCAGCGGAGGCTCGCGAAGTGGATAGCGTCTTTATCCCAATCTGATGCTGAACGTATGGCAGGGAGTACCTCCTCCGGTTCATCAACGAAGGTCCACATCTCCAGGTGTTTCTCCAGCATGAAGTTCTCTGCAACGCATTTCTCCAACATTTCTTTCAGGGGGCCATAGTAATTCCGGGTATTGAGTATGACGATGGGCTTGGTGAATTGTCCCAGTCTTTTCAGGGTGATGGCCTCCAGCAATTCTTCCAGTGTGCCGGTACCGCCGGGAAGGGCAACAAGCCCGTCAATGCCTTCCAGGAATTTCGCTTTTCTCTCGTGCATGGTCTCGGTGAATTCGAAATCCGATACCTGTTTATGTGCCCATTCCACTTCGTTCATGAATTTGGGCATAATGCCTTTGATCTTGCCGCCTTGTTCTATGACAACGTCAGCCAGCTTCCCATGAGGCCGGAAGCGCCGCCGCCATACACCACTTCAACATTATTCTTCACCAGGTCCCTGGCAAGCTGTCCTGTTGCTTCAAAATAAACCGTGTCTATCCTCTGGCTGGACGCGCAGTAAATGCATAATCTCATGAGCGGGAAATTATCTAAATTTCAACATTAATTTCAATCTTATGCGCGCTGTTTTTATTGCATGTTTTGTTTTTCTCGGTCATTTTGTTTTTGCACAGCAGCCCGTTGAGGGTAAATGGGACCTTCACGTGAACAGGGGCGATGGCAAGCCTGTGCCTGCATGGCTCGAGGTGAGGCTTTCCGGGAATAAGATGCTGGTGGGTTATTTTGTAGCGCCTGACGGAGGCAGTGCCAGGCCTGTTGCGCGTGTGAACACCAATGGGAACAAGTTCAGTTTTGCCGTTCCTCCGCAGTGGGAGAAGGGGGACGCAGACCTTGTTGTAGAGGGCGAAGTTGGAGGGGATAAGGTGGAAGGCAACATGGTTATGCCTGATGGTAAAAAGTATAGTTTCTCCGGTGAAAGGGCTCCGTCATTGGTAAGGACAGGCACGGTGTCCTGGGGTGCTCCTGTAAAGCTGTTCAACGGAAAGGATATTAAGGGCTGGCATGGATCAAAAGAGCCCAACCAGTGGGTAGCGGAGAACGGCGTGCTCAAGAGCCCTGCATCAGGGGCAAACCTGATCACTGACCAGAAGTTCAGTGATTTCAAGCTGCATATCGAATTCCGTTTCCCCGAGCATAGCAATAGTGGTGTGTATCTCAGGGGCAGGTATGAGGTTCAGGTGGAAGACACCAAGGGTGAGCCCAGCAATACAGGCATTGGCGGTGTGTACGGGTTTATCACGCCTAACCAGCAATTCAGCAAGGGACCCGGCGAGTGGCAGTCATATGATATTACACTGATCGGCAGGAGGCTTACAGTGGTAGCCAATGGGAAGACCATCATCTGTGACCAGGTGATCCCCGGCGTAACGGGTGGCTCACTGGACAGTAAGGAAGGGGAACCCGGGCCCATCATGCTGCAGGGGGATCACGGGCCGATAGAGTACAGGAATATCGTGATCACGCCGGCGAAATAGGAATTATGGCATTGGAGGATCGGGAATTAAGGAAGGCCCTCAATTCCCGATCCCCAGATTCCTCAATTCCTATAATTTGATAAGGCTATTGGTGCCACCGAATTGATTTGGCGCCTGGGCATCAGCATCGGGATCTATGGTCCACTCGGCCTGGTTGATGCGGTATTTGAACTCGTGCTGGCTGTCCTTGGGAAGATTTACGTCCGCAGTGAAGGTGCCGTCTTTCTTTTTACTCATGATCACTGAATTCTCCCAATCACTGTTCAGTCCCAGGATCTCTACTGTTTCGGCGTTTTCTACTTTGAAACTGAATTTCACCTTGCAGTAGTCCTTTGTTTTATAGTAAGTTTTCTGGATCATGTTGATGCGTTTTTCTATTGGCTTTTAATACGTTTTTTGGGAAAAGGTAACCCAAAATTGTGCCCGTTTTGGATCTGAAACATCAATACTGTCGCGGTTTTTCCGCGATGGTTGATAATTTGTCAGTTACTTTGCGGGAATGGGTAACTCACATACAGGGAAACGATCGCTACTGCGGAGGGAATGGAACTGGTGATACCTGACCCTGTGGATGTGGAGGCTAAATACAGGCTTTCCGCGGAGAATGGGGAATTCCTCTCGTTCCCCTATTGGACAAGGCTCTGGCCTTCTTCACTGGCCATGGTAAGGTTCATCAGGGCCAATCCGGGGATCTTCTCCGGGCAGAGGGTTCTTGAACTCGGGGCGGGGCTTGGACTGCCTTCTTTTGTTGTTGCAACATATTGTGCCCAGGTGTATGTGACGGATCATGCGCCTGAATCATTGGATTGGATAGCGTTGAACATCGGCAGGCTTAAGCTCAAGAACGTAAGGGCGGAGCTGGTGGACTGGGTGAATGATCCGTTGTTGAAAGCCGATGTGGTGCTGATGAGTGATGTGAGCTATGACCCGGAAAGTTTTGATGCGCTTACCCGCCTGATCGGTCATTACCTGGATGAAGGCTCGCGGATGATCATTGCCATTCCTGAACGTATCATTTCCGGAAGTTTCTATGGCCTCATCAGCAAGGATGTTGTTGATTCCACAACTTACGCTATTGAAGAAAAGCGCGTAGTAGTTGCCAGTCTCAGCCGTTAGCATTTAATTTGTTGTTTATCAATTATGGAAACCATCATTGCACTTGTAACGCTGATCCTGCTCGAGGTGGTCCTCGGGCTGGACAATGTCATCTTCATTTCTATTGTGGCCGGCAAGCTGCCACCGCATGAGCAGAAAAAGGCGCGAAGGCTGGGACTTATCCTGGCCATGTTCATGAGGCTGGCATTACTGGCAGTGATATCATGGATTCTTAAACTCGAAGGCACTTTGTTCAGCGTGTTGGGCAATGATATCTCCGGGAAGGACCTGATCCTTTTCCTGGGCGGACTTTTCCTGATCTATAAAAGCGCAAAGGAGATCCATCATAAAATGGAAGGGGAAGAAGGGGACCAGTCCAAGGATATCAAGGCTTCCAGGTTCAACGAGGTGATCATGCAGATCCTGTTGCTTGACCTGGTATTTTCCGTTGACTCCATCATCACCGCCGTGGGCATGGTGAAGGAGCTATGGGTGATGTACACCGCGGTCATCGTCACTGTTGGCATCATGCTGTTTGCCGCCGAGCCCATCAGCGCTTTTGTGAATAAGCATCCAGCATTCAAGATGCTTGCTTTGAGTTTCCTGTTGCTGATAGGGATGTCGCTTGTTGCTGAAGGCCTCGACTTCCACATACCCAAGGGATATATTTATTTCTCCATGGCCTTTGCGTTCCTTGTTGATATATTCCAGATGAGGATGAAACCGGGTAAACCCGTGCAGTTGCACGAGCATTACACCAAGGACGAGGCAGCCAAAGACATCTCTGCATGAGTATTGAACGTTCATTGAAAGGCATTGCGAGGAGCCTTGATCTGTATCAGGGCCTGCTTGAACAGGTTAGCGAAGAAGTATTTGTAAAAACCCCGGCTCCTGATGTCTGGAGTTATGCGGAAGTGTACGCCCATATTTTCCGTTCAAATATGCTATGCTTCTCCGCTATCGAAAAATGTGCAAGGGGTGAGGGCATTGAATATGATAAGGGGCTGAAGCTTCCATTCCAACTGGTGCTTTTCATGCGCCGGTTTCCGCCCAATATGAAATTCAGGGTGCCGGAGAAACTCACTTACATGGTGGAGAAGATCAGCAGGGACGAAGCCAGAAAACTGATCGGTGATTTCAGGAAGGCGCTTTCGCAAACTGCCACGCTTGCCGGGACGGCCAGTTCTTCCCAAAGGCTGAAACATCCGAGGATGGGGATGATGAATGCTAAGGAATGGCTGGCATTTGTTGACACGCATACCCGCCACCATGCCCGCCAGTTGAAGCGGATACAACGCATGCATGGATAGTGTCAGGCCAAATGTTTCATTGCCTCGCGCCTGCTGAGCGGTTGGAGTTGGTGTGATGCTACAAAGTTTTTTACCCAGCCGGGATCAGTCTTTGCATATTCACGGAGTATCCAGCCAATGGCTTTTTGAACGAAGAATTCTTTGGAGCCCTGCAATTGCACAACATATTTTTCAAGGAGGGCGGTATCCGTTTTTGACTTGTATTTGAGCTGGAACAGAAGGCTGCTCCTATTGAGCCAGATGTTTTCCGATCGATTCCACCGGCCCGTGATGTTCCTGATCTGGCCAGGGAACTGGTCAAAATAGATTCCCGCACCAAGGCTATTCAATGCATCTACCGTATCCCACCAGCTTTTATGGGTGATGCATTCCTCTATACAACGAATGGTGGTTTCCGTAAAATGCTTCCTGTGAAAATGGATGAGTTCCTGGCCTGTGTATTGGTATTCGCGCATTGGGAGCTGCCACAGTTCCCGAACTATTGTATAAAGTTCCTTTTCGTGCAGAAAGCCCTGCAACTTGAAGTGATTTTTGGTGATCTCCCTTCGCTTTTCTGTTTTAATGCCGAAAAACGGGAACAGGTTCTTCATGTATGCGCTTTGGCCCTCTGCTACAGTTGCATCAGCGGCGGCCTCAAAGGCTTTCTTCAATGGCAGGATGTAACTATGCATCTTTTCCAATTGCCAGTTGTCAATTGCTATATTCCAACATAGATCCCGTCTTCCCGGGTTTCCACAACATAGGTCTTCAGGTAATATCCTTCGCCGCTTACGTTCCGGCCGTTGGCGATACTGAATTTATAGCGGTGCAAAGGGCACACCACGTTGCCTGCCGGGTCTATGTATCCGTTGGCCATGATACCGCTGGCGTGCGGGCATTTATATGCGAATGCGTGGATCTTGTTGTCATGGATGGCGATACAGACCTGTTTATCACCACAGTTCACAACGGCGATGTTGTTCTCCTGGAAAATGATCTCTTCCCTGTTCCCGGCTATTTTATACCACTTGCGTGAACCCCACATCAGGTGAAGAATTCTGTTTTATATGGATACCTGATCCTGTAGAGTTCCTTGACCTTATTCATGATGGCATTCCGCAAGCCATCGATATTCCTCCTCTCGGTTGCGGAGACGAAAACACAGTTATGGTCCGTCTCGCTCTCCCATCGCTCCTTAAGGTCCCGTAAGATCTCTTCCTTTACTTGTGGTTCCAGCCATTCATCGAAGGTGTTCTTTTCATACTGGTCCATCTTGTTGAAGATCATCACTGTGGGTTTCTCCTGGCAACCCAGTTCAGCGAGGGTATTGCGCACTACGTTGATGTGCTCTTCGTATTGTGGATGTGATATGTCTACCACATGCAGAAGGATATCGCTTTCCTTGACTTCATCCAGTGTGCTCTTGAAGCTTTCGATAAGGTGGTGGGGCAATTTCCTGATGAAACCAACGGTATCACTGAGCAGGAAAGGTGTGTTCTCCCAAACCACTTTCCTGGTGGTGGTATCCAGCGTGGCAAAAAGCTTGTTCTCTGCAAACACTTCTGACTTGCTGAGCAGGGTCATGAGTGTTGACTTGCCAACATTGGTATAGCCCACAAGCGAAACGCGGATGAACTCACCACGGTCCTTCCTCTGGGTGAAGCTTTGTTTTTCTATTTCTGCCAGTCGCTTCCTGAGCAGGCTGATCTTTTCGCGTACGATACGGCGGTCCGTTTCGATTTCTGACTCACCCGGGCCCCTGGTGCCGATACCGCCGCCCAGCCTTTCCAGGTGTTTCCACATGCCGCGCAGCCTGGGGAGTATGTATTGGTATTGGGCGAGTTCCACCTGCGCCTTGGCGCGTGCCGTCATTGCACGGCGGGCGAAGATGTCCAGGATAAGGTCGCTCCGGTCAATGGTCTTGACACCGGTCTCTTTTTCTATATTGGAGATCTGGGCTCCACTGAGTTCGTCGTCAAATATGATGACGCGCACGTCCTTGCCCTTGACGAAGTTGGCCACTTCCTGCAGCTTGCCTTTGCCTATATATGTCCTGCTGTCAGGGTGGGGAAGTTTTTGTGTGAATTTCTTTATGGTGATGGCGCCCGCCGTTTCCGCAAGGAATGCCAGTTCCGCCAGGTATTCATTCACCTGTGCTTCGGTCTGGTCCTTGCCGATAACGCCAACCAATACTGCATTCTCTTCCTGGTTCAGTAACTGTTTACGCTCGATCAATGCAGTGTTTTTTAATGACTTATAAACCGCTCAGGGTAAGGCCGATGGAGAAAGGCCTGATGCCTTGGGGGCCCTGTCCTTCACGGAAGAATTCTGTAATGGTATAACTGCCGAAAACGCTCAGGTTGCCGTAGCCGATACGGGCGGTGGCAGCAAGGCGGGTGCCATTGAACAGCTGCTTGGACTTTATCTTTTGGATATATCCTCCGGCTCCCTCTGTATCCAGGTCAACTTTGGCTTTGGTCCTGGCATCGAGCAGTGTTCCCACTTTGGCTCCGATTGCAAATTTAAAGCCCTTGTTCATATTCTCGGGGCTTGACGACCAGCGAAGTTCAACCGGTACTTCAAGCCATCCGGTGGCGAGTTTGTATTTCTTGTAGCGGTTCACCGTATCCCTGTTGAATTCCACCTCCGTGCGGTTCTTGATGTCAATGGTGGTTTGCTTGAAGAAGATATTGTCAGTGCCGATGCCGGGGCCAATGGCTACAGACAGACGTGGATTGGATTTGAAGGGGAAGTCGAAAAGCAGGTACATGTTAAAGGTTCTGCTGAATCCCTTGATGTTGAGCGAATCGGGAGCGCCTCCCCAACCGGCATATCCAAACTGAAGCATGAAGTGGTCAGCCGCCCTCTTGCCGAGGTCAACTTTTGACCAGTCCTTCTTGGCGGGTTTATTATCCTGAGCAAGCGCTGCAAAGCCAGTCAATACAAAAGCCAAAGCCAGAAATAATGATCTCATAAAGTGATTTGATGGTCTGTCAAAACTATCCCTGCTCCGGTTAAGGAAAGGTTAAGGTTAAGGTGTGCAAAGTTAAGGAAAATCAGCTCAGCGCACAGTTCGCAGTTCGCAGGATGCAGTTTGCCGCCCCTGCTCCCTGCGAACTGCTCCTTGCGAAACTAATTTCTGAGTTCGTTAAGCACTCTTGCCAGCGTTTCCCTGGTAATCCGGATCTTTTGCCCGAGTTCCGCCGTGTGCTTCCCTGACTTGCCCAGGAGCTCTATATCCCTGATGACCTGTTTGAGACTGTGGATGTTCAGGTTGTCAATGCTGGGCTTGATCTTATGGGCCAGGGCAGCCACTTTTTCCGGCTGACTGGCGTGGTATGCCTCTTCCATATCGGCCAGCATCCCTGGCGTCTGCTCGCAGAATATACTGATCATCCGCCTGACGAAGGCCTCGTCCCCGATGGAGCGGATCACCGAAAGGTCAAAAGAGGGTTCTTCCCTGGCGGTTGGCCCGGTGTGATCCATTTGGCAAGTATGGCAATCAGTTCGTCCTCGCGGAATGGTTTGGAGATGCAATCATTCATTCCCGCCTCGAGGCATTTCTCCAGTTCACCCCGGAATCCGTTGGCCGTCATGGCAATGATAGGGATGGAGATCCCCTTTTTCCTCATTTCCTTCGTGGCGTCATAGCCGTTCATCTCGGGCATCTGTATATCCATCAGGATGAGGTCAGCAGACCCCCCAACCGATATATCCACGGCTTCCCGGCCGTTGGATGCCTCCAGGATCACGGCCCCGTGGTAGCGCAGGATGGTGGTGGCCACAAGCCGGTTCATATCGTTGTCATCCGTTACCAGGATCGTTTTGCCCTTTATGGCTTCCTGGTTGAACACAGGCTTTTGCCTCGGCAACTCTTGCTCCGTTCCCTTTGTAAAGGGCAGCTCAATGGTTACCGTTGTGCCCCGGCCTTTCTTGCTTTTTACCTCGATGCTTCCTCCCATAAGGTCAACCAGTTCCTTGCATATGCTCATGCCAAGGCCCGTGCCACCATATTTCCTGGTGATGGAGTCATTTTCCTGGCTGAATTTTTCAAACAGTCGTTCAATGAAATCATGGTCCATGCCGATCCCCGTGTCAGCTATCGAGAAGGCTATGCGCTGCGCATCTTCGTTATCTGCTTTTAGCGTCATCCTTATTTCCACGGATCCGCTTTCAGTGAATTTGACTGCGTTGCTGAGCAGGTTGAGCAGCACTTGCGTGAGCCTGTAAGGGTCACCTACCAGGACCGGGTTGATGGCATTATCCATTGCCCCGATGAATAATTCAAGTCCTTTTTCTTCCGCGCGATGTGCGATCATCTGCAGGGCCCGTTCCACCACGTGCCCGGGGTTGAAGCCGATGTTCTCGAGGGAAAGTTTGCCGGCGTTGATCTTGGAAAGGTCCAGGATATCATTAATGATCACCAGCAGGTTCTCGGCAGACAGGTTAATGGCATCGAGATAGAATTGCTGCTGAGTGTTGAGTTCTGTTTTCGCCAGTTGCGAGCTCATGCCCATGATGGCGTTCATGGGTGTCCTGATCTCATGGCTCATGTTCACGAGGAAATTGTCCTTGGCCCTGGCCAGTTTCTCGGCCCTTTCCCTGGCGGAGATCAATTCCTTTTCCAGGTCTTTCTGGTCTGTGATGTCCAGGTGTATACCAATGGTACCCACCAGTTTGCCGCTCTCGTCAAATTTTGGGGCTCCGCTCACGAGCCACCACCTGTTTTCGCCAGACCTGGTACTCAGGTTGATCTCGTAAGCATCGGCAATGCCTTTTGCGCGCAATTCCACCTTGCTCTTGACCATGTCCGCCACATCCTCATTCACATTCAGGAGTTTGCCGGGTTCTCCACCGATAAGCTCTTCCATGCTGAGGCCGCTCATCCTGCAGAAATGATGATTGGCAAACGTGATCCTGTCATCCAGGCCAACCTCAATTAGCCCGAGATTCATATTGTTGATGATGCTCCTGTACTTTTCCTCATTGGCCCGGAGCATGTTCTCCGCTTCTTTTTTCTCGGTGACGTCTTGCATGAAGCCGGTGAAGACCAGCGTCCCGTCAGGCTTCCTGTACGTGAAAGTGGCTGAGGAGGATACCCACTTCACGCCGCCGCCAGGAATCCTCACCCTGCATTCCAGGGCAAATGGCTGCAGTTCTGTTTTTGAGCGTTGCGCTTTTTGGGCGATATCTGCAAGGTCTTCAGGAAAAGAATAATTCAGGTAGTTGTACGCGATACTCATGGGTATGCCGAAGATCCTCTCAAAGGCGGGCTCATGTAACTGAACCCTTCTGAACCGTCAGGCCTGAACTGGTATTCATAGATCACGCCGGGAAGATTTTCCGAGAGCGACCTGAACTGGAGTACCCTGTTCTCCAGTTCTATCTCCGTTTGCTTGATCCTGGTGATATCGGTATGGGTGCCAACGATACGCATGGGAATACCTGCCGCATCCCATTCCACTACCACGCCCCGGTCAAGCACCCACCGCGTGAAACCATGATTGTCTACCATCCTGTATTCCAGGTTGTGGGAGGTTGCGTTGCCTTCACGGTATTTTCGATCGTTGTTGATCAGCAGTTGCTTATCATCGCTGTATACATTAGCCCACCATAGCTGTTCCGCCGTATTTTCATTGACTTCAAGGCCGAGGAAATCGTCAAACGCTTTCGAGAACCTTGTTTGGCCGGTCCTGAAATCATGTTCCCAAACATTGTCGCCTATTTTGCCCAGCGCTTTCAGGAACAGTGCTTCCGATTGCCTGATCTTTTCATTGATCTCTTTCTCGCGTGTGATGTCTTCCTCTATCGCGAAATATCCTGTCAGTTCATTAAGCTTATTATAAATAGGCTGCGCCTGTATCCTCACCCAGTATTTTCTTCCGTTCTTGTTATAGTTCAGCACTTCCTTCTGGAACGGCAGGCCAAGTGCTATACGTTCCCGCATATATTGAACGGTTTCCTGCGATGTTTCCTCGCCCTGCATGAATTGCCCCGGCTTTCTGCCCCGGATCTCGTCAAGTGAATAGCCGGTAAGGCTGGAGAAACTCTTATTCACCCAGGTTACATTGCCTTCTTTATCCGTGATGACAATACCATTGATATTGTCTTCCACGATCTGGGAAAGGATCTTGAGCTGGTTCTTTTGGTTGTTGATGGTGGTGATCAGTTCAGTTGATTCCTGGTTGGTGATCTCGAGCGATTTGAGTACGTGCAGCAGGTCAATCAGCGGGTCATGATAAGCGAAGTCATGAATATTGAGTTCGTACTCTTTCACTTTTTCCATGGAACCGAACCAGGGCGATCCGATGAAGATCAGCTTGTTTCCATTGTCTATAGGCTCAAGCTGGCCGCGCAATGTTGTCTTGCGCTGGTCCTGGACCTCGATGATGACCAATTGGTTTTTCAAGGTGGTCAGCGCAGCAAAATCATTACTGGCTTCAGTGGGCCTGTGAATCCTGAACAGTTCGGAGAAACGCATGCCCGGCCGGAAGTTAAGCACTTTGTGCAGGCTTCGCCCGCAACCTTCCACTGTCATGTCATTACTGATCATGATAAAAAACGGGAAGATCCTGTCCAGTTGTTCTATATCAAGGGTAAGGGAAAGCATCTACCAGGTCACTTTGTAAACTTCATGGGGATCGCCGTTGTCCCTGTCTTGCAAAAGCTCTATGGTAACCGGTGTATTGAAGTATTTTCCTAGTCCGGAGAGCAGGCCCCGAACAAATTCTTTCAGTCCTGTTCTCTTGGAGAAGTAATGCACGAGCACGCTGTTTTCCGTTTGGTCCGTGACCTTGAATTCAGGAGGCGTGAGTTTTGGATAGATGAGCATCACCCTGTTATGGAATACGGGCAGGTTGTGCAGGAACTCTTTCAGGTTGCTGCCTCCCGCGTCCATGAGGCCGCCGTATTTCTGTTTGGTAGTGTGCAATACCCACCATTCGCCGAAAGCTATCAGCACTTCGTTGAGCGGCACCCGGAGCTCATTGGATACTGCGTTAGCGAGTTTGAATGTTATAGCATCGTCATAAGGTTCATTGCTCAGGAAAAATTCCTCTTCCACACCGCTTTTCTCACGGATGGCTTCCCACATGTCACTACCATAATTGGTCTTGACCATATCTTCGATTGCCTTGTTTACTAATCCGTACATATCTCTTTTTCCTGAATGAGTTTATAGATCGTGCTTTTCCCGATATCCAGTTTTTTTGCTACCAGCATCACATCGTGGTCATACTTCCTCAGGTAGTATTCAATGAGCTGGTTGGTGTATTGCTTCAGTGTTTTTTCTTCTCCTGTTACCGAAGGCTCTCGCTTGCCTTGGATGAAGTTCAGGTCAGTTGCTTTGATCTCAATCCCGTTACAGAGCACGGCAGCGAGTTCCACCATCGACTTCAGTTCCCTTACGTTACCGGGGAAACTGTATTGCATGAGTTTTTCCTTCGCTCTTCACTCAGTGAAACGGGCTTCATCCTGTTCTCTGCTGCGAACAATTCTATGTAGTGTTTGGCGAGTATGAGGATGTCTACCCCCCTGTCCCTCAAAGGGGGCAATTTGATGGGAAGGCCTATCACCCTGTAGTAAAGGTCTTCCCGGAATTTCCCCTTGCCCACTTCTTCAAGCAGGTCCTTGTGTGTGGCAACGATCAGCCTGATATCCAGTTTGATCCTTTCATTACCGCCCACCCTTGTCACTTCCCTTTCCTGCAGAACCCTAAGGATCTTGCTCTGTATGGAAAGGTCCATGTCTGCTATCTCATCAAGGAAAATGGTGCCTCCATTGGCGTCTTCGAATTTACCCTTCTTTCTTGACACGGCTCCCGTGAATGCTCCTTTTTCGTAACCAAAGAGTTCACTTTCCACAAGTTCCGATGGTATTGCGGCCATATTTACGGCCACGAAAGGTTTTTTCTTGCGTTCACTGTTATAATGGATGGCCTTGGCCACCAGTTCCTTACCCGTGCCCGTTTCACCGGTGATGGAAACATTGATGTTGGTTGTCACCGCCTTGCCCATGAGTGCGAACACTTCCCGCATCGCGTCACTCCGGCCCTTGATGATCTTGTCAAAGCTGAAGCGTTGTCCCAGCTCTTCCTTTAAAATGTCTACCTGCTTCCGCAGCATGGAAGTTTCCCTTACCTTATTCACGGAGTTGAGCAGCAGATCCTTGGCGTGGCTGTTCTTGACCAGGTAATCGCTTACACCTGATTTCATCAGGTCAAGGGCAACAGAAATATCCTCCTGCCCGCTGATCACGATCACGGGTATGTTCTTGTCGAACTCCCGGATCTTCCTGAACAACTCGTCCCCCTTGATGTCCGGAAGACTGAAATCCAGGGTGATAAGATCCGGCCTCTTGTACAGGTTGTTCATCAGGTCCTTGCCTGTGGTGAACCTGGTGACCATATAGTCAGGGTTCAGGGAAAGATGGTAATCCAGTATCTCCCCATACCATGGGTCGTCCTCAACAATGAATATCCTGAAATTGGCTGATCCTTTCGTCATACTGAAGCAGGCGACAAATTAAGATGGATATTCCATATTTTGGAAAATTCACGGTTAAATTCGACCGGATCGGCTTGGCGAGGGGTGAATGGACAGTGGAGGGTTAGGCAGCTGCCGCTTCAAAGCCGGGCATTTCATGACCCAGCACTTTTTCGTAGATGTTTTCAAGCTGCACTCTTTTTGAAGCCCAACGGAAGTATCGGAAGAACTGTTCCCCTGCTAGTTTTCTTTCTGTGTTGAGGAATTTTTCCGATTCAAAGAGGCATTTTAGTTTAACAGACAATTCCTGTATAGCATTGTCTTGTTGGGCGCTTTGGATCTTCAGCCTGCTCATGGGATTAACATAAGCGCCGGCGCCTGCTTGCTTGCATACCACGGGAAGGCCAAAGCTAAGGGCTTCTGCAACGGGGGCTTCGTAGTTATTAAATGCAGATACCATGACAGCGGTTGCATGTTGCAATAGTTGGTTCTTGCTGAACCTGGAAAGATTCGTCTCCAGATGCACTGATCTACTGAGGGAGAGTGAGGCAACAAGTTCGCTGATCCTTAACACATCAGCCGGGTTGCTTACCACAGTGAGGGATACTTTCGCCTGGTTTTCTTTTGTCAGGTTGCAATAGAAGCTATGAAATGCCCGAATAAAAAGGTCGTGGCTGCCTATCCTTTCGCGGTCCCCGAAACTCACCAGCCTAAATTCATTGCTTTCCACGGGTATCATCACAGGGATCTCAGATCCCGAGATGGGGAGGAACTCTAGCTTGGAAGAACGCCTCAGGGAAGCATGGCCTCTTCATTGGCGTAGAGTATCCTTTCCGCCTTCAGCCTGCAGAGAAGCATAAAGGGGTCAACGTTCCAACGGAGCTTGCAACAAAAGAAGTTAAGGTTCCAGATGAATTTCCGGAATTCGGATTCATGTTGGAGAACGTCCTTGCCCGGCTTCACCGGAGCGGTGACGGGGCCCCAGACAAAAGGCTTGCCCAGGATCCAGAGGAAGCTGGGCACCAGGCCGGGGTAAATATTGAGGTCATGGCAAATATCTGTTTTTCCCGTTTTGCCCAGAAGGTGCAGGGCAACCCCCAATTGCCAGATATAATAGAAAAGAGGGCGGAGTGTCCTGTGCTGATAAAGAAAATTGAAAACGGCGGGCAGGTCAAAACACCTGACGTCGATCCTTCCCTGCAACGTTCTTTGCTTGCGGTTGGAATCAAGATATTGCCGTATATGTTGTTTGTTCTTCTGGCTGGTGACAACAGTGAGCCTGTTGTTGCGGGATGCCTGAAGGATAAGGTTCCAGGCTGCTGAAGACTTCTCGTCCCGATAAGGGTTTACGCCATAGGAGGTGACGAGGATATTCTTCATAAGCGCCAAGGTTTAGGGCTGAAAAAAAAAGGGAGGAGGAAATTGTAACAAAAGAACAGGAGCTGTTAGAAGAGAGCGCGTCCTCGGATCGGTCCGAACGACCAAGGAGCTGTTTAAAAGAGCCTTAACCACCTTGACTAAAAAACGAGACCCCTTCGGCGCTCCTATTCTTTTGGTTACGCAGGACTAATAACCACTTGTGTGCCAAAATGATAAACTATTGAAAATCAATGCTTATAGAGGTGTGCCAAAATGGAAAATTTCCAGCACGTGGACGAAAATTCCAAATGCTGGAAATTTTTTCGGTGAAATACCTTTAGCGCAGTACAAATCCGGCCAGGCTTACAATGATGTCGCCTTTTTTTGTATCCCTGTATATCCTATAGGTAGTGGGATAATATGTGCCTGTAGGAGAATAGTATAACGGTTGCTTAATGGGAAGCTCCTGGTATCCGCCGCCCATCAGGAAACTTCGTGTGACCATCGGCTCATAAAAAATGACCTTGCCCGCATAGGTGCCGTAGATAAAGGTCCGGGTGAAATCGGCGAAGGTGGGTGGCAACTCGGGTGCGAACTTATCCAGCCAGTGTTTGCCCATCATTGGTACGCCGGGTGCCGGTGATATATAATCTGCCGGGAGGTAGCCGGATTCCGGAGCCATTTCCATAGCAGCACCGCTTACGAAACCCATGTGTTCTTCCAGGGAGGTGTTGAAATAGAAGTGGAAGTCGAAATGCGGCGCTCCATAGATCATCTCCGGTTCATGCCCGGCCGGGTTCCAGTTGAGCATGATGAAGCTGAAGGGGGTTACATCGTTAACCTTTTGGTGCAAGGGCAGATAAACAGTGCCGGCTTCATGGTCTGCCGGGTTGGAGGGCAGGCCATACATGGCCGTGGCGGTCATGATGATACCGTATTCCACGGGAACGCCGGCATGGCTGATGGTGATGAATGAGCGGGCTTTGCCGTCACCAAGTTTCTTTTCAGGGCCATAGAAAGTATTGGTCTTGGCAGCCGATCCTGAACCTGCACTTACGATGATCGCGTCTTGCTTTTGGCAGGAGGTAGTGAACAGTAACAGAAATACGAACAGCACCGGGGGTAAAAGAACTCTTCTCATAAACCATTATTTAAGGTGATTGAATAAGGGGTAACTACGTCAACAGGAAGAGTTTCTTTGGGACGGGGCCTGATAAAATTAGCGGGATTATCGGGATAAAAAAGCAAAGGGCTTTCAGGTGAAAACGGGGCATAATTTTTCTGGTGGCCTCTGCCTAAATACTAAACTATGGACAATGTGAATCATTTGAGGGACTTGCTGGTGTATGACCTGAAGCATTTGCGTTCAGCGGAAGAACAGATAGAGGACGCCCTGCCTGCAATGATCAGCAAGGCAACAAATCCTGAGCTAAAGGAGGCCCTGCAGGAGCATTTGGAGACCACCCGGCAACAGCGCATAAGGGTGGAGGAGCTCGAGACCCGTTTGGGTGAGCAGACTGACAACGGCGGGTTGCTGGGTGGCCTGTTTGGAGCGGGAGCCACCAGCAAAGGCATCGAAGGACTGATCGATGAAGGGCAGAAGATGATGGGTGTGGACATGAGCCCTGAGGTTATGGACGCAGCCATCATAGGTGCAGCGCAGAAGATAGAGCACTATGAGATCTCCGCTTATGGTACTGCCCGTACCTATGCAGAACAGCTGGGGATGATGGATGTTGCAGAGACGCTGCAGGAGATCCTGGACGAAGAGTATGAAGCAAATGACCTGTTAACGGAACTTGCCGTGGGCGGGATCAACAGGGAAGCGGAAGTCTAGGTCTAGGTCGCAGGTCGCAGTTCGCAGTTCGCAGCCTGCGAACTGCGAACTGCGCTATGCGAACTGAATTCGCTATCTTGAAAGCGTATGAAACAACTGCTTATTTTCCTCGCGCTGGGGGCGCATGTGCATATGGTTGCACAGAACAGGGTGGTGTTGCAGGCAGACCCTGCAAAGAATATCACCATCAGCAAGAACATCTATGGCCATTTCGCGGAACATCTTGGTAACTGCATCTATAATGGGATATATGTAGGTGATACCACAAAACTCATTCCCAATACCGAAGGTATACGCAATGACATCATCTCCGCTTTGAAGCAGCTCAAGGTGCCCGTGCTGCGCTGGCCCGGCGGTTGCTTTGCTGACACTTACCACTGGAAGGACGGTGTGGGCGACAAGAAGAAAAGGCCCACTATTGTAAATCGTTGGTGGGGCGGTGTTACGGAAGATAACAGTTTCGGCACGCACGATTTCCTCAATTTCTGTGAACGCATAGGTGCTTCACCCTACCTGGCAGGCAACGTGGGCAGCGGCACGGTGCAGGAGCTGGCAGACTGGGCAGACTATGTGAACGGGAAACCGGGAACAAGCCCAATGACGAAATGGCGACAGGAGAACGGGAGGAAGGATCCGTGGAACGTACGCTATTGGGGCGTAGGAAATGAAGTGTGGGGATGCGGCGGAAACATGAAAGTGGAATATTATACCAATATATACAGGCAATATGCCACTTTCCTCAGCGGGTGGAGTAATGACGGCGGCATAGTAAGGGTGGCCTCCGGCGCAAACAGCACGGACTATCACTGGACCGAAGTATTGATGAGGGATATCCCGCATGAGATGCTGGAAGCTGTGGCCTTGCACCACTATGCGGTGATCGACTGGAATGCCAAGGGATCCGCTACTGATTTTACGGAGCAGCAGTATTTCACTACCATGAAGCGTGCGCTGATGATGGAGGAACTGGTGACGCGCCACTCCACCATCATGGACAGGTATGACCCGGCAGGAAAAGTTGCCCTGTTCGTGGATGAGTGGGGAGGTTGGTACGATGTGGAGCCCGGCACCAATCCGGCATTCCTGTTCCAGCAGAACAGCATGCGGGACGCGATGCTCGCCGGCGTCTCACTTAATATATTCAATAACCATGCACAGCGCGTCAAGATGGCCAACATTGCCCAGACCGTGAATGTGCTGCAGGCCGTGATACTGACCAACAAGGAAAAGATCATCCTGACACCCACATTCCACGTTATGGAAATGTATAACGTGCACCAGGATGCGCAACTGCTTCCCGTGGAAGTGACAACTGCCGATTATACGCTGGGTAAGGAGAAACTGCCTGCCGTATCTGTTTCGGCTTCCCGTGACAAGGCCGGTGAGGTCCATATTTCACTCGTGAACATTGACGCATCCAAACCGCAGGAAGTAACCATTGATACCAGGGGAGGAAAGTTCACTGCGGTTTCCGGCAGGATACTAACGTCAGGCAAGCTGCAGGACCACAACAGTTTTGACCAGCCGGACAAGATCAAGCCCAGGGCATTCAACGGGGCCAAGCTGGTCAATTCATCACTCCAGGTGACGGTTCCGCCATTTTCTGTTGTTGTGTTGACGCTCAAGTGATAATTTTAGCCATAAACTATAGGGTTATGAAAAGACAGGTACTGGTACTTCTCATCGCGATCTTCGCCTTTGCAAAAACATCATCCGCCCAAACTTCTGACAGCAGCTGGTTCAGGATCGCTGATTCAAGTCTGTATAAAGGAAAGTACAAAGTGGAAGGTGTGCCTTTTGATTATGTGGAAGTGACTGTAAGGGAATCCCGCCTTTATTTCTCTGCAGGGGGTTATGAAGGATTCCTTGATCCGGTCAAGGACAAGAAAGAAGCCTTTGATGCATTGGGCCAGGCAGTGTTCACCTTCACAAGGAACGCAGACGGCACGGACATTGAAGGATTGAAGATCGATTACAGCGGCATGTTGATAGAGGGTAAGAAAGAAAAAAAGTGATAGCATTAAGGAATTAAGCGAAGGTGGACCATCGGTTCACCTTTTTTGTTTGTGCTAAAACGATTTTTACTTTTTTGATCTGGACGTATGATAAAAATCATTTGCAAGTAATTGTTCCATACTTGTAATTTACACTCCAGAACCAGCATGACTCAAGACCCTCACATCAAGGGCCTCTTCCAAAGAATTGCCCTCCAGGAAGACCAGGGAGCGTATAAGGAATTGTTTTTCCTTATGTACCCTCGCCTTAAGCAATTCGCATTTTCCATGCTGCATTCCCATGAGGAGGCTGAAGACCTGGTGTCTGATGCTTTCATCAAAATTTGGGAGAAAAGAAAGAACCTGAATGATGTGCAGTCTCCTAAATTCTATCTCTACACCGCTATCAGGAACCTCTGCATCAACAGGATGAACAAAAGAAAGATGCAACTCTCTGTATTCAGGGAGCAGTGGATCGTTCAGTTGAATGGACTTTACGCTGATCCTGAACAGCTGCTGATCTCCGGTGAAGTGGTTAAAAGGATCCAGCAGGCTGTTGAGTCCCTGCCTCCCAAATGCAAGATGATCTTCAAACTGGTGAAGGAAGATGGCCTGAAATACAGGGAGGTATCTTCCCTGCTTTCACTATCCGTAAAAACGGTGGAGGCGCAAATGGCTATTGCCCTGAGGCGTATAGCGCAGTGCATGCACGTTGACATGCAAAAGGCTCCCGCCGCGGCTGCAAAAAAAAATCGGTTTTCCAATTAGGGGTAATTCAGGTTTCGGGTGTCTTATTGACCTATTATCCATTTTTTTATTTCTGAATGAGTCCGGATAAACTTTGGGTCCTTGTTTCCAGGAAGCTGGCCGGTGAGGCCAGCGCTGAAGAGCATGAAGAGCTGGAGCGGCTCATTCAGGAGCATCCTGACTGGCAGAATGCTATTGAGAACATAGAGCAGATGTGGCACCAGCAGCGGGCTGAGGAACTGGACCGCCATGATACCGAGGATGCCTATCTGGCCCACCTCTACCGGATGAGGGAGAAGAATATCGTGTTCGATGGGATTGACGAGAGGGTTGAAATTCCCCGCCGGGCAGGAAGAGGATGGTGGCTCGCGGCAGCTTCGGTAGCACTCGTTTTTGGGGTATCTGCCTGGCTTTATTGGAATACCGGAAAAACAGTGGCACCGGAACAGAAACAGGTGAACGAGATCACCACCAGGCCGCAGTCGAAGTCCAAGGTGCAGCTACCTGATGGGTCTGTGGTATGGCTGAACGCGGGAAGCAAGTTGACTTATTCCCCTTCCTTCGGGAAAGAGTTGAGGGAAGTAGAGTTGTCAGGAGAGGGTTTTTTCGATGTGGTGAAGATGCCCGATAAGCCTTTCATCATACATACATCCAACATACAGATAAAGGTATTGGGCACTGCTTTCAATGTAAAGGCCTATAAAGATGATAAGGTAACGGAGACAAGCCTGGTAAGGGGAAAGATAGAGGTCACCATTAACAACAGGCCTGGAAACAAGATAATCCTCAAGCCTTATGAGAAACTGGTGGTGGAGAATGAGATAAAGCTGGCGTCAAGGCCGGCGGTACAGCGGGAGAGGCCTTTGTTCGCGATCAGCAAGATAGCGCCGAGGCCGGCAGACAGTATACTGCTGGAGACAAGCTGGATGCAGGAAGAATTGGTATTCCGTGAAGAGAAGTTTGAGGATCTGGTGAAGTTGCTGGAGGCACGGTACAACACCAAGATCTTTATCAGGGACAACAGGCTAAAGGAGAAGAAGTTCACGGGCACACTTACCAACGAGCCTGTGGAGAAAGCGCTTGAAGCGCTGCAATTCATCGTGCCATTTGAATATGAAGTTGGGAAAGAAGGCATAATAATATTTAAACCATAAAATCCAACATAGAAAACGTATGAAAGAGAATACTTCCTAGCTGCAATGACCAACGGAACTGCAACCGCTGATAGTGTTGCAGGATATTTTCTTTATACCCCAAAACAACGTGTATGACTGTAACCAAAACTGCTGAGGTTCAGCCACCTGTGCTGAACAGTAAGATCGCAAACATTATGAAACTGACGATTGCTTTTCTGATGTTCGCCTGCCTGCAGGTATCCGCCAAGGGTTGGTCCCAGGACAAGATCAGCCTTAAGATGAGTGCCGTAGAAGTAAAGAAGGTTTTATTCGCCATTGAGAAGAAAAGCCAGTATCGTTTTCTTTTCAGCGAAGAGACCCTGCAGGGCAAGCCCCTAGTTGATGTTAATGTGACAGACGCAAGCATCACGGAGGTACTGGACAAGGTACTTGCGAACACCGGCGTGAGCTACAAGCTCATGTCGTCCAAACTTATTGTATTAAAGGAAGGCGGCATTGCCGCGGACATGGCCATGGCAGATGTGACCATCAGCGGCCGCGTGGTGTCTTCAAGCGGTGAAGCACTACAGGGTGTAACAGTGCTGCTGAAAGGCAGTAAACTGGGAACATCAACTGACGCTACAGGCGCATTCACCATTACCGTTCCTGACAATGCCGTCCTGGTATTCTCCGCCGTGGGATATGAACCCCGCGAGGTTTCCGTGGCCGGTAAGCAGACCCTGGATGTGGTGCTGGAACAATCAGCCAAGAAGATCGACGAGGTGGTGGTGATCGGTTACGGTACGGCCAGCAGGCGTGACCTTACGGGCTCCATCGTGAAAGTGTCCGGTAAGGAAGTGGCGGACAAGCCCAACATCAACCCCGTTTCATCCCTTCAGAGTAAGGTTGCAGGTCTGTCCGTGGTGAACTCCGGTTCTCCCGGCCAGGAGCCTGATATCAGGATCCGTGGTACCATCTCCATCGGTTCCGTGAAGCCCCTTTATGTTGTGGACGGTGTGTTCAACGATAATATTGATTATATCAACCCCAACGATATCGAGTCTATAGAAGTATTGAAAGATCCTTCCTCACTCGCCATCTTTGGTGTTCGTGGTGCGCCGGGTGTTATCGCCATCACCACTAAAAAG
The DNA here is from genome assembly GCA_002872375.1 of Eulimnadia texana. Lineage (NCBI taxonomy): Eukaryota > Metazoa > Arthropoda > Branchiopoda > Diplostraca > Limnadiidae > Eulimnadia > Eulimnadia texana. Next base: position 355,424 of record NKDA01000016.1, read on the forward strand.
GCCAAACAGGGCCAGATGGATATCAACTTCAATACCACCTGGGGTATGAAGAGGCTGGCAGACAAGATCAAACTTGCCGACGCAGCCCTTTTCAAGGAGTTGTTCCAGGAAGAGGAAGCCAACCTCGGTATTACCGGTTCAGACAAATTCAATTTTGACAACTGGAAAGGGAATACAGACTGGATCGATGCTATCACGCAGACCGGTCTTTACAATGCCAACAACATCAGCATTTCTTCCAGCACTGAAAAGAATCGCTTCTACATGGGTGTTGGTTACCTGGTGGATGAAGGCATTATCAAGTACGAGAAGCTGAAGCGCTACACTATTTCCGTGAACGATGAAGTGAGGGCCACCAAATGGCTCAAGCTGGGCTTCAACGTGAATGCCATCCGTGATGACAATCCTTTCAACGGCCAGGGTTACCTGTTCGATGCCAGGAGGATACTCCCCATCGCAGACCCCATCGACCCCACAACAGGATACTACAACTTCCTGCCTGAACTGCAGCGTGCGCAGATATCCAACCCGCTCATGCAGATGTCAAACAGGTATGATAAGGTTGTGAATACCAACGACAGGCTGGTGGGTAACACTTTCGCTGAGATCAGCTTCCTGAGGAACTTCACCTGGAGGTCTACTTTCTACGGTGACGTTGCAACAGGCAACTACCAGCAGTACAACCCCATGATCTACGGGTATGATGTACTCACCAACAGCGTTTACCTGGATCCCAACAGCAGGTTCACTTCCGTGAACCAGAACAAGTGGGATATGAAGAAGTTCCAGCAGGATCACCTGTTGACCTACAAGAAGAACTTCGGTGAGCACGCATTGACCGCAATGGGCGGTATCACCACTTACTACCAGAAATATTCCGGGCTGAACGGTTCTGTGAGGCAAAGGCTGAGCGGAGACAGCATCCCTGCTGACAAGCGCTTCTGGTATGTTGACAACGGATTTGGTGATCCTTCCACCAAGAGGTCTTCATCAGACCAGTGGGACAGGGCAACAGCGTCTTTCCTGTTCCGTGCATTGTATAACTATAAAGGCAAGTATTACCTGAATGCTTCATTCAGGAGGGACGGTTCCTCCATCATCTCCCCCTCACAGCGCTGGCAGAATTTCTGGGCCGTGGGTGCAGCTTGGGAGGTTACCCGCGAGAGTTTCATGGCCAACCAGAAATTCTTCGACTTCCTGAAGCTGAAAGCTTCATGGGGTGTATTGGGTAACCAGAATACCTATAACTATAACTATCCTTATTATCCCGCACTTACACAGGGTAATACGGCGGTGTTCGGTAACGATATCTATGTTGCCTATTCGCAGGCTTACCTTCCCAACCAGAACCTGAAGTGGGAAACCGTGAACGCGAAAGAGGTAGGCTTTGAATTCAACGCCCTGAAGAACAGGCTGCACGTTGAAGCTGCCTATTTCAATAAGCTCACTGACGGCGTGTTGACCATTGTACCCGGACTGAATGGTGCCATCCCCGGCCTTGACAACATCGGTAAGATCCGCAACAGCGGTTTTGAACTGAGTGGCAGCTGGAACCAACAGGTGAACAAGGACCTCAGCATCACCGTGAGCGCAAACCTCACTACGTATAACAACAAAGTGATGGAGCTCTCTTCGGAAGGATATGAGATCAACGGCGGAGAAGAAAGGCCCAACAGGACCATCGCAGGATATCCCATCGCATATTTCTATGGGTATGTTGTGGAAGGTGTTTACCAGTCCTATGCTGACAAGCTGAAGAGCCCCACCGTTGTAGGCTACGATTACGGCCCCGGTGACCTGAAGTACAAGGATGTGAACGGAGACGGTAAGATAGACTCCAAGGACAGGACCATGATCGGAAATCCCACACCTGATTTCACTTATGGTGCATCCATCGATATCAGGTACAAAGGATTTAACTTTACCATGGACCTGGGTGGTGTGTACGGAAACGAGATCTATCGCTACTGGGGCAGCTCTGAACTTCCGTTCGCAAGGTTCAACTATCCTGAGTTCAAGAAGAACCGTTGGAATGGAGAGGGAACTTCAAACTGGGATCCCATTCTCGGAAGCAACCACGTGATCAACAGGCTTCCCTCTACTTATGGTATCGAGGACGGGTCTTACCTGAGGATCAGGAACCTGCAAATAGGATATACTTTTGGAAGGGATATTGCTTCAAGGATCAAGGCCAAGAACCTCAGGCTGTTCGCCAACGTACAGAACCTGAAGACATGGAAGCGTAACTCCGGTTACACTCCTGAATTCGGCGGATCTGCGATATCATTTGGTATCGATAACGGTAACGGTGCGATCCCTGTGGTGTATTCTGCCGGTCTTAACGTAACCTTTTAATTAAATCCGAAATAATACAGATATGCGTAAAGTGAAGAATTTAATACTGATGCTCCTGGCGGCGGTACCATTCCTGTTATCGGTTTCAGGATGTAACAAGTTCCTCGACAGGAAACCCCTCACCGCCACGCTGGATGACCTCAACCAGGGCGGATTGGAAGGACAGATATATGGCATCTATGCCTCTATCCGCAACCCGGACGGTTCCACAGGTTGTGGCAACGGCTTCGGCGGTATTCCCTGGCTGGCCATGCACGGCTTCCGCTCGGATGATACCGAAAAAGGAAGTTCTGCATCTGACGGTGCAGACTGGGGTGTGATCTTTGATGAGTTCCAGTATGTGAAAGACCACTGGTCAACCAACACCTATTGGGATAACCACTACACCTTCATCGGCCTTTGCAATACTGCGATCCAGTTCGCTGACTCGCTCAAGCTTGATGATCCCGCTTCACGTACCAACGTGGCAGAAGCAAGGTTCTTCCGTGCCTTCGCTTATTTTGACCTCGTGAGGTCATACGGTGAAGTGCCCCTGATCAACTTCCGTGTGTACAATGCTGCACAGGCGAATATCCCCAAATCAACAGTGGCACAGATCTATGGACAGATCGATGAGGACCTTAACTATGCCGCATCCAACCTGCCGCTGAACTGGGGTACCAAGTATCCCGGCAGGCTTACTTCCGGTGCGGCCAAAACACTGCAGGCGAAAAGCATGCTGTACAGGCAGAACTGGGCCGGTGCCCTCGGACTGCTGAAGCAGGTGATGGACTCCAAGCAGTATGCGCTGATGGGCGACTATGGTAAGGTGTTCACCGAAGATGGAGAGAACAAGGAAGAGTCCATCCTGGAAATACAGTGTTATACCGGCCCTAACGGACAGGATAACTACTGGAGCTGGTATGCCGTTGCACAGGGCGTGCGCGGTTCTGACGCCTGGGATCTTGGTTGGGGCTGGAATACGCCAACGCAATCACTTGTTGATGCCTACGCCGCCAACGACCCACGTAAGAATGCAACCATCCTGTTCTCAGGACAGGCGGATGGCAGCTATGGAGGAGTTCTCCCTGCTTATCCTACCATTCCCCGCAAATACTGGAATAAGAAAGTATATACCAATCCCAGCGTAAGGGCTTACACTGGTGAAAGGCAGGGCTGGTGGGTGAACCAGAGGCTGCTCCGTTATGCTGATGTGCTGCTGATGGCAGCAGAGGCAGCCAATGAAGTAGGTGGTGCAACCAACGAAGCACTGGCTGTTGACCTGATCAAGCAGATCAGGCAGCGCGTAGGGCTGGCCCCCATCGCGTTTGTTGACAAGGCACAGATGCGTACTGCCATCCAGAATGAGAGAAGGGTGGAAATGGGTATGGAGAACGAAAGGTTCTTTGACCTGGTAAGGTGGAACCTGGCAACTACAGTGCTTGGACCATCGGGCTATACCAATAAACACAGGTATTTCCCGCTTCCACAACCAGCTATCGACAGGTCCAATGGTGTACTCAAGCAAAATCCTGATTGGCCGTAATCACTAACAGTATAAAAGATATAACATGAAATTCAATCAATATTTCAAATGGTTATCCGTTGTGGCGCTCCCCCTGGTGATCGCTACAGGCTGCCAGAAGATGGACAAGCCTGAGCTGGGTGATTATCCAAAGGATACCAACCCTCCCGGCGGTCCACTGAAGTTCTACGCTGCGTTTGACGGCACAACTGACAATCCCCTGATGAATGCGGTTGATAGTATACGTGCTTCATTCCCGGGAGACAATCCCCTTACATCCGTTGACGGTGTCAGCGGTAAGGCCGTACAAGGCGCCAACAAGAAGTTCATCAAGTTCGCGAAGCCTAACGATTGGGCCCAGGTGTCACAAAGCTTCAGCGTTTCTTTCTGGTATAAGAGGGATGGACAAACCAAGAACAACACAGGAACCAATGGTCCTGAGTATATCGCCAGCTTCAAATCCAACAACGGTCATTGGTCAGGTTCCAGCCTGCTCCTGTTCCTGGAAGGTAACAACACAGGCTGTGCCGTAAAGGTGATGATCGCTGACGCTAACGTTAATGACAACTGGTTCACCTGGGAAGGCGGCAAAGTGATCCCCGGCATGCTGGATAATAAGTGGCACCACGTGGTGCTCACTTACCTCGCCAGCGAGAGCACACTTACTTTGTATGTTGATGGCGTTGCCAATGCTGAGAAGCGTGCCTGGAATAACCACGGCAAGATCAATTTCAACAGCAATGCAATCACAGAGTTCAGGATAGGTGCCGGCCCCGGTGATAACATAGACAGTGACGACTGGCTGTCATCTACCTTCAAAGGTGCGATCGATCAGTTCAGGATGTATTCAACCGTGCTTACAGCTTCTGAGATCCAGGGTCTGTACAGCAACAAGAAATAACACCGTTCTTTTGTAAGAAGGGGGCTTGATACAGTAATGTACCAGCCCCTTTTTTACTTTTACCAGATATAGTTTACCATGTTCCATCATTGTGTTCTTCGTTTCCTTATCCTCTCCACATTCACGGCTGTTGTTCTCACAGGTTGCCGCTCCTCCAACGATACGCCTTTTGAATCCCTCCCGGCTTCCAGTACCGGGATAGATTTCGTTAACAGGCTTCCCAAACGGGAAAGGCTGAACATATTGTATTACCTCTACTATTACAACGGGGGAGGTGTGGCCGCGGGAGATGTGAATAATGACGGCCTTACAGATCTCTACTTCACTTCCAACAGCAAGGGTGCGAACAAACTCTATATCAATAAAGGTGGTTTCAGGTTCGAAGATGTTACGGATGCTGCGGGTGTGGCCGGAACGGCCGACTGGTCCAGCGGTGCAACCATGGCCGATGTGAACGGTGACGGGGCATTGGATATTTACGTGGGTGCCGTTGCCAACAGCTTCGGGCTGAAGGGGCGCAACGAGCTTTATATCAATGATGGAAAGGGGAAGTTCACGGAATCTGCGGCAAAGTATGGGTTGGATTTTTCAGGTATGACAACACAATCAGCATTTTTTGATTATGACCATGACGGTGACCTGGATTGTTACATACTCAACCAGTCAAAACAGCCCCACCAGAATATCGTTGATACGTCCAACCGAAGAAAAGCAGACAGTATTTCCGGCGACAGGTTGTATAAAAATGAAGGCGGAAAGTTCAGGGATGTGTCTGCTGAAGCCGGCATCTATCGCAGCAACCTGGGATATGGCCTCGGCCTTGCCGTTGCAGACCTGAACAACGATGGCTGGGAAGATATTTACGTAGGCAATGATTTCCACGAAAATGATTATTACTACGTGAACAACGGGAATGGAAGTTTTACAGAAAGCGGCGCCGCGCATTTCGGGCACTACAGCAGGTTCAGCATGGGGAATGACGTGGCTGATTATAATAATGACGGCCAGCCGGATGTGGTAACGGTTGATATGCTGCCTCCTGACGAAAAGACGCTGAAGACCTATGGCAGCGATGAGAATCCTGATATCTACACGATGAAGCTCACCATGCACGGTTACCAGAACCAGTACTCGCGCAACTGCCTGCAGCGCAACAATGGCAACGGAATAAGCTTCAGTGAAACAGGATTGCTGAGCGGCATTTCCGCAACAGACTGGAGCTGGAGTCCGCTATTCGCCGATTTTGATAACGATGGCAACAAGGACTTATTCATATCATCCGGGATCGTCAAGCGCCCGGTTGACCTGGACTATGTGATGTATGTGTCAGACATGGAGAGGAGGGGCCTCAGTAAAACAGACCAGTTTGATGATGAGGTGATCAGCAAAATGCCGGACGGGGCATCCCATCCCTATTTCTTCAAAGGGGACGGGCAGTGGAAGTTCGAAGACGTGAGCACGGCATGGGGCACGGGGGAGATGAAAGGATATTTCAATGGTGCAGCTTATGCTGACCTTGATAATGATGGCAGGCTTGACATGGTGATCAACCAGTTGGAGGGGAAGGCGGTAGTGCTCAGGAATAAGGGTTTAGGGAAAGGGTATTTGTCGATACAATTCAAAGGCGATGGCAGTAATACTGCAGGTATAGGCGCCAAGGCTTACGTGTTCCAGGGCGGGAAGATGCAGTACCAGCAGATGATGCCAACCAGAGGGTTCCAGAGTGCTTCTGAACCCAGGCTGCATTTCGGAATAGATTCCACAAAGAATATTGACAGCATCGTGGGTGGTATGGCCCGGTGGGGAATATGAGGTAATGAAGAACAGGAAGGGAAATGTGTTCCTGGTTGCGGAACAGAAAAATGCGTCAGGGGATTTCTATGCATCTGCACGGCTCCAGACGCTCCCTGAACTGCTTGTGCAAGACAGCAGTTCTTTCGTCAATGCAAGGCACGTAGAGAACATGTTCTTTGACCATAACGTGCAATATCTCATACCGCATGAACTGAGTACAAGAGGGCCCAGGATCGCCATAGGCGATGTAAATGGCGATGGCAGGGATGACTATTATCTCTGTGGGGCGAAAAGCAGGCCCGGCCAGCTCATGATCCAGGAAGCCGGAGGGAAGTTCAGGTCTGCTGACACCGCTCTTTTTTTGAACGATGCCTATTACGAAGATGTGGATGCCGTTTTTTTTGACGCGGATAATAACGGCACGCAAGACCTCTATGTTGTTTCCGGCGGCAATGAATACGGTGAGCAGAGTGAGTACCTGCTGGACAGGCTGTATCTCAATGACGGAAAAGGGAAGTTCACCAAGAGCTTCATCACCATAAGCGGGATGAGCCAGAACAAGAGCTGTGTGAGTGTGGCCGATGTGGACCATGACGGGGACCAGGACCTGTTTGTGGGTACACTGGTGAAGTCTGAAGGATACGGACTGCCACAGACTTCCTACTTGTTGCTCAATGACGGAAAGGGAAAGTTTGTTGTGAGTGACAGGATAGCACTGGGCAATATCGGGATGGTCACAACGGGTTCGTTTGCAGATCTCAATAAGGACGGGTGGGCAGACCTGGTGGTAACGGGCGAGTGGATGCCATTGGTTGTATTCATGAACAACAAGGGAAGTTTCAGCAGAACAGATATTCCAAAGAGTACCGGCCTCTGGCAGGCCGTATTCATTACGGACGTGAATGGGGACGGTAATGCGGACCTGCTCGCGGGCAACTGGGGGTGGAACAATAAGTTCCATAGCGGAAAGAACGGGCCGTTGGGTATGTATGTGTCTGACTTTGACCGGAATGGGAAGCTGGACCAGCTGCTGTCCTACACTATTGGCGGTGTGGAGTATCCTTACCTGCCCAAGGATGAGGTAGAAAGGGCGATGCCGGTACTCAAAAAGCATTACCTGAAGTATACGGAGTTTGCGGGGCTGAACATGAAAGATGCGTATTACGGATTTGTGGATACGATGAAGCCATTGATCGCAGAGCGGTTAGGATCCGTGGTGGGACTGGGCGACGGCAAGGGAGGTTTCACGTTGAAGGATCTGCCCGCTGAGATGCAACTGGCGCCCATTTTCTCTTTTGCTGAAATAGGTGAAGGGCGATGGATAGCAGGAGGCAACTTTTATAATGTGATCCCTTATGAAGGGAGATATGACGCGCAGCCGCTCACGCTTTTCACAATGAAAGGCAATGAGCCGGTTTACATACACCAGGGAGGGTTATTAAGTGTGAAGGGCCAGGTGAGGGACCTGAAGTGGATGAACACTGCCTCCGGGAAGAGGCTGGTAGTAGCAAGGAATAATGATAAACTGATCACATACCGTATAAAATGATGTTGATGAATTACCTGAAGATGGCTTATGCCGTGTTGCTGCTGGCAACAACGGGAGCGATGTCCAAATGTTCCAAGACAGAGGGAGGGGGAGGAACTACGCCGCCAAAGATGCAGGCGGAATGGTGGCTCACCACCGCCAACCGGAGCAAGCTTCTGGAAAAGCAGGTGGCACTCAGTACAGCAGGGGGGCTGCCGGGCCGTCCGTTACCGTTGACACCAGCTCCAGGTTCCAGTCCGTGGAAGGCTTCGGCTATACGTTGACGGGAGGGAGCGCCCAGCTGATCAATGCGATGGATGCGGCTTCAAAGCAGGCACTGTTGCAGGAGTTGTTTGGCCCTAATGGCATAAGGGTGAGCTATCTCCGTATCAGCGTTGGAGCGTCTGACCTGAACAGTGAAGTGTTCACGTATAACGATATGCCTGCCGGGCAGACGGACCCGACGCTTTCCAGGTTCTCGCTTGACAAGGACAGGGCAGGAGGAACAGGACTGATACCATTGTTGAAAGAGATCATCGCCATAGATCCGGGAATCAGGATCATGGCAAGCCCTGGACGGCGCCGGTATGGATGAAAGACAATGGCAGTTCCATCGGCGGAAGCCTCCAGAAAACCTACTACGGTGCATATGCGAACTATCTGGTGAAATATATACAGCAGATGAAAGCGGAGGGGATAAACATTGATGCACTTACACCACAGAATGAGCCGCTGCATGGCGGTAACAATCCCAGCATGGTCATGCAAGCCACTGACCAGGCGCAGTTCATCAGGGACCACCTCGGCCCGGCATTCAGGAGTGCGGGCATCAGTACAAAGATCATTGCATATGACCACAACTGCAACAAGCCTGAGTATCCCATCACCGTGCTCAACGATGCTGCGGCAAAGCAGTTTGTGAGCGGTTCCGCATTCCATCTATACGAAGGAGATATCAGCGCCTTGTCTGCTGTTAAACAGGCGCATCCCGACAAGGACCTCTATTTCACGGAGCAGTGGACGGGCGCTAACGGAAGTTTTGACGGCGATCTCCAGTGGCATATGAAAAATGTTGTGATAGGATCAATGCGTAACTGGAGCAGGGTTGCCTTGGAATGGAATCTCGCGAACGACCCCTCTTATGGTCCGCACACGCCCGGTGGATGTACGGAATGCAAGGGTGCACTCACCATCGCCGGCAGCGGCGTTTCGAGGAATGTTTCATATTACATCATCGGCCAGGTATCCAAGTTCGTTCCCAGGGGATCTGTGCGGGTTGGCAGCTCAGGCCCATCGTTCCTGCCAAACCTGGCGTTCATTACGCCTGGAGGAAAGATGATCCTGTTGGTACAGAATGAGAGTGATACGGAGGCCAGCTTTGATATTAAGCTTGGCAGCAGCAGCCTGAGGGCGAGCTTGCCGGCGAGGTCTGTGGCAACGTATGAGATCAGGCAGTGAGGCAATAAGGCAATAATGTATTGAGTAAAACCAACAATATGAAAAAGCATTTACTGGCAGCGGTTGTACTGGCGGCATTGACATCGGCACAAGCCCAGGACAACGTGACCGTGTACACCACGGCCCAAGGTTCCCAACAACGACTCACCAAGGAGGGACAGATCAAATTTGAGAGGATGGGGCAGCCCGTGGAAACACAGGTGGTGGTATTTGTGGATCCGTCAAAGAAGTTCCAGACCTATATGGGCATTGGTGCGGCGCTGACGGATGCTTCTGCGGAAACATTCTACAAATTGCCGGCTTCTGCAAGGGAAGAATTCCTGCAGGCACATTTCAGTGCGGATAAGGGGATCGGGTACACTATCGGGAGAACCAATATCAACAGTTGTGATTTCAGTTCTGGCTCTTACACTTATGTGCAGGAGGGAGATGAGGCGTTGAAGACTTTTGACATCGCCCCTGATAAAAGATCCAAGCTGCCCTTCATTAAGGAATGTATCAAAGCGGCGGGAGGTAAGCTTACCTTGTTTGCGAGCCCATGGAGCCCGCCGGCATGGATGAAGACCAATAATGATATGCTGCATGGCGGTAAGCTCAAGCCTGAATATTACCATTCCTGGGCGATGTATTATACCAAATTCATCAAGGCATATGAGAAAGAGGGTGTTCCTGTATGGGGTATCTCCATCCAGAATGAACCCATGGCAACGCAAACCTGGGAGAGCTGTGTGTATACCGCAGAAGAAGAGCGTGATTTCCTGAAGAACCACCTGGGCCCGGTGATGGCCAAAGAGGGATTGGGGGCGAAGAAGATCATCGCCTGGGATCACAATAGGGACCTGATCTACCAGAGGGCGCAGACCTATTTCAACGATCCCGGTGCTGCCAAGTATATCTGGGGCATCGGCTTCCACTGGTATGAAGACTGGAGCGGTGGCACGCCCATGTATGACAATATCAGGCGCGTGCAGGAAGCATACCCGGACAAGCATATTTTCTTTACAGAAGGATGTGCGGAGAGTTTTGACGCCAGCAGGTATAATGCATGGGCACTGGGCGAAGAGTATGGAAGGTCAATGATCAATGACTTCAACAATGGCATGGTAGGCTTCACGGACTGGAATATCCTGCTCGATGAGACCGGAGGCCCCAACCATGCGAAGAATTTTTGCTTTGCGCCCGTACACGCGGATACCAGGACGGGTAAGCTCATCTTCACCAATGCCTACTATTATATTGGCCACTTCTCGAAGTTCATCAAACCGGGCGCAAAAAGGATAATTGCATCCGCCAGCAGGAGCCAGTTACTTACAACGGCTTTCCAAAACCCGGATGGCACTACTGTTGTTGTGGTGATGAATCAGGGGGATAAGGATACCGAATATTATCTTTGGATGAACGGGAATGCGGTGAAGACGAAGGCGCTGGCGCATTCAATAAATACATTGGTATACTGATGAAGAAGCTGAGTATAGGGGTTTTGATCTTGCTTGTGCTGGGTTGCGGGAAGAAGGAAACGCCGGATCCCACACCCAAGCCAACGCCCGTGAATTTTGCCCTGAACTCCTGGCAGGTGGATGGTGTGGAATCCAGGTCGCCCACCTATGATGTGAGCATAGCGCCTTTGATCAGGCTTCGCTTCGGCGCCAGGATCAACAGGGCAACGGTGGCGTCCGCCGTTTCCCTGTCAACATTGTCCGGTGCAGGGGTGAGCTATACTGCATCGTATGAGAACGGCGATAGCGTAGTGGTGATCAAGCCGACATCTGAAATGTTCTACCTCAGCAGGTACAAGCTGGATGCAACCATGGATCTCAAGTCTGACAACGGTGGCAGGCTCAATGCCCCTTTCACCATGCAGTTCAATACCAGGATAGATTCAACAAGAAAGTTCCCGCAGGTAAGTGATGAGGAGTTGCTGACGATTGTACAGAAACAGACTTTCAAATATTTCTGGGACTTCGCCCATCCTGTGAGCGGAATGGCCAGGGACCGCACCACATCCGGGATCTTGTTACCTCTGGTGGTACGGGATTCGGCATTATGGCCATACCCGTTGGTATTAGCAGGGGATTCATCAGCAGGGCGGAAGGGTTGGCAAGGATGCAAACCATCGTAACCTTCCTCAAAACCAAGGCGCAGCGATTTCACGGTGCTTATCCGCATTTCCTGAACGGGAACACCGGCGCCGTTATTCCTTTCAGCACCAAGGACAATGGGGCAGATCTTGTAGAGACATCTTTCCTGGTGATGGGACTGATGACCAGCAGGCAGTATTTCAACGGTGCCGATGCTGCGGAAACGGCGCTGCGTAATGACATCAATGAGATCTGCAACGGTGTGGAATGGAGTTGGTTCCGGAAAGACAATGGTAATGTGTTGTACTGGCACTGGAGCCTAATTACAACTGGGACATGAACCTTCCCATCCGCGGGTGGAATGAGTGCCTGGTCACCTATGTGCTCGCCGCCTCATCCACAACCTATGGTATACCCGCGAGTGTTTATACCAGTGGCTGGACGGGCAGCGGAACCAATGGTTTCACCAATGGCAAGAATTTCTACGGGTACACTTTGCCGCTGGGCCCTGACCTGGGCGGACCACTTTTTTTCAGTCATTATTCTTTCATGGGCATCAAGCCGGAAGGGCTTTCTGACAGCTATGCCAACTATAAGCAGCAGAATACCAATCATAGCCTGATCAATTATAGCTACTGCAGGAACAACCCCAAGGCTTTCTATGGCTACAGTGACTCAGTTTGGGGGCTCACCGCTTCAGATATTCCCAATGGATACACTGCAAGTTCACCCACCAATGATGTAGGGGTGATCGCGCCGACGGCAGCATTATCATCCTTCCCCTATACCCCAACTGAATCCATGAAGGCCCTGAAGTTCTTTTACTATGTGCTGGGCGATAAGCTCTGGGGGCAGTATGGATTCAAGGATGCGTTCTCGTTGAAGGATGCGTGGTTTGCAGATTCTTATCTCGCCATTGACCAGGGGCCCATCATTGTAATGATCGAGAATTACAGGACGGGCATGGTGTGGGATCTGTTCACAAGCTGCCCGGAAGTGAAGGCCGGGATGAAGAAGCTGGGATTTCAAGCCAACTATCTTAACTAGATATGCGCTCTAGTTGAGGGCGTGCCCGCAATGTTTACAGTAACGGGCATCGATGTCATGTCCGCCTTTGGAGCAATTGGGGCAGGACTGGTTGGCGATGGACTTGTCCAGCCTGGTCATCTCCACGGTGACGATCCCGGTGGGCACCGCGATAATGGCATAGCCCAGGATCATAATGAGTGATGCAATGAATTTGCCAAGCGGAGTAACGGGCGAGATATCACCGTAGCCAACAGTGGTGATGGTAACAATGCACCAGTAGATACTCTGGGGGATGTTACTGAACTTTTCGTTATAAGGGGCTTCCACCACATACACGATGGAGCCGAGGATGATGCTGAGCAGGAAAACGAAAACGAGGAACACGAGTATGCGTTTGCTGCTGGCCTTCATCGCCATGCCTATCGCCCTTCCTTCCCTTACAAAATGCGTTAGCTTGAAGATCCGGAACATACGCATCAGCCGAAGTGCGCGTATGACCAGCAGGTATTGTGTTTGCGGGAACACAAGGCTTAGGAAAGTAGGAAGTATGGCGAGCAGGTCTATCACGCCATAGAAACTGGTAGCATAGTGTACGGGCTTTTTAACGCAGATGAGCCTGAGGATATATTCGATGGTGAACAGGATGGTGATGGCCCATTCGATGAGATAAAGCTCATGCCCGTATTGGGCTTCCATGGATGGAACGCTCTGTATCATCACCACCAGCAGGCTGAGGATGATCAATAACAACAGTCCCACATCGAATGCCTTGCCCGCCGGGGTGTCGCTTTCGAAAATGACGGTGAAAAGCCGTGAGCGCCAGGAGGCAGATGCTGCTGTTTCTTTTTCCATGAGATCAGTAATAGATCAGGAAACGGCCTTCCGTGACCACTTTCTGTCTGGACGAAGTGTTCACACCCGTGAACTGGAAGCTGCCCTGTATGCCTGCCATGCTGTTGGATGATATGGTTATAGTGCCGCTGCCGGTGCTTGTGCCGGCAGAATATCCGCCTGTGGCATCGGTGAAGGTGGCAGAGTTGAAATTGCCCGTACCAATGTTGAATGTGCCCGTTTGTCCTGCTGCTATATTATTGATCGAAAGGTTCACACTGGTGCCTGCAGGCGTTGTGCTGCCTGAGATCTGCAGATTGGTACCGTTCTGTATAGCCGACTGCTGCTGAAGCTGACGGTCACCCCGTCAGCTTTACAGTCCATATAGGGTGGCTGTACATTGGGTGTATTCTCCTTACTGCAGGAAAAAAAGGCAAGGGCCAGTACCAGCGCGAAAAGACTCCGGATGCTCATTTTCATTGGTTTGAAAGGTCAAGTTAAGAAAGTCCAAGGAAATGGGCTTTGAGGCGTTGCGGCATTTGTTGAACAATTCAGGGATTTGATTGTTATCGACACATTGCTGCATTACCGCATTCCCTAATTGCCACATTCCGCATAGTCTTAGTAACTTTAGCAAAACCCCTCTATATGGCTGTTTTCAAACTGAACGTGAACGGTAAGGTCCAGACTGTGGATGTAGCCGAAGACACGCCCCTGTTATGGGTGTTACGCGACCACCTCAAACTTTTGGGAACCAAGTATGGCTGCGGCGTGGGCCAATGCGGCGCCTGCACGGTACATTATAATGGCTCGGCCATGCGTTCCTGCCTGCTGCCCGTTTCTGCAGTGGGTGATTCCAAGATCGTGACCATCGAAGGATTGAGTGCCGATGCCAGTCATCCTGTGCAAAAGGCATGGGAAGAGGCAGACGTACCGCAGTGCGGTTACTGCCAGGCCGGGCAGATCATGACGGCGGCAGCTTTCCTCAAGCAGGTGCCCAAACCCACGGAAGCGCAGATCGAAAGCGCGATGAACGGCAACCTTTGCAGGTGCGGCGCTTACCACAGGATCCGTGAAGCAGTAAAATTGGCAAGCACTAAAACCAAATGAACATGAGCAGCACAATACATAACAGCAGGAGGAATTTCCTCAAGCAGGTATCATTGTCGGGAGGCGGACTCATCCTCGGCTTCAGCTGGTTCAATGAAGCCGGCGCAGGGGAACTCGCATCACTCGGTAACCCCGACGTTGATGTAACAGGCTTCAACAGTTATCTCTCCATAGCAAAAGATGGCATCGTTACCATAGCATCGCCCAATCCGAGCTGGGGCAGAATATCAGGACCTCTTTCGCGCAGATCGTGGCGGATGAGCTGGATGCAGACTGGACAAAAGTGAAGGTGGTGCAGGCGCCGCTGGATACCAAGAAGTTCGACAGGCAGCTGACGGGCGGATCCGGTGCTATTCCCCATTCCTGGAAGCGCTTGCGCACGGCTGGTGCAACAGCGAGGCAGATGCTGATGCAGGCTGCTGCCGTACAGTGGAATGTGCCGTTGGAAGAGTGCTCCACCAAGGATGGTTTTGTGATTCATAAGAGCGGGAAGAAACTGGGTTATGGCGAGTTGGCCGCGGCTGCGTCCAAGATGGAAGTGCCCAAGGATGTGAAGCTGAAAGACATCAAGGATTTCAAGTTCATTGGCAAGCCCATCAAGAACGTAGAGAACAGGAATATCGTGACGGGTAAGCCCGTGTTCGGACTGGATTTCTACAGGGATGGTATGGTGTTCGCGGTGATACAACGCCCGCCGGCGTTTGGCGCTAAGATCAAGAGCGCGGATGTGGCAGCAGCCAAGGCATCACCGGGTGTGATAGATGTGGTGACCTTTAAGAACAACGTGGCAGTGGTGGCCAAGAGCACCTGGGAGGCGATGAAGGCTAAGAAGCTGTTGAAGGTGGAGTATGAGGCAGACAAAACTTTGGAGAGCACAACGGACCACGAGAAAATATTTACAGACCTGATGGATAACGGGCAGGCGCAGGTGAAAAGGAAGGATGGCGATGTGGATGCCGCGTTCAAGAATGCCGCCAAGGTGGTGAAGGCAGAATACCAGTGTCCCTTCCTTCCACACAACCCCATGGAGCCCATGAACTTTTTCGCGGACGTGAGGGAAGATGGCGTTGAGCTCATCGGCCCAACCCAAACGCCGCAGAGCGCACGGAAGGCGGTAAGTGACCTGTTGAAAGTTCCGGAGGACAAGATCACCGTGGACATCACCCGACTGGGTGGTGGTTTCGGAAGGCGGTTGAAATTCGACTACGTTGTAGAAGCCGCGGAGTTATCGTCCATCATCAAGAAACCTGTAAAGCTGATCTGGAGCCGTGAAGATGATATGGCAGGCGGATCTTACAGGCCCGCGGTGAAATACAGGTTCGAGGCGGCGCTGGATGCATCGGGCAATATCATCGGCTACAAGTGCAGGGGCGTAGGCTTGAATGAAGGCAACAGTGTAAGACCAGATAACTTTCCTTCAGGGGCTATTGATAATGTGTTGATCGATACGGTGAACCACGTAACGCCCATTACCGTTGGTGCATGGCGCGCGCCGGTCACCAACTTCCTTGCTTACGCGGAGCAGAGCTTTTTGGATGAGGTAGCAGAGGCTGCAGGCAAGGATCCCGTACAAATGAGGCTTGACATGTTGAAGCGTGCCAAGGAAAGTCCCGTAGGCAAGGTAGGTTATGACATCGCGAGGATGGAGACCGTGATCAGGACTGCAGCGGAGAAGAGTGGCTGGGGCAAGAAGAAAGGCGTGTTCCAGGGCTTCAGCGTATACTTCTCGCACGCGTCCTATGTGGCGCAGGTCTGCGAGATGGCGATGAAGAACGGCAAGCCCGAGGTGCAGAAGATCTATGCAGTGTCTGACTGCGGTGTGGTAGTGAACGAGAGCGGTGCGAAGCAGCAGGTGATGGGTGCCATCGTGGATGGTTATGGACACGCTATGTTCGGCAAGCTCAGCTTCAAGAATGGAGAGGCCGAGCAAAAGAATTTCGACAGGTACAGGCTGATCCGCATGACGGAGATCCCCGAAGTGGAAGCCAGCTTCATCAATAACGGCATTGACCCCACCGGTTTGGGTGAACCCGCGCTGCCGCCTACCGGTGGTGCGGTTGCGAATGCCTTGTATAAGGCAACGGGGGTGAGGGTGCGGAAGCAGCCCTTTGTGGACCAACCGCCTTTTAAGAAAGCGTGATGTTGGAAGGGGAAAGGGTGAAGCTATAGCAATGAAAGAATTACGTGAGATAGTAAAGGCATATGACGCGGCGAAGGCGCTTGGGCGAGGGATCGCCTTGCTTCCGTGGTGCACGTGGATGGTTCTTCTTACAGGAGGGCAGGGGCGCGTATGCTGGTGGATGATGAAGGGAACATGACCGGCGCGATCAGCGGCGGCTGCCTGGAGGGTGATGCATTGCGCAAGGCACAGCTGGTGATCGCGCAGCAGGATCCCAAGCTGGTGACCTATGATACATCTGATGAGGATGACCTGAGCATTGGCGTGCAGTTGGGTTGCGCAGGCATTATCCATGTGCTGTTCGAGCCTTTGGGAGCGCATGATCCCGTAGCGATGTTCAGGAAGATCATCGGGGGCCGACAGGACAGCGTGCTGGTTACACTTTACAGCGGAGACAGGAAAGTAAGGCAATACGGTACCTGCTTGTTGTTGCAAGAGGACGGGACAGTTATATCCGATGCCCCTGCTGCGCTCGAGGAAAAGATACTGCAAGACGCAAAGGCTGTAATGCACGGGAAGACATCGGCCCATATCCAATATGAACTGGACGGACAAACACTGCAGGCATTTTTGGAGTATATACCTCCTGCTGTTTCACTGGTGGTGATCGGTGCTGGTAATGACGCCATACCGCTGGTGAAGATCGGGACGGAGCTGGGCTGGGAAGTGACCGTTGCAGACGGGAGGGGAACACATGCAAGGCAGGAGCGTTTTGTTGCGGCCTGCCAGGTGCTGGTGAGCAAGCCGGAAGCCCTGCTCGAAAGTATCAACATAGACGCGCGCACCGTGTTTGTGCTGATGACGCACAATTACAATTATGACCTTGCCATGTTCCGTGCCTTGCTGCAAAAGGACCTGGTGTATATAGGTATGCTGGGTCCGAAGAAAAAGCTGCAGCGCATGCTGGATGAGTTGCGGGATCAGGGCATGGAAGTGACGGACAACATGTTGGCCAACGTATACGGTCCGGTTGGCCTGGATATAGGCGCGGAAACTTCCGAAGAGATCGCCCTAAGCATTATTGCCGAGATCAATGCCGTGTTGCATGGTAAGCGTGGCACATCGCTGCGCGATAAAAAGGGCACGATACATGCGGGACAAAGCCTATGAATGTTCCCGTGATCATATTGGCGGCAGGCAGGAGTTCCCGGTTGGGAAGTCCAAAGCAATTACTGGAGTATAAGGGCAAGACATTGCTGGAGCATGCGATAGCGGTTGCCAAGCCGATGGGAGATGTGGTGGTGGTAACAGGTGCGGGCGACAGGCGCGTTCATGTGGACGATCCGGACATCGTGATGCTGCAGAACAACCAATGGGAAGAAGGCATGGCATCGTCCATAAGATGCGGGTTGAGGTATGTGATGGACAGGGGATATGATTGTGTGCTGGTGATGGTCTGCGACCAGCCCTATGTGTCTACGGAACTGCTTGCGCAGCTGCTGGACAAGTATAAGAAGGATGGGAAGAAAATAGTGGCGGCAGTGTATGATGATAAGCCGGGAACGCCGGCGTTGTTCGACCGGTCGGTCTTCCCCGACTGCTGGAGCTCAAAGGTGACAAGGGCGCCAAGCAGATCATCATGGACCATAAAGAGGTCGCATCTTTTTTGCCATTTCCCGAGGGGATTACCGATATTGATACCCCGGCGGATTATGAGAAGCTGAGGAAGGAACAAGATGATCAGGGATAATTTCAACAGGGTACATAACTACTTAAGGATATCGCTTACAGACAACTGTAACCTGCGATGCTTTTACTGCATGCCCGAGGAGGAGTATGAGTTCACGCCGGCATCCAGGCTGATGCAGGTGGATGAGATCCTTCGTATAGCGGAGATCTTTGTGCAGCAGGGCGTGAACAAGATCAGGCTCACCGGCGGCGAGCCTCTCGTGAGGAAGGACGCGGAGAAGATCATTCGCGGCCTCGCCCAATTGCCCGTGAAGCTCACACTAACCACCAACGGTACACGATTACACGATTTTGCGGACGTGCTGGAAGAATGCGGCGTGAAGAGTTTGAACATCAGCCTGGATACGTTGAATGACGACAGGTTCCTGTTGCTCACGCGGCGCGACCAGTTTGCGCAAGTGATGCGGAACATCCGTATGATGATCGAACGCGGGTTTCATGTGAAGGTGAACGTGGTGGTGATGAAGGGGATCAATCACGAGGAGATCGCAGATTTTGTGGAGTGGACACGTAACGAAGAAGTGCATGTGCGCTTCATTGAGTTCATGCCCTTCAGCGGCAACCACTGGAAAGAAGAGAAAGTATTCACCTGGCAGCAGATGCTGGAAGTGATCAGCAGCAGGTTTGACATCATCCCGCTGGATAAGGAACTGCATGACACTGCGCGCAAGTATGAAGTGAAAGGGCATAAGGGAACATTTGCCGTGATCACCACCATGAGCGCGCCATTCTGCGGCGATTGTAACCGGATGCGACTCACCGCGGACGGGAAGATGAAGAACTGCCTGTTCTCCAGGACGGAGACGGACCTGCTCACGCCATTCCGGAATGGCGAAGATATCGTGCCGCTCATCCACGGCAGTATTGCCGAGAAGAAGAAAGCATTGGGCGGACAGTTCACTGACCTCGAACACGTGAACGCGGAACAGATCGTTAACAGAAGCATGATAACCATTGGCGGATGATAGAAACGGGCCTGGCCAGACAGTTGATCCTGGATCATAGCAAGATGTTGGAGCCGGTGCTTTTGCCACTGCAGGAAGCCGCAGGCCTGGTGCTGGCTGAACCCGTGTTCGCGCCTTATAATATTCCCGCCTACCCCCAGTCTTCCATGGACGGCTATGCCTTCGCTTTTGCCGATGCCGGCGCGCCGCTGCGCATCATTGGTGAGCAGGCTGCAGGCGATGCCAGGAAGTTCGCATTGAAGGCAGGGGAAGCAGTTCGCATCTTTACCGGAGCAGCCGTTCCTGAAGGCGCTGACACCGTGATCATGCAGGAGCGCGCAGTGTTGGATAATGGATCTTTGATCATAGATCTTGGTGTGGTGAAGAAGGGCGACCATGTGCGTCCCGTAGGTTCCGAAATCGCTCTGCAAGAGCCCGCTCTGCAAGTGCGGGCTCTTGCAGAGCGGGAGATCGGGTTCCTCGCGGCCATCGGTGTACATGAGGTGCGCGTGATCCCATCGCCACGTATTGCTCTCATCGTTACAGGCAATGAACTCCTGCAGCCCGGTCAACCCTTGGAGTATGGGAAAGTCTTTGAGGCCAGTTCGTTCGCCTTGAGGGCTGCGTTGGAAAGGATGGGCTTCCGGGACATTGAACTTGTATTTGTGAAGGACGATGCGGACCTGATGACGCAGACCCTTGAGCAGATGTTGGATCGCTCAGACTTCATCCTCATGACGGGTGGCGTCAGCGTGGGTGATCATGACCACACTGCCGAAGCCGCGACAAGGGCCGGCGTGGAGAAGGTGTTCCATAAAGTGAAACAGCGCCCCGGTAAGCCCCTCTACTTTGGGGTGAAGGGCGAAAACTGTTTTTTGGTCTGCCCGGCAACCCATCTTCCGTGCTCACCTGTTTCTACGAGTATGTGCTACATGCACTCTCGGTGTTTACAGGAAAAGACCTTACACTTACAACTACCAGGGCCACGCTCGCTGCCGAGTTCCGCAAACCCAAGGGCCTGACGCATTTTTTAAAAGGGGTGTATGAGGGAGCAATGGTGAGCATTTCCGGTGGACAGGAATCTTATAAACTGCATTCATTCGCCACGGCGAACTGCCTGGTGGTGATACCCGAAGAAGTGGAGTACCTGCCTGCGGGTGCCGAGGTTGAACTACATTTGCTTCCCTGATGGGTCTGGAGCTGACCATAGTATTTTATGTGCTGCTGTTTGTGCTCGCATTTCTCTATGCATCCGTAGGTCATGGTGGCGCAAGCGGTTACCTGGCGCTGATGGCCATCTTCAGCTTTTCGCCCGAAGTGATGAAGCCCACGGCGCTGTTCCTGAATCTTTTCGTTTCTCTTACTGCTTTATACAATATTATCGCGGCGGACATTTCAAATGGAAGGTCTTCCTCCCCTCGCCCTTGGCTCTATCCCTCTTGCCTTTATTGGTGGCATGATCAGCATCGATCCCATGATCTACAAACGCATTCTTGGCTTCCTGCTGCTCATTCCCGTAGGCAGGTTCCTCTTCCTGCCCAATCCCAAGGTGGAAGAGACCCGGGGCAATTCCCTGTGGATCTCATTGCTGCTGGGCAGCAGTATAGGTTTCCTGAGCGGACTGATCGGTATAGGCGGTGGCATTATCCTTTCGCCCATTTTATTGTTATTGAGGTGGACGGACCAGAAGCAGACCGCGGCCATCAGCGCATTGTTTATTTTTGTGAATTCATTGTCCGGCCTGTTTGGCCAGATGCAGAAAGGCATCAGCTTCACGCCGGATATGCTGTCATATACCGCGGTAGCATTTGTAGGCGGACTGCTGGGCGCATACCTGGGTTCAAAGAGATTCAACCAGGACGTGCTGAAGATGTTGCTGGCCATTGTATTACTGATCGCATCATATAAACTGATATGGACGAGTTAACGGTGATGATATTCGGGCAGTTGGAAGATGTGGTAGGCGCCACGTCCATCAGTATTCCCTGCATCAAGGATACAGACGAGCTGCGTGCACACCTCGCCATGGCATTTCCTGCATTGAAGGACAGGAAATTCATGATCGCCGTGGATCAGGTGATGTCCCGCGGGAATACGCCCATTGGGAAGAATGCGCAGATCGCTTTGCTTCCACCATTTTCCGGAGGATAATATGTCCAGCAACAGATACCATAGGCAGGAGATCCTGAAGCAGTTCGGGCCGCAAGGGCAACGGGCCCTTGCGAAGGCGCACGTGCTGGTGATCGGCGCGGGCGGACTGGGATGCCCCGTGCTGCAGTATCTCACGGCGGCCGGCCTCGGACAGATCACCGTGGTGGATGATGACGTGGTGGACGTCAGCAACCTGCACCGCCAGGTCTTGTTTGGTATGGACGATGTGGGCAAACCCAAAGCAGATGCAGCGGCGGAAAAGTGTAGATCAATGAACCCGGAGATCACCATCACTTCAATCACAGCGCGTTTCGACAAACACAACGCAGTTTCGTTTATACGTGACTGTGATATAGTGGTGGACTGTACCGATAATTTTGGAACCAGGTACCTTGTCAACGATGCCTGTGTCCTCTATGCTAAACCCTTGGTTTACGGAGCCGTCTCCCGCTTTGAGGGCCAGGTTGCCGTCTTCAACGTGAATGGCTCGGGCAACTACCGTGACCTGTTTCCTGAAATGCCGGACAGCGATGAAGTGAACAACTGTGCCGAAGCCGGCGTGCTGGGCGTACTGCCCGGCGTCATCGGCAGCCTCATGGCCACCGAGGTCATCAAGTATATTACAGGAACCGGGCAATTGCTCACCAACCAGCTGCTCACCTACAACGCCCTCCGCAATGACTTCTTAAGAATAACCTATAACCCAATAGCCAATAGCCCATAACCTCCGAACAGGATCTCCTGTCCCAGGACTATGCTCTCGCCTGCTCCCGCAACCGTCTCTTCGAGCCGGCGTGTTGGTGGTGGACGTTCGTGAACCGGTGAACTGCCCGAGGTCAGGGCTTTTGACCATATACAGATCCCATTGGGAGAAATACCCGCAAAAGTTCACGAACTTAGGGGTAAGAAAGTGGTCCTTTTTTGCAAGAGCGGCGTGAGGAGTGAGAAAGCGGCGAAGCTGCTGCGTGCGGAAGGCATAGATGCGGAACACGTGATACTGGACCTTTACAGCTTATAGCGCATGAAGAATATTTTTGTACAGGGTCCCATCGACCCCGCATTCATATCAGACAGCATCGCCAAGCATGCCGTCAAGACCAATATTGGAGGCCACAGCATATTCCTGGGCCAGGTCCGTGCCGATGAGATCAACGGCAACAAGGTTGGTGCTATCGAGTATACGGCTTACGAAGAAATGGCGCTGAAGCAGATGCACGAGATCCGCGAAGCCATTTTTGCCAAATATCCACTTACCTGCATGCACGTGTACCACAGTCTTGGCAGGGTCAATGCCGGTGAGATCTGCCTCTTCGTGTTCACCTCCGCTGCGCATCGCAGGGAAGCCATCGACGCCTGTGAGGAATGCGTGGAACGCATCAAAGCTGAACTCCCCGTATGGGGAAAGGAATTGTTCGATGAAGGGTCCTATCAATGGAAAGAAAATAAATAATGGTAGACATCACACATAAATCCAGCACACTGCGCAAGGCCATCGCAACGGCAATAGTTCAGACATCATCGCAGGCCACCATCGATGCCGTGCAGCAACGTAAAGTGCCCAAGGGCGATGTGTTCGAGTTCGCACGCGCAGCGGGACTGCTGGCGGTGAAGAAGACCAGCGATGTGATACCGGACTGCCATCCCTTGCCCGTGGAATTTACCGCAATAAGTTATGAGGTTATTGGTTAGATATCATTATCCGCGTGGAAGTGCACACGATCTATAAGACCGGTGTGGAGGTGGAGGCCATGCACGGCGCCGCTATTACGGCACTCACCATGTATGACATGCTCAAGCCCATTGATAAAGGCGTGGTGATCTCCACCATCAAATTGGAATCCAAGAAGGGAGGTAAGAGCGATGTAAAGACGAATGCATCGGACATTAGAGCTGCAGTAGTGGTCTGTTCAGATTCCGTGTCTAAAGGAACATATACTGATGAAGCAGGCGTTGCCATTATGGCCCGGTTGGAGGCAGCTGGTCTTGCGGTTATGGGCAAAGATGTTATTCCTGATGAGATGGAAGTGATCAGGGAGAAGGCATTAGCGCTTTCTTCATCTTGCGACGTATTGCTTTTCGTAGGAGGAACGGGTGTGTCGCCACGGGACGTGACACCTGAGGCGATAACGCCACTGCTTACGAAAGAGATCCCTGGCATCATGGAAACGGCCCGACAATACGGCCAGCAGCGCATGCCATACGCCATGCTGTCACGCGGTGTGGCAGGCTTCATCAACGATTGCCTCGTGATCACGCTTCCTGGTTCAACCAAGGGGCGATGGAAACCCTTGATGCGATCTTCCCGCAGGTATTGCACGTGTTCAAAGTGAAAGAAGGAGCGAAGCACGACTGACATGAACTATCCCATCTACCTTGATTACAATGCCACCACACCCTGCGATCCCGCGTGGTGGAAGCCATGTTGCCTTATTTCACGCAGCATTTCGGCAATGCGGCCAGCAAGAGCCATGCATATGGATGGGTAGCCGAAGAAGCGGTAGACATCGCTCGCGAACAGATCGCCTCATTGATCGGCGCGGAGAAAGGAGAGATCGTGTTCACCTCCGGTGCCACCGAGGCCGTGAACCTCGCCATTCACGGTGCCTACGAAATGTACAGCAGTAAAGGCAAGCATATCATCACCACTTCAGTGGAACATAAAGCCGTGTTGGACACCTGTCACTACCTCGAAAGTATAGGCGCAGAAATTACCATACTGCCGTTGGGCTTAGTGGTCGCATTGACCCTGTTGCTCTTGAGGCAGCTATCCGTCCTGACACGATACTTATCTCCGTGATGTATGCCAACAATGAGACCGGCGTGATCATGCCGGTAAAGGAGATCGGTGCCCTTGCAAAAAAGCACAACGTCATTTTCTTTTCCGATGCCACGCAGGCCGTGGGCAAGATACCGGTGAATGTTTTGGACGATGGCATCGATATGCTTTGTTGCTCCGCCCACAAGATGTACGGTCCCAAAGGCGTAGGCGCTTTATATGTGCGTCGAAAGGATCCGCGCGTACGCATCAAGCCGTTGCAATACGGCGGTGGTCATGAAAAAGGTATGCGCAGCGGTACATTGAATGTTCCCGGTATCGTTGGACTGGGCAGGGCCGCTGCCCTCGCCGCCGCTGAAATGTCCACCGATGCCTCGCGCCTATCCGCTTTGCGCAACCGGCTGCTGGATGCGCTGCTCACCATTGAAGGAACTTCCCTGAACGGTGCCCGCGAGCACCTGCTGCCGCACGCCTTCAATATATCATTCGGCTCCGTCGAAAGCCAGGTCCTGATCAGCAGGCTCAACAAGCATCTGGCCGTTTCCTCTGGTTCAGCCTGCACTTCTGCCACCCTCGAACCCTCCTACGTTCTCCGCGCCCTCGGCATTGGAGATGAGCGGGCCGCATCTTCCTTGCGTTTTTCCCTTGGGCGTATGACCCATGCAGACGAGATACCCAAGCAGTGCAGACGGTCAGAGAAGTCATCGGGTCATTGAGTCATTGAGGATTTGAACTGTTGTGCCTGATCCAAAGGCCGTCCGAATTGGGGGAAAATACAGCTATTTAAAGGTTTAATGCCTTAGAAGGGTTCTAGAAGTTGTCATTTCTTTAGGCAAACTGGAGTGATCAAGCCGATATGTCCTTTTTCTATTCTTAATGGTAAACAGAGGTTTCATGGCATCAAAATCGATTACGGCTATAGTTGAAGAGCAGAAGATATTGAATCGTATCTATATGATCCGTGGGCAGAAGGTAATGCTTGACAGGGATCTTGCTGAAATGTATGGGGTAGAAACGCGGGTACTCAAGCAAGCTGTTAAAAGAAATATTGAGAGATTTCCCAAGGATTTTATGTTCCAAATGACAAAAAAGGAAATTGATAGTATGGTATCACAAAATGTGATACCATCGAAAAAGTATTTTGGTGGCGCATCTCCATTCTGTTTTACTGAACCAGGAGTCACGATGGTGTCTTGCATTCTGAACAGTATTACTGCAATTCAGGTTAATATCCGTATCATACGCGTTTTTACTAAGCTTAGGGAGTATGCTCTGACCAATAATGACATTCTAACCAAGTTGGCGCAGTTGGAAAAAGAGGTGAATCGTAACAACCGCAGTACGGAAAGAAACAGTCAGGATATTGAGAATATTTTTACAGTACTAAAGGAGCTGATCTCAGGGAATGCAAAACCTGCTACAAGAAGACGTATAGGTTCCGTAGAAGTGACGAGCATGACTAGAGTAAATGCCTTCTAATCGGGCACCTCCTTCTCTTTGCCATACTTTGACCCACGCTCCATCTGTATATGACGTTGAGGAACCAAGAACTTATGATCGCCCTTAATTCCTCAATTCCATAATTCCCAATTCCTACACCGTCTCCAGCGAGAAAGGCATCTTCCTGATCCTCACGCCCGTTGCCGCAAAGATCGCGTTGGCCAATGCGGGAGCCAGCGGAGGCAGACCGGGTTCGCCGGCGCCTTTGATGACCTCGCCGCCGTCCGCGAGGATATGCACTCTACAGGAGGCATCTCATTGATGCGGATGATGGGGTTATCGTTGAAGTTGGATTGCTTGGTCTGCCCGTTCTCGAAGGTGATGCCGTTCTTGGTGGCGGCGGAGATGGCCATGGCCACGGCGCCTTCCACCTGGGCCTTTACGCCATCAGGGTTCACCACGGTACCCATGTCGATCACACAATGCACCTTATCGATCTTCACCCCCTTATCCTTCTTGCTCACTTCCACCACAAATCCTGCATGGCCGGCGAAGAACTCGTATTGCGCCACACCGCGACCGCTGCCGGCGGGTAAGGGCTGGTCCCACTTAGAGACTTCCTTCAGCTTGGTGAGTATGCGATAGAGATCTGAATCTTTCTTGGCGATATCGAGACGATAAGCCATCGGGTCCTTGCCTGCCTTAACGGCCAGCTCATCCATGAAGCACTCGTGCGCGAAGGCCAGCGTGTGCTGGTCACCGCGCGCCATGCAGCGATGGGTATATGCAAGCTCGAGTATACGTAGGCGTTACCCATGTTGGGGATCTCGTATTTCTGGTCCGATATGGCCTCGGTCATGTTGCCGTCTTCCTTGGTGCGGTCAAAGGTTCCGTTGTCAGACTCCGTCATGGAGGGCGAGATCACCTTGTGCTGGAAGGCAACAGGCTTTCCATCGGCCCCCAGTCCTGCTTTCATCGCAGAGAAGGTCATGGGCCTGAAAGGTCCTGCCTTGGTATCGTCTTCGCGCGTCCAGATCACCTTCACGGGCTTGCCTACTTTTTTCGATACCTGTACGGCTTCGTGGATATAGTCGGGGTACAACCGCCTTCCGAATCCACCACCGTTGAACATCACATTCACCTTCACATTCTCTTCAGGGATCTTGTATTCCTTGGACATATCCTGCACCACTCCCGGGGCACCTGTGTAGAGGCCCAGATCTCAACGTTCTGGTCGCCCGTCCATTTGGCCAGCGCATTCATGGGTTCGATGGGGGAGTGCGATACCATCGGCGTTTCATAAAATGCTTCCACCTTGGTGGGTGCAGATGCTAATGCTTTTGCGAAATCACCCGTGGGCTTTACCGGCACGCCGGGCTTGTTCGCCAGGTCACGCAGTGTCTGTTCATACGCTGCGCTGTTGAATTTATCGAAGCCTGGTAGTCCCAGTTGAGCTTGAGTGCTTTCCTTGCCTGGAGTGCGGTCCAGTAATTATCTGCCACAACCGCTACGGCATCATAGCGATGGCTTTGTATGATCCGTGTGATCTTTTCCACGGCAAAAACGCCCTTGATCTTCTTGGCTTCCGCATCGTCCATACTCACCAGCTTGGCGCCAAGGACGGGGCAGTGTTCCACAGATGCGTAGACCATGCCGTCAACGGAGGCATCGATCCCAAACACCGCTGTGCCGTTCACTTTCAGTGGGATATCAGGACGAGGTGCTGCCTTACCGAGGATCTTGAAGTCTTTTGGATCCTTCATTTTGGGCTTCTCCGGAACGGGAAGTTTGGAGGCTGCCGCGGCCAATTCACCATAGCCGAGTTTTTTGCCCGATGGTTTATGGATCACTTCGCCATTCTCGGCATAGCACTCTGCTTCCGGCACTTTCCATTGTGTGGCGGCCGATTTGATCAGCATTTCTTTTGCCGCCGCACCGAGCTTGCGGAGTTCATTATATGAGGAGCGCACGGAGAAGCTTCCCCTGCAAACTGCATTTCGCCGAATTTTTTCTCGCCCCCGGTATGCTTGATGATGGCGGTCTCGATGGGCACTTCCAGTTCCTCGCAAATAAGAGCGGGGATCGACTGCCACACACCCTGGCCTATTTCAGGCTTGGTGTTGAATATGGTGATGAGGCCATTGTTGGCGATGTTAAGCACGGGAGTGAACTCGTACCAGTTGCTCACCTCTGCAAGGGTGGCCACTTTTGGTGTTTGCTTGCAGCTGATGCCAAGCATGAAGCCGGCACCCGTGATGCCTGTGAATTTTATGAAGTTGCGGCGTGAGATCGATGATGGGTTTTGCATATGCAAAAGTTGAATGGATGAGGAATGATCAGATCAGTTCAGCAGCGCGGTGGATAGCTGCGCGGATACGCTGGTAAGTACCGCACCGGCAGAGGTTGCCCTGCATCGCGGCGTCTATATCAGCATCCGTGGGTTTGCTGTTGCCTTTGAGCAATGCAACGGCGCTCATGATCTGCCCGCTCTGGCAGTAACCGCATTGGGGAACCTGCAGTTCCACCCATGCTTTTTGCACGGCTTCCGCAATATCAGTGCTTGCACCTTCTATGGTGGTGATCTTTTTACCAACTGCCTGCGAAACGGGTGTCATGCAGGAACGTGCAGGCGTGCCGTCCAGGTGTATGGTACAGGCTCCGCACTGTGAAATACCGCATCCGAATTTTGTTCCCTTCAATCCAACGAAATCGCGTATCACCCACAGCAGCGGCATCTGGGCATCCACATCAACATCATAGTCTTTGTTGTTGACGTTCAATTTGTAAACAGGCATGGCGGCAATTATTTAGAGTAAGGAAGATACTGAAATAATGTGGCAATGTGGTAATGCGGCAATGCGCAATGTAGGAAGCCGCGCTGTGCGCAGCGGGGAAAGGGTGCAGGCGGGCTGCAATGACCTCTGTCCAATGTCAAATGACCAAATTGGATTGGGCGATGTATTCAAACTCCTGCAGGCTAATGGGATCGCACTCGGAATTGGTGAGGATGATGTCTGTCAGCCCGGGCTCCTTCTCCACCTCTTCCTGCAGCAGGTGGCGGACGTCATTGGGGCCCAGGATATAGACACATTCTGCATACCTGATCTTATGTGCTATGGCTTTCACCCAGGAGTAAATGTCTCCCAGCTCATTGTGCAGCTGTTCATAGTGATGGGTGCCACCAGGCTCATCGCGCATGATCATGGCCGTTGTTTCGTTTATCCATACTGTATATATGAGGTCATGAAGGTCCTTCTTCATAAAGCTGGTTTTACATCCACAAACTAGAAAGGCACAGAAAGGCAAACAATGACCGCCGTCATACAGATGGCTATTCGTTGAACGGTAATCGTTATTTTCACGGAAATCATAAAGATGAGATCCTTACTCACCCTCGCCCTGATCCTTCTCACCCTTGCCACCTGCGCCAGAAAAAGTCAAAAGAACAATGGCAGTCCATGTTCAACGGAAAGGACCTGCAGGGCTGGACGCCCAAGATCCGCAACTTCCCCGCCGGAGAGAACTGGGGCAACACCTTCAGGGTGGAGGATGGAAAACTGGTGGTTCGGTACGATGCTTATGATTCCTTCAACGAGCGTTTTGGACATCTCTTTTATAACAAGCCCTACAATTATTATCGTATCAGGCTTCAATATCGTTTCGTAGGTGAGCAGGCCAAGAACGGCCCTGGATGGGCCATCAGGAACAGCGGTATCATGGTGCACGGTCAAACACCGCAGACCATGGGAAAGGACCAGGATTTCCCTGTATCCATTGAAGTACAGTTGCTGGGCGGCAACGGCAAGGACCCACGCACCACCTGCAACCTGTGTACTCCCGGTACCAACGTGGTGAAAGACGGGAAACTGCTGACACAGCACTGCATCAACTCCAATTCAGATACTTATCATGGCGACAATGGGTGACAGCAGAAGTGCTGGTGCTTGGTGATTCGCTGATACAGCACTTTGCCAATGGAAAGATGGTGCTGGAATACCAGAAGCCCCAGGTAGGAGGCGGCAACGTGGACAAGCAGGATGTGAAATGGGGTGTTGACGGACAATTGTTGAAAGGCGGCACCATCTCACTTCAGAGCGAAAGCCATCCTGTTGAATTCCGCAAGATCGAGATCCTCAACCTGGAAGGCTGCATGGATCCCAAGGCAATAAACTACCGTAGTTATTACGTTAAGGACCTGCCTGCATCTTGCAGGTATAAGAAATAAGTATCCCCAGATGAAGAAGCAACTGCTCGTCCTTTTACCATTGATCGTCATTTCCATTGCCACATTTTCACAAAATCGATATACTGATTCTTCGGCAACCTGTATCGCTTTCTGGAGAAAGAACGACAGTCGGAATTTTAAGATCACCAGGATCAAGGAGAAGAAACTCAGTAAAGACAGTACCACCAGGTCCGGATTAAGTTATGATGTGACCCTCAGGATAGTGGATTCTACCAAGGATGGGTACAAACTGGAGTGGACGCAGGGGAATTTCAGGGTCGATGGCCAGGATGCCCAGTCCAACATGGCCGCAAGCCTTTTAATGAGCGGGGTCAAATTCATGTATACCACTGACGACGTCGGGAGTTTCAAGGAGCTGGTGAACTGGAAAGAGGTCCGTGATTTTTATGTGAACATGCTGAAGATGCAGCTGTCGGGCGGAAAACAGGATCCCGAAGCGAAAGCTGCAATGGACAGGGTAGTGGCATCAATGTCTACCCGGGAGAGTGTGGAGGCATTAATGATAAGGGAAGTACAGTTGTTACATACTCCTTACGGCGTGGAGTATGGGAAGGCCGGGACCGATGCCCAGACGGAATTGCCCAATTTCCTGGGCGGAAGCCCGTTTCCTGCTGTGTTGAATTTGTCACTACAGGGCCTTGATATCAGCAAGGATAAGGTGGCCATAGCCGTGAGACAAGAGGTGGATAAGGTAAAGGGAAGGGAGGCATTATTGAGTATGATGCAGAAGATAGCGCCAAAAGCACCTGCTGCGGAAATGGCCGAGGCCATAAAACAGGTCCAGATCAGTGACAGGACCAGTTATACATTCCGCATATCTTCCGGATGGATGTCACAAGTGAAGTATACCCGTACCGTTGACCTGGGCGGTGCTTCCCAGGTGGAGCAGTACATTATTGAGGAACAGTAAGGGACAGGATTCAGCATAATACCTAAACCCCAAACCCTAACCCCCAACCCCCAAACCCTATTTCTTCGGAAACCCCGCATCCGCCATCACTTCCCTCATCTGCAATACATGCCTGTTGGAATGCGCGCCGATGAAGAGGACCATCTGGTAGGCGTCAAAAGCACCTACAGGAAGCATGGACACATGGTTGCGCAGGTCTGCATTCGTATTCTTGACATAGTCGATCAGCTTCCCGCGATTTTCTTTGAACGAAGCAATGGCTTCATCAATGGTGCGGTATCCGTGTTCTGCGGCTCGAGGGGAGCAAAGGTCTTCACTTTTTGAGACCTGTCTTCTATCGCTTTCATCACCTGCTCATCCGTCATTTTGATTTCTGTCCTTTTCTGGGGATTGGCGGGGCCTTTTACAGACTGGTCTACCATTGCCCAAATGTTCTTCTCCGATGCGGCGATATGCATCATGCACTCCTCAACGCTCCAACGGTCCGGCGCCGGTTTATACTTGAGCTGGGCCTCACTCAGGCTGCCGAGCGCTTTCATCACGTTCTTTTCAGAATCCTTCAGGAAACTGGCCGCCACTTTTCGTTCCTGCCTGGAAATGGTGGGGTCTGCGTTAAAGGAAACCAGTCCGGTTACGGCCAGGATGATCATCAATTTTTTCATGTTCCGTTGTTTAATTGGTTGATAATGAGGGCGGATAGCCAATAAAATAGAAAACTTTGGAAATATTTTATACCATATGCGCGTTTTAATTGTATAATTTTGCCCTGACCGCAATGAAAAAGCTCATTGTATCCATATTAGCCTTAGTCTATATCGCTGCTTCCACCGGCGCTTCGGTGGACATACATTATTGTATGGGCAAGCTGGTGGACTGGACGTTCAGCCACCAGGAAGACAAGGACTGCGGCAAGTGCGGTATGGAGAAGAAAACCAGCCCTAACGGCTGCTGTAAGGATGAGCAGAAATTCGTCAAGAATACCATCGACCAGAAGACCACGGCCAACGAGCTACAGTTCCTGCAGGTTGCTGCTGTGGTAAATGTACCGGGTGAGTGCCAGGTGGTGGTACCCGAAAATGAGGCAACGTGCTTCCCAAGGCCAATGCCCCACCATCAGGCAGTAGTCCGTCAATCTATTTGCTGCATTGTAATTTCCGCATCTGATCCCCGTCATTCCTTTGAAGCCCGCTGCCATGGCAGTTGGGCTGTCTTGTTTTGTCCCCCACGGACCTTCTTTAGCACTCTTTAATTATCATCATATGAGATCCATTATGTTTTCTGCCATGCTGGCCGCGGCCATGCTGGTTTCCTGCAACAGTGAGAATAAGCCTGACGAACATGAGGCGCACGATGCGCCGGCTGCTACACAGCACGTAACCCCGAAAAGGCTGAGACCAAACTATTAACTGTAGTGTATAAGGATGTTGATGCCGGTGTGTCGGCGTCCATCAGGGCCATCGTTGACCAATACCTTGCTGTGAAGAATGCCTTCGCTGCAGATAAGGGTGCCGATGCCGCTGCAGCAGCAAAAGCGCTGGTAGAGGCTGCGAATAAGCTGGACAAGTCGCTCCTGACTGCCGACCAGAAGAAGGCATACGATGCTGTGGAGAATGCACTGAAAGACCACGCCGGCCAGATAGCCGGCAAAACAGCTGACATTAATGCCCAGCGAAACTATTTTGACGAGCTCAGCAATGCGGTGTATGAGATGGTCAAGAACTTCGGCGCAGGCAGGACTGTTTACCACGACCATTGTCCAATGGCCAATGACAACCAGGGCGCTCTATGGATCAGCGAGAACAAGGAGATCGCCAATCCTTATTTCGGTGCGGCCATGTTGACTTGCGGTACTGTTGAGGAAGAGATCAGGTAAACGTTCACTGGTTGCAGTTCGCAGAAGCAACTTGAAAATGAAACGACAATGGTAAGAAGATTAATAAGTCTCTCCCTTCGGAACCGCCTCATCGTCCTGCTCGTGTCTGCCGGCCTGTTCGCCTGGGGGATCTATTCCGTTAGGGAGAACCCATCGATGCCATCCCTGACCTCAGCGAGAACCAGGTGATCGTGTTCACGGAGTGGATGGGAAGAAGCCCGCAGGTGATCGAGGACCAGGTGACCTATCCCCTGGTCAGCAACCTGCAGGGTATTCCCAAGATCAAGAATATCCGCGGCTCGTCCATGTTCGGCATGAGCTTCGTCTACGTGATCTTCGAGGATAATGTAGACATCTATTGGGCACGCACGCGGGTATTGGAGCGCCTCAATTTTGCGCAGCGACTCCTGCCGCAGGGCGTTACGCCTACACTCGGGCCTGACGGCACCGGCGTGGGCCACGTGTTCTGGTACCATCTCGATGCACCGAAGATGGACCTTGGTGAACAAAGGGCACTGCAGGACTGGTATATCAAGTTCGCGCTGCAGACCGTTCCGGCGTTGCGGAAGTGGCGTCATTCGGCGGCTTTGAAAAACAGTACCAGCTTGTGGTGGATCCGGTGAAGCTGCAGTTCTACAGCATCGCTTTGATGGATGTGATGAACAAGGTGAAGGCCAACAACAATGATGTGGGTGGACGCAAGTTCGAGATGGCAGACATGGCCTATATCATTCGCGGACTCGGGTATATCAAGAACAAGGAGGACGTGGAGAATATCTCTCTCGAAATTATAACGGCATTCCTGTTCGCGTGAAAGACATCGGCTCCGTACAACTGGGCGGAGACCTGAGGCTTGGCATATTCGACAAGGATGGCGAAGGAGAAGTGGTAGGCGGCATTGTTGTGATGCGCTATAATGAGAATGCCAATAAAGTGATCGCCTCGGTGAAGAGTAAGATGAAAGAGGTGGAGAAAGGCTTGCCGGAGGGTGTGCATTTCAAGACATCGTATGACCGAGCGAGTTGATACAGGAAGCCATTGAATCCGTGAAGGGAACCCTTATCGAGGAGATGATCGCCGTATCATTGGTGGTATTGATCTTCCTTTTCCACTGGCGCAGCGCACTGATCATCCTCATACAGTTGCCGATATCAGTAGCAGTGGGATTCATTCTGCTGCAGGCATTTGGCATATCGTCCAATATCATGTCGCTCACCGGCATAGCACTGGCCATAGGTGTGGTAGTGGACGATGGCATAGTGATGGTGGAAAATGCCTACAGGCACATCAGTGAGGAACAACATTCGGAAACACAAAAACCTTTAGCATGACAAACGAAGAAAGACTAAAGGTCATTGAGAAAAGTTCGCAGCAGGTAGGTCCCGGCGTTTTCTACTCTACCATCATTGTGGTGGCATCATTCCTGCCGGTATTCCTGCTAACGGGTATGGAGGGGAAGCTCTTCCATCCGCTTGCATGGACCAAGACCTTCATTTTGTTGGTGGATGCCTTTCTGGCCATCACGCTAACGCCGGTGCTGATATCCTTTTTCCTGAAGGGCAAGCTGAAACCGGAAAGTGACAATCCCATTACGCGCGGACTGGAACGCGTGTATACGCCATACTGGCATGGTGCCTGCAATGGCGAAAGACCATCATCGGCATAAATATCATCGCACTGATCGTCGGTGTATTGATGATGACCAGGCTGGGATCCGAGTTCATGCCACCGCTGGATGAGGGGTCACTGTTGTTCATGCCGGTCACACTTCCTGACGTTTCCAATGCCGAAGCAAAAAGGCTCCTGCAGATACAGGACAAGATCATCCGCACCGTTCCCGAAGTGTCGCACGTTCTCGGCAAGGCCGGAAGGGCCAATACGGCAACGGACAACTCGCCCATTTCCATGATCGAGACCATCATACTGCTCAAACCCAGTAATGAATGGAGGGACGGGATGACCAAGGACGGGATCATCAATGAACTCAACGCCAAGCTGCAGATACCCGGCGTGACCAATGGATGGACGCAGCCCATCATCAACCGTATCAACATGCTCAGTACGGGGATCAGGACGGATGTGGGTATCAAGGTGTACGGGCAGAACCTTGACAGCATCTATGCTTTCGCAGGAAGGATCAAGAAAGAACTCGAAGGTATGGAAGGCGTGAAGGATCTCTATGTGGAGCCATCACCGGGGGTAAGTATATAGACATTGCGATAAAGCGGGAAGAGATAGGGCGATATGGATTGAGTATCGATGATGTCAATGCCGTGATCGAGAGTGCGTTGGGCGGGATGAAGCTGACCACAACAATTGAAGGAAGGCAACGGTTTTCGGTCAATGCCCGTTACGGCCAGGATTTCCGGAATAACCTGGAAGCGTTGAAAAGACTGCAGGTGCAGACCATGGAGTTCGGCCCTGTTCCCCTTGGCGCTGTAGCAGATGTGCGCTTGAGCGATGGCCCGCCCATGATCAACTCAGAGAATGCGATGCTGAGGGGAACAGTGTTGTTCAATGTTCGCGAGCGTGACCTGGGAAGCACAGTGCAGGAGGCGCAGCAAAAGCTGAACGAGATGATCAAAAAAATGCCGAAGGGATATTACCTGGACTGGAGCGGACAGTGGGAGAACCAGATCCGCGCCAACAAGACGCTGAAGCTGATCCTTCCCATTGTGCTCATCATCATCTTCATGGTGCTTTACTTCACCTATCATTCATTCAAGGAAGCCTTTGTCACTATGATCACGGTTCCTTTTGCTCTGATCGGCGGTGTGATGATGGTGTACTTCTATGGCGTGAACCTTTCTGTAGCCGTTGCGGTGGGATTCATTGCGTTATTTGGAATGGCGATAGAAACGGCAATGCTGATGACCATTTACCTGAATGAAGCCATGGAAAAGATGGTGGCAAGGCATGGCAACAGCAGGGAAACGCTGAACGAGAAGATCATCCGGGAATACGTCATTGAAGGGTCGGCAAAGCGGTTGAGGCCGAAACTGATGACCGTTTCCGTGGGGCTTTTTGGCCTGGTCCCCATCCTGTGGGCCACCGGCGTAGGCAGTGATATCATGCGGCCCATAACCATTCCGCTCATTGGTGGAACCATAAGCTCAACCATCTACGTACTGCTGATCACGCCGTTGTATTTGAGATCATGAAGCTGAGGGAATTGAAAACAAAAGGTAAAATAGATCTGATCGATGTCAAAGAATAAACTATACCTCGCAGTTGCTGCCATGGTGATGGCGGCTTCAGTGCAAGCGCAAGTGATGACGCTGGAAGCGGTGATAGACAGCGTGAGAAGTTCACATCCGTGGTGCGGATGTACGAGCATGAGATCCGTTCCATGGATGAGGCCGCCAAGGGTGCGCGTTCCTGGATGCCTACGCAGATAGGGACAGGCTTCTTCATGACCCGTACAATCCGTCCATGTGGAAGGGCGAGGGAGGAGAGCCGGGGATGGGCTCTGTGATGATATCCGGTGAGCAGATGTTCCCCAACAGGAAGAAACTGGATGCCGATGAGGCCTATATGAGGGCGATGAGTTCCGCCGAGAAAGAGCGAAAGAATGCCACGCTGAACGACCTGGTGGCCGATGCCAAGCAGAATTATTTTGAGTGGATCCTGTTGCGTAAGCGCCTGGGCGTGCTAAAGGAGAATGAGAAGATCCTGGATTTCATGATCAGGAACGCAGAGATCCGATATAAGAACAACATGGAGAAGATCAGCGCATACTATAAAGCCAAGGCGGCACTGGGGGATGTGAAGAACATGCAGCTGATGTATGACGCAGATATCAGGGAGCGTAGGATCAGGCTGAATGCTTTGATGGGAGGCGCGCCAATACGCCCCTCGATATAGACACCAGTTACAGGCTGCAGGACTATGCGGGCGTGCAGTTCGACAGCACATTGTTCTATACCAACCGGAGTGACCTGAAGGCGCTGGACAGGGAGATCGACATAGCGCGACTGAAAATGGAAACAGAGCGGGCCGCATTGAAGCCGCAGTTCGGCGTAAAGTATGATCATATGTTCGGCTTTGGCGGATCTCCCATGTTGTATACGCTGATGGGCATGGTGAGGGTGCCATTGTTTGCAGCCGCATCGAGAATGAATAAGGCAAATGTGGAAAGCCTGAGATGGAGAACCAGTGCATTGCAGGCCCAGAAAGAAATGATGGTGAATGAATACAGCGGTATGGCCTATGGAATGCGCAATGAATTGGAGTTGAAGAAGAGCCAGATGAAGCTGTATGAGGAGGAGATCATACCGGCGCTGCGGAACAACTATAAGACCATGCAGCTGGCCTACGAGCAGAACACCACGGAACTGTTCATGCTCTATGACGCCTGGGAGGTGTTGAACATGAAGCAGCTGGAATACCTCAACCTGTTGAATGATGCATTGAAACTGCAGGCCACCATCGAGAAGCTCATCGAGAAAAATCAATGAACATGAGAGGAAAGCAATTCATATACGTGGTAATGGCGATGGGCCTGCTGTTCATTGCCCATGCCTGCAAGCCCAAGGCAAAGGATACGCCTCCGGCTACATTGTATACTTGTCCTATGCCGGAAGACTCGGTGTTCTCTGATAAGCCGGGGAATTGTCCGAAGTGCGGTATGGCCTGGTTCAGGTGGCGGGAGGAAGTACGCAGGGGGAGGATAGTTCGCATGGAGCAGGTCACAGTGCGCAGGTGGAACTGGAGTCCCTGATCAGGCCTACCAATGAATTCGTTATATCATCGATCCCGGTGATCACGATTGAGAAAAGACAGGAGCAGATAGAGATAGAGGCATTGGGTAATATCATGTATGATACCCGGCAGGTGGGGTCCATTTCATCAAGAGTGGCGGGAAGGATAGAGAGGCTTTACGTGCGTTATCGCTACCAGAAGATATCCAAGGGGCAGAAGATCATGGACGTGTACAGCCCGGAGATGGTCACCGCGCAGCAGGAGTTGCTGTTCCTGGTGAAGAATGACCCGGGAAACAATGCGATGATCTCTGCAGCGAAAGAGAAGTTGCAACTGCTAGGGATGAGCAATGCCCAGTTGCAGGAAGTGATGAGATCGGGAAAGCCGTCCATGACCATTTCCGTATTCAGCAATTACAGCGGGCATATCCACGAATCAACAGGAGCATCCATGCAGCGGGAGCCGGGGCAGATGCGGGACATAGCCCGGATCACCGAAGAGCTCTCACTCAAAGAGGGTATGTATTTACAGAAGGGGCAATCTGTTTTCACAGTGTTCAATCCAGGCAAGGTGTGGGCGGTGCTCAATATCTATGGTGACAACCAGGGCTCTGTGAAAGTTGGGAACAAGGTGAGGGTTGTGCCGGAGACGGCTCCTGAAAAGGACTTCAGGGCGAGGATAGATTTCATCGAGCCTTTCTACAGGAAAGACAGTAAGACGCTGACGGCACGGGTGTATTTCGACAACTCATCGCTCAATATCCCCGTGGGCAGCCAGGTGAGGGCAACGATATTTGGCGACACGAAGGATGCGCAGTGGCTGCCGAAAGAAGCCGTGCTCAGCCTGGGTATGGATCGGGTGGTGTTCCTCAGAACCGGGGATGGTTTCAGGCGCATAAGGTCACTACTGGTATCACGCACGACAAGCATATACAGGTGACGGGTGGGATAAGTGCTTCTGATTCCGTAGCCGCCAATGCGCAGTACCTCATAGACAGCGAAAGCTTCATAAAAGTCAAATAGCATGAAACGCATTCTATATATACTCCTTTACGCCATTACACTTGTACAGTGTAAGACCAAGACAGAGGCCGGTAGTTCAGACATATACTACACCTGTTCCATGGATCCGCAGGTAGTGGAGTCGAAACCCGGCAAGTGCCCCATCTGCAAGATGGACCTCACGCCGGTGAAGAAGAGCAACAGTAATGCCAAAGACGGGATAGAGTTGAGTGAGCAGCAGATCAAGCTGGGTAACATACATGCGGATACCATACGCAATGGCAGCATCGGGGACCAGATGATCCTTACGGCTACACTGAACTTTGACCAGATGAATGCGGTGTCAGTGAGCT
The DNA here is from genome assembly GCA_002872375.1 of Eulimnadia texana. Lineage (NCBI taxonomy): Eukaryota > Metazoa > Arthropoda > Branchiopoda > Diplostraca > Limnadiidae > Eulimnadia > Eulimnadia texana. The sequence goes on from NKDA01000016.1 coordinate 394,275, forward strand.
CGAGGGTGATGGGGCGGGTGGAGCGATTGTATTACAAGAATATTGGCGACTATGTATCCAAGGGCAAGCCCTTATATGATATTTACAGCGAGGACCTTAACAATGCCAAGCAGGAGTACCTGTTGGCCATAGAGCGCAAGAGTGCATTCAGTTCTGAGACCGTGATAGACTTTGACCAGCTCTTGCAGAGTGCGAGGAATAAGTTGTTGCTCTGGGGTATGTCTGCCGCACAGGTCCAGGAACTGGAGAAAAGCAGGAAGGCCGATCCAACCACTACGGTGTACAGCAATGCCGGCGGATATATCACTGACCTGCTCATTCGTGAAGGCGATTATGTGATGGAGGGCGGCACGGTGGTGAAGCTCGCAGACCTTTCAACGCTTTGGGCCGAGGCGCAGGTGTATACATCGCAGTTGGCAATGCTGAACAGGAACAGCACCGCCCTGGTACAGCTTCCTGATATTGACGGCAAGGAGGTGAGGGGTAGGATCGAGTTCGTGAATCCGGAGATCAGTCCTGACACACGTGTCAATCTGATACGGGTCAGTATTCCCAACCCGGGTAACCAGCTTAAGCCCGGGATGCCGGCTTATGTGATATTAAAGAGCCCGCAGCGCAAGTCCTTATCCCTTCCCATTGACGCGGTCATCCGGGACGGACGCGGTGCAACCGCGTGGGTACGTACGGGTGCAAATACATTTAAGGCAGTCATGGTACGTACCGGCCTGGAGATGGATGACCGCATCGAGATACTTTCCGGACTGAATGAAGGCGATGTAGTGGTCACGTCCGGCGCATATCTGCTGCAAAGTGAATATGTGTTCCGTCGTGGAGTTGATCCTATGCAAGGGCACCAACATTAATATCTTGATATCTTGACAACTTGATATCTTGGTATCTTGGTACCGGTAACCAAATGGCCTGATCAGGATGCCAGGTTATCGGTATCAAGATATCAAGCTGTCCAAATGTCAAGATATCAAGCTGTCAAACAAGGGTTATGGCAAAAAGCAAACACTATTACATCAGAAGAGCCCATCGCTACCTCGGCGTGTTCTTGGGATACAGTTCCTTCTCTGGACCTTGGGTGGTTTATATTTCAGCTGGAGCAATATGAACGAGATCCATGGCGATCTTGACAGGAACGCCGCGCCGCTTTTGTCGTCAGATATTGCCTTGGTCTCCCCCTCCGTTGTGCTGGACAACATCAGGAAGGCGCATAAGGTTGATTCCATCGTTTCCATACAACTGATAGAAGTATTGGGAAAGCCGTACTACCAGGTGAGGTGTATTTCGGCTATGGATCACAGTAAGATGAGCCATGACCATGAGATGCCCATGATGAATCACCTTGCAGACGCGGCCACCGGTGTGGTACGCGGCCGCTGACGGAGAAGAGGCCGTTGAACTGGCCAGTGCCAGGTTCAAGGGTGAGGCAGTAGTGAAAGAGGTGCGCTATCTCACAAAGGCGAACAGTCATCACGAGTATCGTGAAAGCCCGCTCCCAGCATATGTGGTAACATTTGAGCATCCCTCGCGCACACACGTGTACGTAGCCGCTGAGTTGGGCGTGGTGACCAAGTTCAGGAACGCGAAATGGCGGGTTTTTGATTTTCTCTGGATGCTGCACACATGGATTACCAGGGGCGGGACAACATCAATAACCTCTTGCTGCGCATTTTTTCCATTTTTGGACTGGTCACCGTGTTCAGTGGATTTGCGCTGTATTTTGTGAGTTCAAGAAGATTTCGCTGACCAGAACGCCGGTTGCCGGTATCAGGATATCAAGCTGTCCAGCTGTCAGGATATCAAGATATCAAAGCATGTCATTTCTGCCCAAACAGTGACACATCCGCCTTCCCGTTCAGCAGCCCTTTATCCCTGTACCAGAACTCTACGGACTTGAGCTTGCGCTTGCCGCCACGGATATCGATCACGCGGCTCTCGCCTCCTGGGGAATGTTGAACCGTGTTTCCACACGTTCGGGTGCGCCGCCATCCTGGTAACGCACAAGAATATACGCCATCTCAATGGGTGAGTCCGTAACCTTGAACTTTAGGCGGCGGAAAAAATCATAGGGGCCAGCCACCACAATGATATCATGATCCTTCACCGTTTGTGCGATACGGTTCCGAGGAAGCGCCACTGTCCTACGGCACCGGGACGGGGCTGTGAAACGCGCTGGCATTGGCACTGTTGATGATCAGGAAGCAGGTCATCACTGCGATCAGTTTATTCATGAGATAAAAGTAGCATGCGATATTTACTCCCGGAACAGCTCTACGTTTATTAACTGTATCATATCTTAAAGGGGTAAAAGCTTTTTCGATGGGAAGAAAGATGTTTTGGGCTATGGCTGCTGTTGTTTTGGCCGTATCCGCATGGACAAGATCAGTTGACCCTCCAAATACGGACTGGCGCGAGTATCTCGGCGGGCCGGACAGGAACCATTATTCTGCGCTGGCGCAAATTGATACCAATAACGTGGCTTTACTGCAAAAGGCATGGGAATATCACACTGGCGACAGTGGACAGATCCAATGCAATCCGCTGGTTGTGGATGGCGTGATGTACGGTATGACGGCGGCCACCATTCCGTTTGCCATTGATGCCACAACGGGCAAGGAGATCTGGCGGAAGGCTGATTCTTCCAGGTTCCCCTGGTACAGCACCAGCAGGGGCGTTGTGTATTGGCAGGATGCCATCGACCCAAAAGACAGGCGCATCCTGTACACCAATGAAAGTTTCCTTTACGCCTTGGACGCCGCAACAGGGAATGCGGTGCTGAAATTTGGCGATAGTGGAAGGGTAAGTTTGAAAGCCGGCCTGGGGCCTACGGCAAAAGATAAATTCGTGATCAGCAACACGCCGGGAACGGTCTATGAAGACCTGGTCATCATGCCGCTTCGCGTTTCAGAAGGTGCAGATGCAGCACTGGGATATATACAGGCCTTCAACATCAGGACGGGAAAACTTGCGTGGGTGTTCAAAACCATCCCCTCGCCGGGGGAGGCGGGTTATGAAACCTGGGGAAAGGAGAATTATAAGAACAAAGATGTTGGCGGTGGGAATAACTGGGCAGGCATGGCGGTGGACCGGAAGCGTGGAATAGTTTTCGTTCCCTCGGGCTCAGCAGCATTCGATTTCTACGGCGGCAACAGGAAAGGAGATAATCTTTTCGCCAACTGCCTGATAGCACTGAATGCCAGAACGGGAAAACGCATCTGGCATTTCCAGGCGGTGCACCATGATATACTGGACCGGGATTTCCCATCACCCCCCAATCTGGTGACCGTTGAAAGGAATGGAAAGAAAGTGGATGCCGTAGCCCAGATCACCAAGCAGGGATATGTGTTCCTGTTTGAACGTGAGACAGGAAAGCCTTTGTTCGATATCAAAGAAGTGCCCGTGCCTTCTTCAGACATCCCCGGTGAGGTGGCAGCGAAGACGCAGCCCATGCCTGTAAAGCCCATGCCATATGCGCGGCAGTACCTGAAAGACTCGAATGACATCAGTCCGTACGCGTCCAACCGGGCGGAGCTCATTGCGCTGTTGAAAAAGGTGCGCAGTGAAGGGCCTTTCACGCCTTTGTCTGAACGGGGCACCATCATATATCCCGGACTCGATGGAGGTGGTGAGTGGGGAGGTGCGGCCGTTGACCCTAACGGTGTGATGTATGTGAACAGCAATGAGATGGCCTGGCTGATGAACCTGGCACCAACGGCAAAATCTTCGGGTACGGGTGAGGGTGAGCGTTTGTATACCATGTATTGCGTGGCTTGCCATGGTGCTGAAAGGAAAGGCAATGCCGCCAGCGGTTATCCTGACCTTACCGGTGTTGCCACTAAACTCCAGCGCGGGCAAGTGGCATCGCTGATCAATAAGGGGAAGGGCATGATGCCCGCATTCAAGCAGTTGAATGCACAGCAGACCAAGGCTATCGTTGCCTATCTCTATGGCGATAAACAGGAGCCTTCAAAGGAGCCGGGAATGGATAAAAGCGCTCCTTCCGTTCCTTACAGGGTGAACGGGTATAACAAGTTTCTGGATAAGGATGGATATCCTGCTGTTGCGCCGCCCTGGGGTACTTTGAATGCCATTGACCTGAATACGGGCGATTATCTCTGGAAGATCCCTTATGGTGAATATCCGGAACTGATGGCAAAGGGGATCCCTCAAACAGGTGCTGAAAGTTATGGTGGGCCCGTGGCTACCGCGGGAGGATTGCTGTTCATAGGCGGTACCAAGGATGGTAAGTTCCGTGCCTACAACAAGCGCAATGGTAAGCTGCTGTGGGAGACCCTGTTGCCTGCAGCTTCATTTGCAACCCCCAGTGTGTATGCCGTTAATGGCAAACAATATGTGGTGATCGCCTGTGGCGGTACCAAGCTGGGTGCGAGGAAAGGGGAAAGCTATGTAGCATTTGCTTTACCGAAATGAGTGTGCAACAAACATATGACGTGATCGTATTGGGTGTGGGATCGATGGGTTCTGCTACCTGCTACCATCTTGCTAAACGCGGCATGCGGGTGCTGGGGCTGGAGCAATTTGCCATACCGCATGAGCAGGGTTCGCATGCCGGCCAGAGCCGTATCATACGAAAGGCTTATTTCGAACATCCTGACTATGTGCCGCTGCTGGAACTTGCATATAGGAATTGGAAAGCACTGGAGGATGTTACGGGTGAACAGGTGTATCATCGAACAGGACTGTTATACTGGGGGCCAACCGAACATCCGGTGGTGCAGGGCGTTCTGGATTCATCGCGGCAATACAATATTCCACTGGAACAATTAGAGGCTTCCGCTTATCCGCAACTGTCCATACCAACGGGCAGCAGTTTTTTCTGTGAACCCGATGCGGGCTTTGTGACGCCGGAGAAGGCCATCAGGCTTTATGTAAGGGAAGCAGTTCGTTTAGGCGCAGACGTCAGGCAGGAAGTAAAGGTATCGCGGTGGGAGCAACTCCAGGACCGTATTGCAGTGTATAGCAGCGATGGAGTGCATTATGCGCGTAAACTGGTGATCACTGCCGGGCCCTGGGCCGCACTACAGGTGCCATCATTGAATAATTCATTGACCGTCACCAAACAGGTACTGGCCTGGGTGATGCCCGAAGATCCTGCCGCCTATTCACTGGGCAATTTTCCGTGTTGGATGGCTGCAGAGGATGGAGTTCCCGGGGTATTCTACGGATTCCCCATGTTGGCAGAAGGGAGGTTTGACGGGCCGATGGGTTTCAAGCTTGCCCACCATGCGCCGGGTGTGAATGTTGACCCAAATGCGGTGGACAGAACCATAGGCGATGACGATATCCTACCACTCAGGGCTGTACTGGACCGCTACTTCAGGAACGGTTATTCCTATACGTTAGCTTCAAAGACTTGCCTGTATACCAACACGCCGGATGAGCATTTCATCATCGATCTCCTTCCGGGCAATCCCAACGTTGCTGTTGCTGCAGGCTTCAGCGGACATGGTTTTAAATTTGCATCTGCAATTGGCGAGATCATGGCTGACCTTGCGGTAGTTGGTCAAACCGATCATCCTGTAGGCTTCTTGGGGATCCACAGATTGGGCCATTCGTCATTTGCCAATGGTCATTGAAAAAATGAACTAGTGTTCTCTGGTCCTGGACCTTAATTCTGCTCAGAGGGTATATCAAAGCCCTTTTCTTCTTTTTTCCGGATGCCGAAGTTATACCTGAAGTTCAGGGTGAACCTGCGCGTGTCTGCCTTTCGGTATCCCTCTGCGCTCAGTGAGCCCTGCTGGATAAAGAAGTTGTTCCAGTTGGTATAGAATACGTCCTGCAGGCCGGCAGTCACCGTCAGCTTTTTATCCAGCATCTGCTGGGAGATGTTGAACGTAAGGTTGCCGAAATTGCTCAGTTCATAAAACTGCAGCTGCCCGTTCAACCTGATGAAACCATTGATGGAGAAATTGGTATTCTTGGCGATGCGATAATTCTGGTAGGTGAATATGGACCAGCTGCCGCGTTTGAAGACCAGGGGATCTCCTTCATATTGGCCGTCATAGAAATTATAGTTGTACTGCAGTCCTGCAACCAGGAATACTTTCCTTCCCGGCTTTGCACCGATCAGCCTGAAATAGGTCTCCTTGTTCTTTCCAAGATTATCGTAAGTCCTGTATGCCACATTTTTGTTGCTATCCGCCTGGTATACCACCTGGCTGAAGATGTCTTTGGTGTCATTTACCCCGAAGGCGAATATGGGGCGCTCGTCTACCGAGATATTGGCCTCATAGTTATTGGTGAACTGCGGGCGGAGCGAGGGATTCCCTGTTTCATACAGGTATGGGTCGATGATCCTTATTGCCGGGTTGAGCATACCGTACGACGGCCTGCTGATGGTTCTCCTGTAGATCAGGAAGGCTTTCAGCTCGTAGCCCATGATCTTCATGAGGCTCCTGCTGAGATAGATATAGGGGAAGGCATCAGTACGGTGGATGGAGAAGGACGTGTCTCCCGGGAAGGTCTGCCTGCCGTTCATGTTGGTGTTCTCCACGCGCAAACCTGTCTTCAGTACAAAGCCTCCTATGGGTTTGGATGCCTGGACGTAGCCGGCGTGGATGTGTTCATCATAGTTGTAGGCATTGCTTCTTCTGTTGTCAGGCACCGATGTGCCGCCCGTGGTGAAGAAATATTTCGTGGTGTTGTTGAACCAGATATTCGATGATTTCAGGCCTGTTTCAAGCGTGATCTTATTCTTGAACTTCTTGACCAGGTTTGTTTGTGCAGTGAAGAAGTGGGAGCTGTTACCGAAGTCCCCGAATCCGGTGTTGGTGAACGTATTGGGGAAGATCCCTTTATTGACCAGGTTCTGCTCATTGGTGTTGTTGCCGTAATTGTAGGAGAGGTCTGTTGTCCATTCAGAGCCAAGACTGTCCATCTTGTATTTCAGGTTCAATCCCTGCTGTATGTTGCCATTCCTTCCGTTGTTGTTCACCAGTGCCAGGTTGGACGATGTGATGTTGTTGTTGGCGAGGTCAATGATGTCAGACGTGTTGGTGTTATTGCTTTTGGAACGGTTCAGGTTGATGCGTGTATCCAAGGCCAGATCCCATTTTTTAGACAGTTCATACACCATGCCAAAACCCAGGTAAGCGCTGGACCCGGGATACTTTGTATATGAAAGCTGGGAAAGTTTGGTGGTGGAGGATATGGTCCTGTCTGTCTGCAATTCTTCAAAGGAATTGCGCTTGCTGACGTTCACATTCACATAAGTGGTGAGCCTGCCGTTGTTGTTATTCAGGTTGAAGCCGGCGAACTGGTTGCCATACCTGCCTTGGTTGATGCCGGCATTCAGGCTCCCCGTCATACCGATCTTTACATTCTTCTTCAATATCACGTTCACGATGCCACCGCCGCCGGATGCGTCATAACGGGCCGATGGGCTTCTTACGAGCTCAATGCTGGCTATGGAATTGGGAGGAAGGCTTTTAAGCATGGTGGCCACATCGGCCGCGCTCATTCGCTGTTCCCTGCCATTGATCCAGATCTGGGAGGGTGTGGTGCTGTTGAGATAGATGTTACCGTCCTGGTCCACGAAGAGCCCGGGTATCTTTTCCATGACCTCATAGGCGTTGGTAGAGCCCAATGTTATGGGTTCCGGGTCAACAATGGTCTTGTCATCTTCCTGGCGCAAGATGGGCTTTCTTGCGGTGACCACCACGGTTTGAAGGGCCTTTGGGTCAGGCGATAGGGTAAGGGTGAGTTCGCTGGTTGACCCGTTGATCTCTGCTTCCTGGCTGGCCTCCAAATAGTTCACGGCTTTGGCACTTATCCGGTACTTGCCTGCCACAACCTCAAAAACGGCAAACCCGGTGCTGTCTGCAGACCTGCTCAACCGCTTTTTCAGCTCAGGCAGTGTGGCTACGGTGACAGTGGCAAAGGGCAGCGGCTCTTTATTGGCATTGATCACGGCCACTTTGAGCTTTTGCTGTGCCATTGAATTGGTGCAGGCCAGCAGAAGCAGGAACAGGGGGATGAAACGAAGCATCCGCGAAGTTAGCCACGAGGCGTCAATCCTTTACTCCGTTCATATAAAAGCGCGACTGATAATGTTTGCTGCTCCGGCTGGATCAACGTACTACTCCGTTTCTCACCTGTGAAGTGTAGGCGCTGAAATAGCCAAGTGCCCCTCCGCTGATATTGGAAGCGGGATTGGCGGGGCGGTGACCTGAAGGTTGCCCTGCACGATATTGGTAAGCTGGTTGAAGTATTGGTAGCAGGGACCATCAATGCCCTGCATCTCGGCAACAATGGAATCCCCTTCATGCAGCAGGGTCTGGTAAAGCTCGTAATTGACATACTTGCCGTCTATGAAGGTGTCGTCAAATACGTAAATGTTATTCTTCAGGTCCCCGTTCACCCAGATCTGGTAACGGTAATAATTGCTGAAGCCCTTGGCATCACGGAAATGAAATATGGGGTGAAAGCCGGCCTGGCTGAACTGTGACATATCCAGGAAGCTCAATGAATCCAGCACGGGCGTGAATGGCATATTGCTGGCGGCACTGTAGGTCCTGCCGCTATACTTCACCGTTAGCTGGTAGTTATGCCCCGGCTGCCCCTGTATTTTGGATGTCTGGTAAACCCCGGGCGCACTTCTGCCAGTATCGCCTTCTTTCCCACGGTCAGGTCAGTGATCTGCACTTCTGCACCGCTTATGCCGGGAGGTGCGGCTGCGGAGGAAATGCTGATGGATTCAGACATCCTTACCTCTGCCACAGTATCCACGTTGTTCACAAAGCCTTCAATGACCAGTGTCTTATTTTTCCCGTTCAGGTCAAAAGGGATCTCCTTGGTGCAGGAAACTAATACCAGAAGAATGGACAGTGTTATATATCTGTGAACTGTGCACATGGTCAGAACTTGAAATTGTAAGTGATGCTGGGAACGATCCGGAACAATGTGGTTTGTATGGCGATGGTCTTGTTGGGGTCATCCGGGTCTTCCTCGAAATTGATGCTGTATGCATTGTCCCTGTTGTATGCATTATACACTGAGAATGTCCAGCTGCTTTCGTATTTGCCGCGTGTTTTCAATTTTCTTGTTGCAGCAAGGTCAAGCCTGTGGTAGTTCGGCATCCGCTGCGCATTACGCTCTGAATAATAGAATACCGTTTGGCCCGCAACATCGTATTTCCCGTTGGGAAAGGTGACGGCATTGCCTGAATAGAACACCCAGGTAGACGAGAGCAGCCATTTCCTGTTCAACTGGTAGATACCTACAGGGAGATCTCGTGCGGCCTGTCCTGCCTTGCATTGAACCAGTTGCCATTGTTGATATCCACGAACTTGCGCTGTGTCTTTGAAAGGGTGTACGCGAGCCACCCCGTGAGGTTGCCTGTTTTCTTGCGTAGCATCAGCTCTAACCCGTAGGCACGGCCTTTCCGTGCACAAGCTGCGGCTCTATATAGTCATTGGCGATCACCTGTGCGCCATTCTTGAATTCCAGTTGCCTGTGCAGGGATTTATAATAGATTTCTGCCACCAGCTCATAGTCTTTATGGAATAGGGAGCGGAAATATCCGGCGGAGACCTGGTCACTGGTCTCGGGCTTGATGTTGTTGTTGGAATAGAAGAAGATATCTATCGGGCTGGCTGATGTGGTTGTACTGAGCAGGTGAAGGTTTTGGCTGTTCCTGGCGTACGCGAATTTGAGCGACTGGTCTTCATTCATATCGTAGTTCACGGAGAACCTTGGTTCTATGTTCACGTAGGGTACGCCTATATTCCAGGGCGGATAAAAGAGAACGTCCACCAGGTTGCCTGCGCTATCATATACATAGTAATTGCCGGGGCCCAGAACGGAGAATGCGTTGACGCGCAAACCGTAGTTGAAAAAGTATTTTTTCCTGTACCTGAGTTCGTGGGATATGTAGGCATTGAATTCAGCCGCCCTCCTGTTTTCAGGCTCCACGGAGTTGTAGCTGGAGCTGTTCTGGGCGATGATGGCATTGGGCTTCAGGTCGTGCAGGGAGATATAGCCACCATACTTCAACGTGCTGTTCTCCGAGAGCTTTCGCTCGCGGTCGTGCCTTATGGTGAGATCCCTGATATAGGCAATGTTGTTGATCTGTGTATTGGAGGAATACACGGCAACGTCATATGCATAATGTGTGAAGGATGCCGAAGTACGCGCTGTTGAACGCTCATTTGCCCTTCTTGTCCACTGAATGGAAGCCAGTTTGTTGCCGTATTCCAGGCCAAAATAGTTGCCGAGTGAGAACCTGTCCTTACCCTGGTATGCGGTTATGGAAAGGTCATTCTTCCTGTTGAGTTTGAAGAATAGCTTGGCGTTCAGGTCATCAAAATTCAGTTTGTTGTTTTTTTACGGCTATGTCTCTGGAGAACCGCAGGTAAGCATCAGGGTATGTGCGTCTTGCTGCAAGGAGGAATGATGCCCTGTCTTTAAAGATCGGCCCTTCGAGGTTGAGACGGGATGCTATGAGCCCGATGCCACCGGAACCTGAGAATGTTTTTGTATTGCCGGCGTTGACGTTCACGTCAATAACCGAGGAGAGCCTTCCTCCAAGTTCACTCGGCATCGCCCTTTATAGATACCGATCTTCCCGATGATATCGGAGTTGAATATGGAAAAGAAACCCAGGAGGTGAGACGCATTGTAAACCGTGGCGCCGTCCATGAGTATCAGGTTCTGGTCTGCCGACCCTCCCCTGACGTACAGGCCACTGGTGCCTTCGCCGGCATTCTTGATCCCCGGCATGAGTTGGATCGTCTTCAGGATATCCCTTTCGCCAAACAGAACCGGAATGTTTTTAAGGTCTTTGGCATTGATATGTTGCACACCTGCCAGTTCCCTGCGCGATGAGTTCCTGTTTTCTGCATTGACTTCAATGGCATCCAGGTCTTTGCCGATAGGCGAAAGGAAGATTTTAAGCAAACTGTCTGTCTGTCCCCTTAGCTCCACCGTGTCATCATGGAAACCGTCAGCGGATACCACAATGATGGAATGGGTGGCTTCGAGTATGAATAAACCGTTCGCGTCTGTACGGGTCTTTGGGTACCTGTCCCTTTTTGCCAGATCGAAGCGTTAGGAATGGCTTCTTTGGTGATGGCGTTGCTTACCCGCCCATGAACGGATGTCTGGGCGGCGCCAATGGCGGGGAAACTGAGTAGGAAAAGAAGAATTAGTCTCATGGGTAAAAAAGAAAAAAGCACTTAGAGATCTAAGTGCTTTTTATCAGATTGTTCAAGTATTAACCAACTGTTGGATCGCAAGTGGGTTCAACGCTGATCTGGTCAGCAGTAGCGGTATTGTTTCCGTTCATGGTAACCCTGAACCTAACCCTTACTGCGATGGCAGAACCACCCTTGCCGGATACACGGAATTTCAGGTCAAAATTCAATGACTCGCCTTTGCCAGCGCGTGCGCTTACTTTAGTGTCAAATACGCCAGAGTAAACGTTACCATCGCTGGATTCGAACTTCAGGTTGCTGAGCAGCAGGTGTGCTGTTGCATTGGTTGCGTTGGCGTTGGCTACAACATTGTAGTTAACGTGGATCTTACCTGATACCAGGTTAAGCGCATTGCCATTGCAATCCTGGAAAGGGACGGGGCTCTTTACTTCGCCGAGATCCTGGTTGAATGTTCCCTGCGCGTTGCCTACGGGCGCCACGATTGGTTCTGGTGTGCAGGAGAAAATTCCGAGGGCGGCGATCGCTACGAAGCAGAGCTTAACGAACTTGTTCATGTGTTAATTGGGTTTAAGATTTAAATGAGGCCGCAAGAAAAAGAAATCTTCAGTATAGCCGATAGCTATATTTCGCTATTTTACTCATCTTAGGGAATCCAAACCCGGTATCAGCGCGATTTATTAACCAATATCAATAAAAATGTTTCGGTTGGCCATTGGCGTTATAACGTAAAGGCATAGCCGAGGAGAACCCTTTGCCTATTTTGCGTTCTTCATAATGGTTTCATAGCGCTGCATGGCATCCATGTATGCTTTCTGCGCCGCAGGGCGTTCCTTTGGGCTGATATTTGCCTGTTTCATTTTCCAGCATTGTTCCACCACCGTCCGGCACCATTCTGCACTTTCCTTCACCGCTATCGGTCCATCATTCACCAACACGAACACCGGATTGGTATGTGCGCTGGGGAACACGCGCAGGGCTACCAGGAAGAACGGCTTATATTATGGGAGAACTTTACATCTTTCCAGTTTCCATCCGCAGCAATCTCAAGCGTATCAACAGCCTTGCCGTTTACAACAAGTTCTACCCTTACTTTTCGCGTTGTACTGATCGGGACCTTTCAATATTCCAGTAGGGTTGCTGGTCCAACGGCCTTTTGGCGATCGTTTCTCCATAGCTGTCCTGGGCCTCCGGCAGCAATACATTCACCCTGGCGGTTATTGTCACAGGCTTTGACCTGGCCAGCCTCAGCTCGCTGTTGCGCGTGCCAGCCTCAAGGCCGTCAACGGAAAAGTCGATAATATGGGCGTTGCCCTCTGAAATATAGGACCTGCCGTTCTTCAACGCTGTTATGTAAGATGCGTAGTCGTTTTTCTTATCTGTCTTTACATAGGTCCTTGCCATGGCTACGCGTTCATCATAGATGCATGGGAAGTCCGTCTCTCCGCTCAGCCTTGGCCTGAAGCCTGCATTCAACGTATGATACCACATATTCAACTCCCAGGGAGCAGGCGTGTCGCCCGCGCTGAAGAAGTCTACAAGGCCCTGTGTCACGGTAACGATATATTCATTTGCTCCGATGCCGTCCATTTTGGGAACCACATAGTTGGGCAATGTGCTTGTTTTTTCATCCATTGGCTGAAGGCCCCAACCCGAGTGCGCATAGCCTGTTACGGCATCCTGTGACTTCGCCCATCTCAGCACGGGATCCGTCCAGCTGGGCCAATCTTCGATGTTGGTAGTGCCCGGGTAGTCATCTTCTTTCATCCTGAGGAGAACAAGGTGACCGCAGTGGGACGATGGGAAGCCTGACACTTCAACATCGTAACGCATGAGATGCCTGGGTGTGGAAAGTTCACTTTCCTTTCCGGTGAAGAATTGTTTCTGGTGGTACCAGCCGGTCCCCAAGACAGTACGGATGCGAAGTTCACATCTTCCCCGATCACCTGCCTCCACATGTCCTGAGGTTTCACACCTTCTTCCGGGCTTTCATAATGACTGCAGCCCGAGGCATGGATATGGTGGTCTGCGCTGTACCATCCAAGCCTGGCCATATTCACCCAACGCTTCAGCCTGAACTCTGCCCGTATGGAGTCTTTGCCGCTTGGAACCGTAAGGTCTAAAGTCTGCGTGATATACTCAGGCCCGCGCGTGAAGCTTACCGAGTATTTCCCGGGCGGAAGAAGCACATATTCCCCATCTGCCCGGTAGATCTGGGCTGGAAGAAAAAGTCAGGATAGGTATCGAATGCAGCTACTCTTTTTGCCGGAAGAGGATAGATGCCTTTCAGCCTGGAGGGTAATGTATAACCGGTTGTGGGCTTATGGCTTTCCCAATACTCCAGTTGTGCTGTGGTGTGACGATAGTCTATCCCCGCTTTATTGAATGCTTTCAGTGTATCATGGATTATCCTTTCTTTCCCGTCTGTGATCACAAAGGATGCCATGGCGGGAGAGCCGTCATCGTCCTTTACCCCGAGAACAACCTTTACAGAGGGTAAGATATTGAACAGGATGCTGATGGTGTTCCGGAAGCCAATGTCCTGCGTACCCTGGCCGATGTTGAATCCTATTTCCACTTCTCTTTTACCTGCGTCTTTGCTGAACACCTGCACCACCGCGTACTCCAGCTGCAGGCCGGAGAGATTGGGAGACAGTGGCCTGTTCTGGTACATCTGTATGTCCAGGAAACGGTTGGCCACCTGGCCGGAGTCAAGCAGGTTTTTCTTCATGGCCCTGTCCTTAAATGTGGAGATGTGGAGGGCAGGAGCTGCGTTAGGGCTTTCCGCTTTAAGCTTCGCTGTTACGCCTGCCTGGTTATGCACTTTCACCAGGAAACTCGTCCACCCGTTCTGCATCAGTTGCGCGGCAGCATTACCTCTGGTCACCTTGACCCTCGCCTCCGGATTGATCTCTACCATTGCGATGCAGTAGCGGTCAAGCATATGCTGTAATGCGATCACGGTCTGTGCGTTCAACGGGAGGTGCTGGAGTTTTTCCAGTTCTGTTACATCATGTTCAGACAATGAACTGCCGAGGAATGCGAGGGCGTCTTTCAGTCGTACCGCCTGTGCCAGTAACGGTTGTGCTTCCACCCCGGTGACCAAAGGCAGTGCTGAAGAAGAATGTTCTTCTGTATGTTGTGCGATGGCGTGCAGGCATATGATAATGCCGGTAATGATTAACGAAATCTGCTTTCTCACTGTCAATTTATTTATCGGTGGTTTCCTAAAGGTGCGCACCGAAATAAGATCGGCATAACTAAGGTTAATATTGATGTTGATCAGAAAGGCTTTGAGGAATGAACAAAATCAGAACTGTTGCGTCAAGTTATTATGTTTCAGTTCAACGCGAAAAGATTTTTTTCTTAATCTTGTTTGAATCTATAAATTTAGATGGTTTATCTTAACAGGCCCTGATCTAAAAACTCTCTGTTGCAAAGTAATCCTGATAATGAGCTTGTCTCGCGTCTTATAGCAGGCGATACAGACGCTTTTGACGCTTTGTACCATAAGTACAGCAGGTCCCTGTATGCAAATATCTTCAAGCTGATCAAGGATCCCGTGGCAGCAGAAGACATTTTACAGGAAGTGTTCATTGCCCTGTGGACCAAAAGAACCACGCTGGACGTGGATCAACCCGTCTCCAACTGGTTATTCTCCGTCAGCTACTATAATTCCCTCAAACACGTCAGGAAGGTGCTCAAGGAAGAAATGGCATTCAAGGCCCTGGGCGAAGAAGCTGACCTTCCGAATGGGCATAACAGTGAGGAGAGGGAGATCAGTATGGATGCCATCAGGAACGCGATATCACAGCTCTCCGCCCAGAAGCAGCGGGTGTTCCTGGGTTGCAAAGTGGCAGGTAAAACCTATAAGGAAGTTGCCGAGGAACTCACTATTTCCAGGCACACTGTCAAGGAATATCTCTCTCTCGCCATCACTTCCCTCAGGACCATCCTGAAGTAGCCAGAAAAAAAAATTTTCGTTTTCCACCCCCCTGTTTCAAGAACACGTGCTATTCATGTTTAAGGGATGCTATGCATGCCTTCCGTCCGGCATTTTACCGGATGTAGTTTAAACACCGGAATGGAACAGTTAAAAGACCAGTTACAGCGGTTACTCAATAAGTCGGATTGGACAGATGAAGAAAAGCTATGGCTTTTGGACTACCTGGAGCATTCTGACGGGGAGGAATTGATGGAGTTGGCTATGCAGTCCTATGAAACTGAAGCCCAACCCGGCAATGTGGATGAGGTAAGGCTTCAGCAGATCCTTGAAATGATCAAACAGCGCGTGGGTCACGAAATTTCCCAGCCTGTTCCGGTGGTGAAAATGAGGTTCAACGCCAGGAGGCTGCTTGCTGCGGCTTCAGTGGTGGGCTGCTTTTGCTCGGTGTCTATGCACTCAACAGGGAAGGGGCGAAGAAGGATGTGGCAAGGGCTACCGAGCGGGTGAGGGAAGTACTGAGGAACGATGTTCTGCCTGGAGGTAATAAAGCCACGCTGACTTTGGCAGACGGGTCTACCATTGTGCTGAGTGATGACCAGAAGGGTGTTCTCGCACAGCAGGGCGGTGCCACGGTAAGCAAGACAGGAG
Organism: Eulimnadia texana; assembly: GCA_002872375.1. NCBI lineage: Eukaryota > Metazoa > Arthropoda > Branchiopoda > Diplostraca > Limnadiidae > Eulimnadia > Eulimnadia texana. The sequence continues at coordinate 410,049 of NKDA01000016.1, forward strand.
GTAAGCTGGCGTATGAACAAAGCGGCAACCTGCAAGGCAAGGTTTTGTACAATTCCATTACAACACCCAGGGAGGACAGTACCAGATCGTTCTCGCAGACGGCAGTGCGGTTTGGCTGAATGCGGCATCGTCACTCCGTTTCCCTACTGCGTTCGCGGGTAAGGAGAGAAGGGTGGAGATCACAGGAGAAGCATACTTCGAAGTTGCGAAGAATAAGGATATGCCCTTCATAGTATCCGTCAACGGTGCGGAAGTGCAGGTATTGGGCACTCATTTCAATGTGGCAGCCTATGCTGATGACGCTGAGTTGAAGACCACCTTGCTGGAGGGTTCTGTACGATTCGTGAAAGGCAATAACGCGGTTATGTTGAAGCCCGGCCAGCAGTCGCAGTTAAGGAATAGCGGTGATGTGAAAGTGGTGAGTGATGTGAATGTAGAACGTGTAGTGTCCTGGAAGAACGGTTATTTTCATTTTGAAGGGACGATGTGGAGTCTGTAGTGAAGCAGTTGTCCCGCTGGTATGATATTGAGGTGATAGGTGCAGATAAGATCGACGATAAGTTTTACGCTGAAATACCCAGGAATACCAAACTGTCAGATGCGCTGAAGGCATTGGAGCTTACGGGGAAAGTGCATTTTTCATTTGACGGGCGGAGGGTCACCGTAAAACAGTAACGATGAAAAAAAACAGTAAAAAAATATCAATGATAAAATAACTGGCCGCCAAAAATAAAGCCGGAAGTAGTTGCGATACCTCCGGCCGATGTTCAGGTTGCCTTTTTGGATTGCGACATCACATATAAGTAAACCCAACAAATCAAAGCTATGCATTTTATTACATGCTGTCGGCTCTTTTTGCAAAAAAAGAGCGTTGCCAAAATCTATTTTCTTATGAAATTCACGGCTTTTCTCATGCTAGCGATCTGCTTGCACGCCGGAGCCAAAGTAAAGGCCCAGAAAGTAAGTTTGGTTGAGAGCAACGTTGCCCTGGAGAAAGTGTTCAGGGAGATCAAGAAACAGACCTCTTACACTTTTGTTTACACTGACAAGCTTTTAAGGAAAGCAGGCAAGGTGAGCGTCAATATCAGGAACGCATCCCTGCAAGAGGTACTGGACATCTGCTTCAGGGACCAGCCGCTTACATATACCATCCTCAATACCATGGTGGTGGTGAAGGAGAAAGCAGGCATCAACGTTCCTGTGATCGCTGAACTTCCTCCGCCCGTTGTTATCCAGGGCCGGGTTGTTGGGGCCAGTGGCCAGCCACTCAGCGGGGTTACCGTGATGATAGCAGGCACAAGGATCGGTACTTCCACCAACAGTGAGGGTTATTATTCCCTTACAGTAGAAGATGGTAAGCCTGTTGTGCTGGAGTTCTCCAGTGTGGGTTACCAGACAAGGTCTGTGACTGCGGGCAAGCAGGGACAGGTGAATGTTACGCTTGAGGAAGATGTTGCAGGCATGAGCAACGTAGTGGTGATCGGTTACGGTACGGTTAAAAAGAGTGACGTGACGGGTTCTGTAGGATCAGTGTCAAAGAAAGACCTGACTGCATACCCGGTTACTGATGCCGTTATGGGCCTGCAGGGTAAAACCACAGGTGTAAGGGTAGTGCAGAACTCAGGAGCACCGGGCGCACCTGTTACCGTGAGGATCCGTGGTGGCAACTCGCTGCTTGGCAGTAATGAGCCGCTTTATGTGGTGGATGGATTCCCGCTGACCGGTTCTCCCAACCTCGTCAATCCAAATGATATTGAGTCCATCGAAGTGCTTAAGGACGCATCGGCAACGGCGATCTATGGATCACGCGGCGCCAACGGCGTTGTAATGATCACCACCAAGCGTGGTAAGGCCGGTAGGTCCGAAGTAACTTTCGACAGCTACTACTCCAGCCAGAAGGTAGGCAAGACCATTGATATGATGAATGCCCGCCAATTCGCAGAAATAGCCAATGAGCGCGCCGCCAATGACGGCTTCCCTGCCTATTTCACTGCTGACCAGGTGAACTCTTTCGGTGAAGGAACCAACTGGCAGAAGGAATTGTTCCGTACGGCTCCCATGCAGAATCACTCTGTAAGTGCAACCGGCGGAAATGAATACACACAATATTCCGTTTCAGGAAACTACCTCGGCCAGCTGGGCGTTATCGAAGGGTCAGGCCTCAAGCGCGTTTCCCTGAGAGGTAATATCAACCAGAAAGTAAATGAGAAGCTGAACATCGGTTTCAACGCTACGCTTACCCATTCTGACCTTTCCCAGATAGATATCAATGGCCAGAAAGGTGGTACTGTATTGTCTGCCGTGCTCGTTGCCCGCCAACAGTGAATCCTTTCACGGCAACAGGGCAGTTCAGCCCGGTAAGGATCTATCCCTTCAGCCCTAATGAATTGAGGAATCCGCTGGCAATGGCCCGCGAGAGAACACAGAATGCCAAAGTGAAATACCTGCTTGCCGGAACATATGCTTCATATGAGATCGTAAAGAACCTGGTGCTCAGGTCTTCACTTGGCGTAGAGTCAACAACCTCAAGGGAGGATATCTATTCATCACGTCTGCTGGATAACACGCCAACAGGACAGGCCAACGTTGCCGCCCTGGATTGGACAAACATCCTTAACGAGAATACGGTCACTTATAATAAGAAGGTCAATGACCATAACTTCAACGCTGTTGCCGGTTTCACCTACCAGCAGTTTGAATCCAAAAACTTCGGTACAGGTAACATCACCGGTTTCCCGGTTGACCAGCTCCTGACCAATAACCTTGCCTCGGGCAGCGTGCCGGGTACTCCCTTGAGTGCCGCAGCAAAATGGACCCTGCTGTCTTATCTCGGTAGGGTGAACTATTCATTCAAGAACACCTACCTGCTTACTGCCAGCGTGAGGGCAGACGGGTCTTCCCGCTTTGCACCCGGCAACAAATGGGGTTATTTCCCTTCAGCGGCTTTCGCATGGAAGGCCATCAACGAGAACTTCATGCAGAATGTCCGTTCCATATCTGACCTTAAGTTCAGGGTGTCATGGGGTATCACGGGCAGCACTGCTGTTGATCCGTATCAAACCCTTAACAGCCTTGCATCTTACAGGGCAGCATTCAACGATGCCCTCTACATCGGTTATGCACCCAATAATACAAACCTTGCCAACCCTGACCTGAAGTGGGAAACCACCGCGCAGTTCGATGCGGGTTTTGATCTGGGATTGCTGCACAACCGCGTGTACGTGAACTTCGATTATTACAACAAGAATACCAGCAACCTCCTCGCCAACTCTCCCCTGCCAACATCTTCCGGCTTCACCACCGTGTTGAAGAATATCGGTAAGATCCAGAATAAAGGTTTCGAGATCGGCGTGAATGCTAAGGTCCTGGACAAGGCGGTACGCTGGGATGTGAATGTGAATTTCACAAAGAACAAGAGCAAGGTACTGCAGCTGAGCAATGGCAGCGATGTGTTTGGTGTATCAATACCCCAGCCACTCTCTGTTCCTGTGAACCTGGTACGTGTTGGACAGCCTGTAGGTGTATTCTACGGATACCTGGAAGATGGCCTGGATGCAAATGGTGCTATCAAGTATAAAGACCTCAACGCAGACGGTAAGATCACCACTGCGGACCGTACCATCATCGGTGACCCCAACCCGGACTTCTTCTACAATTTCGGTACAAGCGTAGGTTACAAAGGGTTTGAGCTGAGCGTTCTCTTCCAGGGTGTTCAGGGTGCAGACATCTTCAATGTGAATGCCACTGCCGTAGCCAATAGCTTCTACTTCGGTGAGAACCAGTTGAAGGACGTGTATTTCAATCACTGGACCCCCAGCAAGCCTGATCCCAAGGCAAAATATCCCAAGATCAGCGCCAAGACCGTTTTCCGCGAGTCTGACCGCTTCGTTGAGGACGGATCTTTCCTGAGGATGAAGAATATCCAGCTCGCCTATAATCTCCCCGTTTCAAAACTGGGATGGAAATGGACCAAGGCATTCCAGGTTTATGTGAGCGGACAGAATCTCTGGACCAAGACCAAATACTCCTGGTATGATCCCGAGATCAACACAAGGGGTGGTGCAAACTCCATCTCCAACGGTATAGATAACGCAGGTTATCCCAATACTAAACAGTTCACATTCGGCGCCCGTCTTACACTCTAACAATTGATGTCCATTAAATCATTAAAGACATGAAAAAGTTTATAAGCATCCCTTTCAAGAATAATAAACTGCTCATCCTTGCATTTGTGGGCCTCTCTATGGCCTCATGCGAGAAAGCCCTCGAAGAGAACCCGGTAGACCGTCTGGCCATCACCAATTTCTATAAGACAGAGTCTGATGCCAACGTTGCCGTCAACGCGATCTACAATCCCATCCGCGGCCAGTATGGATCCACGGAGTGGGCGGACAGTTCACGCCCATGGAGGATTACTCTTATGGTACCGGTATCTACGCCAACATCTCTTTGTATGGAATGAACAGCTCTGACATTTCACGCACTGACAATGCCTGGAGGTCCTTCTTCCGCGCCATCAACCATGCGAACATGGCACTGAAGTACATCCCTGCCATTGACATGCCTGAAGCTAATAAGAATGCTCTGCTTGCGGAGGCGCGCTTCCTCAGGGCATTGTGTTATCGCAATCTCGTATGGAGCTGGGGCGGTGTTCCCATCCGTAAGGAGCCAACAGAGAGCCTGAGCCAGGTTGGCGGTAAGAGAGCTCCTGTTGCAGAGGTTTATGCTTTCATCATTGAAGACCTCAAGTACGCAGAAACCTATCTTCCTGCAAAGCCGGCTCTTTCAGGTAAGCCTACGAAGTGGTCTGCAAAGACAATGCTGGCAGACGTTTACCTGTTCATGGAGAAATGGGCCGAGGCAAGGGATAAGGCGGATGAAGTGATCACACAATCCGGACATTCGCTGGTAGCTGTAAAAACAGCATCCGATTTTGAACTGCTCTTCGGGCCCACGGCACTTACTTCAACAGAAGACATCTTCGCGATCAAATATACCCGCACCGTTGGTTCAGAGATCGCGCAGCAATACGCGCAGCCCAACAGCGCTTATTCTTCCGGTGGATATGGCTCTTTTTATGGCTTGCCTACGTTCCCGCTGCTGAGAGACTGGGACAGGCAGGACCTTCGTTACCAGTTCGATATCTATACTTCCTATCCAAACAGGCAGGGCGTCACCGTACAGGCTCCTGCTTCAGCGCCCATCCTTTTCGGCAAGTTTAAGGATGCAGGGTTTGCACCAAGCCACGGTAATGACTACCCGATCTACCGTTTCGCAGACGCGCTCCTTATTTATGCAGAAGCGGCAAGCCAGGCCAATGGCGGACCTACTGCACTCGCACTGGAGCGCCTCAATATGATCCGCAGAAGGGCTTATGGCCAGGCGCCAACATCGCCTTCTTCTGTGGACTATACCCTCGCTACAGCACCAACACAATCTGAATTCCGTGACCTGGTACTGAAAGAAAGGGCTTATGAATTCCTTTGCGAAGGCAAGAGGTGGTATGACCTGGTGAGAACCAAAACGCTTAAGGCAGTGGTGAAGGCTTCAAAAGGACTAGATGTGCCTGACTTCATAACCCTTTGGGCCATCCCCAAGAATGAGATAGATAACAACCCGGACATTGATGAAAAGGATCAGAATCCCGGTTATTAACAGTTAGAACGGGCCTTTCGCCAGGCCTGTTGGTGATGGGATAGGGACGTCAAGGCAGTTGGCGTCTCTACCTGTCATTTAATGCGTTTCTCCCCAAATTGTATTGCATGAAAGCTGTAAAGAAATTCTCAGACAATGGGATCTACTTCAAAACAGTTGATGATGAGATCCCACAGGTTGAACATGAGAATGATGTGAAGATCCGCATCGATGCCATAGGCATATGTACGTCTGATATACATGTTCTCCATGGAACCATGACCATGCCTGACGGTAATACCGTGGGACATGAGTATACAGGAACCGTTGTGGAAGTGGGCAGTTCGGTGAAGCGGATCAGGGTGGGCGACAGGGTGGTGTGCGAGAATGCAAAGAGTGCGTGTTTCAAATGCAAACTCTGTCTTGCCGGTGATTACCAGCTCTGCCCGCACAAAAGATCACCTGGCTGGTTCTCCCAGGGTGTCTACACAGAGTTTACCGTTCAGCCGGAATACTGTGTACATAAGATACCGGATAATATGGCAAGGGAGGTGGCAGCTGTTGCCGAGCCTTTTGCCATCTGTGTCTATGGTGTGCTGGAAAGGGAAGGTACAGGAAGGATGACCTTACGGTGATCTATGGAATGGGGCCTATCGGGCTTTTCACGCTGATCACACTTCTGGATCTCGGTGCCAGGAATATCATATGCGTTGCGTCTACAAGACATAACAGGACGAGGTATGACCTCGCGGTTGAACTGGGCGCACCTGTGGTACTGTCATCCGATGATGACGTGCCATCTATTGTACGCGGAATGAACGAAGGTTGGGGTGCTGATTGTGTCATTGACTGCTCCGGCGATCCAAACGCCATCAATGAAGGAATAGGGCTGCTGAGAAAGGGAGGCAAGTTCATTGCCCTGGGCATTTCACATGATGCATTGATCCCCTTCGCTTTCAACCAGGCTATCCTGAGCGTGCTGGAAGTAGTGTTCTCTGCAACATCCTCCCATGATTCATGGGTGAAGGTCCTTCAGATCCTGGAACGGAACGAGGATAAAGTAAAGAAAGTGGTTACCCACCAATACCCGCTGTTGGAATGGGAAGAGGCATACGCAAAGATCGACAGCAGGGAGGCCGTAAAGGCGGTACTGGTGAACAATTGGAATAACAGTTGAAACTACTCATCAGCATAATTTGAATCCCACAGCATTCATATTCGGAGCAGGAAGAACGGGCAGGGGCTTTGCAGCCCAACTCGCTTTTCTCGGTGGATATGATATAGTGTTGGTGGATAAAGACAAGGCGCTCGTTGACAGTTTGCGAAGAGAAGGGCAGTATGAAGTGCAGGTCATTGATAACCTGCTGAAGTCTTCCCTGGTTCCCGTTCATGCCGCTTACTGTATTGACGATGAAGCATGGCACAAAACATTTGCAGACACTACGCTGGCCTTCGTTTCTGTGTTTGGTAATAATCTTCAGGCTTTGGCAAAAAGCCTCTGCCCGGCCCTGTTAACCAGGAGCAGGCATAACAATGGTCTCCCGCTCACCTTCATTACCTGTGAGAATATTTCAGATGCTGCTGCGCTATTACGGGCGTATGTGATGGATGAATTAGGCGAAGGCCATGACCAGTGGGTCAGCCACAGAATCGGTTTCTCGGAAGCGATCGTTTTCAGGACATGCCTCAATGCTGCGGAAGGCCAGCCTCCATTGACAGTGCGCGCAAATGATCACTTTGAACTTCCATGTGATGCGGGGGAGATCAGGACAAGCCTGGCCATACCAGGACTTAAACCCTGTCATGATTTCAATAACCAATTGACGCGGAAGATATATACCTACAACTGCATCAATGCCGTCATCACTTATCTCGGTGCGGAAAAAGGGTATGCGCAACTGGCTGACGCAGCCAACGATAGCGGTATACTTGACATAGCCATGCAGGCCGCGGCTGAAACCTCGGTGGCCCTTGTGAAAGAATTCGGTTTTGATCAGCAAGAGCAACAGCAGTGGACCCACGCCGCTTTTGCAAAGTTCCGGAACAGGTCCATTCCGGACCCGATCAACAGAAATGGTGCAGATCCCCTGAGGAAACTTCAGAGAAATGACAGACTCATAGGGCCCGCCCTGCTGGCCCTTAAACACGGATATATCCTGCAGGATTGATGAAGGGGATCATTGCATGCTTCCACTACTATGATCCTGTTCACCAATTGCGTGTATCAGACATGATCCTTGAAAAAAGTGTTGAGGATGTGCTGGGGAAGTTTGCGGCCTCGGCGAAAAGGAAGAACTCTTTATCCTGCTCAAGCAGGAATTGAAGAAAATAAAGGGCGATGGGTAGCAGCAACAGCATAGCTTATGCGTGCCTTGATATCGGCACATCACAGGTGAAGCTGGGACTTTACCTGCCAGGTAAGACAAACGTGATCAGCCTCGTAGGGAATTCGCCCAACAGACTGATCACGGGAAGCTTTGGAAAGGTGCATGCCAGCTATGATGAAAGCAGGGAAATTTCATTTTCATTATTAAAGAGCCTTGGACCATCCTAAAATATGAACAGGTAAGCGAAGTTCATCTCGGCATATGCGGACACGTTTCCAGTTTGCTGGAATGGGATACATCTTCTGGGATGCCCTGCACCGATACTTTTCCCATATGGATGGATACCACCTGTAGTGAAGCGCTGGCAGAGTATGAGCATATCATGGGCGATGGCAAAAGCAGGGATATCATCGGAACATTCATGCCCGCAGGTACCAACTGGCTGCTGGCTAAACTTATCAACAGGAGCAGGGAAGGTTTCATTAAAGGGAACAAGTTCCTGCAGGTAAGCGACGGCATCTTTTATGAACTGACATCTTCCTACGCAACGCATTTCAGCTCACCCATTAGCATGGTTGACCTCAGGAAAAGGCAATATGCCGAACCATTGCTTGCGCACCTGGGACTTGAAGCATCCTCGCTTCCGGTAATAACCACAGGTCCGCTTCCGATGAAGCGTGATGTGGCCAGCGGGTTGGGATGGAACATTCCCTGCCTGGTATATCCGGCAATGGCTGACCTGTACGCGTCACTTCACGGTTTGAAACTGGAAGATGGTGAGGGCTTCATGCTGGCCAATACGTCTGAGCAGGCAGGTGCATTTTATATGCAGAGGCCGCAGCCACTGAAAAAACTTTTTAAGTATATCATTCGATCCCGGCTTCGTGAATTATGGCAGTACCAATACCGGGGGCAATGTTATCAATTGGCTGATGGGCAGCATATTGAAGAGGGAAGTTAACGGCAGCGAATTGGATGAAATGACGGGAAGGGCCAGCCGTTTAAGCCCGGACGAGACCCCGCTGGTCTTGCCTTACCTGCAGGGAGAAAGAGCCCCGCTTTGGAACAGCGGGCTCACCGCATCCATCTTGGAATTGAACGCTTCCCATACGGATGCGCATCTTTTCCTTGCTGCCCTGGAATCTGTTGCATTTGCCCGGCGACAGTGTTTTGAGGAATTGGGGATGGATGGAATGGATATGATCAAATTTGCCGGGGATCATCACAGAACAAATTCTGGAACCTGTTACGCGCGTCCGTTATCAATAAGCCTTTGGCTATAGCCCATGAAAAAGAACTTGCCATTGCGGGCGTGATAAACTACATGATGGATCAGGACAAGACAGGTGAAGAGAAGCCTGAACTGGGCTTTCATATACTCGCACCTGATCCCTTGCTGCACGCGGCCTATGAGACGAAGTACAGAAAATTCATTCACTACCAAAAGCTGCTGCAATGAACAAAGAGATCCTCATCATTGGTGCCGGAAAAATAGGCAGGGGCTTCATCGCCCATTTGTTTTACAGGAGCGGTTATAAGATCTGGTTCATGGACGCTAATGAAGAAGTGGTTGCGTCGCTGGCCAGGGAAAAGGGGTATAGGATAGACATCGCGAAGGCTGACACGGATGTCACCCACACGATCGGGATAGAGAACGCGTATACACTGAAAGAAAGGGCTGAAGTCAGTGACTTGCTGGGCAGGGTAGACCTCATTGCCAGTTCAGTAGGTGCCACACACATTGCAAGTGTTGCTGCATACATCAAAGGCATCCTGGGCGCCACGGGAAGGGAGAAAGTGTTGAACTGGCTGATCTGTGAGAATGCATATCGTCCTGCTGATACCATAAGGGCAGTGTTGATGAAAGATGCCGCCCCTCGGTTCAGGGATTTCGTGAACAACAAACTGGGCCTGGTGGAAACGCAGGTCCTCAGAACCGGTATGCCCGCAAATGGGCAAGTGCTTGCGGAAGAGCCGCTGGCACTGCGGATGCAGGATTGGTGGACCCTTCCTTTCGACAGGGATGCGTTCATAGGTGATGCGCCCGATGTTGAAGGCCTGGTGGGGAAGACGGGTTTTGCCAATGAGCTGGTGAGGAAACTGTATTCATTCAATGGTACCAACGGCCCCATCGCATATGTAGGGTCTGCAAATGGATTTGACATCCTTCATGAAGCGGCACTTGCCTTTCCCGCCTATTTCAAAGAGATACAGGAAGAGGCTTCGTATGGATTGGTACGCGAGTTCGGGTTTGATGAAAAAGAGCAGGCCGCATTCATGGCCCTGGCCTTGAAGAAATATACGGATCCTGCCATCAATGACCGGATAGAACGCAATGCTGCGGACAGTATGCGGAAGCTGGGCCGGGAGGAAAGACTCATCGGCCCGGCCATGTTATGCCTGAAGCACGGTAAAGTGCCGCATGCATACGCGAGGGCCATTGCAGCAGCTTATGCCTACGATGGCTCCTCAGACAAGGGAACACTGGAAGTACTGGAAACGGTCCGGAAAGAAGGGATCAGCAAGGCCATTAAAAAGATCTCTTCACTTGACGAGACTTGCCCGCTGCACCAGATGATCGTACAAGCCTATAACGCGAAAAGTTTCATTTTTTGATTATGAACAATAACCGCAAAGTGATATGTTATGCCATGATCGTTGCGCTGGGTGGGCTATTGTTTGGCCTCGAAACAGCAGTGATGTCGGGCGCGGAAAAAACAGATACAGCTCACTTACGGGCTTAGCAATTTCCTTCACGGCTTCACTGTGGCCATCGCCATTATGGGCGCTGCTGCAGGGGCGCTGCTTGCTGGTATACCCGCTGAAATGTTCGGAAGGAAGAAGGTGATCATCGGAATTGCATTCCTGTTTACCATAACGTCCCTATTGTGCGCGCTTGCACCCAATTGGTATGCATTGCTGGTGTTCCGTTTCATAGGCGGACTTGCCATAGGCGCGTCTTCTGTACTTGGCCCGATGTATATCGCTGAAATATCTCCCGCAAACATCAGGGGCCGGCTCGTGGCTTTTTTCCAGTTCAATGTGACCTTCGGGCTGCTGGTGGCATATACCTCCAACTACATGCTATCCGGTCTGGGAGAGCACTCCTGGCGCTGGATGCTGGGCATCGTGACCCTGCCTTCGCTCATCTTTTTCTGTCTCGCATTCATTATACCTGAAAGTCCCCGATGGCTGATCAGGCAGCACAGGATCAGGGAGGCTGAGCATATCCTGGCCTCCTGCGGAAGGGCAAACATCAGCCAGGAGGTAAGGGACGTGGTGCAGTCGCTCGAAACAGGGCCTGTGACACGGGAAGAGAAGCTCTTTACCAAAAAGTATTTTTGGCCCATATTCTATGCCGTGATGATGGGCGCATTCAACCAGCTGTCTGGCACCAATGCGATCAATTATTATGCTACGCGCATTTTTGCCATGACCGGGACTTCAGCCAGCATCTCTTATCTTCTCCCGATACTCATTGGTGCCACTAAGGTTGTTGTACTCCTCATTGGTATGTTCTTCATAGACCGCTTTGGCAGGCGTTCTTTGATGATCTACGGATCGTTGGGTTTGATCGTGTTTATGTCGCTCATCGCCTGGTCTTTCTATGGCGGCCATTTTGAAGGCTACGGTATCATTCTGTATCTCATTGGATATATGTTCTTTTTCGGGATCTCTGACGGCATTGTGATATGGGTGTTCATTTCTGAGATCTTCCCCAATGCCATCAGGTCAAAGGGACAGTCCCTGGGAAGTTTTACCCACTGGTCTTTTGCAGTATTGATTTCATGGACCTTCCCGATCGCGATCAACAGCCAATCCGTGGGGCCGGGCAATGTGTTCATGTTCTTCGCGGCAATGATGTTCCTTCAACTTCTGTTCGCATGGAGATTGATGCCGGAGACCAAGGGGAAGTCGCTGGAGCAGATACAGAAGGATCTCCGTATAGAATACGCCTAGGGTTTGGCCCCCCGTTATCGTGGCCCCGGGATATTTATAACAACAGCCAGTACGCAGTTATGAAGCTTAAGATATTCGCTTTTTGTCTTTTTTACACGGTGAAGGCTTTCTCCCAATCAGCAGCCCAACAGTGCTGGTATATGGAGGCACGGCAGGCGGTGTGATGTCTGCCATAGCAGCGGCTCGAGAAGGTGCTGCTGTTGTACTGGTAGAGCCGGGAAGGCATTTAGGGGGGATGGTGACAGGCGGTTTGTCCAACACGGATTATGGGGACAGGGCCGTTATCGGCGGACTTGCCATCGAGTTCTATAAACGCGTGGCCGCCCGTTATGGTAAGGAACTCTATTTCTGGAAAGGCCCCGAGCCCAGGGTGGGTGAAGAGATCCTGAAGAGCTGGCTCAATGAACTCAAGGTAAAGGTGGTGTATGGTGAAAGGGTAAGGTCAGTTGTTAAGAAAGGCCGTGAGATCGTGGGTATAGAAACACTTGGAGGAAAGCAGTTCCAGGCATCGGTATTCATAGACGCTTCATATGAAGGAGACCTGATGGCCAGGGCAGGCGTGTCCTATGCCGTAGGAAGGGAAGGGATCAGTGCATATGGAGAGAGTTGGGCCGGCCGGCAGCCGTTCCGTACAGATGCACATTCTTTCAAGCTCGGCGTTTCACCTTTTAAAAATGGAAAGGACGGAGAGCTGTTGCCATTGATCAATAAGCGTCCGTTGGTTCCGGTGGGTGAGGGCGACAGTGCAGTACAGGCATATTGCTTCCGACTTATCATGACCAATGATCCCGCGAACAGGGTTGCCGTGGTCAGGCCCGCCGATTATGACTCATCGCGGTATGAATTGCTGAGGCGCTACATCAGGATCAGGAAACCAACCACCCTTCGTGAAACAGGCATCATCGGCCCACGCATCAACCTGCCAAACAGGAAAGCGGAGATCAACTCACAGGGCCCCGTTTCCACCAATTTGTACGATGGCAGCAACTGGCGATATCCCGATGCGGATTATCCGCTGAGGGACTCCATTTGGAATGACCACCTGAGTTATACCAAAGGCCTTTTGTATTTCGCATGCACGGATCCTTCCATACCTGAGCACGTGCGGGAGGAAGCGAGGCAATGGGGCCTGGCCATGGATGAATTCGCGGATACCGACCACTACCCGCACCAGTTATACATACGCGTAGCGAGGCGCATGAAGGGGGAATACATACTCACCCAGCAGGACCTGCTCCAGCATGTGATAAAGTATGACGCCATTGGAATGGGTGCGTACAATATTGACGTAAGACATGTGCAGCGCAGCTATGACCTCGTGTCAAGATATCCGGACCTGGTTCCGGAAACCAATAACGAGGGATATATATCGATCCCTGTTCTCCCTTACCAGATCCCGTACAGGGCGCTTGTTCCCAAATACGAAGAATGCAGCAACCTCATCGTTCCCGTATGCATCTCCGGCTCCAATCTTGCGTATGCCTCATTCCGCATGGAACCACAGTATATGATAGCCGGGCATGCGGCAGGCGTGGCCGCAGTAATGGCGGCGCGGGAAAAAATTGCGGTGCAACGCGTGAACATACCGTTATTGCAGGGTAAATTAACAGGGCAGGGACAGATCCTTAGTTTGGAAGATAACCCGAATGGTTTCTTCCAGCAGGGGAACACAGTAATTGTGGACGATGATATGAGCAGGTTCGTACAGCGGGAAGGGAACTGGACCCTGTCTGAAGATCCGCAGAAAGGAAGGCACCAGATCATGTATTGGTACAGCAGGGATACCGGCTACGCAGCGTTCACCTACCATCCGCATTTGCCCAGGACGGGAAAGTACAGGGTCTACGGCTGGTGGCCAAAAGATGCTGATGCAGCTACCAATGTGCCTATCACCATCACCCATTCCACGGGAAAGGTAACCGTGAAACATGACCAGCAGAAAACAGGAAATGGATGGGTACCCATCGGCACATATTCATTTGAAGCTGGAAGCAAAGGAGTGATAACCATTAGCAACGAAGGTGTGAATGGCGTTGTGGAAGCGGATGCTTTCAAATTTGAGTTTGCAGACCAGTAAACAATACTACAAGTATGGAAACACATACATTCATTGGCATTGAGATCGGGGGAACAAAATTGCAGATCGTATCAGGGTATGCGGATGGAAGTGTATTGAAGGAACATAAGTTCAGGGTAGACAGGGAAATGGGTGCACAAGGTATCCGGGACAATATCGAAAAAGTGCTGGATGAATACAGGGATGAGAATATTGCTGCCATCGCCGTGGGATTTGGCGGGCCTGTTGACCGGAATAAGGGGCAGGTGGAAACATCATTCCATATTGAAGGTTGGTCCGGCTTCCCTATCGCGAACTGGCTGATCGGGATCTCAGGCGCACCTGTATATGTAGAGAACGATGCCAACGTTGCTGCGCTGGGAGAAGCGGTGCACGGCGCAGGCAGGGATTTTAGCCAGGTGCTCTATATCACCATGGGCAGCGGGGTAGGAGGCGGATTGGTGAATGAAGGGCAGATTTATCACGGTGCCAGTCCGGGTGAACTGGAAATTGGTCACCTGCAGATGGACAGAAAAGGTACCACACTTCAGGACCTCTGTTCAGGGTGGGGCGTGGATGAAAAAATAAGGAAGGCAATAGCTGTTGAACAAGGAACCATCCTCGCAAAGCTGGCAGGTGGAAGAACAGGTGGCGGCGAAGCCATATTCCTGAAAGAGGCTGTTGAAGCCGGTGATGAAACAGCAATAAGGATATTTGAAGAGACAACGGATGATTTCGCCTACGCACTGTCACACGTGGTGCACGTGGTGCATCCGGAAGTAGTGGTTTTAGGCGGAGGCCTCTCCATGATCGGTGATCTCCTTAAGAATAGCATAGAGAGAAAGCTTGGAGGATATCTCATGAAAGCTTTTGCGCCGGGTCCTCCCATCCGGCTTGCGGAACTAAGAGAGAAAGCGGTCCCGGTAGGATGCCTGGCACTTGCTGCACAAAAAATTAAAAACGTTTGAACATATGAATGATTATCTGTCACAGTACGTGAACGCACATAAGGAAACACTAGACAGCATTCCCCTTGATAAAGTGGAACAGCTGGTGGATATTTTCAGGAAGGCCTGGAGGAAGACAGGAGGATATTCGTTTTCGGCAATGGTGGAAGCGCGGCAAATGCTTCCCATTTCATTACTGACCTTGGCAAGGGCGCATCTGACGCAGTGGGCAAACCGTTCCGCTGCATGTCATTGAATGATAATATGGCTTGGATCACCGCCATAGGAAATGATTATGATTACAGTGAGATCTTCCAGAGACAGTTGGTGAATCTTGCCTCCGGCGGTGATATCCTTTTCACCATGAGCGTGAGTGGCAGCTCACCAAACCTGGTGAAGGCATTTGAGTGGGGACGTGAACATGGATTGCTCACCATCGCGCTGGTGGGCGGAAAGCGTGGAAAGCTGGCTGAGATAGCTGACGTGGTTGTGCCTGTTGAGTCAACACATTACGGCAGGGTGGAAGACGCACACATGACCATCTGCCATATGATCTGCTATGCCTTCATGGAAAAGCAGGTCAATATCTAATAGCAAAAGAAATCAGAAACAATGGGAGACTTTCAGGTTAAGAAACTACCAACGGTATATGATGTGGTAGTTGTTGGTTCCGGCGCAGGAGGAGGAATGGCTGCATATGTGCTTGCGCATGCAGGTGTGAAAGTGCTGATGCTGGAAGCCGGGCCCTATTTTGACCCGGCAAAACATTCTGCGCAGTTCAAGTTCACATATGAATCCCCCAGAAGGGGCGCTTCCACAAAGGCAAGGGCAGGTGGCGATTACGATGCCGCCTTCGGCGGATGGGAGATCGATGGTGAGCCCTATACCAGGAAAGATGGTACGGAGTTCGACTGGTTCCGCTCCAGAATGACCGGAGGAAGGACCAACCACTGGGGAAGGATATCGCTCCGCTTTGGCCCTAAGGACTTCCAGCCGAACGATGGAGTAAGTGAACGATGGCCCATCACCTACGATGAGGTGAAGCCCTACTATGATAAGGTAGACAGGCTCCTCGGAATATACGGCACAGCAGAAGGACTGGAGAATGACCCGGACGGCATCTTCCTTACGCCTCCTAAACCAAGGTTGCCGGAACTCTTCATCATGAAAGGGGCTGCAGCTGCAGGTGTGAAAGTGATCCCGGGCAGGGGCTCCGTACTCACGGAGGCACTGCCGGGCAACAAGGACAGGGGAACCTGTTTCTATTGTAACCAGTGCGGCAGGAGCTGCAAGGCTTACGCTGATTTTTCCGCTTCCTCCTGCCTTGTGATCCCTGCACTGAAAACCGGCAACCTGGAACTGATCTCCAATGCCATGGTGAGGGAAGTGCTGGTTGACAGTAACGGACTTGCCACGGGCGTGTCTTATGTGAACAGGGAAGACCTGCAGGAATACCAGGTAAAGGCCAATACGGTGATCCTTGGTGCAAGCTCGTGTGAAACAGCACGCATCATGCTCAACTCCAAGTCAACCGTATATCCAAACGGACTGGGTAACAGCAGCGGGCTGATCGGAAAGTATTTGCAGGATTCAACGGGCTCATCGCTCTCCGGTGTACTGCCGCAACTGATGGACAGGAAAAGATTCAATGAAGATGCTGCCGGAAGCATCAACGTCCTCGGGCCATGGGTGCTGGACAACAGTAAGCTGGATTTCCCGAGGGGTTATCACATTGAGTTCGGTGGCGGCATGGGTATGCCCGGTTACGGATTTGGAGGCTATGTTCCGAAGGTGAACGGCCTGGTGCCGGGAAAGGATGGAAAGATGAAGAAGGCGGGAGGATATGGAGCGGGACTGAAAGACGATTACAGGAGATTCTACGGAACCACATTCAACATGGCCGGACGCGGTGTGGGCATGGCAAGGATAGACAACTATTGTGAGATAGACCCCAACGTAGTGGATAAATACGGCATTCCCGTACTGCGTTTTCATTACAAGTGGACCAGCGATGAGATCAACCAGGCCAAGCACATGCAGGAAACATTCCAGCGGATCGCGCATGAAATGGGTGCCATCGTTATCTCCCCGGAACATGGCCTGAAGATAAATGGGGCCTCGAGGCGCCAGGGCGTATCATTCACGAGGTAGGTACAACCAGGATGGGTAATGACAGCAGGAAGTCCGTGCTGAATAAATGGGGGCAGTCGCACGACTGCAAAAACCTTTTGTAGTGGACGGTGCACCTACCGTTCAGCAGTCAGACAAGAACGCCACCTGGACCATCCTTGCGCTTTCCATGCGTACAGCAGAACATATTCTTGACCAAAGAAGAAAAAGGAGTATCTGATCTTCCAAAAACATTTGTATGAACAGACGTGATTCCCTTAAAGCCATAGGCTTGACCTCACTCTCCGCAGGACTACTTTTGGACGCCTGTAAAACAGACAAGGATGCCAAGCCAAAAGACACAGCAGCTGTTGTTGATCAATCCCACAGGCAGCAACTGGAGATAGATCGTGACAGGCAGTTGAATGAAGAGACATTCTTCACACCGCATGAGATGGCCACTATCACCGTGCTCTGTGATATCATCATTCCCCGCGATGAGAAGTCCGGTAGCGCTTCAGACGCTGAAGTCCCCGCCTTTATTGAGTTCATGGCAAAGGACAGGCCTGAGAACCAGGTGCCACTCCGTGGTGGATTGCTTTGGCTGGACCTGCAATGCAACAGGCGTTATGGAAAAGCATTTAAAGACTGCTCAGGGAAGGAGCAGCTGGAGATGGTGGATGATATCGCATATCCCGGACAGGCAAAGCCAGGCATGGAGCAGGGCGTGTCATTCTTTGACCGGTTGCGCGGACTTACCGCAACGGGTTTCTTCACGAGCAAGATGGGGATCGATGACCTGGATATGTAGGCAACAGGCCCAATAAGTGGGAAGGAGTACCGGAGGATATCATCAGGCAATATGGCCTGGAGAACGTAAGCTTTGACCTGTTCCGGGACAAAAAGATATAGCCCTAAAACAACCAACATGAAATACTTTACACTCATCGGGTCACTGGTATTGCTGCTGTCCTGCGCTGGCACCAGGAACGGATCGGATAAAGGATGGATCTCTCTCTGGACGGGAAGACCTTTAACGGATGGAAGATCAGCGGTGACCCTTCCACCTTCACCATAGACAGCGGGATGATCAGGGTCTTTGGCCCAAGGTGCCATCTCTATTATGACGGCCCGGTGGAGGGCCATAATTTCAAGGATTTCGAATTCCGGGCAAGGGTGATGACAACGCCCGGATCCAATTCAGGCATATTTTTTCATACAGCGTATAAACCTGATGGCTGGCCCGTGAAAGGCCATGAGGCCCAGGTGAATCAAAGCCATACAGACTGGAGAAGAACGGGAGCCTGTACTCTGTTGATGATGTCAAGGAAGTGTATGTAAAAGACAATGAATGGTATACGGAGTATATCAAAGTAGAAGGAAGAAGGATCATCATTAAGATCAACGACAGGGTTGTGGTGGACCATACGGAGCCCGAGGGAGTTGAGAAGCTCCCCAAAAGAGCGGACAGGCATTTGTCTTCCGGAACGTTCGCGTTGCAGGGGCATGATCCTAAAAGCAAAGTCTATTACAAGGATATACAGGTAAGGCCTTTACATAAGTAGGGCATCACTTTCTCTAATTTTCAATTCAGCATGAAGAACCTTTTTGTCTTTCTCCTTGTCTCCTTTTTTTATGTCTCCTTTGCCTATGGCCAGCGCATAGAAAAAGTGGCCCCGGGCATCTGGAAACTGGTTTATGGAACCCCTGAGAAATATCTTCCAACTGAACTGAAGGAGAAGGCAGACCTGCAGGGCCTGCAACGCCTCGGTTCACCGGAGAAAACCCCCATCGATCTTTCATCAGTACGATTCCGCAAATTCAACGGAGGCATACTTGCAGAGATGATGGTTGACAGCACTGAGCGGTTCTATGGATTTGGTATGCAGACCAATACTTTTGAACAGCGGGGCATGCGCAGGGAGATCAGGCTGAACAGTAAGGTGACGGGCAATCTCGGTTTCGGTCACGCGTCCATGCCGTTCTATATTTCTTCGAAGGGATACGGCGTGCTCGTGAACACTTCACGCTATACCACTTTTTATGCGGCGTCAAAGGGTAAACTGGATGAGCGCGTGGCCAAAGGCATGAAAGGGCAGGACGGACAGAAGATCGTGCTGAGTACAGTTGAACTCTATGGGAAAAAATATACGCCCTCCAACGAAATGAGTATTGTGGTGGACGGGGCGGAAGGTGTGGAGATCTACCTTTTCGCCGGACCGGGGATGTTGGAAGTGATGCAGCGGTATAACCTTTTCTCCGGTGGTGGTGCATTGCCTCCCCTCTGGGCCATGGGATTCAAATACAGGGCAAAGGCAACCTTCAATGAGCAGCAGGTGGCTGAGATCGAAGATTATTTCCGCAGCAAACAGATCCCCTGTGATATGTTGGGGCTGGAACCCGGCTGGCAAACTACTTCGTATCCCTGTTCATTTGTCTGGAACAAAAAGAACTTCCCCGATCCTTCGTCTTTCATCGCAAGGGTCACCGGCAAAGGATATAAACTGAATCTGTGGGAACACGCGTACACCCATCCCAGCTCTCCGATATTTGACAGTGTGGCAAGGTATGCGGCTGATTATACGGTATGGTCAGGGGCAGTGCCTGATTTTTTAACTGCACGTGGAAAGCAGGTCTTTGCTGACTATCATAAACGAGAGTTCATTGATAAAGGGATCTCATCGTTCAAGCTTGACGAGTCTGATGGTGCCAACTATGAACTGGCACACCGCGAGTGGAGTTTCCCTGACATCGCCCAATTCCCTTCCGGCATTGACGGGGTGCAGATGAGGCAGATCTTCGGGCACCTGTACAACAAAACCATGATAGGGCTTTACAGGGAACAGGATAAGCGAACCATGTTCGATGTGCGTTCCTCCTATCTGTTTGCATCTCCCTATCCAACGGCATTGTATTCAGATATGTATGACCATGCTGACTTTGTGCGGATGATCGCCAACTCGGCTTTTGCAGGCGTGAACTGGTCGCCCGAGCTGAGGGAAACCTCAAATGAGGCAGACCTTATCCGCAGGTTGCAGACCATCACCATGTCTGCCCACATGGTAGTGAATGGCTGGTACCTGGACCTGCCTCCCTGGCTGCAGTATGATGTGAAGAAGAATGCAGCACGGGAGTTGCTCCCCAATCATCTTGACCTGGAGCAGAAAGCGAAAAAGCTCGTGGACTTGAGGATGAGCCTGATCCCTTATTTGTATTCAGCTTTTGCAAAATATCATTTTGATGGCACCCCTCCTTTCAGGCCGCTGGTCATGGATTATCCCGGTGACCGGAATGTGTGGCGGATAGATGACGAGTACATGATGGGGGAGAGCATACTTTGCGCGCCCTTCATTGACAGTGCTTCCACCCGTCAGGTTTATTTCCCTGAAGGCACCTGGATAGATTTCAATACAAAAAAGAGGTATGAAGGCGGCAGATCTTACCAGGTAACAATGACCCTTGACCAGATACCGATGTTCATTAAAGACAACACCATCCTGCCCCTTGCGGATCCTGTTCAGTTCATCACGCCGCAGACGGTGCTCTCGGTGACGGCTTATGTGTATGGTAAGCCAGAAAGGAGTGTGATGTTGTTCGAGGATAATAGTGATAACTACAGCTACAGTAAAGGAATCTATAACTGGCTGGAACTTAGCTGGAATGGTAAAAAAGGTACGATTTCAAGGAAGGGGAATTACAAAGCCGGCCTGTTCAATGTATCAAAGTGGGAGCTAGTTCATATTGATTAAGGTACTGTTAATGCGGGGGCCCGGGATTTGGCCATCCGGGCGGTTCGGGGAATTTTATTATCTTCGTTTGGCAAATGCGGATCATTAACACCGGCAACATATCATCCATAAGGTCAAGGGTGAACCTTCGTTTCCTGTCGTTATTGGCTGTTGTCATCCTTTTACAGCAGTTCTCGTTTGCGTCTTTGCATCATTCGGCTTTCATACACCGGACCTTTCCCGGCTTCCTCCATTTTACAGAAAAGCAGCCCCAGAAACAGTCAGAAGCATTTCTGGCCTGGACATTGAAGTTGCTGAGGAAGAGGACGATGAGGTAAACCATTCAGACGAGCGTTCACTTGGTTCCGTAGACAGCCTCTATGCGGTATTGAAGCGACTCTACACCAGTTCAGTGAACTGCCGTTATATTGAACTCGCACAGGCAATCCAGGCCAGAGCGACCGTCCGCTGTTCCTGCTCCATCACTCCTGGAAAACAGACATCTCCTAAAACTGGCGTCATTGACATGGCGCGTACTTGCATAGCTTTCCCGCTTGGGATGCTATGATATGCCTTTACGGCTTCTATTTTCTATCAATCAAATACCAGCATTTAATGAAAGGGTTCTCAATCATTGCCATCACGGCAAGCATTCTGTTTTTCAGCGCTTGCGCACACCACGAAGAAGAAAAAGAGGAGGCTGCAACCTTTACGGTCACCAGCCCTATACAGACAGACACCACCATATACAAGGAGTATGTTTGCCAGATCCGCTCTGCAAACCATATTGAGTTAAGGTCACAGGAAAAAGGTTATCTGCAGAAGATCTTTGTGGACGAGGGCCAGTATGTTAGAAAAGGCCAGCTGATGTTCAAGCTCATGCCCGCACTTTATGAGCCGAGGTGGCCAAGGCAAAGGCTGAGTTGGACTACGCGGAGATCGAATACAGGAATACTAAGGGCCTTGCGGACAATAACGTAGTATCACCCAATGAACTGGCCATGGCCAAAGCCAAGCTGGACCAGGCAAAAGCGGCCCTGCAACTCGCCAGACCCATCTCGGTTTCACAGAGATCAGGGCTCCGTTTGACGGCTATATGGACAAGTTCTATACCCGTCTCGGATCACTGGTGGATGAGGGTGAACTGCTGACCAACCTGTCTGACAACAGCAAGATGTGGGTATACTTCAACGTCAGCGAAGGTGAATACCTGGATTACGCACAGAAGGTAAAGAACAAGCAGGCCCAGAAGGTACTGCTGCAAATGGCCAACAAACAGGTCTTTGAAACGCAGGGCGTGGTGGAGACCATTGAGGCTGATTTCAATAACGAGACCGGTAACATCGCCTTCAGGGCAGGTTTCCCTAATCCCAAGGGGATTCTTCGCCACGGTGAAACGGGCAATATCCTTATGCCCATACAGCTGAAGAACGCCATCATCATCCCCCAAAAATCAACGTATGACGTATTGGATAAGAAATACGTGTACGTGGTGGATGCCAACGGCGTACTGAGTGCCAGGCAGATCACCATCGGCCAGGAAATACCCCACCTCTACGTGGTGGCAGACGGACTGAAACCGGATGAGAAGATCGTTGCCGAAGGACTGGGTAAGGTGAAGAATGGCGATAAGATCAAGTTCAAATTCATTCCCCTTCAGCAGCAACTGGCAGAGATCAAAAACCTACACGCCGAGTAATCCGGCCTAAAAAACAGTACCAGATGTTCAATAAGTTTATAAAAAGGCCTGTCCTTGCCATCTCGTTATCCCTGGCCATCGTGTTCATGGGGATACTGGCGATAAGGTCTGCACCAATAGCACAGTTCCCGGAGATCGCCCCGCCACGGGTGAACATCTTCATCGAATTCCCGGGTTCTAACGCAGACGTTCTTGTAAAATCAACACTCACTATCCTGGAGCGCGCCATCAATGGCGTGCAGGGCATGCAGTATATGTTGTCCGATGCCACAAGTGCCTCAGAGGCAAGCATCGAGATCATCTTCGAACCCGGCACTGATCCTACGCTGGCAGCAGTAAGGGTGAAGTCCAGGGTTGACCAGGTGATGACCAACCTCCCGCCGCTGGTGCAAAGGGAGGGTGTGATCATCTCCCCGCTGCAACCGAGTATGTTGATGTACCTCAACCTTTACAGCACGGACAAGAAGATCGATGAGAAATTCCTGTTCAACTATGCCAATACCTTCATCCTCCGGAGATCCAGCGTATCAAGGGTATGGGTTTCGCACAGGCCATAGGCAGTCGTTCTTTCGCCATACGCGTATGGCTTGACCCAGAAAGGATGCGTGCATATAATATATCGGCAACAGATGTATTGAAAGCCATCGACGAGCAGAGTGTGTTGGCCAGGCCCGGTCGTGTGGGCCTCAGCTCGGGTAAGACGGCACAGTCGCAGGAATACGTGTTCACCTACAAGGGTTGGTTCAACAAGCCCGAGCAATATGAAGACATTGTGGTGCGTGCCAATGCCAACGGTGAGATACTGAAGCTGAAAGACCTGGCCAAGATAGAGGTAGGTTCCGAGTTGTCGATATCTATTCCAATAAGGACGGGCATCCTTCGGCATCACTGGTGTTGAAGCAGAACCCGGGCAGTAATGCCAAGACGGTGATCGATGACGTTAAAGCCAAGTTGGAAGAGTTGAAGAAGAGCTTCCCTCCGGGCATTGAATATGAGATCAACTATGACGTGTCCAAATTCGTGGATGCTTCGATTGAGAAAGTATTGCACACCCTGCTGGAGGCCTTTATACTGGTAGCCATCGTGGTGTTCATCTTTTTGGGCGATCTAAGGTCTACCATCATTCCCATCCTTGCCGTGCCGGTTTCACTGGTGGGTGCATTCGTGATCATGAGTGCTGTGGGCGTGAGCGTGAACCTGATCACACTTTTTGCCCTGGTGTTGGCGATAGGTGTGGTGGTGGACGATGCCATTGTGGTTGTGGAAGCCGTGCACGTGAAGATGGAGGAAGAGCATTTGTCGCCCTACAACGCCGTCAAGAAAGTGATCTCAGAGATCAGCGGTGCCATCATCGCGATCACGCTGGTGATGGTGTCTGTGTTCATCCCGGTCACCTTCATGACGGGCCCGGTGGGTGTACTGTATCGCCAGTTCTCCATTACGATGGCCAGCGCCATTGTGATCTCCGGACTGGTGGCCCTTACACTGACGCCTGTACTTTGTGCGATACTGCTGAAGAATACGCACGGCAAGCCCAAGCGCAGGACGCCGGTATCCATGTTCCTCTCCTGGTTCAACAAGACCTTTGACGTGGCAACTGGCAGGTATGAGAAGTTCCTCAATATGATCGTGAACAGGAAGGTGGTGACCTTTGGCATCCTGATCGCGTTCGCTTCCGGCATTGTTGGCGTGAACAAGGTGCTTCCCGCGGGTTTCATTCCGAGTGAGGACCAGGGACAGGTCTACGCCATCATCCAGACGCCGCCGGGCACAACACTGGAAAGGACGAATGCCATATCCACACAGCTTCAGCATCTGGCTAAGGAAGTGGAAGGTGTTTCATCTGTTACTTCACTCGCCGGTTATGAGATCCTGACAGAAGGCCGCGGTTCTAACGCCGGTACCTGTCTGATCAACCTGAAGGACTGGTCTGAGCGTAAGCATAACGTGAAAGAGATCATCAGGGAACTGGAAGAGAAGTCCAAAGACCTGCCCGCGAACATCGAGTATTTCGAGCCGCCAGCGGTACCGGGATATGGTACTTCAGATGGATTTTCCCTGCGGCTGCTGGATAAGAACAGTGATGTGGACTACCAGGAGTTCGACAGGGTGAACCAGGAGTTCCTCGAAGCCCTGAAGAAGCGCAAGGAGCTCAGCGGCCTGTTCGCATTCTACTCTGCAAAGTATCCGCAGTACGAGATCTTTATCGATAATAACCTGGCCATGCAAAAAGGCGTTTCCATTGGCGAGGCCATGGAGAACCTGAACATAATGATCGGTTCCACCTATGAGCAGGGTTTCATCCGGTTCAATAATTACTACAAGGTGTATACGCAGGCGGGCCCTGAGTTCAGGAAGCAGCCGGATGACCTGCTGAATATGTATATCAAGAATGAGAGTGGCGAAATGGTGCCTTATTCAGCCTTCATGAGCATCAAGAAGACGCAAGGCCCAACGAGATCTCACGTTATAATTTGTACATCTCCTCGCTGATCAACGGTATGCCCGCGAAAGGGTATTCTTCCGGTGATGCCATCGAGGCCATTAAGGATGAGGCGAAGAAGAGCCTGCCGCGTGGTTATGATATTGCCTGGGAAGGTATCTCATATGACGAGGCAAGAAGGGGTAACGAGGCGTTGTACATCTTCCTTGTGGTGATCTTCTTCGTATACCTTATCCTGTCTGCACAGTATGAAAGTTTTTTCCTGCCATTGGCGGTACTGCTTTCCATTTTCCCGGGGATATTCGGGTCCTTCTTCCTGCTGAAGGCATTGGGCTTATCCAATGACGTATATGCGCAGATAGGATTGATCATGCTGGTGGGCCTGTTGGGTAAGAATGCCGTGTTGATCGTGGAGTTTGCCGTGCAAAGGCATAACCAGGGTGTGTCAGCGCTGGAGGCTGCGATCGCGGGTGCCAAGGCCCGTTTCCGCCCCATCCTGATGACATCATTTGCGTTCATCGCCGGTCTTATTCCACTGGTGGTGGCCACGGGCCCCGGTGCGGTGGGTAACCACACCATCGGTGCATCTGCACTTGGCGGTATGTTGTTCGGAACGGTGTTCGGGGTGATCGTGGTGCCGGGACTGTATTTCGTATTCGCGAAACTGCAGGAAGGCAGGTCGCTCATCAGGGACGAGGACGAAAATCCGCTGACAGAAGATTTCGTGGAGAGCAGACAGGATTCTGCGCTCACCAAACGTGTGGCAGCAATTATTAAACGAATCAGAAGAAATAAAGATGAAGAATAAACTTATCATCCTCTTTGCGATAGCGGGTTTCGCTGCTTGCAAGATCCCGCGGTGACGGAGAAGCAGGAGAACAAAGCGGTGCCGGACGCATACAGGGATTCAAAGGACACCACCAACATCGCAAACATCAAGTGGCGTGAGTATTTTACGGATCCCTACCTGGTTGCTTTGATCGATTCTTCACTGAAGAATAACCAGGAACTGAACATAGCCCTGCGTGAGATAGAGATGGACAGGAATGAGATCCAGGCGCGCAAGGGAGAGTACCTGCCTTTTGTGAACCTGGGAGCAACGGCGGGAGTGGACAGGACAGGCAGGTATACTTGGGACGGCCTTTCAGAAGAAGACCTGAAAGCCAACCCGGACAAGGCCCCAAAACATATCGGTGAGTTTACACTCGCCGCCTATGCATCATGGGAGCTGGACGTCTGGAAGAAGCTCCGTAATGCCAAGAAGGCCGCAGCCATCAGGTACCTCTCCAGCATAGAGGGAAGGAACTTCACCGTCACCAATATTGTTGGCGAGATCGCCGGCTCTTACTACGAGTTGCTGGCGCTGGATAACCTGTTGGGCATCATACAGCAGAATATAGAAGTGCAGAAGAATGCCCTGAACCTGGTGAAGCTGGAGAAAGATGCAGCGAAAGTTACGCAGCTTGCCGTGAACAGGTTTGAAGCGCAATTGCTGAATACACAGAACCTGCAATATGATATCCAGCAAAGGATCACAGAAACCGAGAACAGGATCAACTTTCTTACCGGGCGTTTTCCCCGGCATGTGGAGCGTTCAAAAGTCAGCATTGATGACATTCCCATGGGTTCTGTAGGGAGCGGTATTCCTTCACAGCTGCTGTTCAACAGGCCGGATATCAGACAGGCAGAACTGGAATTGCAGGCTTCACGGCTTGATGTACAGGTTGCAAGGGCCAATTTCTATCCATCGTTCAGGCTCACTTCAGCCGTTGGCTTCACGGCTTTCAACCCTGCGTTCATTTTCAAGCCTGAATCCATACTTGCCAACCTGGTGGGCGATGCTGTAGCGCCCCTGGTCAACAGGAATGCGATCATCGCCACCTATAACAATGCGAGCCTGAAGCAGGTGAATGCCGCATTCAATTATGAGCGGTCCATTCTGAACGCACATATTGAAGTGGTGAACCAGCTTGCGCTGTTGGATAACTATGGGAAGAGTTATGAGACCAAGGCGAAGGAGGTGCAGATCCTGAACCAGTCTGTAGATATTTCCAACAAGCTCTTCACGTCAGCGCGCGCGGATTATATTGAAGTACTGCTGACGCAGCGCGAAGCGCTTGACTCCCGCATTGAGCTCATAGAGACCAAGCTTAAGCAGTTGCAGGCGAAGGTGAATATATATCGCGCGCTTGGGGGAGGGTGGAATTAAGGAATTAAGGAGCACACTCTTATCCAACCAATAAAAAAGCAGCTACGCACGCAAGTGTTGTAGCTGCTTTTTATTGTAATAGAGTGTTATTTGCCGGTGAGCTTGTTCCAGATCTTTGTGAAGAAGCTGTCTTCCTTGACCGGCTTGAATTTCTTGACGGGTTTTGACGGGTCTTTTTCCAACTCCACGTCCCACTGGTTCACCCGGTGCATCTTGAATCCGTAATCCTCCAGGTATTTGACGATCTCTTCCATGTATCCGGGCCTGCCCCCGTGCTCTATGGTCATGAACTTTATTTCCACCTGGTTGAAATCGATTCCTTTCAGCGCAGGCAGCTCAGCCCCTTCAATATCCATGCTCATATAATCAAAGCTACAGGGAAGGCCATATTGCTCCTGTACAACATCGGTTATTGTCCTGGCCTTCACCGTGACCACTTCACTGCTTTCCTTGAAATGCTCCTTGAAAAAATCGTCTTTTCTTCTCACATTGGTAACCCTGGAAAGAAGGTCTCCCCTGACACTATCGCGGTTCGATGTGGACACTTCCAGTTGAATTTCTCCCGGTGTGTGCCATACCGCACAATTCACCACTTTCGAATTAGGTCTTGCCCCTTTAAGGGGTGCTATAAGATTAGGATTTGCTTCAACACAAAGGCCCGTCCATCCATAATCCAGCTCAAGTGCAGCCGTATTGCTGTCAAAAAGGCCGTCATTGGCGCCGATGTCAAGGAATCTTCCGCCCCTTCTTCCTTTTGAGATGTTCTCAATAAAGTATTGATCTTGACCAATTTGGCTGTAGTATTTACCCATAAGTTGTAATTCACCCCTTTTATTTCGGGCCTTAATGATACAACTTTTTCTTTTTGCGTGCAAAGGGGGTGAAACATAAGAAACAAGGAAAGCCTCATTTTGCAGAACCGTTTTTTTGTGGGATTTTAACACCCTAAATGGAACAATAATGACGTGGGACGAAGCGCTGGAGCAGGTCAGGATGAAGATCACGAAGGGGCTCAAGCTCGATAAGGAAGCCAACTATGGCAGGCCAGTGGTTGAGGTGCCTCCTTATGCCTGTACAGCATATGACAATGAAGAAGGGTATAAAGTAAGGGTAGGTGCAGACAAATTTGTAGAGGTTCCCCTCTCAATGTTGAAAAACTGTTTCGAGGCCGCAAAAGCCAATGGCGGTATGTACAAGACCAGTGTCATCTATGGCTTGTACCCCGAGCAGGTAGCAGAGCACGGTGCCTATGTGCATGTGGTGGGAAAGATGTTTGAAGTGGCCGGCCTCGGCACCAAAGTAGCCGGCGGGTACACATTAAATGTAAAAGACCGATAGCTTTAGCCATCGGTCCTTAACGCATTCATCTCTGTTCTATGAGCGAATTATAACATTCGAGGGCGTTTAATAAGAATAACCCTCGTATCAGTTGTCTTTTATACAGCGGATCGAAACGCCTGATGATTCTGTCAGATAGTTCCAATAGCCGAATTGCATCCGGGTTGAGATTTGGACCAGGTCATATCTTAAAGCCCAATGTCTTACTACTCCATTGTCATTTGACATAAACCAGCCATCCGAGCCTATTTGGGAGAAATCGCCATAAGGGCCGGTCCTATAGCCCCCGGGCATGGCTGAAAATTTGCTGCTGTTGGTGGCGCCAAGGTTTGGGCTTAGCCAATACTTTGAACCGGTTGTCTTCATGGGTCCGCCTGCTATGTCCTGGCCTCCCAGAGCATTGAATAGTTCCATCCATTCGGTACTGCTCGGGATATGCCAACCAGTTGGAGCAAGTCCCCTGGGATCATTTGCTGCTGCAAAATTATAAAGCTTCCCGTAGGTGGCGTGTAGTTTTAAATTGTTATCGTAATAACACCAGGCAGGGGTAGTTGAATTTGCCCACAAATTGCGGTCTGTCACATTAGGAATTATTTCTCCATTACGAAACTTTGTCACTTTAAGATTTTTTGCCATCCAAGTTTGTCTGCCGATTTTAATGGTTTTATAGATGTTGCCATCGATATCAGTAACGGTTCCATTTGAGGAAGAACCCAACGTTTTCCCGTTTTCGGCTGTACCGGCACTTGTAACTAATAGATCAGGATTAGATTCTTTCTGGCAGCTTTATGTTAAAGAAAGAAGCGAAGAGAAAAGCGGTAACAGAAGTAAAATTCGTGATGTTAGAAAACAGAAGTGCCAGTATTTTGACAGTTGACAGAAATAACCTGATAGCTTTTCTTCGTGAAATCAGAGCCATTTGACCAGAGTTTTCGATATTGATTCGTTATCAAGCCCATATTTATTTCATTCTTAGACTTCCCTTCGTTTGAAACCATGCTTGCCTTTATATTAAAAATGTCCCTTGAATCTCCTGTTTTAAATGCTATTAGAGATATGTAACTCCCTATCTTGACTTCAAATATCTGGCAGCAGAACCTGCCTTTGTAAACCTCAGCAATTGAAAGGTCTAGTATTTCGCGGACTAAGGATAATTCCTTCTCAGTCATGTAATTGGCGATATAACTTGAATTGCCAACACACCTATAAAAAGACTCTAACGCTTCGGCATAATTTTTAGTTAACCTTAATGTATTAATGTCATCGGGGTGAAACTTAGAAGACGTTTTCAAAATAATTTCAATATCATCTTGAACTTGTTCAAGTTTCCTTAAGGAAGCATCACACAGATATTTATCAGAGATGCTGGTATTTGAATTTCTTAATACATCCATGAAGGAGTTTATTAATTGTTGTGGATCCTGGCTGTAAGTATAAAGAGAGATTAATATCGCAAATAGAGTTATTATGACTTTTTTCATCTGTTGTGGTATTTTCCTCCATCATGAGAGATGTATGCCGCCGGTTTGCCGCCCCACATATAGATGGTCATATCGTGTGTGTCTATATATGCTATAGCTTTCCCTTTCTGATTAAATAATGTTATTTCATCTCCTAATGTATTGTGGGCATTACTAGGCTTATACGCGAATAAGAGAAGTAAAAAAATAATTGAAGCGTGGGTTAGGGAATTTATCATGTTTAATGTTTAATAGTAACGAATTATAAATATTGTAGGATAACTATCATTATTTTATTCTTTTTTCAAATCTCTTTTTTGACCTGTCAAAAGCTGTTTCTTCCCACGTAGAGTCAAAGCTTTTCCAGAATAATCGTATGACCACACCTTTGCTTGTATGATAAATAAGTATAGACATATCGTCATAGTTTAAATAGATATTATTATTATCATTGTCATCCTTTAGGTATTTGAGGCTTTGGTCAATGGCTCTGTCAATGAGTGATAGAAACTCAGTTGCTTTTTCTTTATCATAATTCCTGAAGGAATATCCTTGATAGACTACCCCGGCATCATTCCAATAGGTGCCGTAAAAGCCAAGTATTAATCCTTCTTTATTTTTCTGTGCGCTCTTGTAGATTAATGTAGTTAGTTCCCCAGAGCTAGCAGCGGCAAGTGGGATGATTTCAAATTTTACAGGAGATTCTGATTTTCCCAGTACTTCTGTAAAAAGGAAGTTTTTGCTATAATAGAGGGACGATTCTTTGCTGAATTCCTTAGCATACCAGTATCCTGGCACCTGAGATTTGGCAGAATTGTATGTCAAAATAGCTAAACAAAAAACTATAAGGCTTTTTATATTGTTCACAGGTAGTGCTTTTAAGATGTTGATCGGTGTGATAGATAATTAGGGAGTCATTTAGAATGAGTTTGAAATCTTAAAAGTAAACAGACGGAATTTTTTGTATAAGATAGTTGCCGTATGTTTCTAGTGAGCTAATGTACAGATGTTGTCATTGCTTTCCTATAGCATATATGCCGTAATAGCTATTTTTCTGGCTGTGAATTAGGAAAGGCGATGTATTACACAGCCCTTCCTTCTTTGTTGTTATCAAGGGAGTCTTACCAGAATTTGATCTGGCGCTTCTACTCGAACCTTCTCTGGGTGATATTCGTACCTGTGTGGAAGCTGAATTGTCTCTCCCGTTTCCGGAACCGAAAACTGATAGGCGTCACACTATTGTCTGACAATTTTCCCTGGCATTGTCTTCCCAATAAGGGTTTTGGCGGTAACTTCACTAAAAGATGAAGTAATTGAACATCTCCTATCAGTAGCAAAAAACCTACCAGTATTCTGGATTGTACCATTTCTATGTCACCTTCGAGTTCCAGCGAAATAAATGACTTTCCTCACTTGTTCTGACGAAAATGGTAA
The DNA here is from genome assembly GCA_002872375.1 of Eulimnadia texana. Classification (NCBI taxonomy): domain Eukaryota; kingdom Metazoa; phylum Arthropoda; class Branchiopoda; order Diplostraca; family Limnadiidae; genus Eulimnadia; species Eulimnadia texana. The sequence goes on from NKDA01000016.1 coordinate 441,393, forward strand.
TCTCTGATCGTAATCATGTGTTTCTTAATTTTGTTGTTAATAATTGATGGGAAGGAAATGCGACACGGGACTCCATGACAATGTCTACCAGCATCCATCCTTTATAAGGCTGCAGTTACTAAGAGACTAAAGGAATCCTCGATCTGATCATACAGTTTTTGTAAGTCCTCGTGAATGTATTCGAAGTCGCCAACTTCATGAACATAACAGAACAGTAGTGCCGGTGATTGTTCCAGTTCTGAGTCATCTTCAGATGCTACCAGTATGCCTGTAGCAGGACAGTACAGATTAAAGTGGTCTAAGTAAAGGCAGACGGTTTCCAGAGCCATGTGTTGATTTTACAGTTTGAACTTGAGAAGTTATGGCGATGGGCAACAATGAACAATGGCAGACAAGCCATACACTTTAGTGCAAACAGTGATTTGACCTTAAGTCAGTGAAAGAAAGGAAGATTTGTAAGCAAATTGTATGCAAATAAAAAAGCAGCTATAACTTTTACCGTCATAACTGCTTGATTCTGAAGTGGATCCTGCTGGGCTTGAACCAGCGACCCTCTGATTATGAGTCAGATGCTCTAACCAACTGAGCTAAGGATCCGGCGCGAAGAAGATTATTGGCTTCCCGCAGGGCGGCAAAAATAAGGAAATTTTCCTGAGCTACAATCGCTCTGCAAGAGCCGGCTCTTGCAGAGCGTGCGTATCTTTAAGGGATGAAACCAACCCTTATCCTGCTTGCAACCTTCATGATGGCGCTCACAGCGCCTGCGCAACAGAAAGCGCAACGCCTGACGGACGACCAACTCCTGGACATCGTCCAAAAACAAACCTTTAAGTATTTCTGGGATTTCGGGCACCCCACAAGCGGGTTGGCCCGGGAACGCAGCAATGTGGCCTATGACTACGGACACGAAGTGGTGACCACGGGCGGATCGGGATTTGGCGTCATGGCCATCGTAGTGGCCTCGGAACGAAAGTGGATCACACGCGAACAAGCGGTGGAGCGTATGCTGAAAATGGTGAAATTCCTCTCCAAGGCAGACCATTATCACGGCATCTTCCCGCACTGGCTCAACGGGGAAACCGGCAAGACCATACCATTCTCCAGGAAGGACGACGGCGGTGATGCCGTAGAATCCTCCTACCTTTTTATGGGCCTGCTGACGGCGAGGGCCTATTTCAACGGAGACAACAAGACGGAGCAGGAATTGCGCAACCGCATCACCTGGCTATGGGAAGAAGCAGAGTGGAACTGGCATACCCGCAACGAAGACCTGTTTTTCTGGCACTGGAGCCCCAACAACGGCTGGGCCATGAACTTCGATATCCGCGGATGGAACGAATGCCTGATCACCTATGTGCTCGCGGCATCATCGCCCCGTTACCCCATCAACGCATCGGTATACCATAAGTGCTGGGCCAACAGCAACCATTTCAAGAACGGCCGCGAGTACTATGGCATCAAACTTCCGCTGGGCTTTGATTACGGCGGCCCGCTCTTCTTCTCCCAGTACTCGTTCATGGGCCTTGACCCACGCAACCTCAAAGACCGCTATGCCAACTACTGGGAGCAGAACCGTAACCACACCCTGATCAACCGGGAACACTGCGTGCGCAACCCCAAAGGCTATAAAGGCTATGGGCCCAACTGCTGGGGCCTCACGGCTTCGGACAGCCATAACGGGTACGATGCGCACTCGCCGGACAACGACCTCGGGGTGATCTCACCCACCGCTGCGCTATCCGCCTTCCCCTACACCCCTGAGTATTCCATGCAGGCGCTCCGGCATTTTTATGAGGATTTGGGGAGTGGGGTTTGGGGGGAGTATGGGTTCAAGGATGCCTTCAACGAGACCCGCGGCTGGGTGGCGGATTCCTACCTGGCCATCGACCAGGGCCCTATCATCGTCATGATCGAGAACTACCGTACCGGCCTCTGCTGGAAGCTTTTCATGAGTATTCCGGACGTACAGCGGGGACTTGATAAACTAGGGTTCAGTTGGAAGTGAGAAGGGGGAAGCATATGAAATACCTGGTATTGGTGTGCGCCGCTTGGCTCATTTCGTTTGCCGGGCATGAAAAGCTAACAATGAAGATGAAGATCATCATAGGCGATAGAACCTTCACTGCTGCCTTGGCTGACAATGCGGCCTGCAGGGAATTAGCATCCCGGCTTCCGTTTTCGCTGGACATGGAGGAACTCAATGGCAATGAAAAATACGCGGATCTCGGGAAGGCGCTCCCCACCGAGACCTTTAGCCCGGGGACCATTGAGAACGGAGATGTGTTGCTTTACGGTAAGTCAGTGCTGGTAGTGTTCTATAAGACATTCAGAACATCTTACAGTTATACCCGTATAGGCAAGGTGAACGATCCCGCAAGCCTTGCCGCCGCCCTGGGAGGGGAAATATTACCGTCCGATTCGAAAAATGACCCATCACCCTCACGCTGCAACCTATCCCCCGCGAAGGCGGTCTTTAACATTATGCTGCTGAAAAACGGCATAACTTAGTGGTATGGCACGCTTCATTTTCTACGCGATCGGCATATATATGTTGTACAGGCTCATCTTTGACATCATCCTCCCCGTGAGAAGGACCACCAAGGCCATGCGCAGCCAGTTCCGCGAGGCCCAGGAGCGGATGAACCAGGCCTACCAGCAACAACAGCAGCAGGCACAGCCCCAGCCCCAGCCGGCCGCCAAACAGCAACAGGTGGGAGACTATATTGACTTTGAGGAGGTCAAATAAATATCTTGGTATCTGGACAACTTGACAGCTGAATATCTTGATACCGATATCCGGGTATCCTGATCAGGCTGCCGGTCTGTTGGTATTCAGATGTCCAGATACCAAGCTGCCAAGATATCTAGTTGTCAGATCTCTTCCCGAAAAGCCTGGAAAACAGCGCGGAAAGCTTATCCAAGGCTGAAACCACCCCATCCTGCAGCTTTGACCCGTAAAGCACCCTGTCCGCAAGGACGGATACAACGGACTGGTCCTTCATCGCCCCAAATAAGGAGTTCAGGGCCATGCCGCCGAAGTTCTGGCGCAGGTGGTCAACGTTATGATCCAGCTTTTTCTCGATGTCCCGGGCCTTGCCCTTGAGATAGCGGATCTCCGTTTCCAGTGAATTAAGATTGTGTATCCTGCTCATGTGGTTCGGTTTCGTACATGTCAGCGGCCATTTCACGTATAAAGACCCGGATCAGCGGGTTCATGAACAGCGGTTTCCGGAAAATGACCACCAGGAGGAGGAAAAAGAAGAATAATCCGGCCCCGGCCCCATACCCGGCCACGGCGCTTCCCGTTTCCGCGGTTACCCAGGCTGAGAACATAAGCCCCAGGAACATGATCACAAAAAAGGCAAAGGCTCCCACCACCATGAGGGCAAAGAATATCCCCAATGAACGTGACAGCCCCTTGATGACCTGCAGTTTCAGCAGCTTGATCCTGACCTCCAGGTAGTCCTTGAGGAGCACCTTGTTCTCTGAAAAATAGGCGGAAAAGCTCTTTTCGGTAGCCATGGTATACGCTTCGCCTAAAGATACGCCGGCAAAAAAGGAATAACCAATAACAAATATCCTAATAACGAGGAAGATGGATATTGTTTTTTCCCCTAAGTTTCCCTATTTTTGCAGCGGAAATAAGAACGATAGAAGGGAACGGGGAACGTTCCCTTCTGTTTTTTTCAGCAATGAGTACAGAGCAGCAAATCGAGCAGATCAAAGGTCTTGTTATCAAGGCGCTGGAAGGGAAGGATGATCTTTTCCTGGTAGACGCCAGGATCAAGCCCACCAACAATATCAAGGTCTTCATTGACGGTGATAACGGCGTCAGCATTGAGTCTTGCGTGTCCGTGAACCGCAAGTTGTACAAGCAGATAGAGGAGATTGGCCTGTATCCCGCAGGCGATTTTTCGCTGGAAGTGTCGTCCCCCGGCTGGACGAGCCCCTGAAAATGCACCGCCAGTACCTGAAGAATGTTTCACGTAACGTTGAGGTGATCACCACCCAGGTGCGGTGATAGGGGAGTGCTGAAGAAGGTTGAAGAAGGAAGTATTGAGGTGGAAGAGACAAAGGGAAAGAACAAAAAGAAAGAAACGGTATTGCATACCATTCCATTCGATCAAATAAAAACAACAAAAATTCAGGTAATATTTTAAGATCCTGTTTACAGGTTAAAAGCAACGTGTATGGCCAGTATAAACTTGATAGAATCCTTCCAGGAATTCAAAGACGCGGAAAACATCGACCGCCCTACGCTGATGAAAGTTCTAGAGGACGTGTTCAAGACACTCCTCAGGAAAAAATATGGTTCCGATGAGAACTTTGACGTGATCGTGAACACCGAGAAAGGTGACCTCGAGATCGTGCGCAGGCGTACCATTGTAGAAGATGGCGCGGTGGAGAATCCCCTGGCTGAGATCGCCTATTCAGAAGCAACCAAGATCGAGCCGGACTTTGAAGTGGGCGAGGAGCTGTATGAGGAAGTGGAGATCCTGGACTTCGGACGCCGTGCAATTTTAGCGGCTAAGCAAACCCTTGCCAGCCGTATCAGCGACTTAAAGAAGAGCCACCTCGTGAAGAAGTATGGCGACCGTGTTGGTGAGATCATCAGCGCAGAGGTTTACCAGGTGTGGAAGAAAGAGGTACTGATGCTGGATGAGGACGGCAATGAGCTGATCCTCCCCAAATCCGAGCAGATCCCTTCTGATTATTTCAAAAAAGGAGAGAGCATCAGGGCCGTGGTGAAGAAAGTGGAACTGAAGAACAACAGCCCCGTTATCATACTTTCCCGTACCCATCCATCCTTCCTCGCGAAGTTGCTGGAGATCGAAGTGCCTGAGATATTTGACGGCCTCATCGTGATCCGCAAGATCGTCCGTGAACCGGGCGAAGGGCCAAAGTGGCAGTGGAGAGCTATGATGACCGTATCGATCCCGTAGGCGCCTGCGTTGGTATGAAGGGTAGCCGTATACATGGCATCGTGCGTGAGCTGAAGAATGAGAATATTGACGTGATCAACTGGACCAATAACGTTCAGCTGCTTATCCAGCGTGGCCTGACGCCCGCCAAGATCAGCAGGATGAACCTTGACCAGGAGAACAAGACGGCAGAAGTTTTTGTATCGCCTGAACAGGTGTCACTGGCCATCGGTAAGCGCGGTGTCAACATCAAGCTCGCGGAAGAGCTGACCGGCTATAATATCGATGTATACAGGGATACGGAAGGCGAAATGGATGAGTACGACATTGACCTGGATGAATTCACAGACGAGATCGAAGCATGGGTGATCGATGAACTGAAGCGTATCGGTTGCGACACGGCCAGAAGCGTGCTTGACCTCTCCGTGGAAGAACTGGAAAGGCGTACTGACCTGGAGAAAGAGACCATCGACGAAGTTCGTAAGGTGCTCCAGGCGGAATTTGAAAAAGGTTAAATATTCCGAATACCGGATTCCGTATTCCGTATTCAATTCGGAATTCGGAATACGGAATTCGCTAATTAGAAAATAGGTAAATGTCAGATAGCAACACACCACGATTAATGGCAGCTGCCAAGGAGTTCAACATTGGTAAGGATACCCTTGTGGACTTTTTGGCGAGCAAAGGTTTTAGCAGGGACGATCTGAAGCCTACCTCCAAGCTTACGGAAGATATGTACCGTTCGCTGCAGCTTGAGTTCTCTTCAGACAAGGCTGCTAAGATGAAGAGCGACCAGATCGAGATCCCCAAGGGGAACGCCGCGGATGCGAAGAAGAAGAAAGATGAGGAAGAGATCCTCTTCAAGAAGGAAACCAAGAAGAAAGAGGCCGCTGCCCCTGTGGCAGAACCTGCTCCCGCGCCTGTGGTAGTGGTTCCGAGCCCGTTGAAGTAGTGGAGGTGCCCAGCCGCAGATCCCCTCTGAGCCGGATGTGCCCGAAGTGGTGAAGATCGAGGCGCCTGAAGTGATTGGCCCGAAAATTTTGGATAAGATCGATCTGGACGCTATCGATTCTTCCACCAGGCCCAAGAAGACCGCGAAGAAACAGGAAAAGGAAAAGCAGGAAGAACCTCCTGTTGTTGAAGAACCTGTTGTTGAGCAGGCCCCTGAGCCCGAGGTGAAGGTAGAAGAGGTCAAAGAGGTCCAGCCTGATATGATCAAGATCGAAGCACCGGAACTGGAAGGACCCAAGATCATTGGTAAGATAGAGCTTCCCGTTGACAGGGATGCCGCCAGAAGCCTGGACGAGAAGAGGAAGCGCAAACGCATACCCATCGAGAAGAAAGGCGCGCAGACAACCGGCGGTGGCGGCCAGTTCAAGCCCGTGCTCAAAACCGGACAGGGTCAGCAGGGCGGTGGCGCAAGACCCCAGCAGGGACAGCAAAGGCCAGCCGGGCCTTCAAGGTTCAGGCCTGAGAAGAAGCGTGAAGTGAAAGAGATCGATGAGAAAGAGATCCAGGAAAAGATCAGGCAAACTCAGGCTAAACTCGCCGGCCAGACCGGTAGGGGTAAGAGCCTGAAAGCAAAATACCGCCGCGCCAAACGCGAAGAGATGGCCGATGCCATGGGCGAGCAGATCGATGAGAAACTGCAGGTAACGGAATTCATCAGCGTGAGCGAACTCGCCTCACTGATGGACGCCAGCATCGCTGAAGTGATCTCCAAATGTATGAGCCTGGGTATGATGGTGTCCATCAACCAGCGCCTGGATGCGGAAGTGATCGAACTCGTGGCCAGTGAATTCGGCTTTGAAGTGGAATTCATTGACATGGAGAAGCAGATGGAAATGGAAGACGTAGTGGATGAGGACGATGGCAGCAATAACACGCCACGTTCCCCCATCGTCACCATCATGGGTCACGTTGATCATGGTAAAACATCACTGCTTGACTATATCCGCAACACCACCGTGGTTGCGGGTGAAGCGGGTGGTATCACGCAGCACATCGGTGCATACTCCGTGGACCTACCCAACGGCAAGTCCATCACCTTCCTTGATACTCCGGGCCACGAAGCGTTCACGGCGAATGCGTGCGCGCGGTGCCAAGGTCACGGATATCGCGGTGATCGTGATCGCTGCCGATGACGCGGTGATGCCCCAAACGAAGGAAGCCATCAGCCACGCACAGGCGGCCGGTGTTCCCATGATCTTCGCCATCAACAAGATCGATAAGGACGGAGCAAATCCCCAAAAGATATATGAACAGCTCGCCGGTATGAACCTCCTCGTGGAAGAATGGGGTGGTAAATTCCAGAGCCAGGAACTTTCTGCCAAGAAGGGCCTCAATGTGGACCTGCTGCTGGAGAAAGTACTGCTCGAGGCTGAATTGCTTGACCTGAAAGCCAACCCTGACCGTGAAGCCAATGGTACCGTGGTGGAAGCCACGCTGGACAAAGGCCGTGGTTATGTGGCCACGGTGCTGGTACAGAATGGTACCCTGCGCACAGGCGACATTGTGGTGAGTGGCCAGCATTTCGGTCGTGTCAAGGCAATGTTCAACGAAAGGAACAAGAAGGAAGACAAGGCAGGACCAAGCACACCGGTGCTGATCCTCGGCCTGAACGGTGCGCCGCAGGCAGGTGAGAAGTTCAAGGTATACGAAGACGAAGCCGAAGCCAAGGAAGTGGCCGGTCGCAGGGCACAGATCCTCCGTGAGCAGGGTATCCGTACCAAGAAGCATATCACGCTTGATGAGATCGGACGCCGTTTGGCTCTCGGAAACTTCAAGCAGCTTAATATCATCATCAAGGGTGACGTGGACGGTTCAGTGGAAGCGTTGAGTGACTCACTGCAGAAACTGTCTACCGAAGAGATCGCCGTTGCCGTTGTACACAAAGGCGTTGGTGCCATCACAGAATCAGACGTGCTGCTGGCTACAGCATCGGACGCTATCATCCTCGGTTTCAATGTTCGTCCTTCCGGCCAGGCCAGCAAGCTTGCCGTTACCGAAGGCGTGGAGATCAAGCTCTACTCCATCATCTACAACGCTATTGAAGAGATCAAGAGCGCCATGGAAGGTATGTTGGAGCCTAAGATCCAGGAGAAGATCATCGCCAACGTGGAAGTGCGCGAGGTGTACAAGTTCGATAAGGTGACCGTTGCCGGTTGTTATGTGCTGGACGGAAAGATCCTGCGCAACAGCAAGATCAGGGTGATCCGCGATGGTATCGTGGAATATCCCAAGGGCGAAGGCCAGGCCGCAGAACTCGGTTCACTCAAGCGCTACAAGGATGACGTTAAGGAAGTACCTTCCAACATGGAGTGCGGTCTTACCGTCAAGAACTACTCTGACCTCAAGGTGGGAGATATCATTGAAGCCTTCGAAGAGGAAGAAGTGAAGCGCACATTATAATAAGGTTAAGGCGAGGTCTTCCTCGCCCTCACCTCTATCCCCCGCCTTATTTTAGGAAAATATTAGTAAAGGAAAGACCATATTTGCTGCATGCGTAAAGTTCTCATTCTTTTTATTACCATATTCTTTGTTGCCTCCGCTGCAGAGGCGCAGTCCGCCAAAGTGCTTGCGGATAAGATCGTGGGTATACTTGGTGATAAGATCGTGCTCAAGTCTGACCTGCTGAACTATATAGATGATATCAAGCGCCGCGGCGGTGAAGTGCCTGAAGACGCAGAATGCGTACTGTTGGAAAGGATGATGATGGACAAGGCGCTCGTGCTGCAGGCGGAGAAGGATTCCCTGCCCGTAAGCGAGGATGAGATCAACGCGGAACTTGACCAGCGGATACGTTACTTCATCATGGAATTTGGAGGCAAGGAAGCGGTGGAGCAAGTGGCGGGACGTACCATCTACCAGATGAAGGAGGATTTCCGGCAGTCCGTAAAAGAAAGAAGGCTGGCAGATGCCATGCGCGCCAAGATAGTTGACAATATCAAGATCACCCCGCAGGAAACCAAGGCCTATTATGATAAGATCCCCAAAGACAGCCTTCGTTTCTATGAAACAGAACTGGTGGTGGGACAGATCATACTTTACCCCAAGGCCGGAAGGGAACTGGAAAAGTTCGCGATCGATGAACTGAATGATTACAAGCGCCAGATAGAAGCCGGAAAGAGTTTTGAGAACTTTGCCAGGCTGTACTCTGAAGACCCCGGATCTAAAGCCAATGGCGGACGCTACGAGATCAACAAGAACGAGAAACAGTGGGACCCGGATTTCAAGAGTGCAGCGTTCAGGCTGAAGGATGGCCAGGTGTCACCGGTCATCAAGAGTAAGTTCGGCTACCACATCATACAAATGGTGAGCAGGAACGGGGACGATGCCGTGATCAGGCACATCCTGCGTGTACCTGAAGTTACGCAGGCAGAGATCGAGCAGGGCATTTCCAAATTGGACAGCATACGCTCCAGGATCATTGCCGGCACCACCACATTTGGCGCAGCTGTAGAAAAATACAGCGAAGACGAGAACTCGAAATTCACCGCCGGCCTGGTGATGGACCAAAGTGGCTCTACCAGTGTAACCATTGACGCGCTGGACAAGGAGATCGTCAAGGAACTGGGAAACCTGAAAGTAGGCGAGTTCTCAAAGCCTATTGCTTTCCAGGACGACAGGGGTAAGAAAGGCGTACGGATGATCTATCTCCAAAGCAAGACGGAACCCCACAGGGAGAACCTGAAGGACGATTACAATAAGGTGGCCGGAAGGGCACTCGAAGAGAAAAAGAACGCTGCAGTGGAGAAGTGGTTCCAGACCAAGCTGCCCACTTATTACACCATGGTGGACGCTGAATACCAGGGATGCTCTTCTATACAGCAAACGTTCAAAACCGTTAAGAAATAGTTCATACAGCAGTTCGCGGTTTGCAGTTCGCAGTTCGCAGCTTCTCCGCTAACTGCGGACTAGGCCATGTGAACTGATTTTCGGGATTGATATATTAAATAGCTAACTTTGCGGCTCATTTCCCTCTCATGAGTGACGCTATTAAACATGAATGCGGCCTGGCATTCATTCGTCTTCGGAAGCCTTTCTCATATTACATGCAGAAATATGGTACGGCCCTGTACGGCCTGAACAAACTGTACCTCCTGATGGAGAAACAGCATAACAGGGGACAGGATGGAGCCGGACTGGCAACGGTGAAACTGGATACAGAACCCGGCTACCCCTTCATGTACAGGCAGCGGAGTATCGCAACCCAGGCCATAGCGGAACTTTTCCAGAACATCGGCAAAGAGATCAATGAGCTGGAGAAATACCAGCCGGAGATCCGCAAGCACCCCGGCCTGCTAAAAGGCCACCTTCCGTTCATGGGTGAACTGTTGCTGGGCCACCTGCGCTATGGAACCCAGGGAAAGAACAATGCCGACTTCTGCCACCCCTTCGTAAAAAAGAATGTTATCCCCGCCCGAAACCTTGCTATGGCGGGGAATTTTAATATAGTGAATACCGAGGAACTGTTCTCGCTGATCAATATTGATCCGGGAGAGTTCCAAAAGCAGAGTGACCTTGCCGCCATGATGGAAGTGGTGCACCATTTCCAGGTGAAGGAAGACGAGAACAATCCCGGCCAGCTTGATGTAGTCAATATCTTACGCAATGCGTTCCCGAATTTTGATGGTGGGTATCACGTTGGTGCGTTGCTGGGCAACGGGGATTCTTTTGTGATCCGGGATGCACATGGCATACGTCCATCGTACTACTATATCAATGATGAGATCATCGTGGCCGCATCGGAAAGGGCTGCCATTCGCACCAGCTTCAATGTTGGTGAGAATGAAGTGCTTGAACTGATGCCGGGGCAGGCGCTGATCGTGAAAGCGAACGGGGAATACAGCATACAGCAGATACTCCAGCCAAAACAAAGGACGGCGTGCAGTTTTGAACGCATTTATTTTTCACGCGGCAGTGATGAAAAGATATACAGGGAAAGGATCGCACTCGGCTATCACCTCAGCCCTGCCGTTTTGAAACATATCAATCACGATCTTAAGAATACCATCTTCTCCTTCATTCCCAATACGGCAGAGACCGCTTTCTACGGCCTGCTGAAAGGAATGGAAGACTATCTGAACCAGGTGAAGATCCAGCGGATCATGGCATGGGGCAAGGACTTTGATGAAGAGAAACTCTCCGAGATGATCAACCGCCGTATCCGCGTGGAGAAAGTAGCCATCAAGGACGTGAAGATGAGGACTTTTATCACGGAAGACTCCAACCGTTCTGAAATGGTACAGCACGTATATGACATCACATACGGCACCGTTCGGAAAGAGGAAGATACGCTTGTAGTGATCGATGACTCTATAGTGCGCGGCACCACACTCAAGGAAAGCATCGTAAGGATGCTCTCCAGGCTGAAGCCGAAGAAGATCGTCATCGTATCTTCAGCCCCGCAGATCAGGTATCCGGATTGCTATGGCATCGATATGAGCAAGCTGGGTGATTTCATTGCATTCCGCGCGGCAGTGGAGCTGTTGAAGGATAAGGGACAAGGCCAGGTGATCGAAGACATTTATGCGGCATGTAAAGAGATGCAGAAGGCCGGCACGCTTGATAATGAGAATATGGTGAGGCAGATATACAAGCCGTTCACACCGGAGGAGATCTCGGCCAAGATCGCTGAACTGATCACCCCCAAGGATGTGAACCTCCCTGTGGAGCTTATCTTCCAGACCATTGAGGACCTGCATGATTCATGCCCAACGAATAAGGGCGACTGGTACTTCACCGGCAACTATCCCACCAAGGGTGGTAACCGGGTATGTAACCGTGCCTTTATCAATTATTACGAGGGTAAGAATGTGAGGGGCTACTAATTATTATTCATCAATGAAGAAAGTTTACATTATCCGGCACGCGAAAAGCGACTGGTCATTTGATGTGGATGATTACGACAGGCCGCTGAACGACCGCGGCAAACGTGACGCACCCATGATGGCACAAAGGCTGATAAAGCGCGGTGCAACCATTGATGCGTTCATTACCAGCCCCGCCCTGCGTGCACTGAACACGTGCAGAAGCTTCATGGATGTATATAACAGGGACGAGAAGCAGATCATCCTCGAGCCTTCCCTTTATCATGCGCCTGCATCAACGATCTGGCAGGTGGTGAGTTCCATTGACGATAAGTTCAGTTCCATCGCCATGTTCACCCACAATAACGGCATCACTGATTTTGCAAACTCACTGGGCATCCTGCGCATAGACAACATGCCCACCTGCAGCGTGCTGGGCTTTGCCGGTAATGTGCAGGGCTGGAAAGACCTGCAGGCCGCGGAGAAGATGTTGTTGTTCCTCGACTACCCCAAACTCAAATTAACATCTTGATATCTTGGCAATCTGATATCTGGACATCTTGATACCGGATCCTGATTAAACGAAAAAGCCCCGATTCAGCAATCGCCGATCGGGGCTTTTTGTATTTAGGCTGACATTGGGATATCCGGATACTGTATCAAGATATCACTTGATGTCGTATTTGTATTTGTAACGCTCATACAGCTGCTTGTGCTTATCCGTCATGTTCAGGCTGCGGCCCTGGATGAATGCATGCGTGATATTGTTTGTACGCATATCCAGAATGTCCCCCGTGCTGATCACGATGTTAGCGTCCTTGCCGGCTTCAATAGAACCTGTGCGGTCAGCGATGCCGAGGATCTTCGCCGCGTTCAGCGTAATGGCAGAAAGCGCTTCTTCTTTTGACAGGCCATAGGCTACAGCAGTACCTGCATTGAAGGGCAGGTTCTTGCCGCGGTGCTGTCCGTCCTCATCATTGATGGCGAAGAGTACACCGGCTTTCTGCAATTGCGCAGGAAGCTTGTAAGGCTGGTCAACTGCGTCATCCGCAAGTGTGGGCAACGCGTGCATCTGGCCCACGATCACGGGGATCTCGTATTGCTTAAGCAGGTCAGCCACCTGGTAGCTTTCGCTTCCACCTACGATCACAACGTCAATGCCGAGCTCTTTCTTGAAGTCGATGGCCATCAGCAACTGCTTCACAATGTCTGCATGGATAAAGAGCTTCTTCGACTTGTCGAACAACCCCTTCAGTGCCTCGAACTTGAGGTTGGTTTCCTTTTTCTCTGTTGACTGGGCATAGGCCTTTGCTTCTTTAAGCATGGCCTTGGTCTCTGCGATCTCTTCAAGCCCTTGCTTGACGGGGTCGCCCTGTGGGCCGCCGGTGCCAAAGAATGCTGCAAAAGGATTGGGCCTGTTGAAGAGTGCAGGCATATTGTAATGAATGCCGTTGTCTGCAACATATGCGGCATCTTCCCAGTTCCACGCATCCAGTTGTACAACACTGGAGGAGCCGCTGATAATGCCGCCCTGGGGTACGATGTTCGCAAGCAGCACGCCCGTTTGTTTCAGTGTGTTGATCACTTTGGAGTCTGTATTATAAGCCACCAGCGAGCGAACACTGGGGTTATATTCACCGATCTCCGTTGCGTCTGAACTTGCCCTTACGCTGTTCACTTCAACCAAACCCAGGTTGGAGTTGCTCAGGATCAGTGCGGGATATACGTGTTTGCCTGTGGCGTCAAACACTTTCACATCATCTGCCGGGATGGGAAGGTTCTGGCCGATCTTCTCGATCTTGCCATTGCTGACCATGATGGTGGTATTTTGGAGCACCTGCCCGTTGCCCACGTGTACGGTGCCGTTCTTGATGAACAGCAGCCCCTTGTACTCCTTGGCAGGGTATACATCGTCCTGTGCCAGGAGGTTATGGAGGCTATTAATGATAAGGTTATTAATATACGTTTCATGATTTTTCTTTAATGCGTTAATGACCCAATAACTTGTTGACCCAATGACTGCTAAGCTTAATCGCTCTCCACGGCAAGTAATCCATGGCTATGCTCATGGTCTCCGCAGTTCATGATGATCTGCATGGAAGGCATTGCAGGCACAACCGGTCCGCCAGCCCTTTTCTCGCCGATCATCTTGCCGATAATGCGGTTACGCTCTGCCGTTAGCTTCTTCTGCATCTCTGCATCCTTTTCGCGGTCAAAATATACGATGCCATCCACGATGGTCTTTTCTGAACGCGCATAGATGCTGAGCGGATTCTCGTTCCAGAGCACGAGGTCTGCATCCTTGCCTACCTTGATACTGCCCACCTTGTCATCCACGCGAAGCATTTTTGCCGGATTGATGGTGACCATCTTCAACGCGTCTTCTTCGCTCATGCCGCCGAATTTGATGCTCTTGGCAGCTTCCTGGTTCAGCCTGCGCGCCATTTCCGCGTCATCTGAATTGATGGCCACATTCACACCAACCTTGCTCATGATGGCTGCATTGTAAGGAATGGCATCGATCACCTCTACCTTATAGTTCCACCAGTCAGAGAATGTTGAGGCGTTGGCGCCATGTGCTTTCATCTTGTCTGCCACCTTATATCCTTCGAGGATATGGGTCAGGGTATTCACGCGGAAGCCGAACCTTTCGGCAACTTTCAATGCCGCGTTGATCTCGCTCTGCACGTAGGAGTGCATGGTGATGAAGCGCTTGCTGTTCATGATCTCCACAAGGGCATCCAGTTCCAGGTCACGCCTTACAACGATGGGCGTTGCGCCCTTCTTCTTATTGTTCTCTTCTGCTGCCTTGAGTTCTGCTTCATATGCTTTCGCGCGGGTGAAGGCGTCAACCAGTGCCTGCTCAACACCCATGCGGGTGTCCGGGAAACGGTTGTTGCCGTTGACGGCGCTGGAGCGTTTTACGTTCTCCCCAAGTGCGAACTTGATGAAGCCGGGTGCGCCGGCGAATTTCAATTCATCATCATTGGCGCCCCAGCGGAGCTTGATGAGCTGGGTTTGTCCGCCGATGGTATTGGCAGAACCATGCAGTATATGGGATGTGGTCACGCCACCGCTCAATTGCCTGTAGATATTGATATCATCAGGGTTGAGGTTATCAGCGATGCGAACTTCTGATGTCACGGTTTGTCCGCCTTCATTGATGGAAGATGCGGCGATGTGTGAGTGCTCATCAATGATGCCGGGCGTAAGGTGTTTGCCTGTGCCGTCTATTACACGTGCAGAAGCATCGCTCAGGCCTTTGCCCACTGCAGCGATCTTGCCGCCTTTCACGAGCACATCGGTATTTTCCATTACACCCTGTGCGTCACTTGTCCATACTGTTGCATTCCTGATGAGGATGTTCTCCTGCTTAGGTGCTTCTTCCAGGCCATAGGGGAGGAAGGGATACACCACTTTACCGAGGGCGGGAGGGTCTTTTCTCTTTACACTGTCCGTTTTGGTTTCTGCGGCTTTCACCAGTGTTGCCGTCCATGTCAGTTTGTTGCCTGCTGAGTCTTCTCCGTAACCGTTCCAGCTGTCGCCATTGTTGACACCGCTGAGCCTGATGTTATTACGGGAGCGTTTCTCCGGCGTGAAGCCGATGCGTACCATCTTGCCGTCCGTGCTGAACTTGGCGGCAACAGTGTCCTTTCCAATGATGCTCGCTGCTGCTGCAGACTTTACATCAAGGGTATAGGACGATGTACCTGCGGGAGTTTTTACCGCGATGTTGTATGTACCCTTCACATCGTTCCACTGCTCTTCTTTCACGCCATATTTTTCACCCTGTACCCAGTTCTGGAGGATGGCTGTGTTGGCGGCGAAAACGGGTCCGCTGGTGATGATGAAGTTGGCGAGCTTGCCGTTCTCAAGGCTGCCCACTTTGTCATACACACCAAGTGTTTGGGCGGGTGTTTTGGTGAGGGCTTCCAGGGCTTTTGTTTCAGACAGGCCATATTCGATGGCTTTCCTCAGGTTGGCGAGGAAGGTCTTATTGTCCCGCAGGTCAGCGGTGGTCAGGCAGAAGGGGATGCCTGCCTTCTCAAATGCAGCGGCATTGGTGGGTGCCAGTTCCCAGTGCTTGAGGTCTGTGAGTGAAACGAACCTGGCATCATTGGGATCCTCTACGTCCATAGCCTGGGGATAATTCAGGGATATGATATAGGTGGCCTTGGTGCCGGCGATCTCCTTAATGCGCTGGTATTCATTGCCTCCGCCCTTGATGATGTATTGAACGCCGAATTCATCGCCTATCCGGTCAGCACGTATCGCTGTCCACTTGTCCGTGGCTTCGAAGATCTGCGGAAGGTTCTGGTTGTCGTTCCAGGCCTTCATAGAGATGTTCATTTCTGCTGTTTTCTCATTGGCCTTGTACCAGCGCGCGTCCAGGTAGCTCTGCCGGAGCAGGGCGATGGAGCCCATCATGGAGCTGGGATAAGCCTGGGGAGAAGAGCCTTTTGCGAAGGAGTAATGGGCCGATGCCTTGTCTTTCAGCATCACCATGTTCTCTTTCTGGGAGGCCAGGGTCACCACGCTGCCGGTGCCGCGGGCGATACCGTCACGAACGTGGGTATTGACGGTGCCGAAGCCGAGGTCACGCAGGGATTTGGCCTTGTTCTCGTCTACCGAGAATACCTTGGCTGCGTCAACGTCAGCCCTGATCGCCTGGTTCCAGCCGTAGGCGCCTTTCTGCTGGGAATTCAGCGGTGTGGGTGCGGTGAAGCTGAACCTTGCTGGAGGGGGAGGTGCGGGTGTTCCATAGTCGCTGTAAATGTCAACAAATGAAGGGTAGATGAACTTTCCCTTACAATCTGTGACAAGTGCTTCCCTGGGAACGGCGATGCCGGTACCGATGGCGATGATCTTGCCATCCCTGACCACCATCGTGGCGTTCTGGAGCGTAGTTTGCGGGTCTTTCACGATAGTGGCATTGGTAAATGCGTAAGTACCGTGACGGGGATCCGCAACCCCATTGACCGGAAATCCTGTTTGGGCCATGGCCGAGCCTATGCCAAAGGCCAACAGGAAGGCGAACAGACGTCTTCTCATGTTGCAGTAAAATTTTAGAGGTTCAAGTTAGGCAAAAAACAGGCGGTAAATATGCCTAAAAGTTGTTTTTGGGGGGAACTGGCCAAAATCAAGAAAAAAAAGGCAGTGTTGTAACCCGATGACAATCAGGATGGAAGATATTCCGGATAAAAAATCTATTTGGACAGGCTTTTACATCTCAGTTATTCTGACTATTTTTAATCCCCAATCTCCACTTTAGCGCTTACTTCAGTAATCCTTCCTACCAAAAATCGTGTTGATCCAAGAGCCTGTTGAAATTGTTTGCAAGAACAATCAATAAGTTACTACCAATGAACACAAAAGTCTTTTTTGTCATCCTTCTCCTGGGCTTAAGCCTTGCGGGTGGCGCACAAACCTTGGATGCATCGAGAGCCTGGGACGCCACCAATAAACGCTGGACGGGGCCAACCGCTGTTACGAATATCAGTGCGAGGTGGTCATTTACAGCGAGAACGGGTTTTGACAACCTTACGGGCACCAAGTATCCGGCTTACTATGTGAGTGATAACATTAATGGATATATGGA
Source organism: Eulimnadia texana (assembly GCA_002872375.1). Taxonomy (NCBI): domain Eukaryota; kingdom Metazoa; phylum Arthropoda; class Branchiopoda; order Diplostraca; family Limnadiidae; genus Eulimnadia; species Eulimnadia texana. Next base: position 458,726 of record NKDA01000016.1, read on the forward strand.
GTATTTGCCTGAGGGGTATAACCTTTCAGCGAACTCTTCCAAAACCTACCCCCTGATCATATATTTCCCGGGATGCGGTGAAACGGGGAACACTGGCGTTTTTTCTTTATTCAATGGCCAGCCGGATTATACCACAGGCTTGGCGCGTCTTTTTGGTTCCGATGGTAATTTTATGTCCCTTCCTTATTTTATAAGGGAGAATGGAAGATATTTCTCGAACATAAAGGTAAAAAAGCCCGGCACCTCCACAGATTTTGGCGTCACAGGTGCAATTATCATTTGCGCGAATTATGTGACCACTGGTTTTTGCAGCGGTGCATCACCTGCGTCAGTTTATGACATGCTTTTTCTTCTTGAAAAGATGTTCACCTTGTACAGGGTGGACAAGACCCGGGTGTACATGACCGGTATGAGCCAGGGCGGAGGTATCAACTGGATATTCCCGACCTACTCTGACGGTACGTCAAGGTATATAGCCGGTTCTGTCCCGGTTTGTGCTACCGAGACGATCTACCAGGGGAATGAGGCAATAGAAGACCTACTTGCCGATGTTCTTGTCAGGAATGGTGTGAACGTACTTCCCGTTGCCAACAAGTGGGACTGGAATAACGATGGAAGGGGAGGGCGTGTGATCGACTATAACCGGGCATCCATCAAAGCCGTGCTAAGAAGCCCCAAGCTGGCACCTTTCCAGGCTGACTCGTCATTTTACCTGAATACCGACCAGACCGTTCCTTATACTCGCACCAGGCATGATTCATGGGTCAAGGCATATCATCCCAGCGTGATCGAATATGCTTCCCTTGCTTCATCTCCGCTGTCTACATATGGCGGCCCGGTGTGGATCGATAAGACGGTATCGCCAAATATCAGCTACAATACATTTGAGTGGATGGTCAGTAAGCAGAACCTCCTTACCATCCTGCCGGTGAAATATAAGGTCTTCAACGTAAAAAGGCTGGATGAGGGTGTGCAGCTGGATTGGGTTACGGCCAGGAGCAGAACAGCAGTCGTTTTGAGGTGGAAAGGTCCATCAATGGGCGAGACTTCGTGAAGATCGGGGAAGTGAAAGGTTCCGGTAATTCCCTTACAGATAAGCAGTACACCTTCCAGGACCTGCAACTGCCGGAAGAGATCGCGCTGTATTACCGGATAAAGCAGGTTGACCTGGACGGGAAGTTCGAGTACAGTACGGTAAAGCGTGTGCAGCTGAACAAGAATGCGTTCAACATCCGCATCTATCCCAACACAACCACAGGTCCGTTATCGGTGGATTTCCGGCCCAGCAGCCTTCCCGGCGAGTTGAGGATCACAGACCTCAACGGGCAGTATTGATGAGAAAAAGCATTTCGCCGAGGGCGTCCAACCTGAAGATCGATATTGGCAGCTTTGCTAAAGGCGTTTACATCCTTCAAATGAGCAACAACAACAGTGTTGAAACATCGAAAATCGTTAAGCTGTAAAAAATACAGAAATCCACACAAATGTGGATAAGTGGCAGAAAGACTTATCCAGTATGGATTTTTCACCAAAGGTGCGGGCAGTAAAGCCCGCACCTTTGTTTTTTCGGCATATATTTTGGTGATTAGTGCGCGTGCTTTTTGATGTTGTGAGCCTGGGCGATCATTACCTCCAACCTCAAAGATCGGTCCGTCCCTGACTTGAAAATAATCCTCTATTATTTACTAGGTGAATAGATCTTATGAGAAAATTGCGTTTGATTAGCGGCAGTTTGATGGGCATGTTGTGCCTGGCCCTGATGCTCGTACCTTCAACATCTTTTTCCCAGACCTGGAGCCCCAGATATACCAGTATCACCAGTAATTCAGGCGGTTTCTATGAATACCTTCCCGCAGGATACAATGATCCTGCCAACGCGGGCAGGAAATGGCCGGTCATCCTTTTCGTACACGGTGTGGGCGAGTTAGGCGGGGGGTCTCCGGCTGAACTCGCTGGCTATTCCAGGGTAGGTTTGCCCGGGCTTATCTCATCAGGCGGTTTCCCCACTTCCTTTACTGTAGGCGGGCAAACGCATTCCTTCATTGTTATATGCCCCCAGTTCAAGAGCTGGCCGATCAATATTGACATAGAGAACTGTCTTAATTATATACAGGCGAATTATAGGGTAGATCAGGCCCGCATTTACATGACCGGGCTTAGTATGGGCGGTGGTGTTACCTGGGATTACGCAAGTGGGTCAAGTACCAATGCCAACCGCCTCGCCGCCATCCTCCCCATTTGCGGTGCTGCCGGGGCCAATACCACAAACTGCGGTGTAATGGCCCGGGCAAATCTGCCGGTACTCGCCACCCATAATATGGACGATGGAGTTGTTGCATACCAAACCACTGTTCAATTTGTTGACCTTATCAATTCTTTTGGCCCTACTCCTCCTGCGATCAAAGTGATTTGGCCTAACGGTGGTCATAATGCATGGACAAGGACCTATGATCCGTCAACCATCCTGACCGGTTCCCTGAATGCTTACCAGTGGATGTTACAATACACGCGGGGGGCATCGGCACCTCCTCCGGTTTCATCCATTGGCGTCAACATGACCGTGGGGAGTAATGTGAATTGCACTGGTGGCAACAATGGTGCTGCAACCGCCAGTGCCACCGGCGGTACGGCTCCTTACACATACAGCTGGAGTGATGGACAAACTTCCGCAACAGCTACTAACCTTAAAGCCGGAAATTATACCGTGACCGTACGGGATGCGAGCAATAATGTTGGATACGGGAGCGTGACCATCACAGAGCCTGCACCGCTGGCGCTCACCGCTACACCGGGAACCATCAGCACCTACGGCGGAACCACCAGTGTTACGCTGTCGGCCTCAGGAGGCACTGCTCCGTACACTTACGGGGGGGCGGCTACGAGTAATCTGGCAGCAGGCAGCTACACCTATACCGTGACAGATGCCAAAGGTTGTACGGCAAACAGGACCATTACCATTTCCCAGCCTTCACCACCTCCTGTGGCTGCCGTCATATCTGCAAAAACCGACGTGAGCTGCAACGGTGGAACTGATGGAACCGCTTCCGTTTCTCCCGCCGGTGGTATAGCCCCCTATACCTATCAGTGGAGCACTATTCCATGCAAACGTCAGCAACGGCTACAGGCCTGAAGGCCGGCAGTTACAGCGTTGCCGTCAAGGACGCACAGGGATTTTTTGTGATCGCAAACGTAACGGTCAATGAGCCGGCACCTCTTGTGCTCAATGCATCGGCAGGGACCATAACAACTGCAGGAGGACAAACCAATGTCACCCTTTCTGCCAGTGGCGGTACTTCTCCATATACATACACAGGAAAAACCCAGGACCTCACAGCTGGTACCTATACTTTTAATGTTACCGATGCAAAAGGGTGTGTTGCTTCAAAGACCGTAACGATAAGTGAACCCGCTCCCGTGAGTTCTCTCACTGCAACCGTTTCAACTACCAATGTTGGCTGTAGCGGCGGCAGCAATGGTTCTGCTACTGTAACAGTGACCTCAGGCAGTTCGCCTTTCAGTTACTCCTGGAGTGACGGGCAGACAACCGCAGCGGCCAATAACCTCAGGCCGGAAGCTATACGGTCACCGTGAAAGACGCAAATAACAATACTGCAACATACAGTGTTACCATTACAGAACCGGCTAAGCTGCTGTTGACCATATCCCAGGGAGCTCCCATCAGCGTTTACGGTGGCCAGACATATGTGACCTTAAGTGCCACAGGCGGAACCGCACCTTATTCATTTTCGGGCATAACTTCCAAACTCAACGCTGGAAGTTATACTTACACGGTTACTGATGCCAATGGATGTACTGACACCAAAACCATCACCCTGACACAACCGCCTCCGCCAACCCAAGCACCAGTGACGCCGCTGACCGCCAGCCTGGTCTCAGTGACCAATGTTTCTTGCAACGGCAATGCTGATGGCGCGGCTACCGTGGAGGTCAAGGGAGGTGTAACACCATATTCTTACAGTTGGAGCAACGGTAGGTCGGGGGCATCGGAATCAAGCTTAGCAGCAGGCACATACGTTGTCACCATAAAAGACGCGGCGGCACTACCATCACGCAGACTGTGAACATTGGCGAACCGGAGAAACTGGTCCTTTCCGTTAGCCAACCTGAGCAAATATTGGTTACGGGCGGACAAACCTACGTGACCATCGCAGCTACTGGCGGAACACCTCCTTACACGTTCACAGGGAGAACAAATAACCTGAACGCAGGTACTTACACATATACCGTCAAAGACGCAAGAGGCTGTACTGATTCCAGGACATTGACCATCACAGAGCCGGCGCCTGCGCCACCGCCTGTTCCGCCAGCATCCCTTACGCTAAACCTGGCCGAAGTCAGCAACGTTTCCTGCAATGGCCAGGCAAACGGATCGGCATCTGTTGAGGCGAAGGGCGGGGTTTCTCCTTATACGTTCACGTGGAGCAACGGAAAGAACGGATCGTCCGTTACAGGATTGGCTGCAGGAGCATATACGGTTACCGTAAAGGATGCCGCCGGTTCCGTTTCCAGCCTTAATGTGAATATCACTGAGCCGGCAAAGCTGGTACTCTCAGCAAACCAGTTGGAACCCATTTTGGTCAGTGGCGGACAGACGTCAATATCGCTTTCTGCTTCGGGTGGTACGGCTCCATATGTATATTCAGGGAGATCGACCAACCTCAATGCCGGAACTTATACATTCACGGTTACTGACGCCAAAGGCTGTACTGATTCAAGAACAGTGGTGATCACTGAGCCGGCGCCCGTGCCCACCACTCCACAGCCCCTGTCCCGGCCCTTTCCGCAGCGGTTGCCATCCAGGGAACACCTTTGTGTAATGGCGGAGCGGAGGGTAGCGCAACGGTAGAGGCTAAAGGGGGTGTTGCGCCTTACAGCTACGTATGGAGCAATGGAATGACCACACCTTCCGCTAATGGCCTTACCGCCGGGGCATACACTGTCTATGTAAAAGACGCAGCGGGAAGTTCCGTAAAAGTTGATGTGCAGATAACAGAACCTGCAAAACTCCAATTGAAGGTTGTGCAACCTGAACCTATCTCCGTCTATGGCGGGCAGACATATGTAACCGTTGATGCTATTGGCGGAACCGCACCGTATGCATTTTCAGGGAAAACCACCAATCTCGTTGCCGGAACCTATACTTTCAATGTTACTGATGCAAAGGGTTGTACTGCCGCACAAACCATTACAATAACGCAGCCTGATGCGCCAGCACCCCCGGCACCCTCACCAACTCCGGAAGGAACTACCGCACTCAGTATCAGTGTAGGCTCCAAATCCGATGTAACATGTTTCGGAGCGGCAGATGGACAAGCCTCCATCACCGTTTCCGGGGGCAAGCAACCCTATGCGGTAAAGTGGAGTCACGATGCAACTGCTGTTACTACCAGGATATCAGGGCTTCCTGCCGGCATCTATGTGGCAACGGTAACGGATGCCGACCAAAAAACGGTAACAACGGTTGTTGAGATCACCCAGCCGCTGCAACTGAAACTTGAAGCTATCGTTGCAGGCAGTGAAGTTACACTCGTGGCAACGGGTGGAGTTTCTCCCTATCGCTATACTGGTGTGACCACTAACTTGTCGGCAGGCAAGTATTTATATACAGTCACCGATGCAAATGGCTGTACCGGTTCTGCTGAAGCTGTGGTGCTGCCCCTTCCACCGCCTCCACCTCCGCCAGCCCCCGTGCCTGTGGTAGAACCCCTGGAGGTCAAGGCAACTGCAGGAACTATCCCATGTTTTAATGGAACTACTTCTGTGAACCTGCAGATATCCGGAGGCGTGAGGCCATATGTTGTCCAGGGAGATACCGCTGACCTGAGAGCGGGAGTTCATAGCTATACGGTGACAGACGCTGTTGGCGCTAAGGCAACAGCCGAGGTGACTATCGCCCAGCCCCAACCCCTTTTGCTACAGGCTACTGGTGATGTGATCCGCAAAATAGGTGGCACTACAGACGTGAAACTGGAAGCCTCAGGTGGCACGGCTCCTTATTCCTATACCGGGGAAACCAGATCCCTTAAGGCGGGCACGTACCAATTCAATGTGGTGGATGCCAAGGGCTGCACCGCAGCAGGGTCAGTGGAACTCAAGGAACCCGCTCTTATTGTATCACGCTTTGACGCGGCAGCAATTGACACTGGAATTGCGCTGAACTGGGTAACGAGTTATGAGTACCAGATAGATCATTTTGTAGTGGAAAGGTCAGTGGATAATGTGAATTTCAAGGAGTTTAGGCAGCTCAGGAGCAACTGGAGCAGCGTTGTCCGGTTCCCCCAATACAAGGTGACGGACAATGCCCCCGTATCAAAGCGGAACTTTCTACAGGGTGTTTGCAGTTACTTCTTTTGGTGAAAGAATTGAATTAGCGTCCAGGGATGTGGTTTTTGAGAACCGCTCAAAAGTTGAAGTGAAAAACATGACCAATTTGCTTGATATCACTATTTCCAACCCCTACAGGGAGCCGATAGAAATGGTATTGGTGGATATGTATGGAAGAACGGCCCGCGTATTGAAAGTGTCCAAAGATGCATATATCTGGAATTCAAAGCTTTCCATGAATGACCTGGCTTCCGGAATGTACGTACTCAGGATCAGCAGCGCACATGTTAACCATGCAAAACAGGTGGTGAAGATCCAGTAATATTAAAATCATTGTGGATCAGCGAATAAGGGCCGGGATACCCCAACTCCCGGCCCTTTAGTTTTCTTAACACCGGATAATTTTTTTAACTGACCATTCACATTATGGCACACAATTTGGTAAAGTGGATACTATCAGTGCAAACAAGCCGTTAATACCAGTATTAGTCCAATACCCAATCCGATTAACCATGAATAAATCTTTACTAAGGGCTCATTACGTCATGGGTTTACTGCTGGCCGCAGTACTATTCCTGGCCCCCAAAACCACCACTTCCCAAACCTGGGTTCCCAAGAATATCAACGTCAACGCCAACAGTGGTGGCTTCCACGAGTACCTTCCCGTGGGTTATAATGACCCCGCCAACAGTTCCAAGAAATATCCTGTGATCCTCTTCATTCACGGTGTGGGTTATCTTGGCACTGATCTTTCCCTTATCACTTACGGTGGTCTGCCACTGGTGATCAGCCAGGGTAATTTCCCTAAGACTTTCACGGTTGGTGGGCAAACTTATTCCTTCATTGTTATTGCTCCCCAGTTCAAGAGCTGGCCATCCAATGCGGATGTGGAAGCATACATGAATTATATTCAGGCTAATTATAGGGCGGATGCAAACAGGATGTACCTCACCGGCTTAAGTATGGGCGGAGGTGTTACATGGGAATATGCATCCAGTTCTCCAACTACTGCCAATCGTCTGGCGGCCATTGTGCCGGTTTGTGGTGCTTCATCTTCGTCCAGCTACAAGTGCCAGACCATGGCAAATGCAAACCTTCCGGTTTTTGCAACCCACAATGCTGATGACGACGTGGTTACCGTCCTCAACACTATTTATTATGTTGACGGCATCAATACTTATAACCCAACACCCAACGCCATAAAGATGATCTGGCCTACAGGTGGTCATAACGCATGGAGCGCCACATATGAACCCACCTACAAGCTTGCTATGGGTGGAACAATGAATATCTATGAGTGGATGCTGCAATATTCCAGGGGCGCGGCTCCTGCACCTTCTCCCTTACAGGCCTCCATATCCTCCAGTACCAATGTAAATTGTAATGGCGGATCAAATGGATCTGCAACGGTAAGTGTTACTGGCGGGTCAGCACCTTATTCTTATAGCTGGAATACTTCGCCAGCCCAGACCGGTTCAACAGCGTCTAACCTGAAGGCAGGTTCTTACACAGTGACCGTGAAGGATGCTGCGGGAAGTACAGTAACAGCGAGTGTTTCTATTACGGAGCCTTCAGCGCTTGTATTCAATGTAGCCCCCGGAACGATAGCCACTTATGGTGGAACTACCAACGTAGTGCTTAGTGCAAGTGGTGGAACACCCGGCTATACGTACAGCGGGCCTTCCAATAACGTGAGCGCAGGTACATATACATATACAGTGACGGATGCAAAGGGTTGTACATCCTCCAAGACGATAACGATCACCCAGCCCGCAGCTCCGCCTTCAATGGTATTATTAAGTACTTCTGCAACCAATGCCTCATGTAACGGTTCAGCAACCGGTAGTGCAACGGTATCAGCAAGTGGCGGCACTGCTCCCTACTCATACAGCTGGAACACCATTCCTGCACAAACAACTGCAACTGCAACCGGCCTCAATGCAGGAACCTATACGGTAACCGTTACCGATGCTGCCAATACCCAGGCCACAGCAACGGTAACAGTGGGCCAGCCATCTAAGCTTTCCATCACAGTGGATCTGGCAGCACCGATCACCGTTTATGGCGGCCAGACTTATGTAAACCTTTCTGCCACCGGCGGTACAGCTCCTTATACATATTCAGGAAGAACAACCAATCTTAACGCTGGTACCTATACCTATACCGTTACAGATGCAGCGGGATGTACAGATACCAGGTCTATAACGATCACACAGCCTGCGCCTCCTGCACCTGCTCCCTCCCTGGCATTTGCCGGTGTGTCAAAGACCGATGTAAGCTGTTTTGGAGCTGCAAACGGTAAGGCGAGTGTTAATGTAACAGGAGGTGTGGCTCCGTACACCTACAGTTGGAACACCAACCCCGTGCAAACCGGCGCTTCCGTCTCCGGACTGTCCGCCGGCACATTTACAGTGACCGTTAAAGATGCTGCGGGTGCAGCCATCTCGTCAACTGTCTCGATAGCCCAGCCGGCTGCATTGCAGCTGCAGGTTAATCCGGGCACCATTGCCGTTGCCGGTGGGACAACGAATGTTGGCCTGTCTGCCACCGGAGGCACCGCACCTTATACGTATACAGGTTCAACATCCAATGTGTCTGCAGGAACATACAGTTATACCGTGACAGATGCCAACGGTTGTACAGATTCCAAAACGATCACGATCTCCCAGCCTGCACCAACTCCAGCTCCAGCTCCAGCGCCGGCACTGGCACTGGTAGCGGTGACCAAAACAGATATCACATGTAATGGCGCAGCTAATGGAAAGGCGAGTGTGAGTGTAACTGGCGGTGTTACCCCGTATTCCTACAGCTGGACTTCCAGCCCCGCACAGTCAGGTGCAGCGGCCTCAGGCCTTTCCGCAGGCACCTATACGGTAACCGTAAGGGATGCGGCCGGCGCAACAGTATCGTCAAGTGTGACCATCGCTGAGCCTTCGGCATTGCAACTCAAGGCTACTGCCGGTACAATAACCGTTGCAGGCGGCACAACCAACGTGAGTCTTTCTGCATCAGGCGGTACAGCCCTTATACATACACTGGTACCACTTCTAATGTAACAGCAGGTACCTACACATACTATGTAACTGACGCCAATACGTGCAAGGCCAGTACATCCATTACCATCACCGAGCCTTCTAAACTTAAAGTGACTGCTAAACCGGGCACCATCAAGTGTAAAGGCGGTTCATGTAACGTGTCCCTGAGTGTTGAAGGTGGTGTTGCTCCTTACACTTATACAGGTGATACCCTTAATGTCAAAGCAGGTACCTACACTTATACCGTGAAGGATGCAAGCGGGCCTCAGTGCTACCACGTTGACGGTTACTGAGCCGGATGCGCTTGTGCTCGATGCCAGTGCAAGCACCATCACCAAGATCGGTGGAACTACCAATGTGAACCTCAAGGCCAATGGCGGTACTGCTCCTTATGCCTATACGGGCAACCCGAACAACCTGAAGGCCGGTAACTACAGCTACCAGGTATCAGACGCGAACGGATGTACAGCATCTTCCAGTGTTGAAGTGAAAGAGCCGGGCGTAACACTCTCTGCTTTCAATCTCAGCACAACAGATACGGCGGTGAGCCTGGGATGGTCAACGTCATACGAATTTGCGATCGACAGGTTTGAAGTGGAAAAAGCGAAGGACGACAAAACATTCACAAGCCTGAACCGTGCCAGGTCCAAGGGTAATGGCAAGGGCAACCAGGATTACCGGATGCCTGACCTCAGCCAGGTGAGTGGCAGCAATACTTACAGGCTCTACGCCATCACTACCTTCGGAGAAAAGATCTACCTCGGTGAGAAGAAGATCTACTTCAATGAGAAGGGAACAGTGCAGATCCGTAATCTTGTGAACAAGGTTGACATCACTGTGACCAGCAGCCGCGAAGAGAAAGTGACGATCATGATCTTTGATGTGCTGGGTCGCCCGGTGAAGCAGGTGGTAATGAGTAAAACAAGTTCAGTACTCCGCACCACTGTGCCGATGGATAACCTGAGGAATGGCCTCTACGTAGTGAAAGTGTTCACTTCAGGTGGTATGCAGTCCGTGAAGCAGGTGTTGAAACAGTAAAAGTTCCTGAATCTATATCAAGTCCGGGCGCACTATGTGTTCCCGGACTTTTTTATTTTGGACCGCTGCACCAGGTAGACCCCGGTGAAGATCATCAGGGCGGAAAGCAGTTTGACAGTGGTCAGTTTTTCACCCATGAAGATCACTGCAACCACTGTAGCGAAAATGGGTTGAAGGTAAATGTATGCGCCCGTGGCAGAGGCCTGGATATGATGCAGCCCGTAAATATTAAATAGGTAGGCAAGGAAGGTTGCACCAAGCACAATGAAGGCGATGGCAGAAAGTTCAATGGCAGAGAAGCTGCCCCATGGGACAGAAATAAACTCTTTCCATCCGAAAGGAAGGATGAAAATGGTGCCGAAGGTGAACGACCAGCGCAGGACCTGCAGCGGTGAGTACTTCCCCATCAGGGGCTTGACCAAAACAAAGTAGATCGCATAGCTGATGGCGTTAAGCGCTATCATGGTGTCCCCCAGGATGACATTGGAGCCCGATCCCGTATTTTCTTTTGAGGTGATCAGCAGGATGGCGCCACTGACGCCAAGGACCAGCCCCAGCATGGTCCATGTGTTCACTTTCTCCTTAAGGAAAAGAAATGCGGTGACGGTGATGATTAAGGGCGTACAAAGCATGAGCAGCGAGCCGTGGATAGAGTACGTGAGGGACAGCCCCTTGATGAACAGCAGCTGGTTGATGGCAATGCCTGTAAGGCCGCATGCAATGAATAATGGAACATCTTTCCGCTCCAGCTTTTGTTGCGGCTTTTCCCGGAGATGCATGAGCCAGAGGAGGGAGGTGGTCACCAATACCCGTACCACATTCAATCCAAATGGTTTCATCAGCCCCGGTGTCACGTACTTGACCACGCTGAAGTTCACGCCGAATATCAGGTTGGCAGCCAGTACGGCCAGATGCGCCCGCAATTTTACACTCAAATCCGCTGGTTTAAGTTTTCAAGAAGCCTGTTGACGGCCCCCGTGAACTTGCATGGCTCAAATGCAGGGGCAACGGGCGCAAAATTACGCAATCGCTCCACCTCCGCATGAAGGTCAAATGTTTTCTCCCTGGCCATGATGAAATACTGCTTCCCTGAAAGGTGGTCCGCCAGGTATTCCTGTTCGGTCTGCCCGGGTGTGGGAACCAGCAGGGCCGTCCTGCCCATGCACACCAGGTCCATGACAGTAGTGTATCCTGACCGGCAAATGATGAGGCCGTGATCCCGGATGAGGGCCTCCAGTGTTGCGGCATTGGCATGGTTTAAGCTGTTTGGCAGCGATGCGACAGATCCCGGAAGCCCCCGAACGATCAGATAGTTCCCCCTGTAATCCTTCAACTGCAAAAGCAGTTTCCTTTCGAAAATCGTGCGCGCAGGCTCGGGGCCGGAAATCAATACAAGCAGCTTGTCGTTTTTTTGTTGCGTCGGTGCGGCTCGTTCAAAACGCGAAAGCGGCCCGATATAGTTCAGCCCCGATACCTCCCCGGGATGAGAAAGCCTACCCGCCAACCCTTCAACCGGAGAATCAGGCACCCAGCATTCATCGAATCTTCGTATCCACCGGATATGGAGTTTTTTAACTATTCGATCCATCACCCTGCCAAGCCCGGTCAGGGGCGCCACCTGGTGGGTGATGAAAATGGACGGCGTTCCCCGTAGCCGGAAACCGTATCGGTTATCGGAAATGATCGCATCAACATTATGTCTTTTGCATATCTCCCTGACCCACTGCTCTTCAAATTGCACCACTTTTAAAAGTCGAGGCAGCTGCCCGATCAATCCAAAAACCAGTTTCCCCGCAAAAGAGCGGTAATTAACGCCGTATTCTGGAGGATTTAGGAAGGTAAGGCCGGGAAATTCTGATTCAAGCAGCTTTTTTTGAGGGTCTGCAGTGGCTATTAAAATTTGGCACTGGAATTGAAGCAGATAGCGTAGGATCGGAACCATCCTGGTGGCGTGACCCAACCCCCAGTCAAGGATCCCGATCAGTATAACGGGTTGTTTTTTAATATGTTCGGGTGCGGTCAAATGTTACGATTTCCGAAAAATCCGGACGGTTAACAATATTTGTCGTTCAAAATAGTTTATTTTAGACAAAGGTGATTATGAGACGTTTGAACAGAAACATGATTTTTTTGTTACTTATTCTTACGATCACCGCAACTTCTTGCAGTGCTACCAAGAAATCAAACTGTGGTTGCCCGAGCAAGAAAGGAATGGTTGGTTATTAGCAAGTCTTAAATCCAAAAAATTATGAAAAGTCCCAACAGAGATCTGCTGGTACTGCTTAAGGACGAAACCATGAGCGAGCATGCTATAGAGCGTGAAGTTGAAAAACTGAACAACATGCTTTTTCAGCTTGAATCGATCGATAATTTCTGCGTGTCTCATGAGATGTTGGACATGAATAAGTTCAAGATCTATACTGACCAGCGCTCAATAGCCCAGGTGGTCAGGCAGAAAGAGCTCAAGCCGTTTGTCTTCCTTTGCAACCTCAACTGAACTGCAGCCTAAACGAATTGTAAAAGCCCCCGGAAGGAGGGCTTTTTTATTTAGCTAAGTTTTTCCAATGCCGCTTTAAGCTTACCGATCATCTCATTGATCTCTTCTTTTTTGCAGGTCCCTACGCTGAGCCGGTACCAGGAGGATCCGTGGGTGCCGAATACATCGAACGGTACCACAGCCAGCTTCGCCTCTTTCAGTATATAGGCAGTAACGTCCGGCTGTGAATCCAGCATGGTTCCTTCTGCTGTTTTCCTGCCTTTCACGTCTATATTGATGCTGAGATACATGGCTGCCTGTGGGGTGATGGCGTCTACGGGAAGGCCCGCGGATTTGAGCTTCATCAAGCCTTCATAGATCTTGTTGCATCGTTCCTGTATCTCGGCCTTGAAGGTTTTCATGAATTGGTCGATGGCACCTTTCTGCATAAGGAACTTCGCGGTTGCCTTTTGCTCCGGTGTTGGAGCCCATGCACCAACGTGGCTTAGGATGGCCTTCATTTTACTGATAACAACCGCAGGGCCAAGTGCCCAGCCAACCCTGACACCTGTGGCAGCAAAACACTTGCTGATGCCGTCAACATAGATGGTGTATTCTTTCAACTCCGGGTACAGGCTTACGGGGTCAACGTGAATGGTGTCACCAAAAGTGAGCATCCAGTAGATCTGGTCATACATGATGTACAGCTTCTTGCCATTCATCCGCTTCCTGTTTTCCTCGATCACCAGCTCGCAGATACCTCTCAGCTGGTCTTCCGTGAAAGTGGTGCCGGTAGGGTTCAGCGGGGAATTCAGGCTGAGCAGGGTAGCGCCTTCAATATGTGGTGCTATCATCTCCGCTGTGGGCATGAAGTTGGTCTCCTCCGATGTTTCAATGGGACAGTGTTCTCCCTGGGTGAAGTGAACATAGTGGTTGTTGTTCCAGGAAGGAACAGGATAGATCACTTTATCGCCCTTGTCAACAATGGCGCGGAAAACCGTGTAGATCACCGGCCTGCCGCCCGATGTGATCAGCACTTCGTCAGGCTTATAATGTATACCCTGGCGTTCACCAATGAACTGGATCACCGCCTGCCGAAGGTCAAGTTCTCCCTCTCCGAGGGATAGTTGGTGATATGCTTACGGTAAGCATACACGATCTCTTCTTCAAGTTCCTTTGGAATGGGGAAGATGGAAGGGTCAAAGTCGCCAACGGTGAAATTGAATATTTTTTCACCCTTGGCCATCTGCTCCCTTATCTCGCTGTTCATTTTCACGATCACTGAACCTATCAGTGTCTCCGCCAATTCAGAAAGAATTGGTTTTTGTGCCGTATCTGCAGTCATGGCGCAAAGATAAACTGAAATGAAAAGGGAGCGGTTGAAAACCGCCCCCTAATTCCTCAATTCCGTAAGACTTATTTGCTACAGCGGACTGTAGTCCTTGAACAGGTTCAATTTTGTATTCTCGGCAAGCGAGCGGTATTGCTTCCATGGTCCGTCAAAGAATGCATTGACGCGTTTCACGGATTCTGTGATCATATCTTCCGCGCGTTTCACCAGCATCTCCTCTTGTGCACCCGGAACCACGCTTTTGGATGCGATGGAAGAAGCGGCCTGCTGCCAAGTGTTGAGTACAGTGACCTGGGGCAACTGTCCATATCCCTGGCGCTCTATCCGTTTGCCGCTAATGCTTTCGCGAATGTTTTTGATGCTGTCTTGCATGGCCCTGGTTGCCTTTCTCAGGGAGTCCGCAGGTTTGCCTTCTACATCCTTCAACTGTGCATCCATCTTCTTCAGCAGGTCATCGGCTTCTGTAAGCCTGTCCATTCCCGCGATGAGTTTATCGCTGCTTTTCTGCAGCCTGTCCTGCATACCGGCCTGTGCGATCTTGATGTTATTCCTGTCGCCCAGCCTTGGGTCATCCTTCACGGTGATCAAGGCAGAGTCCTTCGCATCGCCTAATTGGTAAACAACCTTGTAATTACCTGCGAGCACCTGCCTGCCCCTTGGTTCAGGGTCAGAAGGCCTGGGTTTGGGAGAGCCGGGCATACGGTAGCCTTTTTGTTCCAATCCCCAGTACCTTTTGTTCAGGCCGGTGTCAGCCTTGAATTTCAGGGTGCGGATCTGCTCATTCTTATCATTGTAGATCTTCACCCAAACGCTGTCAAGTTTTGTTGCCGCCTTGCCGGTATCTGTAGGAAGATAATTCACGTGGAAAGTGAGCGGTGCGCCAAAGGGCCTGTTGGCAGCATCCCAGATACCCCAGGTGCTCCACTCATAGCCAGGTGCATTTTTCACTTCCGCCTGGATCACGTCGCCCGAAGGGAAAGCGATGATGCGTTTTGCGGGAACCATGCCATTGTTTTTGGCGATGGCGCGCAGGGGCCTGATGTTGTCAAGTACCCAGATGGCCCTGCCGAAAGTAGCGATCACGAGGTCTGCCTCGCGCTCCTGTACCACCATATCAAATGTAGATACCGAAGGGAACCCGTTCTTCCACTGCTGGAAACTTGCCCCTTTGTCAAAGCTCACCCAAAGGCCGTGCTCCGTACCCACGAACAGGAGGTTGGATTCACCCGGATCCTGCAATACACAAAGTGCATAGCCTTTCACCTTCTTCTCGTCCACGATCCTTGTCCAGGTCTTACCATAATCCGCTGTGTAAAAAATATAGGGTTTGAAGTCGCCGCGACGGTAATCGTTTGCCACTACCCAAGCTTCCGCGGGGTTGTGTTTGGAAGTCTGGATCTGGGGCACCCATGCGCCTGCTGCCAGCCCGGGAATCTTGCCCCTGAAATTGGTCCAGGTCTTGCCGCCGTCACGTGTGAGTTGTACGTTACCGTCATCGGTACCCACCCATATCACACCCTTCTCTTTCCACGACGGTGCTATGGTGAGGATGGTACAATGGTTCTCCGCGCCTGTGATGTCAATGGAAAGCCCACCATTGTTGCTCTGGTCTATCTTCACGCTGTCATTGGTAGTGAGGTCTCCGGAGATGGTTTCCCAGCTTGCCCCTTTATTGGTGCTCCTGTGCAGGTACTGGCTGCCATAGTATATGGTGCCGTTGTCAAAAGGGTCTTGTGCAAGCGCTGCGTTCCAGTTGAAGCGCAGTGGCTTCTTCAGGTCTTCCACCGGCGGCTTGATGTACCACTGTTCGCCGGTTTTGGTATTATACCTGCCAAGGCTTCCGCCCTGGCTCATTGCGTATACCCAGTTGGCGTCATCCGGGTCCGGCATTACGTCAAAGCCATCGCCGCCCCAGAGGTTGTCCCAATAATAGTTCTTGATACCGCCGGTCATCCAGGTATATGCGGGGCCTCTCCAGGAACCATTGTCCTGCATGCCGCCCATGACGTGATATGGCGTTTCGTTGTCAACATTGATATGGTAGAACTGGCCCACGGGCAGTTTCTCATCGAACAACCAGGTCTTCCCGCCGTCACGCGTGATGCCGATACCTCCATCATTGCCGTCAATGATGAACTTGCCGTTGGAAGGGTGGATCCAGAATGCGTGATGGTCAGGATGGATGCCGTTGTAAGGTATCACCACTTCAAAGGTTTTACCTCCGTCCTCGCTCCTGGACACTGTTTGGTTGATCAGCCAGAGCCTGTTCTCATTCTCCGGGTCAACAGCGATATCCTGGAAATAGAAGGGCCTGTTGGTTACAATGCCGGGGTCACTATTGACCAGTGTCCAGCTGTAGCCGCCGTCATCAGAACGGTAGAGCCCGTTCTTTTTTGCCTCAACGAGGGCATAGATGCGATCAGGGTTGTTGCGTGAAATGGTAAGGCCAATGCGACCGTAATCACCATCCGGAAGCCCGTTCTGCTTGTCCAGTTTCTTCCAGGTCTTTCCGCCGTCAATGGTCATGTACAGGCCGCTGCCCTTGCCACCGCTGCTGAGGCTCCATGGTGTGCGCCTGTGTTGCCACATGGCTGCGATGATCTTATTGGGGTTCGATGGGTCCATGATCATATCACCCACACCCGAAGTATCATTGGTATACAGCACTTTTTCCCAGGTGGCACCGCCGTCTGTTGTTTTGAACACGCCGCGCTCAGGATGTTCCGCGTACGGGTTGCCGATGACGCCCGCGTATACGATATCAGGATTGACGGGGTTGATGAGTATGCGGTGTATGTTGCGTGTTTTCTCCAGGCCTACGCGCTTCCACGTCCTTCCGCCGTCTATCGACTTGAACATGCCCTCACCCAGGTTAATGGAGTTGCGGGGATTGCCTTCGCCGGTTCCCACCCAGATCACGTTCGCATTGTTCTGCTGTATGGCTACGGAGCCGATGTTAAGCAGGGGCTGGTCGTCAAAAATGGGGGTCCATGCACCGCCGCCGTTATTGGTTTTCCATACGCCACCTGATGCGGAGCCCAAAATGATCACATTGGGGTCAGATGCCAGCGCATCCACTGCAGTGATCCTTCCACTCATGCCGGCGGGGCCAATGGCCCGGGGCGTCCAGGACTTGAATTGTTCCAGGTCCGCCTTTTTCTGGGAAAAGGCTGACGTACTGATCATGGCCAGAGCTGCCATGGACAGACAAAATTTCCTCATGCTAATTGGTTTGAGCTCGGAAATTATTCAAAATGTGACAATTGGAATGGTGACACAGGGTATTTTTCCTGAAGAGAAGGTTTTACCGGGAAAGGGCATCTAAAGGGCTTATCACTTCCTTTTCTGTTCATCCTGTGAACATATTTTAACAAGCAGTTTTGAACAATTCGCCTAATTTAGTGTTTAAACATTAATTCAAAAACAACACATTTATGAAAAAACTGGTTACGCTTTCAGTATTTGCTCTTTTGATCAGCGCAGGCGCATTTGCGCAGGCTACCAAGTGGACGCTTGACAAGGGCCACTCCAACGTTAAGTTCGGTGTTACACACATGGTGGTATCTGAAATGGAAGGTACTTTTAAGATATTCGACGGCTCACTGGAACACACCAAGGCTGATTTTTCTGACGCCAAGGTGAATTTTTCCATTGACGTGGCTTCCATCAACACAGACAATGAGCGCAGGGACGGACACCTGAAGTCTGACGATTTCTTCAACGCGGAGAAATACCCCAAGATGACTTTCCAGAGCACTTCCATGAAGCCCCTGGGCAACAATAAATATGAACTGAAAGGCAACCTCACCATCAGGGATGTGACCAAGCCCGTGACCTTCCAGGTTACCCACGGCGGTGTACTCAACACATCAAAAGGCGCTAAGGCTGGCTTCAAGGCTACCACTACCATCAACAGGTTTGATTACAACCTGAAGTGGGACAGGGCTACTGAAACCGGCGGACTGGTTGTAGGCAAGGACGTTTCCATCACCGTGAACGTGGAGCTGGATAAAGCAGCACAGTAATTTCGCGATTACACTATATGAAAATGCGGCAATGAGATCTCATTGCCGCATTTTTTTTTGCTCACCATCGTCCCTATCCTTACCCTTTCTTCTTCTCAAACTCGAGGATAACGCCATTGATACAATACCTCAGCCCTGTTGGTGGCGGGCCGTCTTCAAATACATGTCCGAGGTGCGCCTTGCATCGTCCGCACTGCACTTCTGTGCGCTGCATGCCGTGGCTGTTGTCAGGCGTATAAATGATACTTGTTTTGGAAACCGGTTCGTAAAAACTGGGCCATCCGCAACCGCTGTCGAATTTTGTATCGCTCTTGAATAACGCATTGCCACAGGCTACGCAGCGATAGAGCCCGATCTCGTTGAATTTTTCGAACTTGCTTGACCAGGGCCTTTCCGTGCCTTTCTGCCTGGCAATGTAATATTGTTCGGGGGACAGCACCTTTTTCCAGTCGTCTTCTTTCATTTCCACCCTGGAGGTATCCGATTTGGAATACACGGGGTTCTTTTTCTGTTCGTTATTCTCCATTGTCGTTTTCTTTTTATTGTCGGCCTGCGAATACCCGCAGTTGCTGAACATACTGCAGAGCAGGACCAGTGCCAATACCTGTTTCATAATGCGTTTTGTCATCCGTTTTAACAAATCTACGAGGATAAAGTTCCTTCGGATGGTTATAGGAATGTTATTAAAATTTTCACACTATATTTGACCATAACGCAAACCCGCTCTCGCAACATGTTCAATTTAATCCTGTTCGGTCCTCCCGGTAGTGGAAAAGGCACGCAATCTGAAAAACTCATCCAAAAATACGGTTTCAAGCATCTTTCCACAGGGGATATCCTCCGCGCGGAGATCGCGAATAAGACGGCCCTCGGCTTGGAGGCCAAGGCGCTGATGGACAAAGGCCAGCTGGTGCCGGATGCGGTGGTGATCGGGATGATCAGTACGGCCCTGGATGCCAACCCCGATGTGCCCGGTTTTCTTTTTGACGGGTTTCCCCGTACCGTAGCACAGGCGGAAGCGCTTGACAAGTTGCTGAAACTGAAGGGAACGGAAATTGGCGTAGTGCTGGCCCTGCAGGTTCCCGATGAGGAGCTGATCGCCAGGATGATGAACCGCGCCAAGACCTCCGGCAGGTCTGACGATGCAGATGAGAATGTACAACGCAAGCGCCTGGACGTATACCTGCGCGATCACACTGCCCGTTGCCGGCCACTACGCTCATTTGGATAAGGTGGTCAATGTTGAGGGCGTTGGCTCCATAGAGGAGATCTTTGGGAGGCTCACGAGCGAGATCGAGAAACGGAAATAACGTGGGTTCCTCGCTGGCCGCTCCCATAACCTAATGACCAATGACTATTGGCCCGCAGGCTGTACCTTCGCGTCTCAATGCTTGCACATGGAAAAACTAGGAAACTACGTCCTTGGCCAATGGGTTGTGGGTGAAGGTGAAGGGCAGCCGTTATACAATGCCATAACAGGCGAAGTTGTGGGTTCAGCCACTACCAAAGGCCTCTCATTCGCTGACATACTGGAACACGCGCGGAAAGTGGGCAACCCTGCCCTTAGAAAAATGACCTTCCATGAAAGGGGAAGGATGCTGAAAGCGCTCGCGCTTTATCTCTCAGAAAGGAAAGAGGAGTTTTACAGGATCAGTTACCTGACAGGGGCAACCAGGGCAGACAGCTGGATAGATATTGAAGGTGGGTTTGGTAACCTGTTCTCCTATGCTTCATTACGCCGTCGATTTCCTGACCTGCCATATGCCGTTGACGGAGAGCCTCACAACCTGAGCAAGGGCAACAGCTTCATGGCCCAGCACCTGTTGGTGCCTAAGGAAGGCGTAGCCGTTCATATCAATGCTTTCAACTTCCCTGTGTGGGGTATGTTGGAGAAATGCGCGGTCAACTGGCTGGCCGGTATGCCGGCCGTGGTGAAACCGGCAACATTGACCTCATACCTGACAGAAGCAGTAGTGCGATCCATAATATCATCAGGCATTCTCCCGGATGGTGCGCTGCAGTTGATCTGCGGCAGTGCCGGCGATATGCTGGACCATGTCACATCCCAGGATGTGGTGACCTTTACCGGATCAGCTTCCACGGGGAAAATGCTTCGCTCACATCCACGCATACTCGAAGAGAACGTGCCCTTCACTATGGAGGCGGATTCCCTTAACTGTATCGTGCTGGGGCAGGATGTAGAACCGGGCATGCCTGAGTGGGACGTTTTTGTGAAGGAGGTGAGGAAGGAAATGACGGTGAAGGCAGGACAGAAATGTACGGCCATCCGGAGGATCTTCGTCCCCCGGAATAAAGTAGAAGCCATCTGGCAGGATGTGGCCAAGGCACTTTCTGCCACTACCATAGGTAACCCGATGAATGAAAAAGTGAGGATGGGGTCACTCGCGTCTACGGGACAGCGCAGTGAAGTACGTGCGCAGGTGCAGAAACTGCTTGCCTCTTCTCAACTCGTTTACGGCACGCTTGATTCAGTCAATGTGATAGATGCCGACCCGGAGAAAGGGGCCTTCATATCCCCGCTTCTCCTCACCAATGACGCGCCTTTCCGGTCGGAGGCGGTACACGATGTGGAGGCCTTCGGCCCCGTGTCAACCATCATGCCCTATGGCAATATGGATGAAGCCATTGAGCTCTCTAAGAAGGGAAAAGGTTCCCTATGCAGCACCATTGTAACAGCCAATGACCAGTTGGCGCGCGACTATGTGGTAGGTGCGGCAACACATCACGGGCGTATCCTGGTATTGAACAGGGTGAATGCCAAAGAGTCAACCGGGCACGGTTCACCGCTTCCGCTCCTGGTGCATGGTGGCCCGGGAAGGGCCGGCGGCGGAGAGGAGATGGGAGGTGTGAGAGGCGTTAAGCATTACATGCAAAGGGTGGCAGTGCAGGCCTCGCCCACAACCATGACCACGATAACGTCATCCTACCAGCAATATGGAGAAACTGTGGAGGATGAAAAGCATCCATTCCGCAAGCACTTTGAAGAACTCAAGATCGGGGATTCACTGCTGACGCATAAAAGGACAGTTACCGAGGCAGACATTGTGAACTTTGCCAACGTGAGCTGGGACCATTTCTATGCGCATACTGACCATACCTCCCTGGAGGGGACGCTGTTTGAGAAGCCGGTGGCCCATGGGTATTTCATTCTTTCCGCTGCAGCAGGCCTGTTCGTGGATGCAAGGAAAGGCCCCGTGTTGCTTAATTATGGATTGGATGAGTGCAGGTTCATGAAACCGGTATATGCCGGTAGTACCATACAGGTAAGGCTTACGTGTAAGGAGAAGCTGCCGCAGGAGAAGAAGGACGAGAATGATGTGCCGAAGGGGATCGTGAAGTGGCTGGTGGAAGTATTTGACGAGACCAACGAACACGTTGCCGTTGCAACAATATTGACCATGGTAAAAAGAATGGAGAATTGATATGGAAGCATACGTTAACCTTATGGGGAATGATGGTGTAGGCATCATAGAATTCTTTCATCCCAAGAGCAACTCCATGCCTTCCGTACAACTGGCAAGGCTGGCGGAAGCCATAACGGAGGCCGGTGGTAACCCGGATGTGAAGGTGATCGTATTGCGAAGCGGCGGTGAAAGAGCCTTTTGTGCCGGTGCTAATTTTGACGAACTGCTTGCCATTTCAAATGCAGAGGAAGGGCGTTCCTTCTTCATGGGTTTCGCGAACGTGATCAATGCCATGCGAAAGGCTCCGCAATTGATCGTCTGCAGGGTGCAGGGTAAGTGTGTGGGTGGAGGTGTTGGCATTGCAGCAGCTGCTGATTATACCATCGCCCATGCCAGTGCTGACGTAAAACTGAGTGAGCTCGCCGTAGGGCTCGGGCCATTTGTGGTTGGGCCGGCAGTAGAACGCAAAACAGGTCTTTCAGCATTTTCCCAGATGACCATTAATGCCAGGGGATTCTATAATGCATCCTGGGCATATGATAAAGGGTTGTTCGCTGAGGTGCACGAAGATATCGCTTCAGTTGATGCAGCTGTGGATGCGCTGGTGAATACCCTCGCAACGTCCAACCCCGAAGCCATGCGGGAATTGAAGAAAGTGTTCTGGCGGGGTACGGAGAACTGGGATGAATTGTTGCAGGAGCGGGCCGAGACCAGTGGAAGACTGGTGCTCAGCCCCCAAAGCAGGGAGTTCTTGCAAACCAGGAAATAGCCATTGGTAATTGCATCTCAAAGATCATCAAACTCGTAAATGGGATCAATGTGTGTTCCCGCCGGCAATTCGAAAATGGGCTTGATGAGCCCGTTCTGCAATCCATAGACCCAGCCGTGCAGGTGGGGGTAATTGTTTTCTTTCCAGGCCTTTTGTATGATAGAGGTTTTGGCGAGGTTCATCACCTGCTCCTGCACATTCAGTTCCACCATTCTGTCTACCCTGGCGTCTTCTGATTCTATGGCATCCACTTCTTCGCGGTGGAACCTGTGCACGTCCTTGATATTCCTGAGCCATTTGTTGATGATACCATAAGAGTGGTGAGAGAGAGCCGCTTTCACACCGCCGCAGCCATAGTGCCCGCACACGATCACGTGTTTCACTTTCAGCACTTCCACGGCGTATTGGAGCACTGAGAGCAGGTTGAGGTCAGTATGTACCACCATATTGGCAATATTCCGGTGCACAAAGATCTCACCGGGTTGGGTGCCGGTGATCTCGTTGGCAGGTACGCGTGAATCAGAGCAACCAATCCACAGGAATTCCGGCGTCTGGAGGTGTACCAGCCTGTTGAAGAAGTCCGGGTCATCTGCTACTTTCTCCGCTGCCCAGGCCTTATTCTCCAAAAGAAGTCGTTCGTAAGCTTTCATATGTTGTGTTTAAGCAGGTTCAAGTGTTGACTCAACGTTGTGAAAAAGAAGGTGCATAGGTTTATGCATACTTTTCTTTACATCCACCCTGATATTCTTCAGGTATGCGTGGGCAAGGAATTCATTGATGGTGTCTATGACATCCTTGTCAATGAAGTCTGCCCTTGTTGCATCGATCATCACATAGGAATTGTCAGGTATGGACTCCAGGGTTCTTTTAACGATCGGCTTGTTCAGGAAAGATACATCTTTTCGCAGCCTCATGAGATAATGGCCGTGGTCGTTCACCAGCATTACTGACGAGCGGAAATTGCTGCGTATCATGAAGAACAGGCCCACGATGATACCGATCACGATTCCCGCCAGCAGATCTGACAGGAGTATGGCTATGATAGTCACAGCAAAAGGTACGAACTGGTCCCACCCCTTATTGTAGAATTCCTTGATGAGCGGAAGTTTCACCAGTTTGTAGCCGGTGAAGATGAGTATCGCAGCAAGTGATGACAGTGGGATAAGGTTGAGCATGCCGGGAATGAATGCCACACATACCAGCATAAGTACGCCGTGCATGACAGCAGAGAGTTTTGTTCTTGCCCCTGAATTCACATTCGCAGAACTTCTCACGATCACCGATGTCAGGGGAGTCCGCCCAATAGGCCTGAGACAATATTCCCAACACCTTGCGCTTTCAGTTCTCGGTTGGTGGGCGTAACACGCTTATAGGGGTCAAGCTTATCAACGGCTTCGATGCCCAGCAGTGTTTCCAGGCTGGCAACGATGGCCAGCGTGATGCCCGCCTTCCATACTGTAAGGTTGTTGAGGAAGGCAAGGTCAGGGCTGGTAAAAAGTCCCAGGAACTCTTCTGCCGAACTGGCCTGCGGCAGAACTACCAGGTGCTCTTCCTTCAAAGCGAGCGCAGGTTGGCTGGCCTTCAGGTATTCATTGATGAGAATGCCTGCTACCACCACTACCAGCGGACCGGGAACGAATTTAAGCGAGCCTGCCTTTTTTACTGAGGGCAGTTCCCATGAGATCAATATGATCAATGAAACGGTGCCAATGAGTATGGCGGCGGGGGTAAAAAAACTAAGGGCGTGGAACAGTGCGCTGAATGTGTTCTCTTCGCCGCCTGCGAAACTTTCATCGCCCTCAAAGCTGGAATTGTCGTATCCCACCAGGTGCGGGAATTGTTTGAGTATGAGTATCAGTCCGATGGCCGCGAGCATCCCCTTGATGACCGAATTCGGAACAAAATCACCGATGATACCTGCCTTGAGATACCCGAACAGCAACTGGAACAGGCCTGCGATGACGACCGCCAGGAGAAAGGCGGGAAAGCTGGGCAGGCTGGTGATGGCGCCTGCAACAATTACGGTGAGGCCGGCCGCGGGGCCGCTCACACTGAGTTGTGATCCGCTCAGGATGCCTATGACGATGCCGCCGACCACTCCGGCGATGATACCTGAGAACAATGGGGCTTTTGATGCGAGGGCTATACCGAGGCAGAGGGGGAGTGCCACGAGCAGCACTACGATGGATGCCGACAGGTCAAATCCTATCGACTGTACATTCTTTTTCATGTAAAATGTTTAAGACAAGAAATGTTTTGCGGAGAAGCCTTCCAGCTTCTCCCGTCCAACTTCTCACTTAAACATTAGGAGGAGGGGTATTGACATCGTCGGCCTGCCTGGAATACAGGGACTGTTTGGATAGCAACAAGGATTCTGGGTGAAGGGTCAGGGATAGTGGGGGATGGAGTGTCAGTTCTGACTCTGTCTTATAAATGTCTTTGGCAGAGTATGCATGGATCACTTCTTCCTGGAGTTGGTTCGAGCTGAGCAAGCTGCCCACCTGGGAAATAGGGGCAAGGGGGATGCTGAACACCAGCATCAGCACGATCGCTATGAGCTTTTTCCCCTTCATGAAGTAAAAATAGCTAATAGCTATTTGCTATTAGCTATTTTCCACTAAATATTTAGGCCGCCGCATGTACTGAGTACCTGGCCGGTAATGTAGGAGCTCATGTCAGAAGCGAGGAACAGCGCTGCGTCCGCTACTTCTGAGCCTGCACCAAAGCGCCCGAGGGGGATCTTGTCCATAAATGCTTTGGCTGCTTCACCATCCTTGAGATAGTGTGTCATATCTGTTTCTATAAAACCGGGGGCTATCGCATTGCAGCGGATATTCCTGCTGCCCAGTTCGTGTGCAACGGACTTGGTGAAACCAATGATGCCGGCCTTGCTTGCTGCATAGCTGGTTTGTCCTCCATTGCCGCGTATGCCGATGATGGAGCTCATGTTGACGATGGAGCCTTTCTTGGCTTTCATCATTGGCCGCATCACCAGTTTGGTCATGTTGAACACGCTCTTGAGGTTGATGTCCATCACTTCATCCCACTGTTCGGGTGTTACCCTCAGCAGAAGGTTGTCTTTGGAGATGCCCGCATTGTTTACGCAAACATCGATATTCCCGAAATTGGCCGTTACATCGTTCACCAGTTGCTCGCACTGGGCGAAGTCTCCGGCATTGCTCTGGTAAGCCTTTGCATTTACACCTAGCGACTTAAGCTTATCCTCCAGTGTTTTTGCCCTTTCTGCACTGCTGTCACTAACGTAGGTGAATGCAACATTGGCTCCATGCTCGGCAAAACGGATGGCAATGGCTTCACCGATGCCTCTTGCCGCGCCGGTTACTATGGCTGTTTTCCCTTCTAAAAGTTTCATGTATTGGGTTTGCGCAAAAATAAGGATTAGAAGCTCATCTGCCTGCTAAACCTCGTTGCGGGCGATCGCAAGGATCTCATCAAGGTATTTCCTTTCATTGCTGAGCCTGGGGACTTTATGTTGGCCGCCCAGTTTGCCTTTCTGTCTCAACCATTCGGAAAAACTGCCTTTCCTGATATTATGGACGATGGGTGGCCTGAGGGCAATATCTTTATATCGTTTGGCTTCGTAATCACTGTTCAGCTGTTTCAGCGCGTTGTCAAGCTCAAAACAGAAATGATCCAACCTGCCCGGTTCTTTTTCGAACTCAATGAGCCACTCATGCGCTCCATTGGAGTCATCAGCGAAGTACACCGGCGCGGCAGTATAGTCCACTACCACGGCTCCTGTCTGTTCACAAGCGATAGATATGGCCTTGTCTGAATTCTCCACCATCAGTTCTTCGCCAAAGGCGTTTATGAAATGCTTGATCCTTCCGCTCACTTTTATGCGGAAAGGATGCAGCGATGTGAATTGCACGGTATCGCCCACACAATATCTCCACAGGCCGCCATTGGTGCTGATGACGGGCGCATAGTGTTTACCCAGTTCCACTTCCTGCAGGCCGATGGTCTGCGGGTCATCCTTGCCGTATTCCTCCAGCGGCATGAATTCCATAAAGATGCCATGGTCCGTGAACAGCAGCATGCCGTCAGAGTCCGGCCTGTCCTGCGCGGCAAAGAATCCTTCGCTGGCGTTATACATCTCCAGGTAATGCACCGGCTTTCCGATGAGTTTTTCAAAATGCTCACGATAAGGGACAAACGAGACACCCCCATGGAGGTAGAGCTCGAGGTGCGGCCATACTTCGCTAATGCTGCTCTTGCCGGTGATCTCCAGAATACGGCGGAACAGTACAAGCGTCCAGGTGGGTACGCCTGAAATGGAGGTGACGTTCTCTTGGATGGTGTGTTGTGCGAGTTTCTCGATCTTGGTCTCCCATTCATCCATCAGGGCAATGCTAAGTTCCGGCGTTCGTATCCAGGATCCCCAGAAGGGTGTATTCTGCAACAGTACAGCGCTCAGGTCGCCATAATGCGTTTCATCATTCAGTTTATGCACGGTGTGGCTGCCACCTATGACGAGGCCCTTACCTGTCAGCAGGTCCGAGTCAGGGTTATAGTCATAGTACATGGTGAGCACATCTTTGGCGGCTTTGTAATGGCAGTCTTCCAGGCTTTCATTGCTCACCGGAATGAATTTTGACCTGTCTGACGTGGTTCCGCTGCTTTTGGCAAACCACGTGATAGGTGAATTCCAGAGCAGGTTCTGCTCGCCGTCCATCAAGCGCAGTATATAGGGCTTGAGGTCGTCATACTCAGAAATGGGAACCGCCTTTTTAAAAGCGTGGATATTATAGAGCGATGAGAACTGGTATTTCCGGCCAAATTCAGTGTATTGGGCGGAGGTCACCAGGTCCTGCAGCACCTCCCGCTGGGATGCGATGGGATTCTGCTTCCAGGCTTCTATGCGCCACATTCTCATGCGCGCCAGGCGTGATATGGCAGGGAGAGGAGCTTCATTCGGGGCAAAATACAAATTTGACACCATTTACACTAGGGTAACGGGCTGTATGCAGGTTGGGGTGCGCATTGCCGCACTGCCGCATTGGCTAATTGCCTAATTGCCCCTCGCTTCCTCGTGAAGGTAATCCTTGCGCTTGAGTTCGAAATTGCGGCCGAGATAGAGGCGGCGTACATGTTCATCCTCGGCAAGTTCCTCAGCCGTTCCGTGCTTGAAGATCTTTCCCTCAATAAGCAGGTAGGCACGGTCGCAGATCGAAAGTGTCTCATTCACATTGTGGTCCGTAATGAGTATACCTATGTTCTTGTATTTGAGACGGGCCACAACGGTCTGGATGTCTTCAACGGCAATGGGGTCAACGCCGGCGAAGGGCTCGTCCAGCAGGATGAAACTGGGATTCACTGCAAGTGCCCTTGCTATCTCGGTCCTTCTCCTTTCGCCGCCGCTCAGTGAATCACCGTTGTTCTTGCGCACATGCGTGAGCCTGAACTCATTCAGCAGCTCTTCCACCTTGTCCTTTCTTTCCTTTTTTGACAGGTTGGTCATTTCCAGAACGGACATGATATTATCCTCAACCGTCAGTTTCCTGAACACCGATGCTTCCTGGGGAGATAGCCTATGCCCATCTGGGCCCGCTTGTACATGGGAAGCTGCGTGATCTTTTCATCATTCAGGTAAACATCGCCCTCGTCAGGCTTGATCAGCCCCACTACCATGTAAAAAGTGGTTGTTTTACCCGCCCCGTTCGGGCCGAGCAGGCCCACGATCTCGCCCTGCTTCACGTTGACAGACACCTTGTTAACTACCGTACGGTTGCGGTATGTCTTGATCAGTTCCCTTGTATGGATGATGAGGCTCATGTGCTAAAGGCCAAAAATACAGAACTCCTTGGGATAAAGCAAAATGGGCCTGCTTTAACAGAATTGCTGTAAAAGCCAATTCTGAACTATCTTGCAGCCACTTTAAGCACATGAAAGTAATCGATCATATCCATCAGGCAAAAGACACCCTGATCTCATTTGAGATCCTGCCGCCCTTGAAAGGGAAAAGCATCCAGTCGATTTATGACCACCTTGACCCGCTGATGGAGTTCAAGCCTTCATTCATCAATGTGACCTATCACCGTAGCGAACAGGTGTTCAAAAAGAAGGCAGATGGTGCTTTCGAGAAAGTTGAGGTGAGGAAGAGGCCGGGTACGGTTGGAATTTGCGCGGCGCTGATGAACCATTATAAAGTGGATACGGTTCCGCACCTGATCTGTGGCGGCTTCAATAAGCGTGAAACGGAAGATGCACTGATAGACCTCAACTTCCTGGGGGTGGACAATGTACTCGTTCTCCGGGGTGACGCGGCCAAGAATGAAACATTCTTTGAGCCGGAACCTAACGGGAACGCCTATGCGATAGACCTGCTCAAGCAGGTGATCAACCTGAACAATGGCATTTACCAGGAAGACGATATACGCGAGGGTTTCCGCACGGATTTCTGCATAGGCGTAGCGGGTTATCCCGAAAAGCATTTTGAGGCCCCCAACCTGGAAACGGATATGGCTTTCCTTAAAGCCAAGGTTGAGGCCGGTGCGGAGTATATTGTTACGCAGATGTTCTTCGACAATAAGAAGTATTTCAACTACGTACAGGCCTGCAGGGACGCGGGCATTACCATACCCATCATTCCCGGGTTAAAACCTATCTACAACAAGAAGCAGCTTTCGGTGATCCCAAGGACCTTCCACGTAGACATCCCCACGGAGCTCAGCGTGGAGATCATGAAATGTAAAACCGATGCAGATGTGGAAAAGGTTGGTGCTGAGTGGCTGGTTACACAGTCAAGGGAATTGAAGAAAGAAGGCGTGCCCGTGCTGCACTATTACACACTGGGTAAGCCCAGGGTGATCAGAGATGTGGTGAAGCAGGTACTCTGATGTCAGTGATTCAGCTGCTGATAAGTTTATGGAGTTCCTGCTGTTCAACTTTTACCGGGTATTTCTTCTTTAGCGCACCCAGCCATTCTTCTTCAAGTACCTGCTGGCAGTCCGTGATCACCTGGCCCCGGGCCTGCTCAAAACTCTTGGGCTGTCCTCCCTTGTAGATCTTCTGGATGTAAACGAAGGAAGCGCTGCCATCTGTTGGATTGACCACTACATCTGTAGCAGAGCGCTCGGTGGGTTGCTGGTTCCGGGGATAACGAGTTCCCATTCCAGCCTGCTGCTGTCTGCCATGACCTGCCCGCCGGAACTTTCCATCTTTTGCCTCCATGTGCCGGGGTTGGCGGTGATCTCCTTCCTCAGTGCAACTGCACTGGCGGAGTCGCTGGCTGTGAATATGATGCATCAACACTCTTACCCCATATATACTTGTCTTTGTTCCTGACGTATATCCGGCGTTGCAGCCCTGTGTCCGAGGATGCCTTGCTCCATACATTCCGCTCCATGGCTTCAAAAAGCATATTGCCTTCCATGAATTCTTTGCCTTGGGCTGCATATTCGTTGTTGAACTGCTCCAGGTGCTTTTTATAATAGGCAAGGCATTTATCTTCTACAAAGTTTTTCCAGATGGCGTTGAAAGATCCTTCCGTGCGTTTGTAGTTTGACTTTGAAAGATGATCCAGCCATTCTTTCATCGTCACCTGTTCATCTCTGAACACAAGAAGGACAGAATTGGCATTGAAGCCGGGAGACAATACTTCTTTTTGGTCAATCACCCCGTCACAAAAGCGCCTGAGTTCCTTCAGGTCTTTGACCTTGTTGTTCACCCGGTCAGGGTTGGCGTCTTTTCCTTGAAGCTGGCAATGGCAATATCCCCTCTTTCAGACAGCCTGACCGCATCATCCCATGCCACGCCGGCAAAGCTTTCCGCGGTGATGGGAATGACCTTTATCCTTTTCATGATGTGTATCCCAGGCTGGTCTGGAATGGAGGGATCACATCGCCATCATTTTTGATATTGAATGCGCGCTCTTCAAAACTGCGGTCATATGTTCCCGGGGAGAACGGAGGTAAAGTTCCGCCGTCATGTACGGTAAGTTGGTCCAGTGTAAATCCTTGGCAAGCGCATGGAAATCGGATCCCTTCAGTATCGCCTGGTAAAGTGAATCTGCCTTCTTCCATGCCACGGACTTTGCCGTCTCACCGCCGTCAGGGTCAATGGCTATCAGGATGTGTGCCACCTGTATCTTTCCAAATGCTGGCCTTTCGGCTGTTTTCTTGAAGATATGGTATCCTTTATTGGTGGCGAAGGGCTTGCTGATGCTGTCTTTGGGAGTGCGTAGGCGATCTCTTCCAGGTTGAATGGCAGGGTGAAAGCTGTGATAAAGCCGAGGTCGCCACCATCTTTGTTCACATTCGGGTCCTTGGAGTAGGTACGCGCCACGCTGGCGAAGTCTTCACCCTTGCGTAGCCTGTTATATGCTTCGCTGATCTTTTTTTCCGCCTCCCTGGTGTCGCTGTCCGTAATGGGAACGTCGTTGTAGCGGTTGCTTATGAATTCTTCCCTGAACGGGATGAAAATATGTGATACCCTTATATCCTTGCAGCGTGTTTTTTTGTTTGTTCTGTGATCCGCCTGCGAACAGCGGTATCATACAGGAACTGTTCCTCGATCTGCTGCTTGAAATTGTCAACGTCTTCCTGCTTGTTGATCAGCGTATCGAGCCTCAGGTCATATGCACTTTGCACCTTTAGTTTGAAGGTGGTATAAAGATCAAGGTAGGCCTGAGTTCTTGTTCACCGGCACGTATTGGGTCACTGTTCTTCCGGAACGCGCGCATGAATTCTTCCGAACTCACTTTGTGGGGCCATAACTGAAAAGCGTTTGCGTATGGGCCTGCATTACGAGGAATATCGTTGCAAAGATGACCAGTGATGGTTTCATGTTCTATTTGGTGCCGGTTGACTTTGTTTTGTGGTCAAGGAAATCATTCAGCTGTTCGTAGTTGAGTTTCTTGGCGATGATCTTTTTGTCCGCGTCCAGCAGGTACAGCATCGGTGTCTGGTAAACATCGTATAACTGCCTGAATCCGGGCTGGTTGGATCTTGCCTCAGCGTCCTTCATTTCCTTGGTTTGGTAAACGTGTACCCAGTCTTTTAAATTGTGCTCCCGGATATAGGCGGTCCATTTGTCCTTCCCTCCGTCCGTCATCACACCGAAGATCTTGACGCCATGGCTTTCCATTTGTTCTGGTACAGGGAATCCAGCTTCGGTACTTCCACCTGGCAATGGCTACAGGTAGGGTCCCAGAAGCAGAGCACGGTATAGGGGCTTTTGACGTCATACAGGGCGGTTTTCTTCCCGGTGGTATCCAGCAGGTTCAGGTTCGCGCCTTTTTCCCCGATAACATTGGACATCAGGCTGTAGCCCCGGTCAAAGATGAACTTCTTATATTTTTCATTCATCCATTCATCAGCCTCCCCGGGGATGAAGTATTTTTGGAACAGGTGTACAAACACTGCATCCTGCCCCATGAATTTCGGGTTCACATATTTTTCCGTGAGGGTGGAGAGTACATACTGTTTCATCTCCTTGTTGCTTCTCGCCATTAACATCATCTCATCCGCCTCAATGATCAGTGAATCCGGGTGCTGTGGCAGCACTTCGTCGAAATACCTGTTGAACTTGGGCTGGAAAACAGGCGTACGCAGCAGCCTGTTATCGGCAAGATTTACACCGTCCCAGTAATGTGATTTGTAGTATTGGTAGATGAGTGCCGAGTCTTTCCATGCATCCGGGATAACGGGCTCATTCAATACGCTGAACACGGCTGAAAGCAGGTGCTGGGATTGTCCCTGCTGAACTTTTGCCGGTAGTTTTTCAGTGAAGCATTCTTCTCCCTGAGCAGCCCCAGGATCCTCACAGAGTCTGCCTTACTGGTGGCTGCGGAATATTCTTTCTGCAACCGGTTCATCTCCCCGCCAACCGATGACGTGAAGTCCTGGTATTCCCTGAACAACTGGTTCTCCCTGGAACCGGTGTATTTAATGGAAGGATAGAGGTTGGCGGAATCTGCCGCCACGGAAAAGCGCTGTTCCTTATCTATGATGGCTTCGAAATAGCCGTCTTTCTTCGGATAGGCGATAAGGTATATCCCGCCCGTGAGCTTTTGCTTGCCTTGAACACGGCCCTGCTGTTCTTGTCTATGGGTGCGGAGTCAACCAAGGCCTGCTTCTGGCCGTAGTAATGTGCAAGATAAAGGTGGCCGGAAGTGAATGGCTTCAGGGTCACAGTGATCTCATAGCCTTCCTGGCCATAGGTAAAACTGCTTCCCAGCAAGGCCAGGAACAAGATCGCGGGTTTGAGGTTCATGGGTAAACGCATCAAAACAAAAGTAATTTAAAAGCATTTCACATTTTGTTAAACCATTTAGACAGGCATGGCTAATTTTGCCGGATGCGGTCAAAGAAACAATTGGTACTCAGGGATGTGGAGGTGTCAGATTACGCGGCGGAGGGTAAGGCGCTGGCGAGGGTTGACGGGAAGGTGATCTTCATCCCTGGTGCCGTGCCCGGCGACGTGGTGAATGTGAAACTGCTCAAAAGCAAAAAGGACTGGGCCGAGGGCAGGTATTGGAACTGGTGAAGCCATCAGGGAACCGCGTGCAGCCTTTCTGCCGGCATTTCGGTGTGTGCGGCGGCTGCAAGTGGCAAATGATCCCTATGAAGAACAACTCCGTTTCAAGCAGCGCGAGGTGGCTGAACACCTTAGGCGAATAGGCAAGGTGGATCTGCCCCCAATGGAACCCATTCTGGGGCTGCAAAGACAAGGTTCTACCGGAACAAGCTGGAGTATACCTTCTCCAACAGGAAATATCTCACAGACGCGGAGTTCAGGGAAAAAGGACCCAGTGATGACCCTGCGCTGGGGTATCACATACCAAAGTGGTTCGACAAGGTGATCGATATTACCGAGTGTTACCTGCAGGAGCAGCCTTCCAGTGATATCAGGAATAAGGTGAGGGAAATAGCGTTGAAACACGGGCTCTCTTTCTATGATATAAGGGCCAAGGAAGGTTTCCTGAGGAACCTGGTGATCCGCTATGCGAACACGGGGGAACTGATGGTGAACCTGGTCATAGGCTATGAGGACGGGGAGGCAGTTAAGATCATGTTCGATGCCTTGCTGGCGGCTTTTCCCTCCATCACCACCATGCTGTATACGGTCAATCCCAAGGTGAATGATTCCATTCATGACCTTGAGCCGGTTGTATGGTATGGCAAAGGCTTCATTATAGAGGAGCTGGAAGGTTTCAGGTTCAAGATCGGGCCTAAATCATTCTTCCAGACCAATACCGGGCAGGGAGTGGAACTGTACAGGGTGGCAAGGGAATATGCGGAACTGACCGGGAGGGAGGTACTGTACGATCTTTATTGCGGAACAGGAAGCATAGGTATATTTT
The DNA here is from genome assembly GCA_002872375.1 of Eulimnadia texana. Lineage (NCBI taxonomy): Eukaryota > Metazoa > Arthropoda > Branchiopoda > Diplostraca > Limnadiidae > Eulimnadia > Eulimnadia texana. The sequence continues at coordinate 492,516 of NKDA01000016.1, forward strand.
GCAGTGCAGGGGCGAGCAAGGTGATAGGGGTGGAAGTAATAGGCGAAGCCATTGAAGACGCGAAAGTGAACGCTGCGATGAACAACATCGGCCACGGGCAGTTCTATCATGGTGACGTGAGCGATGTGTGCACACCTGAATTCTTTGCCGACCACGGAAGGCCTGATGTGGTGATCACTGACCCGCCGCGTGCGGTATGCACGAGAAACTGGTGAGGACACTGTTGGATATCGGGGCGCCCACCGTTGTGTATGTGAGCTGTAACCGGCAACCCAGGCCCGAGACCTGCAGCTGCTTGATGAAAAGTACAGCGTTGCCAGGATCCGGCCCGTGGATATGTTCCCGCATACGCATCATATAGAGAATGTTGTGCAGTTGAAGTTGAGGCATTGAGGCATTGTTCAATGAGATAATCAGCTAATCAGATAATATGAGAATTAGAGAGATAAGGCCCGGTTCGAGCCTGCCGCCGGTGATCAAGAACCTTCTGATCATAAACAGCCTGGTTTGGCTTGCGCAGATCACTATAGGCAGGCAGGGAGTGCTGGACATGGACGAGGTATTTGCCCTGCACTACCTCCGCTCGGAATTCTACAGGCCCTGGCAGTTCATCACCTATATGTTCCTGCATGACCCGGCCAATTTCATGCATATCCTGTTCAATATGTTTGCACTGTGGATGTTTGGCAGCACTTTGGAGAATCTCTGGGGGGCAAAGCGGTTCCTTGTTTTTTATCTTATCTGTGGTGTTGGTGCAGCGTTGGTACATATGGGAGCGCTCTGGTATGATGTGCAGCAGGCGCAGCATGAAGTGATGGCGGGGATAGCACCAATGGATTATTACAACAGTGTTGTGAATGTGCCCACCATGGGCGCTTCGGGCGCTGTGATGGGAATATTTGCAGCTTTTGCCTATACCTTCCCCAACACGCAGCTTTTTATCATCCCTATACCATTCCCTATCAAGGCGAAATGGGCGATGATAGGCATGATAGCCCTTGACCTTTTTGGCGGTTTCTCCAACAGGTCAGGCGGGGTGGCGCATTTCGCCCACGTAGGCGGCGCGCTGGTAGGTATTTTGATATTGATGATCTGGAACAAAAGGGACCGCCGGGGTTTTATTAATTAACTTTCCTGTACTGATGGTTTTTTTTATTTTTATATACCAGGTGAAAACGGGGTGAATATGGGATACCGTGACTATTCAATAAGAAGAAGAACATCCATATGGAGCGATAACAACGCGCTCCTCATGCTGATAGCGCTCAACGTTTTTGTTTACATCACCTTACGTTTCATTCTCGCCGTATACGGGCTTTCCAACCTCCAGGAGAACGCTTTCTACCAGAATATATTCCAATGGTTCGCGATGCCGGGTGACATCAGGCTTTTCATCACACGGCCCTGGACGCTGATCTCTTCAGGCTTTACGCAAATGGACCTTTGGATGATGATCAGCAATATGTTCTGGTTGTGGACCTTCGGGTTCATATTCCAGGACCTTACCGGTAACCGGCGGATCATTCCCCTCTACCTCTACGGAACTGTGGTGGCCGGCGCCGCTTACCTGGCAGGCTATGCCGCTTTTCCGCAGCTTCGGGAAACCCTGAACGCCCAGTTTTATTTCGGGGCCATCGCCCCCATCATTGCTGTTGCCATGGGCGCCACTGCCTTTGCACCCGGGTACAGGATCTTCCCCATGATAGGGGCGGAATACCGCTCTGGGTACTTACGGCTGTGTTCTTCATTGTTGACATCTTCTTCCTCCAACAGCGGTCCGCCTGGTTCTTTCCCCATGTTGCGGCTGCATTCACCGGCTTCTTCTTTGTCCAGGCCCTGAAACGGGGCAGCGACTGGGGCGAGTGGATGAATAACCTCTACGAGAGGGTGACCACCATGTTCAGCCCCCGGTCCAAAGTACCTCCGAGAAGGCCCGTTAAGCAGGAGGTGTTCTATAATACACGCGGCCACCAGCCGTATAAAAAAACCACCAATCTCACCCAGCAACGTATAGACGAGATCCTTGATAAGATCAATGTCAAGGGCTACGAGAAGCTGACGGAGGAAGAGAAGGAATTGCTGAGAAGGGCAAGTGAGGAAGATTTGTAAATTTGGTCATGCTGTTCAAAGCCGCCGGAAAGATCTTCGTCCTTTTTTACATTATCCTTGTAGGCATTTTCCTGGCGGCCTCCATCACCCCATACCTGAACCCAGCCTCCTTTTGGTTCGTTGGATTTGCCGGCCTGCTCTATCCATACTTGTTTCTGGCCGTACTGGTGCTCACCATGTTCACCATGACACGCAGGCGTAAACTGGCACTCGTTGGACTGCTGGCTATCGCCCTTTCCCTGCCCAACATGAGCAAGGTCTTCGGGCTAAACTGGTCAAGGGATTTCAGGGAAGAGAAGACGGACGGACATATACGTGTCATGACCTGGAATATCCGGCGCTTCACACCCTGGGACAAGGATTATTTTGACCCCCGTAAGAACAACCTGGGTGATATTGTTGAGGAGGTGAAAAGGTTCGGTCCGGATGTGATCTGCTTCCAGGAATTCTATACCGGCTCTGCCAGGAAAAGAAGGAACCTGGAATTGTTCCGGGACTCACTCGGCTATCCTTATGTGTCCTACGCAGAGAAAAAAGACCCCCACCTCAAATCCAGCTCAGGCACCATCATATTCTCCCGCTACCCATAGCAAGGCATATACATATAAATTTCCCCAGGCCATATCAACTGCGGCAGAATTTCCGGCCGCTGCGGACCTGGTGATAGGGCGGGATACATTGCGGCTCATCACTTTTCACATGCAGAGCTATGGATTCCTGAATCGCGACTATGAGGACCTGTATAAGATCAAGACGCAGGACGACCAGGGCCTGAGGGCTTCCCGGAATATCTTTTACAAAATGCGTTATGCCTTTTCCCAAAGGGGCCAGCAGGCAGACCTGATCCGGGATGAGATCCGCCGTTCTCCCCATCCCGTGGTGGCTTGCGGTGACATGAATGATGTTCCCAATTCATACGCATACGTGACAATGAGGGAAGACATGAAAGACGCGTTCCTGGAAAAGGGTAGCGGCCTCGGAAAAAGTTTCATCAGCGGCAGGTCAAAGTTCCTGACATGGTTGCCCACGCTGCGGATCGACTATATTTTCACCCAGCAGGACATCAAGGTGAGCCAGTTCCGGATGGTGACGAGGAAATTATCAGACCATCGCGGCCTTATCACCGACCTCGAACTGCCCGAAAAATGATAATTTTGGCGACTATGTCGCTGAAAGTATATAATTCGCTGAACAGGCAGAAAGAGGAATTCGAGTCATTGACCCCCGGGCATGTGGGACTTTATGTGTGCGGGCCCACCGTTAGCGGCGAAAGCCACCTCGGCCATGCAAGGCCTTTTATCACTTTCGACATTGTCTACAGGTATCTCATGCACCTTGGTTACAAGGTGAGGTATGTCCGCAATATCACCGATGCCGGCCACTTTGAAGAAGAAGGGCGCGAAGCGGAAGATAAGATCTCCAAGAAGGCGGTATTGGAGAAACTGGAGCCCATGGAGCTGGTGCAGAAGTATACCAACATGTTCCACTGGGCTATGAAGCAGTTCAACAACCTCGAGCCGAGTATAGAGCCCACGGCAACGGGCCACATCGTGGAGCAGATCAACATGATCGAGAAGATCATTGAGGACGGGTATGCTTATGTGGCGAACGGATCGGTTTATTTTGACGTTGAGAAATACCATAAGGATTTTGGGCAGAAGGGCATTCCCTATGGCATATTAAGCGGAAGGAATATCGAGGAGCAGCTGGAAACCACGCGTGAGCTGGAGAGCCAGGATGAGAAGCGTAACAAAACGGATTTCGCGCTGTGGAAGAATGCTGCCCCTGAACACATCATGCGCTGGAAAAGCCCGTGGGGCGTTGGATTTCCGGGATGGCACATCGAGTGCTCTGCGATGAGCACCAAATACCTTGGCGAGCGTTTTGACATCCACGGCGGTGGAATGGATCTTCAGTTCCCCCACCATGAGTGTGAGATCGCCCAGAGCGTTGTTTGCAATCACCACGTTCCTGCGAGGTACTGGCTGCACAACAACATGATCACCATCAACGGTAAGAAGATGGGTAAGAGCTACAACAACGTGATCAAACTCAGCGAGCTCTTCAGTGGTAACCATCCCATCCTGCAGCAGGCTTACAGCCCTATGACCGTTCGTTTCTTCATCCTGCAGACGCATTACCGCAGTACACTTGATTTCAGCAATGAAGCACTGCAGGCAGCAGAGAAGGGGCTGAAGCGTTTATGGGAGGCTTATGAATTGCTGACGGGAATGCAGCATGATGCATCCAAAACGGTGAATAAGGAAGTGGAAGAACAGTTGCTTAAGCTCGCCGGGGAATTCAGTGAATTCATGGAAGATGACTTCAACACCGCCAAGGTGCTTGCCAATATGTTCACCATGGTGAACCATATCAATTCATTCAAGAGCGGTGCTTACGAGCAACAGACGCTCTCTGCCGGGGCGCTGGCTTCGCTGCAGTCATCGTTCAAAACCTTCCTTGAGGATATTTTTGGATTGAGGATGGAAAGCGGGGCCAATGATGACAAGTTGGATGGCGTACTCAAGCTCATCGTTGACATCAGGCGTGACGCCAGGAGTAAAAAGGACTTTGTGACCTCTGACAAGATCCGTAACGCGCTGGGAGAGATCGGGATCACGTTGAAAGATGAGAAAGACGGGACGGTCAATTGGACAATCAGCTAATGCAGCAATGGGGTAATTTTCATGGAGTATATCAAACACCTGAGTAAGGACCCTGTCCTGAATGCGCTCATAAAAATGCAGGGCCCTAAAGCGCTGGAGAAGCGAAAGAATTACTACCTGCATCTCTGTCATTCCATCCTGGGTCAGCAACTGAGTACCAAGGTTGCGCGGGTGATCCGGGACAGGTTCATGGCACTTTACGGTGGCAAGTTCCCCACTCCCCGGCAGATCCTGGACACACCGGTGGAAACCTTCAGGGGCATAGGTTTTTCCAATGCCAAGGCCTCCTATGTGCACAACGTGGCGCAGTTCGCCCTGGAGCAGGGCATGGAGGATAAGAAGCTCAACAAGATGAGCAATGAAGAGGTGATCGCTTACCTCACACCCATAAAAGGCGTGGGACAGTGGACCGTAGAGATGTTACTCATGTTCACCATGGGCAGGGAGGATGTTTTTGCGGTAGATGACCTGGGATCCAGAATGCCATGTGTGCCTTGTATAAGATCAAGAAGGATGATAAGAAGAAGATGAAGGCGAAAATGCAAAAGATCTCTGCTGCATGGAGTCCTTATCGTACCTATGCTTGTCTTCACCTGTGGCGTAGCCTGGATAATGAATAGGGTGCAGGGTGATAGAGTAGTGGGAGGGTAATGGTTAGGGATCAGGAGGAGGTTTTTTGGGTGAGGTAGAGCACGAACAACCCGTTCTCTTTTTTATGGAAGTAAATGCCTTTGCTGTTCGGAAGAACAGAAGGCGCTTCCACAAATCCATTGGCTGATGCCACCTTGAAAGGGATGCCAAAAGGGTCTGCCTTTGATTTCCGTACAGCCAGGAATATCCCGGGATTTGGGTTGGCGCTGAACGGAAGTTCCCACCGGGTAAAATACAACTGCAATTCATCTGCAGAGATCCCCGCAGCATATTCCAGTGCAGGCGTGTTCACATTTTTGAGCAGCTCAGCCGAATTATTGACAGGGGAAAATCCGGAGCTCGTTTTTTGTGCGATGACAAGATCCGCCTCTACCGGGATATCCAGCTCATATCTGCCATCAACGTAGTATAAAGTGTTTCCGTCCGCACTGACCTCCACATCAAAATTGACCCTTCCAGGCTGTAACCTGCTCACACCCTGAAGCAGTTCAACATTGCCGGTCACGCCATTGCTGTACCGGCACTTATACAGTGTGGAAAGTGTAATGGTATAATCCCTATTGGATACAAAGTACAAATTACCGCTATTGTCCAATGTGGGAACACCTTCAAGTGATGACGTGTTTACTCCGGACAATTCCCCTTTGTACTGGAATACTGCATCACTGACCCTGACGGCCCAATGGAGATTCGTGTTTTCTGGAGCATCATTCAGGTTGTTGAAGAAGAGGATAGAGCCGTCTCGACTAATGAAGGGTTCCATGATATTGCCACTATAGCCATTGACCTGCACCCTTGCGGGTTCACTGAAGTTCACCTTAGGGTCCGTTGACGTGCCCTGTTTAACGCAGCCTCCAAGGAAAAAGATATAAATAAGAAGCCTGCAGCGCATGCGTTTATGGGTTCCCTTCGAAAATACATCGAAAATCCTGTACATCCCTGACTCGATGAGATGGAAGTTGAAAGGGAGAAGCTGAAAGCTTCTCCCTTTTTATTTAATGGGTGAGCACACCGCGGTATCTCATCTTGCCGTCCCGGAGGCGTTGTATTGCTTCATTGACCTGGCTGAATTTGAAGTGCTCCACCTGCGGAAGGATCTGGTGCCTGGCTGCAAATTCAAGCATGGTGGCAATGGCAGCAGGACTGCCTACTGCGCCTGATGTGATGACCTTCTCGCCTACCAGCATCGGGAACAGGCCAAACTGCAGGGGTTCCACCACAACGCCAACAAGCACCAGCTTGCCTTTTGGTCTTAACGTAACAAGATAAGGCGTGAGGTCCTGGATGAGGTTGATGGTGCAGATGATATAGTCAAACCGGTTGGCCAGTTGCATGATCTGTGCAGGGTCATTGTCGCTCACAAAATGGTGCGCGCCAAACGCTTTTGCTTCCGCTTCCTTGGAGGGGGAATGGGAGAAAGCGGTCACTTCGCATCCCCATGCGCGAAGGAATTTTATGGCGAGATGTCCCAACCCGCCAATGCCGATAACGCCTACACGATGATAGGGTTTCACATCGTTTTCCATCATGGGGCTGAACACGGTGATGCCGCCGCAGAGTAATGGGCCAGTCGCTGAGGCATCCAGGCCATCAGGAATGGGTATGGCGAAACCGGCCTGGGCCCTCACCCTCTGGGAGAAGCCGCCGTATGGTCCAAGTACCGTGGGTACGCTTGACGCGCAGAGGTTCTGGTGGCCCGTCATGCAAGGATCGCAGGTGCCGCAGGAGCCGGCCTCCCAGCCAATGCCTACCCTTTGGCCAACCTTCAGGTGATTGACGTGTGCACCAGCAGCAGCAACGGTGCCGATGATCTCATGTCCGGGAACAAAAGGATAGGTAGTGAAGCCCCAGTGGTTGTCCAGCATGCTGACGTCGCTGTGGCAAAGGCCACAACTCTCAACATTTACCTCAACCTGGTGGTCGCCCAGCGGCCCAGGTCATATTCAAATTCCTTGAGTTGGCCACCTGCTTCCGTAGCCGCATAGCCCAGTGTTTTCATTGCTGTTGTTTTTGGTTGAGGATAAGGTAGGGACATTTTGCAATAAATGAAATAGCTATTTTACAGGCATGAACGTAGAACAGGCATATGACCAGTGGTCAGGGCAATATGACGCTAATGTCAACAGGACCAGGGACCTGGAGGCTGTATCATTGCGTGAAACCCTTACGGGCAGGAGCTTTGGTCATTGCCTGGAAATAGGTTGTGGAACGGCAAGAACAGCACCTGGCTTATAGACAGGTGTGAACAGCTTCATGCATCGATCTTTCTGAAGACATGATGGCACTGGCGAAACAGAAGCTGGAAGGGCGGAATGTGGTGTTCAGCAAAGGGGATATTGTACGGGACGATGACCTGCTGCAGGGCCCATATGACCTCGTGGTATTCAGCCTGGTACTTGAACACGTGGAAGATCTGTCCTTGGTGATCAGCAAGGTGGCCGGTAAAATGGCCAGCGGCGGACTAATGTATATAGGCGAGCTGCATCCCTTTAAGCAATACAGCGGCTCCAAGGCCAGGTTCCAGACCGAGGATGGCGAGCAAGTGGTGACCTGTTTTAACCACCATGTGACCGATTTTACCAATGCGGCTGTCTCGGCCGGCCTGCAGTTGCTCTCCCTGAAGGAATATTTTGACAATGGTGACCGGAACGCAATACCCCGCATACTCACGCTGCTCCTGCAGAACCCCTGAACCCTAACCCCTTCTTCCCTTTCGCGAAATTGCCCTACCTTAAGGAGACCATGAAGAAATCACTGTTTTCCTTCGTCTTCCTGTTGTTTATAGTGGCCGGCTTCAGCCAGAATATGGATGTGCTGCAGGCAGACAAGCTGCGGGCAGAGCTGGCTGCAGCCAAGCACGATACATCACGTGCCCTGGTACTGGCAAAGATGGCAGAGGAGTGCAGGAACGGCTATCCTGATTCGTCCTATTATTTTGCAATGGAATCACTCAGGTTGTCCAGGCTCCATGGGTACCAGCTGGGCGAGATGCGTGCTTCCGTTATCCTCTGTTATTGCTACTACTACCACCGGGGTGATATGAGCCGCGGCCTGGACTATGGCCTCCATGCGCTGGAACTGGCCCAAGCCTTGCACTCGCCTGTTGACCAGGCATATGCCCTCATCCGCGTGGCCAATGTGTACCTTTTTCTGAAAGACTATCGCCAGGCATTGGACCATCTGGGCACCGCAAGAAAATTGACACTGAACAGCCCGGACAGTTTTTTTCATGCAGTGACCTATTGGCGGGCTGCAGATGGATATTTGGGGCTTAACCTGGTAGACTCTGCCATCATCTCCGCTAAGAAAGCGGAGGATACTGCAAGACAGATGGGTAATAAATTCATTCAGTATGGCGTGGCGCCCATCCTGGGAAGGGCTTATGGGCTGAAGGGTAAAGATTCGCTTGCCCTGCACTACCTGCGTAAAGACTTTGGTTCCATCTCAATGCTTTATCTCGGTGAATTTTATAAGGACCGGGGTATCATGGATTCAGCTATTTATTACGCGGAGAAGGCTTTCACCTTCGCTTCATTATCCAAGACAAAACAAACTGAGTTGGATGCCGTGGTGCTGCTCAGTTCCTTATATGAATCGCGTGACGCGAGGCGCTCCTTATTCTACCGAAAGCTGGCCATGGCAAAGATGGACAGCATGTATGGTGCAGATAAAGTGATGAACGCGCAGTCCGTGGCTTTCCAGATGGAAGAAAGGAAACGCGAAGTGGAGCAGGCAGAATTGGCATGGAAGAATAAGGTCAGGACCTGGTCCATCCTCGCAGGCCTGGCCGGCGTTGTACTTATCGCTTTTATCCTATACAGGAATAACCGAAAGGAGCGAAGGATCAACCATCTCCTGAACCTGCAGAAAGAAGAGATCTCGCGCACCCTGGAACACCTTAGGGCCACACAGGCCCAGTTGGTGCAATCAGAGAAGATGGCCTCCCTCGGTGAACTCACTGCCGGGATCGCACACGAGATACAGAACCCGCTCAACTTCGTCAATAATTTTTCTGACATCAACCAGGAACTGATAGATGACCTGAAGCAGGCCGCGCAACAAGGAGATGTACGGGAGCTTTTGCAGATCGCAGACAACCTGAAAGAAAATGAGTCCAAGATCAACCTGCACGGTAAGCGCGCTGACTCCATTGTGAAGAGTATGCTGCAACATTCCCGCGGGAACAGCGGGCATAAGGAACGGACCGATGTGAACAAGATGGTGGACGAGTATGTACGACTGGCGTACCATGGCTATCGCGCAAAGTCCAAGGACATGAACGTTGACCTGGACATCAACCTTGACCCGCAGGCCGGCTCAGTAGACATGGTGAAGCAGGACATCGGCCGGGTACTGCTCAACCTGCTCAACAACGCATTCTATGCCACCAACCTGCGAAAGGATGAGTCTGGTTACAAGCCAAAGGTGGCCATACGGACAAAGCGCAACGCAAATGCTGTTACCATAGAAGTGGAGGACAATGGCCCCGGTATACCATCGGACAAAAAAGAAAAGATCTTCCAACCCTTCTTCACCACCAAGCCAACCGGGCAGGGTACGGGCCTTGGGTTAAGCCTGAGTTACGACATCATCACCAAAGGGCATGGCGGAAACCTGCAATGTGAAAGTGCGGAGGGCGAAGGTGCGTTGTTCAGGGTTTCCCTGCCCATCGTCTGATGCCCTTGCATTTGTGGATTTAATGTTGTTCATTGGGGCAACCTAAACCTTCACCATGCAACGCAGGCAATTCATCCGCGAGTCAGCACTGACCGCTTTCAGCATCAGCGCATTTGGCGCACTACATTGGAACGGTACTTCATTTGAGGGAGACAGTCCCACCACTACAGATATCCTTGGACCTTTCTACAGGCCCAATGCTCCCGTTAGAAGCAACCTGCGCATTCCGGGCAGGAAGGGCAAGCCCATCGTGCTGAAGGGCAAGGTCATGAAAGAAGACGGCAAGACGCCCGTGAAGCAGGCATTGGTGGAGATCTGGCATTGTGATGATGAAGGGTATGACAATACCTCTGACGATTACATGTATCGCGGCTCTCAAACAACTTCTGCTGATGGCAGGTACAGCTTCAAATCCATTTTGCCTGTTCCCTACAAGGCGGATGAGAATGACGAGAAGTCATGGCGTCCCGCGCATATCCACATGCGCGTATCGGTTCCCGGACAGCAGGACCTGGTGACGCAGATCTATTTCAAAGGCGGCCAGTACGTAGACAAGGATGAATGGTCTTCTGCACCACAGGTAGTGAACCGTATCCTTGATATCAAGACACTTCCCAATGGGGAAAGTGAGATCGTATTCAACGTGGTGCTTAGAAAAGAGTACAAGCTGGAACAGAAAGTCTATGATAGTATCTGCGGCCTTTATGATCTGGGGTCAGACGGGATGGTGGAATTCCTGCAGCGTGACGATGCGCTTCTCATGAAGTTCAGTGGGCAACTGGTGGCATCAATGAGTTACATTGGGAACAATACTTTCCAGCAAGGCGAGGGTGTGCCCAAAGCAGTCTTTACACTACAGGCAAAGGGAAGGGTGGAAGTGTCCGTACAATCCGAGAATAAGGTGGTCAAAGGGGTGAAATACCTGAAGTACTGAAAATAAAAAAGGGAGAAGCTTTCCAACTTCTCCCTTTCAACTTCCATCTTGAGCCTCAGCGAAGAGACAGTTCCTTGATAAGGTTGCTTGCACCGCCAAGTTTATCGATACACCAGAGCACATAGCGCACATCCACGCAAATGGTGCGGTTCAGGTCTTTGTCGAAAGCGATCTTGTGACTAAGCGCTTCGTAGTTGCCGTCAAATGCCAGGCCGATGAGTTCACCATTGGCGTTGATCACGGGTGAACCGGAGTTGCCGCCGGTGATATCATTGGTAGTGATGAATGCCACAACCAGGTCGCCGCGGGATTTGTCTGCATAAGGCCCGAAGTCTTTCTTCTGCACCTTCTCAATGAAGTTTGCGGGAAGGTCGAATTCATAATCGCCGGGTTTGTATTTCTCCATCACGCCTTTGGCTGTGGTAACATAGTCATACTTCACGGCATCACGCGGCTGGTAGCTCTTCACATTTCCGTATGACACGCGCATGGTCAGGGTGGCATCGGGATACATCTTCTTCTTGGGATCCATCTGCATGTTCCCTTTCAGGTAGAGCCTTCCGAATTCGTTGTTGGCATCATTGAAGATGCTGTACATAGGAGCATATTTGCTGGCGTAGTTGCGGACGAACTGGCTGGCCGTAGAGAATGCCGCGTCATTTTGCAGTACCACCGGATCAGGGTTCTGCATGAAGTTGTTCCACTTGTTATCATCGAGGAGCATAGTGGTGCCAAAAAGATTCTGCGAAAACTTCTGGTAGGTAGCGCGCTCTTTCAATTCGCCAAACTGGTTCTTCAGGTTGTCATAGAAGCCGATGGGATGCTGGTTTTTTTCAACTTCGTTATAGTACATCATCAGGGCATCGCGGACGATGTTCTTGTCTGACCCCACCACTTCGCTTTCCAGGAAAGCCTTTCGGCGCGCATCGATGTCCTTAAGCAGCTTCTTGTGTCAGCGTTATCCGGACCTTTTTTCACCAGTTCATTTTCAAGCAGCATGAGGTTTGATGCAAAGGCCAGGAGCGGGCTGCCCAGGATGCCTTCATTGATATGCCACCTGTGCTTCTCGTAGGGCCTCCATTTCTCGTAAGCCTTCTCCAGGTCAGTGAAGATATTTTCGAATTCAGGCTTGCCTTTGGCCCAGGCCTTGAACCTGGCTTCATCTGCCTGCTTTTGTTCAAACACTTTATACTTGAGCAGCTGCTTGGCTTCACCGTCATAGAACTTCCAGTAGTTGGCGATGGATGCATAGCTGGACGCGAGTTTGAGGCGGGTGGCGTCGTCTTTCTTCATCTCATCGAACATATGGCGAAGCCTCATATCCCGCAGGTTCACACGTGTGGGGTTTTCGATATCGGTCTTCATCTTCACGCCGTAAGAACTCTCGTAACGGTTGGTGCTGCCGGGATAGCCATAGATCATGGCATAGTCCCGTCCTTTACGCCCTTGATCGATACGGGCAGCGAGTACCTGGGCTTAAGGGGCACATTAGTGGGATCATAGCCCGCAGGCTTGCCGTCCTTGCTCATATAGACGCGGAATACGGAGAAGTCGCCGGTCTGGCGTGGCCATTCCCAGTTGTCCGTATCGCCGCCGAACTTACCGATGCTTTCAGCCGGAGCGCCAACGAGGCGGATGTCATCATAACGCTCATACACATATGCGAGGAACTGGTTGCCTTTGAAGTGTGCTACCACACGCGTGTTGATGCGGTTGGCGGCATCTGTCATCTCCCCGCTGATCTTTGTGATCATCTCCTGCACTTTCTTCGCACGCTCCGCACCGGTAAGGCCTGCAGCAGCGCTGTCAACACGGCCGGTAACATCGTCTATCCTTTTAAGGAAGAGCACATAGAGGCCTTTGGCAGGGATCTCTTCTCCGAGCGATTTCGCATAGAAGCCGTTCTTCAAATAATTATTCTGCACGGTGGATGCGGAGGCAATGGCGTCATATCCACAGTGGTGGTTGGTGAACAGCAGTCCCTGGGTGCTGACGATCTCGCCGGTGCAACCGCCGTTGAAAAGTACAATGGCGTCTTTCAGTGAGGCCTTGTTGATGCTGTAGAGTTGTTCCTTGGTGAGCTTGAGGCCACGCTTCACCATGTCATCATAGACCTGTTGCCCGAGCAGTTGAGGCAACCACATTCCTTCATCAGCCTTTGCTGCCATCAGGGCCATGCAGAGGCTTAACGCTAATACAAGTTTCTTCATGAGTGGCATTAATTGATTAAAATTCTTCTTCCTGGCTTTCCTGCAATGTTTTCCAGAGAAGGTCCTTCAGTTCCTGCAGGCCTTTCTGGTAAACGGCAGAGAAGAACACGTGGGGAATATCCGTTGGCAGTTCTTTCTCTATTGCCTGCCGAAGTTCGTCATCAAGCATGTCTGATTTGCTGATGGCGATCACAAATTTCTTATGAAGTAGCTCAGGATTATACGCTTCGAGCTCATTTAACAGGATATTAAATTCTTCACGATGGCCCTTGCTGTCAGCAGGGATCACGAAGAGCAGGATGGGATTGCGTTCAATGTGGCGGAGGAAACGGTGTCCAAGTCCCCTGCCTTCAGCAGCTCCTTCTATGATACCCGGAAGGTCAGCCACACAGAAACTCTTTCCATCATAGTATTCCACCATACCCAGTTGCGGGTTGATGGTGGTGAAAGCATAGTCGGCGATCTTAGGCTTTGCCGCAGTGATCACGGAGAGGAGGGTGGATTTACCTGCATTGGGGAAACCAACGAGGCCTACATCCGCGAGCACTTTCAGTTCAAGTACTTTCCATCCTTCTGTGCCGGATTCACCCGGTTGTGCGTATTCAGGTGCCTGGTTGGTGGCAGTAGCGAAGTTCTTGTTTCCCAGGCCGCCCCTTCCGCCGCGGATCCAGACCACGGTCTGTCCGTGTTCCAGGATCTCAGCCTCCTGTTCTTCCGTCTCAGCGTCACGAGCAACGGTGCCGAGGGGTACTTCAATGATCACGTCCTTGCCGTCCCTGCCGGTCATATTGTTCTTGTCGCCTCCTGCGCCGTCCTCGGCATGTACGTTCTTAAAATACCGGAGGTGCAACAGCGTCCAGAGGTTCTTATTGCCCTTGAGGATGATATGTCCGCCCCTTCCGCCATCGCCCCCGTCAGGGCCTGCATGTGGGTTGAATTTGGTGCGCATGAAATGCTTGCTGCCTGCTCCGCCACGACCTGACCTGCAGAAGATACGGATCTGGTCTACAAAATTTGATTTTTCCAAGTGCTACCTGTTGGTGAAAGCCAAAAGTAAAAAGTAAAAAGGGTTTAGGCCTGTTTTCTATTCTTTATTTGGTTCCAGGTCTCATAAAGCACTTCTCCCTTCCCCCTTCCAACTTCCACTTCTGGCAAAGGTTCGCATGCTTTCCACTCGGATTGCATAGACAGGGGCAGCTGCTGGTACAGCGCCGTTCCCATCGTTTTCCACTCCAGCATCTCATCGCTCACTTCCCTGATCACCTTTCCCGGGTTGCCCACTATCAGGCTGCGGGGCGGGATCTTTTCATCCGCCCTGATGAAGGTGAGTGCACCAATGATGGATCCTTCACCGATGTGTACATTGTCCATGATCACGGCATTCATGCCCACCATGGCATTGCGGCCAACGGTTGCACCGTGGATGATGGCCCCATGGCCGATGTGTGCACCTTGGTGCAAGGTTACGGTAACGCCGGGGAACATATGAATGGTGCAGTTCTCCTGCACATTGCAGCCGTCTTCGATGATGATGGCGCCCCAGTCGCCCCGCAGTGCGGCCCCCGGCCCTATATAAACATCCCTGCCAATGATCACGTTGCCTGTAACTGCGGCCTGCGGGTGAACAAATGACGATGGATGGACCACGGGCCTGAAGCCCTTGTATTCATAGAACATCAGACGAGTGTTTTGCCGGTCCGGAAACAGGTGCCTTTGAAGAGTCCCACCTGTTCTCCTTTTTGGTTGGTGAGTGTGATGAGGTAGACGCCGGTACTCCTGCCATTGTGTATCTCTTTGGCTTCTGCGGTGAGCACATCACCTACATGAAGGGCCTTCATGAAACTGATGGTGACATCAAGCGCCACAGAGAGGTTGTTGCGGTTGTTGCATGCGAAGGCGAAAGCGCTATCTGCCATGGAGAATGGTATGCCGCCGTGTACGATGCCGAACCCGTTCAGCATTTCGTTCCTTATCTCCATGCTGATGCGGCTATAGCCTTCCCGGATCTCCAGCACCTTGATGCCCATCCATTCGCTGAATTTGTCGTGCTCCAGCATGTGGCTCACCACATCCTGCGCCAGTTTGTTTTTGTCCATATCATTCACCCTTGAATACGGGTGTCCTTTTTTGAACGAAGGCTTCAACACCTTCGCGATAGTCATATGTAGATGCTGCTTCCTGCTGGAGCTTGTCTTCCAGGCCAAGCTGCTCTTCGTAATTGTTGGTGAAGGAGTAATTGAGTGCGTGCTTGGTGAAGGCCAGTGCCTTGGTGGCATGGCTGCCAGCGTTGCCATCATCTTGCGCAGATCCTTGTCATATTCATCGTCTGCCAGAACCTTATAGATCATGCCCATGCGTTCTGCTTCTGCTGCCGTAACCTTATCGCCCAGCATCATCAGTGCAGATGCTTTCTGCCAGCCGATGAGCCTGGGCAGGAAATAGGTTCCGCCACTGTCAGGATCAGCCCGATCTTGGAGAATGCCTGTATGAATGATGCCGATGACCTTGCTACCACGATGTCACAACAGAGCGCAATATTGGCTCCCGCACCGGCGGCAACGCCATTTACGCCAGCCACTACCGGCTTTGCGAGATTACGGATGCGTGTGATCACCGGGTTATAGTGTTCGCTCAGGATCTGGGCCATGGTGGGTGCATCAGGGCCAAGCAATTCTGCAAGGTCTTGTCCTGCACAGAATCCCTTGCCGTTTCCCGTGAGCAGTACGGCACGCACGCCACTGTCTGAAGCGCACACGTCAAGCGCATGCTGTACTTCGAGGGCCATTTTGCGGTTGAAGGCGTTCAGCCTGTCCGGCCTGTTGAAAGTGATGGCGGCTACGCCTTCTTCGATGTGGAATTGGATATGTTCCATAAGAAATCAATGACACTTGAAATAGTCGAACGGCTCGTGGCAATCTCCACATTGGTACAACGCCTTACACGCTGTGGAGCCAAACTCACTGACCTTGCGGGTGTGTATGGAGTTGCAACGTGGGCAGGGTATCACTTCGTCACTGAACAGTTCCTGTTTGCACACCTGCTGCTTCGGAAGGGGAGGGCGATGCCATATGCCGCGAGTTTCTGCTTTCCTTCCTCCGTCATCCAATCCGTGGTCCACGCCGGTGAAAGTACGGTTTTGATGCTGACATTCTTGTATCCCGCCGCGAGCATTTCCATCCGTATGTTGGTAGCGATGGTATCCATGGCGGGGCAGCCGGTGTAAGTAGGCGTGATGGTGACCTCTACTCCGTTTTCCGTTTCCGCAGCTTCACGGATGATGCCGAGGTCGAGCACGGAAAGTACGGGAACCTCTGGATCCGGAATTTGTGAGAGTATGTTGAAAAGGCGGTCATTCATTGTACTCAGTTGGAAGGTGGAAGGGAGAAGGGTTTGGATCACCGCTACCAGGTTGAGTTGGGGTAGGCACGCTGGAGGTATTGCATCTCTGCAAGGATGTAGCCGAGGTGTTCCGTGTGCATACCTATCTTTCCGCCTTGTTGGGGGAAGACTTCAGCGGGTATGTTAAGTGTTGCCTCTGTAAAGATCTCCTGCATTCTTTTGGTGCAGGCATCTCTTAATGATGACGGGTTGATGGCGGTTTCATATGCTGCCGGTATGAAGAGTTCCCCGGTATAGGGCCAGAGTTCTTCCAATGCTTTTTCAAGCCTTAGTTTGCTTTCTGCTGTGCCATCCCCCAAACGGATCACCCATTCGCTGCTCCAGCGCAGGTGATAGGTCACTTCCTTGAGTGCCTTGGCGCAAATGGCAGCGAGCTGTTGGTCTTCGTGTGCGCTTAGCCGTGAATACAGCTCGTATTGGTAGTTGCTGAATAAGAACTGGCGGAGAATGGTTGTCGCCCAGTCGCCCTTTGGAAGTTCCACCAACAGGCAGTTCCTGAATTCCCTGACGTCACGAAGGTATGCGATGCTGTCTTCCGTGCTGCCGTCATTTTTCAATGCTGCGGCATACTGGTAAAAGTTGCGCGCCTGGCCGATGAGGTCAAGCGATATATTGGTGATGGCAATGTCTTGCTCCAGCACAGGGCCATGGCCGCACCATTCGCTGTTGCGGTGGCCGAGGATCAAGGCATTATCTCCCAGGTGGATCAGATATTCAGTCATTGGTCATTGGTCATTAAGTCTGCGAACTGCAACCTGTTCCCTGCGAACTACATATGCGACAGTTCATCAGGCAGGTCATAGAATGTTGGATGGCGGTAGACCTTGTCGTTAGCCGGTTCATAGAATGCTCCTGCGTCATCCGGATTGGAAGCGTGCACGTGCTTGCTTTCCACTACCCAAATGCTCACGCCTTCCATGCGCCTGGTGTAAACATCACGTGCATTCTCGATGGCCATCTGCGCATCGGCGGCGTGCAGGCTGCCAACATGCTTGTGGTCAAGTCCCTGCCTGCTCCTGATGAAGACTTCCCAGAGGGGCCATTCTTTTTCATTGGTGGATGCCGAAGCACCTGCACCGCCCGGCGAATCAGGTATATCGCCATATAGAAATTTCCTTATCATGCTGCTGCTGATTTAGATCTGGCTGCTTTCTTTGCTGCATATGCCGCTGCGGCTTCGCGCACCCATGCGCCTTCTTCGTGCGCCTTGCGCCTTGCTTCCAGGCGCTGCTTATTGCAGGGGCCATTTCCTTTCACTACGTTCCAGAATTCATCCCAGTTGATCGCGCCGAAATCATAGTGGCCACGTTCTTCGTTCCACTTCAGGTCGGGGTCCGGGAGCGTCATGCCGAGGATCTTCACCTGTTCGGCGATCATATCCACGAATTCCTGCCTGAGCTGGTCGTTGGTCTTCCTTTTGATCTTCCACTTCATGCTCTGGTCGCTATGTGTGCTGTCAGTGTCACGCGGACCAAACATCATCAGCGAAGGCCACCACCAACGGTTGATAGCATCCTGGCACATGGCCTTCTGTGCGTCAGTACCCTTGCTCAGTGTGAGCAGTATCTCGAACCCCTGGCGCTGGTGGAAACTTTCTTCCTTGCAGATCCGCACCATCGCGCGTGCATAGGGACCATAAGAGGTCCTGCAAAGCATCACCTGGTTCATAATGGCTGCACCATCCACCAGCCAGCCTACGGCGCCCATATCTGCCCATGTAAGTGTAGGGTAGTTGAAGATGGAAGAATATTTGGCCTTGCCGGAGTGCAGGTCATCGATCATTTGCTGACGCGATGTGCCCAGCGTTTCCGCTGCGGAATAGAGGTAGAGGCCATGCCCTGCCTCGTCCTGCACCTTTGCCAGCAGCACGGCCTTACGCTTTAGTGATGGCGCACGCGTGATCCAGTTGCCCTCGGGAGCATGCCCACGATCTCGCTGTGCGCGTGCTGGCTGATCTGGCGGATCAATGTTTTACGATATGCCTCCGGCATCCAGTCTTTGGGTTCGATCTTGATCTCCTCATCGATCTTACCTTGGAATTGTTTTTCTAGATCAAAAGTCTGCATAACGATACTTCTCCTTCAAAGATAGCTGAACTTCCATTAAATACTAACAAGTGTTAGCCTAAGAGGTTGTTAACGGGCGTCAAAGTCAACAAAAACACGGGCGGTTTTGGGGTGGCTCTGGCAGGTGAGGATGAAGCCGTTCTTCACTTCCTCGGCTTCCAGGGCGTAATTCACGTCCATATCCACCTCTCCTTCAAGCAGCCTGGCCTTGCAGGTGCGCAAACGCCGCCTTTACAGGCATAGGGCAGGTCGGCCCCCGCCCTCAGCGCCGCATTGAGTATGGTATCGCCTTCCGCGGGCAGGTCAAACTGTGTCACGATGCCATCGATCCTCACTTTAATGCTTGAACTGCCATGAACCTCACTCACCTTCACCGTTCTGTCTAACCCTGTCCCTTTCCCCCCGGCGTCGTGAACAGCTCAAAATGTATATGCTTTTCCGGAAAACCCTGCCCTGCCAGGAATGTTTTTACATTCAGGATCATCTCCTCGGGCCCGCAGAGGAATACCTCGTCCACCGTATTCAAGCTGATCATCTTGCCGCAGAGTTCGCTACACTTGCTGCCGTCTATCCTTCCAAAATTCAACACCGTTTCCGGTTCTTCCCTGGAAAGGATATGGACGATGTTCAGCCTTTGCATGTAACGGTTCTTCAGGTCTTCCAGTTCCTCCCGGAATATGATGGACCTCCTGTTCTTGTTGCCGTATACCAGGGTGAACCTGCTCTCCGGTTCCGTTTGCAGGGTTGTTTTAATGATGGACATGATAGGCGTGATGCCGCTGCCCGCCGCGAAAGCCAGGTAGTTCCTTCTCTGCGTGGGGTCAAGTGCAGTATTGAACTTACCCGTGGGCGGCATTACTTCCAGCACGTCTCCCACCTTCAGTTCCGTATTGGCCCAGTTGGAGAACATGCCATGGGGGACACGTTTCACGGCAACGCGAAGTTCTCCGTCCAGTGGTGAGGTACAGATGGAATAATTGCGGCGAAGTTCCTCACCTTTCAGGCTCTTCCTGATGGTGATGTTCTGGCCCTGGCTGAATGTGAATGTATCCTTCAGCGCCGGGCTGATGTCAAAGGCTATGGAAACGCAATCGTCCGTCTCTTTTCGGATATCCTTTACTGTGAGGGGATGGAAGTGGAGCGACATAACTACTTTTTTAATCCTTTTACAAGGTGTAACACCATGTTCTCTTCAAGCTCGCTGGCGCTGATGTTCTTTTTGGTACGATGCCAGAATTCTATGCCCCTCACGGCACTCATGATGTTGAGTACCACGGAGTAGGGCTGTATTTTCCTGATATTGCCTTTTTTGATGCCATCTTCAATGACCTGTTCCAAGCGGCGCACATAAACCCTACGCTCATTGAGGAAAGTGCTGTTGTAGGGCTCTTCCAGGTACTTACTTTCATTATTGGTCACCATGGCTTCATCGAGCCTCCCCACCCACATGCGGATATGGAAGCGCACGATGGACTCCAGTTTCTCCAGCCCGGTAAGGTTCTCATCGGCCTCCACTTCCAGCAACTGGGAGTTGAAGTCGTTGGCCACACGGAAACAGATCTCCTGTAACAGCTCTGCTTTGGACCGGATATGGTTGTACAGGCTGGCCGCCTCAACGCCTACTTCACCGGCCAGGTCACGCATCCCCGTGGAGGGATAGCCTTTTTCGCGGAACAGCTTTGCGGCGGCCAGCGTGATCATTTCCTTCCTGTTGCCATTTTTTCCGGCCGGATATCCTACCCATTGTTAGTCTTATTTTGCCTTGCAAAGCTAACACATGTTAGTCATTTGTGAGTGGTCATTGATCCTGGGGCTTCCCATCAAATACCCAAATTCTCAAATGCCCAAATGCCTCATTGCCTCATTCCCTCAATGACTCAATGACTTTCTTTACCTTCGCGGCAACAAAACGTTTGAAAATGTCCTTAGTAGTAGTTGGCTCCATGGCCTTTGACGATATCGAGACCCCCTTTGGCAAGAGTAACAAGATCGTTGGCGGCGCCGCCACGTATATTGCCTGGAGTGCCTCCAACTTTAAGAACAATATCAAGCAGATATCTGTGGTTGGAGGTGATTTTCCCGCTGAGGAGCTGGACATGCTGGCTGCAAGGGGCGTGCAGCTGGAAGGTGTGCAGGTCAAGAAAGACCAGCGCAGCTTCTACTGGAGCGGACGTTACCATATGGACATGAACACCAGGGACACCCTGGATACACAGCTCAATGTGCTGGGGGATTTCAACCCTGTTGTACCGGACAGTTACCAGGACTGTGAGTTCCTGATGCTGGGCAACCTCGTTCCGGCGGTGCAAATGAGCGTGATCAAACAGTTGAAGACAAGGCCCCGCCTCATCGTAATGGATACCATGAACTTCTGGATGGAAACAGCCATGGAAGACCTGGAGAAAGTGATCAGGGAAGTGGATGTGTTGTTGGTGAACGATAGTGAGGCCCGCCAGCTCAGCGGACAGTATTCTTTAGTAAAGGCAGCCCGTACCATCCTTACCATGGGACCTAAATACCTCATTATTAAAAAGGGCGAACACGGTGCTCTGCTCTTCCATGAAGAGAAGGTTTTCTTCGCACCCGCTTTACCACTGGAGGAAGTGTTTGACCCCACCGGCGCCGGTGATACATTCGCGGGGGCTTCATCGGGCATATTGCCAGGACGCGTGATATCACTTATGACAACATGAAATCGGCCATCATCGTTGGTTCTGCCATGGCTTCATTCTGCGTGGAGAAATTTGGCACGCAGCGCCTGAAGGAAGTGGGCAAGGAAGAGATCGATGAACGCATCCAGCAATTTGTTCAGCTGGTGAATTTTGATATCACCCTGATCTAGCCTGCCTGTCAAAGTTTAAGTATCCGAGATACATGGCTTATATCATCTCCTTGCACGGAGATAAATACGTTCCTGATGGAAGGTCAGCCACGCTTATCCTGTAAGTCAGCGTTGGTTCCGACCTTTTGGTTATACGGAATGTTTTGAGCGTCCTGCCTGCCTGGTCCTGGAGGAGTAGCTGCATAGCTGCAGGTGCCCTGCCTGTAGCCGTAAAGTTCATTTCAGAACTCACCGGGTTTGGATTTACTGAAAATTGGAGGCCCTTGTTCAGGAACCTGACTTTCCTTGTTGGACTGTACTCGAACCTTCCATCTTTATCAACCAACTTGAGCCTGTAATACACCTCCCCGCCGGCTACGTTCACATCACGGTATGCATATTTTATTTCGCTGTTGGAATTCCCTTTTGCTTTGATCACCGCTATCTGTGCAAAGTCCTTACCATTCAGCGACCTTTCCACTTCAAATTGGCTTGCGTTGCTCTCGAGGGTAGTGATCCAACTGAGGGAAACGTCGCCGCCGGCCTCCACTGTTGCCGTAAGGTTGCGCACCAATATGGGTAGCAGGTTCAGGTTGGAAGATGAGTGGTCAAGAAACCAGGAGAACATGATCTTCCCATTGTAGTCCCAATTGGAGGGGTAAGGGTAATAAGCCTTGACCACGCATCGTGGCCATCATACACTGCAGGGTCAAAAACAGTAGGGTCAAAATAACCGCCTGTCTTGGCTGGTCTTGCCACCATCAGCGGTCATAGAAAAACTCCCGGGAGATCTTATAAGGCGCTCTCGACCTGTCATACATATTGTGGTGAAAATAAAGCCGAGGTCAGGCTTTGCAATAATATTAGCAAGTATCTGGTCATATTTGGTCCTGTCTGAACAATTGGCCCAAACGGGCGCAACGGAGGGGCTTACGTACGTTTGTATGAACTGTGGTGTGTAAGGCATTCTGTACCTGTGGCCACTGGTGCCACTGCAGCAACAAGTCCGGCCCTGTTAAAGTCCGCAAGGAATTCCATGGACTTACCGCCGCCTAAACTCAATCCGGTGAGGTATATGCGCGTGGGGTCGATCTTGTCTTTATATTTCTGGAATATATATCCCCGTACGAATTTCTCGTAATTGTCTATTCCCTCTACATCTGCGCATTGCACACCAACAACTATGAACGAGGAAAGCGTGTTGCCGGGTCCTGGAATGTCATAAATGGCCCGTTCAGAAAGGATATTGACCCAAATACCGACCTGTGCCATTTTCACGATGGAGGGCCAGGTATAAGCGCGGTTCGTCAGCGACGGTGATTCTACGTAATAGTAGGAGGGGGTGCCGAATGCAGGATTTTTATAATCATCCTGCTGGACGGTGGAATTGACGCCGGGGAAAAAAATGATCAGTGGGTATTTCGTATTCTTATCATTGAAATCGAATCCAGGTGGTTGATACTCCAGGCTGTTTTTGCAGGTTGCTGCCTGCAAATACGCGTCTACATAGGCGTAGACATTTCCATTTCCCCTGCCGCCGGCACAGTATATCTCGGTGTGCCGTTCTGCCCGGTCGCCATCTGAAAAACAAGAACAAGGGCAGCTGTTAGCAAGAGTGGTATGCGTGAATCCTTTTTCATAAAACGTGGTTTACGAAGCGGAATTCATAGGAGTGGAGGAGCTTTCAAAAAGGGGACAATAAAAATATAAAGAAAACAGAAGCAAATGCAAGCAAACTTGTCCCTAAATCCGATATAACTCCTTTTGTCAGTGCAAGTTACGGACGGCTATGACGTCTTTAAACATCCGGTTTTGCCGGAGGGATGAATAAAACCAGCCAGGATGATATAATGCCTGTTGGCAGCCGACTGCCCCCTCGCCAAACCCGTCCCATTTGATATGATTGGTTGTTCCGCATAGCAGGTTCCTTGCCAGGGTCCTGACAACGAGCCCCCGAAGGTCTGAAATGGTTATGCTGCCTGAATATCCGGGTTCCCCCAGGTGGTAGGTTGCAATGACCAGGTCATCCTCCGTCCATGTCCGGTGAAATGATCCTGCTGCTCAGCCTGGAACTTTTGTCCCGTCCTTCAATGCCGTGTATTGGGAATTCACGGCTCCCGGTGTGCCGTATCCCGATGAGGACGAGGCGGAATGCCAGTTCAATGCTTCCTGGGAGGGCAGTAAGGCGCTTAACCTTTCCAATGCAACTCCCTGCGGGTCAGCTACCAAAGGGTGGTGCCATTTATCGTTGTATCGGAGTTCGTCAATAATGCTCCCGTTTTCTGAAAGTAGTAGTACAGAGCCTTCATCATCAGGCATGGAGGGGAGTTGTAATTGGAAAGCAGTTCCAGGCGGACCGGAAATTTCTTTCGGAGCCATGAGGTGTCTGCGCAGAGAACCGCAAACTGCCCGGCATAAAATTGTGATTGTCTGCGTTCAGCCGGACCATTCCGGATATCCTTCCTGTGCTGTTTCTGTTCGCAACAAAGATGGTGCGCATGTCTATCATCTTTCCGGAGCTATTGAAGATCTCTAAGTAATCAGTTCCTCCGGGAGGGGGTCAAAAAGTATTTCATTGACGAGGATGTCTTTTTCAGCTGCGGTCTGTAAAATAGATAGTTCAAGTGTGTATCCTGCATACTGTTGCCAGAACAGTCCTTAATGCCTCTCAGGATCATTTTCACTGCTGCATATGGGGCAGTGAGTTGTATCTCGAGTTTGTTGTAGAAGGGTGGCTGCGCCAGCATCGTCTTTATTGTTGCTCCTGCAACCCCACCTGAGACTGCAGGCCCAGCGGCTCACTCAGGTGAACGATAATGGTGACGCTGTCTTTCATCAATGCGGTAGTCACGAAAGGAGGAGTAGTGTCAGTCATCAACGTTGTAATGCTGTTCTTTCTGCCCGGGTGCCGCCAATGCCTGCGGTGGAAGCTGACCAGTTGACCCTTCCGGTACATGGTTTGCCGGCATCCTTCATTTCCAGGCTCCATCCGCCCTCCGCCTTCATGTCATTCCCGTACAGTTCTTTATCCCAGGTAATAGCATGTACAACCTTCCCCTGGGGGAGAGGAGTATCAGCGTGTCTCCCAAGTTCCCTAAAGTTGGAAATGGCGTGAGAGCAATGGCGGCCCCAAAGGAACGATAAGCTGCCAAAGCAGAGGAGGTTGTGAGGATCACCAGGCTATCTGGTTGAAGAAGATAGTTCCCGGTTATCTTTCCGTGGTGGTGCATTGGAAACGGACCAGTTCGCAGGTCTATGGATCGCGCACTGTTGTTCCTGAGTTCAATGAATTCCGATCGCGGTAATCCGCTGGACGGATCGGGATCAGGAAGGATCTCATGGATCAGGACGGCAAGCCTGCCGGTATCCTGCGCCGTCAAACCCAGACAGAACAAGGCCATCATCACACACAAAGCCACACGCATCAGGTCAGTTTGTATGTAAAGGTAGTAGCACGCGTATGGAGGAAAAAGGTGATCTCACCACATATGCAGCAGAAAAAAACTTTGGAATAACGGGTTTTCGGGTTTATTTTTGGCGTGATGACAATGAATAAACATAATAAACAGGCCAAGAAACCCATCCCCGGGGAAGGTTAAGGACTGTTTATGTGTCAACATAATTTTCCGGGCCTTCCAAGTTGGAAGGCCCTTTTTTTTTTAAACCAGTAAAACTAAAAACCGATCAAAATGAAAGTAGCAGTAGTAGGCGCTACCGGCCTTGTTGGAACAAAAATGCTGCAGGTACTTGCAGAGCGGAATTTCCCCGTAGATGAACTCATTCCCGTGGCGTCAGCAGCTTCTGTTGGCAAGGAAGTGGTATTCAAGGGAAAAGGATATAAAGTGGTCAGTGCCGATGACGCTATAGCTGCGAAACCCGATGTTGCGATCTTCTCGGCAGGCGGTTCCACCTCACTTGAAGTGGCCCCTAAGTTCGCTGCCGCAGGGATCACCGTCATAGACAACTCTTCCGCATGGAGGATGGACCCAACGAAAAAACTTGTGGTGCCTGAGATCAATGCCGATGCGTTGACAAAAGAAGATAAGATCATTGCCAATCCCAACTGCTCTACCATTCAGATGGTGGTGGCATTGAACCCCCTGCACCAGAAATACAAGATCAGGCGAATCATTGTTTCCACCTACCAGAGTGTAACCGGTACAGGAAAGAAAGCGGTTGACCAACTGATGGGCGAGCGCAATAAACTGGTGAAAGGCAGCAATGAGGAGTATCCCATGGCGTACAAATACCCTATCGACCTGAACGTTATCCCCCAGATCGATGTTTTCCTGGACAATGGATATACCAAGGAAGAGATGAAGATGGTGAATGAGACCAAGAAGATCATGCGTGATGATTCCATCCGCGTCACTGCAACAACAGTTCGCATTCCGGTTATGGGTGGACATAGCGAAAGCGTTAACGTGGAATTCGAGAATGAATTTGATATGGAGGAAGTGAGGCAGTTGCTGGGCAGTGCCCCGGTGTTGTACTGGTGGATGATCCTGCCAACGCACAGTATCCCATGCCGAAAGATGCGCATGAACGCGATGAGGTGTTTGTGGGAAGGCTTCGCAGGGACGAAACCCAGCCGAAGACCCTGAACATGTGGATCGTGTCTGACAACCTCAGGAAGGGTGCGGCAACCAATGCCGTGCAGATCGCGGAGTACCTGATGGCGAACGGGTTATTGGGCTAATGGCTATTCGTTATTTTTGGAATAACCTATAACCGTATAACAAATAACGTCTATGGAAAGCCTGCGTTTCCTCAAGCAGCTGAAGAAAAATAACAACAAGGCATGGTTCGATGAGAACCGTGCCTTGTATGAAACTTCTAAGAAAGAGATCGAACAGCTGGTGACAGATCTTATTGAGCAATTTGGTGAGACCGATCCCACCATTGCACATCTTACACCCAAGGACTGTTTGTTCCGCATTAACCGGGACGTGCGTTTCTCAAAAGACAAGTCACCCTATAAAACCAATTTCGGCATCTCCATCACTTCCGGTGGTAAGAAGAGTCCGCTTGCCGGTTATTACCTGCATATAGAGCCGGGCGGTTCATTCGTTGGCGGTGGTTTGTGGATGCCTGAGCCACCGGTACTGTCTGCCGTGAGGCAGGAGATCGATTATAACTTCGGTGCGTTCCAGGCCATCCTCAAGGCCCCTGCTTTCAGGAAGCACTATGGCGAGATGTATAAAGGCGATGATGTTTCACTGACCCGGGTGCCAAAGGGATATGAA
The DNA here is from genome assembly GCA_002872375.1 of Eulimnadia texana. NCBI lineage: Eukaryota > Metazoa > Arthropoda > Branchiopoda > Diplostraca > Limnadiidae > Eulimnadia > Eulimnadia texana. The sequence continues at coordinate 519,295 of NKDA01000016.1, forward strand.
GCAGATAATCCCGCCGCCGGGTTCCTCAAACTGAAAAGTTTTCTCGCGATGAAGCAGCTCGATGATGCCGATGTTGCTTCGGGCAAACTTGTGAAGATGGCGGCAGACGCGTTCAAGGCACTGAAGCCCCTTGTTGATTTCCTGAACCAGGCACAATCTCATTAGCGGGAGACAGGGCTTTCCTTATTTTATTTTCCCCCAGTTCTCGCCGCTCTTGATCCGGTACAGTGTCATCTCACTAACCCGTATTTTTGGGCGAGTTGTTTGAATGTCTGCTTCCTGTTGGGGTCAACCAATAATTTCTTGATCGTTTTCACCTGCGTGGTGTTGAGCTTGAGGCCATTGCTCCTGGTTGCCTGCACTTTTTTGTAGGCGAGTTTGGCGGGAGAGTTCTGCTGGTGTTCCGCCACTTCTTCCTGGGTTGCCCATTTCAGGTTTGGGCCCTGTTGTCAAGCTTGTTGTGGTTAAGATGAATTACGTATCGGTGCTTAGGTGAGTTCTTTTTGACGAAGAGCCTGGCTACCTCCCTGTGGATATAAATGGTGCCTTTGCTGTTGGGCCTGTGGAGGTTCAGGCTTTTGTAGCCCGTGGTCAGTGAGCCATTGAGCAGCTTGCCATCCTCATTCACATCTTCTGTGTAACTGGCTACCCGGCCCTGGCTGGATACCGCGTATTTTTTCCTGAGTTCTTTCCATCCCGGAAATTGCAGGTTCTTCCATACCTCTCCAGCTGTTTTCTTGATCATAAGTGGTGTTTTAGTCAGCTTAAAAGTAATACAAGAATCCAAACCCCTAGCGGTTTATATAATTTGAACACTATTATTTAACACGCTCTTAGCGTACGCATCGGCGTTACTCCGCATTCCAAATTCGGAATCCGGAATCCGGAATACTCAATTCGGAATCATTTGAATGAATTCTTCCTCAGAAATGATCCGGATGGTCCCGATCTTCTTGGCTTTTTCCAGTTTGGAGCCGGCGTCTTCGCCCACCACCAGGTAATTGAGCTTGCTGCTCACACCGCCCAGTATCTTACCGCCGTTGTTCTCCACTATTTCCTCTGCTTCGCTTCGTTTCAGGCGGCTGAGGGTGCCGGTGAAGAGGAAGGTAAGCCCCGAGAGATTGCCGTCTTTCTGTTCACTGCTCTTGTTGCTGCGCATATTCACCCCTGCTGCCTCCAGGCGTTGCAGCATCTCGATGTTGTCATCATTATGGAAGAACTGGTAAATGCTTTCGGCTACTTTAACGCCAACGTCTTCCAGCCCCATCAGTTGTTCCATCCCCATTTCGCGGAAGTCAAGGACGTGTTGAACCGTCTGGGACAGGGTTTTTGCGGTTGTCTCTCCCACATAACGGATGCCGAGGGCATAGATCAGGCGGTGCAGGGTTGCGTTTTGGACTTCTCGATGGCTTCCTGCAGGTTGGTGATGGACTTTGCGCCGTAGCCTTCCATCGTCCTTATCTTTTCAAATGGCAGGTCATAGATGCCGGGAATGTCTTTAAGGTAGCCCAGCTCATGGAACTTGCGGATATTGGCTTCGCCGAGTCCGCGGAGGTCCATCGCGTCCTTACTCGTATAGTGGATGATGCGTTCTACTACTTGCGCTTCGCAGTTGATGTTGGTGCAGCGCCAAACCGCTTCGTCTTCCGGGCGGTATAATTCATCATTGCAAACCGGGCAATGCGTAGGGAATACGATGGGTGTTTCATCTCCCTTTCGTACGTCCGTAAGTGCCTTCACGATATAGGGTATCACATCGCCCGCGCGTTCAACCAGTACCTGGTCGCCGATCATGATGTCCCGCTCACGAATGAAGTCTTCATTGTGCAATGACACCGAGCTTACGGTCACGCCGCTGAGGGGTACCGGCTCTATCTTGGCCACGGGCGTTATGCTGCCGGTTCTTCCACCTGGAATTCCACGGCGCGGAGCCTGCTGGTGGCCTGCCTGGCCTTGAACTTGAATGCGATGGCCCAGCGGGGGTGGTGTGTGGTCATGCCCAGTTTTTCCTGCAGGTCCATGTTGTTCACCTTGATCACCATGCCATCGATCTCATAGGGAAGGTTGTCCCGGCCAGCCTCAAAGTCCGCACAGTATTTGATGACCTCATCGATCCCCTTACAGATCTTTTTCTCTTTTTCCGGGCTGCGGAAACCGAGATTCCAAAGCAACTGCAATGAGCCGGCGTGCGTATCCAGTTCCTGCGGCAGTTTTTTCCCCTCTTCTGAACTCACATAGCTGATGTGGTAGAGAAATGCTTCCAGGTTCCGCTTGGCCACTTCGCGGGGTCCTTGATGCGTAGCGCTCCTGAGGCCGCGTTACGGGGATTGGCGAGCGGTGGCAGGTTCTGTGCCACCATCTGTTCATTATACTTAAGAAAGTTATTCTTGTTCATGAGCACTTCACCGCGGATCTCGATCTGCTGTATGCCGAAGGATGAGAACTTTGCAGAGAGCGGTATGGAGCGTATCTGCCTGAGGTTGGTGGTGATCTCTTCACCTTCCACGCCATCGCCGCGCGTGGCGCCACGCACAAAGCGGTCGTTCTCATAAATGATGGAAATACTTGCCCCGTCAAATTTGGGTTCAACACAGTATTCGATCTGGTCCATTCCTGCCTGTTCCCTCGCCTTGCGGTCGAAGTCCCTGAGGTCTTCCGCATTATACGAGTTCTCCAATGAGAGCATGGGCACCATGTGTTGCACTACCGGGAATGAGGCGGTGATGCCTTTTGCCACGCGCTGGGTGGGGAGTCTGTGGTGACCAGGGAGGGGTCAGCCTGCTCCATTTTTTCCAGTTGGGCATACAGGGTATCGTATTCCTTGTCTGAGATCAGGGGTCACTCATGATATAGTAGCGGTACTCATGGAAGCGCAATACGTCCCGGAGCGCCTCGACGTGGGCGAGGGCGAATGGATGGCCCTGGGCGAGCAGTTGTTTTGTTTTGTCTTGCAGTGCAATGGTCTCGTCTTTCGAATACATGTGCCAAATTTAGTCATTGGTCATCGGTCATTTGTCATTGGGCAAGCAAAATGACAAATGACAAATGGCCAAGGACGTGTTCATCCGACACAATAAAATTTGCATGTTTGGATTTTGTACGATAATTTTTGCCGCACTTAATGACCCTGCATGACTCCGTCAAGGAAGAAACCCAACATAAATACCAGTCCGGTAGACAACCGGCATTTCTTCGGCTTCGCAGTATCCGTTGACTGTGTGATCTTCGGGTACGATGAGAGCGTACTCAAGGTGTTGCTCATAAAGAGCGACCTTCCGGAGTTCCAGGACAAGTGGAGTTTGCTGGGGGACCTGGTGGAGCTGGACGAGGACCTGGATTCAGCGTCCTACCGGGTATTGAGGGACAGGACGGGCCTGGACAATGTATACCTGGAGCAGGTGCATACCTTCAGTTCTGTGAACAGGCACCCTGCAGGCAGGGTGGTGTCCACCGCATATTTTTCCCTGGTGAACGCCAAGCACCACCAGCTGAGGGAACTCGCCAATGAGTTGCACTGGCACCCTGTGGCAGAGATCACGGAGATGGCCTTTGACCATATGGAGATCCTGAACACCTGCCTTGCAGCGCTACAGAAGAAGGTGCAGGAAGAGCCCATCATATTCAATTTGCTGGAGAACAAATTCTCGCTGAGGGAACTGCAATACCTGTATGAGTCAATACTGGGGGTGAAGCTGGACAGACGGAATTTCAGGAAAAAGCTGTTCACTACCGGATTGCTGGTTGACGTGGACGAGATGGAGGAGAACGTGCCCCATCGGCCGGGAAAACTTTACACCTTCAACCATGGCAGGTATTCCAAGATGAAGAAGAAAACCTTTGTGGGTATTGATTTCTAGAATTTTCTGCGCGTCATGCAGCAGTTAATGCGGGAGTACTGTCCTCCTATTTCAGCCTGAAAATGAGCAAGATAGCAATGCAAATTTCATTTGTTGAATGGTTCATCGATTTAGCAGAAGATGAGATTGAAAAGACGGACAGCAGGCATTAAAATTGTGTTAAGGATTTTGTAACAATATGTAAAGAATACATATATTAGCCCCCGACTTTAATTTTTAAATACTGTTTATGACCCAAAAACGCTTACTGCCAGCGTTACTTATTACGCTATTGCTGGCTTTGCAGACCTTCGCTCAGCAAAGGACCATCACGGGTAGGGTTACAGACAACACAGGTGCCCCTGTATCTGGAGCTACTGTGACTGTAAAAGGCACGAATGTTGCCACTTCTACCGGTGCTGATGGTACTTACAAACTCAATGTTCCTGAGAATGCAGGAACACTGGTTATTTCCGCTGTTGGATATGGCAACACTGAAGCAGCCATTTCCGGTTCCACAGTAGATGTCAGTATCACCGCAACACAAGCCTCCATGAACGAGGTTGTGGTTGTAGGTTATGGTACGGCAAGGAAAAGGGACCTGACCGGTTCTGTAGCCTCTGTTAAGGCCAAAGATTTTAACCAGGGTGTGTTCGCCTCTCCTGATAACCTTATCCAGGGTAAGGTTGCCGGTGTTCAGGTGATCAACAACTCAGGTGCCCCGGTGGTGCGTCAACCATCAGGATCAGGGGTATCTCCTCTATCCGTTCCGGTAACGCTCCTTTGATCGTGGTTGACGGTGTTCCCCTTTCAGGCGGAAGCACACAGCCCGGTCTTAGCAATGCGGTGGGTTCAACTCCCGGCGACAACCCGCTGAACTTCATCAACCCTGCTGACATCGCGTCCATGGACATCCTTAAGGATGCCTCTGCCACTGCGATCTACGGTTCAAGGGGTGCAAACGGTGTTATCGTTATCACTACAAAGAAAGGTACAACCGGCGCGCCCAAGATCGAATTCAACACGCAGGTGGGTGTGGCCAACATGCTCCGCCAGATCAAGGTGTTGGATGCTGCTGGCTACCGCAACGCCCTGAAAGAATATAACCTCACCAGCGGTGATTTCGGCGGTAATGTTAACGCCATGGATGAGATCACCAGGACCGCCTTCACCCAGAACTACAACGTTGCAGTACAGGGTGGTAACGAGAATGGTAAGTATCGCCTGTCTGCAGGTTATATGAACCAGGACGGTATCGTTATGGAGTCAGGATTCAAGAAGATCACTGCAGGCCTTACCTCAAGCTTCAAATTCACAGAAAGCAAGAGGCTGGGTCTGGACTTCAACATCCTGTTCGGTAACACGCTGACCAACTCTGCGCCCATTGGTAATAACTCAGGTTTCCAGGGCAGCTTGATCTCCCAGGCGCTCCAGTGGAACCCCACTCACCCCTTGCGTAAGTCAAATGACTCCATCTGGGTGAACAATAACCTCGGTGCAACTACCATCAACCCGCTGGCGATGCTGGCCGCATATGATGACAGGACGAACCTGAACAACATCATCGCGAGCATCGCTCCCAGCTATAAGATCCTGAACAACCTGGAATACCGCATGCTGTATGCTGTTAACTACAGCAATGCTGAAAGGCGTTCTTCCATCAGGAACTGGCTCAACTTCACAGGTAACCTCGGTTCTGCCCAGATCGGTAACAACCAGGCCGTGAACCAGACCATCACCCATACGTTGAACTGGACACCCCAGCTCTCCAAGAACATTCTCCTGAATGCTATCGTGGGTTATGAATACCTGAAGTTCGATTTCAAGGGTAGCGGTATGCAGGCCAACAGGTTCTTCGACTATCCCCAACTGGATTATACCAACTATATGCAGAACTCTCCTGCGGCTGACAGGAACGTATATTCATACGCTTCTCCCATCAGCGAACTGCAGTCACTGTTCGCACGTGCAACGTTCAGCTTCGGCGACCGTTTCGTGTTGACCGGTACTGTACGTAGGGACGGTTCTTCCAAGTTCGGTGCCAACAACAGGTACGGTATCTTCCCGTCAGTTGCCGGTGCGTGGAACATCATGAACGAGAATTTCCTGAAGAGCAGCAAGAGCGTAAGCACCCTGAAACTCAGGCTAGCTGGGGCCAGACTGGTAACCAGGAGTTCCCTTCAGGTGTGGCCCTCAGGCGTGTTAACGTAGGTATTGGCGACAATACTTCCGTTGCAAACTTCGAGAACCCCGATGTGAAATGGGAAACCAATACCATGGCTAACGTGGGTGTAGACCTCGGCCTTTTCTCCAACAGGCTGAACATCACAGCTGACTGGTTCAACAGGAAAACAACAGATCCCCTGTTCTCTGCAACACCGGTTGCGCCCGCACCATCTTCTGGTGTGATCTGGCAAAACCTGGATGCAAGCATCGTGAACTCAGGATTTGAATTCTCACTGAACTATGCTCTGATCAAAAATGAGAACCTGACATGGAATATCGGTGGTAACATCGCTTTCCTGAAGAACGAGGTTAAAGACCTGAGGGGTTCATACCAGACAGGCGGCCTCCATGGCCAGGGTATCTCTGGTGCAACTTCACAGTTGATCGTCGCCGGCCAGCCGTTGAACGTTTACTACCTGAGGAAGTTCGAAGGTATAGACAAGACATCCGGCCAGAGCCAGTACGCAGAGAACGAGAAACTTTTCTATGCCGGTTCACCCAACCCAACAAGGATCTACGGCATCACTACAGACCTGAGCTGGAAGAGGTTGTTCGCTTCTGCGAACATGAACGGTGCAGCAGGACATTACCTGTACAACAACACAGCGAACTCCGTGATCAACGTGGGTAACCTGGGTACAAGGAATATCTCTGCCGCTATCCCCGGTACTGGTGAGAACCTGTCTAACCCCATCGCTCCTTCTACCCGTTTCCTGGAGAAGGGTGATTACCTGAAGCTGGCTAACGCCACTGTGGGTTACAGGATCGGAAACCTGGGCAAGGCGTTCAGGAACGTTACCGTGACACTGACAGGCCAGAACCTGTTCGTGATCACTAAGTTCTCCGGCTTTGATCCAGAGGTGAACGTGGATAAGAACGTAAACGGTATTCCTTCTGCAGGTATCGAATACATTCCTTACCCCACTGCTAGAACAATTTTGCTTGGTCTGTCGTTTGGTTTATAATCAACTATCAAAAATCAATTATGCGATACATTAAATATCTATCCGTGGTACTGGGTGCAGCTGTAGCTGTATCATGTACTAAACTGGAAGAAGTACAGAGAGACTCTGTGAACTTCCAGAAGGCATCGGCCACGGGTCTGCTCCAGGGTGCATATAACTCCCTGGGTGGCCTCCAGACGCAGGATGTGGTTTGGGCTCTTATGGAACATTCTTCTGATGAAGCACTCGGCCCAACAAGGGGACCCGACTGGGATGACAACGGCGTATGGCGCGTGATCCACAACCACCAGTGGGATGCTGATCACAGCGTAGTGAGGAACACTTTCAACTCACTGCTGACCGCCCAGTTCTCTGCTACAGCGGTACTGGAACAAGGCCCCACAGCTTCTGAAGCTGCCCAGGCCAGGTTCATCCGCGCACTTTCCATGTTCCTGGTCCTGGACCTGTACGACCAGGTGCCTTACAGGGAAGACCTGAAAGATCTGAAGGCTCTGCCTACAACCCTCAAAGGCGAAGAGGCTGCTAATAAGATCATTTCTGAACTGAACGCTTCTATCAATGACCTTCCCAACGCAGGTACCAATACCTGGGTTGCCAACAAGGACGCTGCACGCGCCCTGCTCATGAAGGTATACCTGAACAAAGGTGTATACAAGAATCGCACTGCACCCACATTTGCTGCTGCAGATATGGACCAGGTGATCGCACTGGCTGACCAGGTGATCGGCAACAGCAGGTATGCACTGTCTGACAACTTCTTCACCAACTTCGCGCCAATAACAACAGCGCTTCTAAAGAGCTGATCTTCACGCTCGAGAATACAGTAGGTGTAAGGGGTGGTAACAACAGGTTCAACTGGTTCTGTACGCTCCACTATAACCAAAGGCCCAGCGGCTGGAACGGTTTCACTACATTGGCCGACTTCTACGACAAGTTTGAAGCTGCCGATACAAGGCGCGGTGGTTCATACCCCGGCCTGACCAACGTGACCGGTCTCCGCACAGGTTTCCTGGTTGGACAGCAGTTTGACCAGAACGGTACAGCCCTCAAAGACAGGAAAGGTAACAACCTCGCGTTCACACGTGAAGTGGCCCTCAAAGAATCAGGTAACAACCTCGAGATCACCGGTATCCGTGTGATCAAGTATGTGCCGACTTTGCTCAGGGTATCGATGGTAACGCCGAGAACGAGTACGTGATCTTCCGTCTCGCTGACGTTATGCTGATGAAAGCGAGGCCCTCTTCAGGAAAGGCGACAACGCCGGCGCTCTTGCTATCCTGAACACCCTCCGCACTAAGCGTGGTGCTTCTACCCTTACAGGTCCCATCACCGCCCAGACTGTTCTGGATGAGCGTGGACGTGAAATGTACTGGGAAGGCTGGAGGAGGAACGACCAGATCCGTTTCGGTAAATTCCTTGATCCCGTTGGACCTACACGTCCCACAAAGTCAGGAAACGAAAGGCTTCTGTTCCCATCCCCAACCAGCAGCTGGCTGTGAACGCAAACCTCACACAGAATCCTGGTTACTAAGCCAATTCTTAACTTTAATATGCGAAAAGGTCAATGTAAATTGGCCTTTTCGCTTTTTTAACATGCACAAGTCGTTACACTTTATCCTTTTACTGCTGATCGCCGCTTCCTGCAAACAGGAGAAGAACAGTTCACTGTTTGAAAAAGTAGACAATAGCGGTATCCGTTTCTCTAACAACATCTCCAACTCCCGCGATTTCAACATCTTCAGCTACCGCAATTTCTATAACGGAGCAGGTGTTGCAACCGGTGATATCAATAATGACGGGTTGGTTGACGTGTTCTTCACCGCCAATATGGGTCCCAACAAGCTGTTCCTGAACAAGGGTAACTTCATGTTTGAGGACATTTCCGAGAAAGCAGGGTTCAGGGAGAAGGGAGAATGGAGCACGGGTGTAGTGATGGTTGACATAAACGCAGACGGCCTGCTTGATATTTACGTTTGCAATGCGGGCTACCAGAAAGGTGTGGGCCTGGAAAACCAGCTCTGGATCAATAAGGGCAACCTCACGTTTGAAGAGAAGGCAAAGGATTACGGACTGGATGATAACGGCTTCACCACACATGCCGCATTCTTTGATTATGACCTTGACGGGGACCTGGATGCATACATCCTCAATAACAGCTTTATCCCTGTAAACACACTCAACTATTCCAATAAGCGAGACCTCCGCGCTAAAGACTGGCCCGTCGCTGATTTTCTCAAGGGCGGGGGCGACAGGCTATTACGCAATGACAACGGGAAGTTCACGGACGTAAGTGAGCAGGCAAATATTTACGGAAGCCTCATCGGTTTTGGCCTCGGTGTTACCGTGGGTGATGTGAATGATGACGGCTACCCGGATATCTATGTATCAAACGATTTTTTTGAACGCGATTACCTCTATATCAACCAGAAGAATGGCACATTCAAGGAAGACCTTGAGCATTGTATAAGGCACCTGAGCCACTCTTCCATGGGCGCGGATATGGCCGATATTAACAATGACGGCCACCAGGATGTGTTTGTGACAGAGATGTTGCCCGATGATGACTTCAGGCTGAAGACCACAACTTCTTTTGAGAATGTGGATGTGCAAAGGTTCAAGGAGAAGTCAGGCTTCTACCACCAATACATGCAGAATACACTGCAGCTGAATACCGGCGCGGGCAAGTTCCGGGAGATCGCACAGTATGCGGGTGTTGCAGCATCAGACTGGAGCTGGGGCGCGCTGATGTTTGACGCAGACAATGACGGATGGAACGATATCTACGTGTGCAATGGCATATACAATGACGTGACCAACCAGGACTTCATAGACTTTTTTGCGAACGATGTGGTGCAGCGAATGGTGATGACAGGAAAGAAAGAGGAGATCGAAGAGATCATCAAGAAAATGCCATCCGTGCCATCAGGAATAAGATGTTCCGTAATAACGGTGACCTGCATTTTGAAGACGTGGCTGGCAAGTGGGGACTTACGGATGAGACATTTTCCAATGGCGCATCGTATGCGGACCTGGACAATGACGGGGACCTGGACCTCATCGTGAATAATGTAAACCAGCCGGCACTGGTGTATCGCAACAACAGCAGGGAGGTGAACGGTAACCATTACCTGAAGGTGAAGCTGAAAGGAAAGGGCCTGAATACAATGGCCGTAGGAAGCAGGGTCACCCTGTTCGCAGGTGAACAAAAGCTGATGAAGGAGCTGATCCCTACAAGGGGCTTCCAGAGTTCTGTTGACTATGTACTCAGCTTTGGTCTGGGTAAAACGGCCAGAATAGATTCCTTGCACATCCAATGGCCGGACAGGAAGTGGAGTAGCATCAAGAACATCGCCATAGATACTTTATTGCAGTTCTCGCAGGCAGAAATTCCTGTGTCTGATCCAATTGAACTGGCCACGGCATCTGTTTTTGTTTCTGTTGCGAATGATCTTCAACCGCACGAGGAAGATGACCAGATCGATTTCTACATGGAACGTAACATTCCGTGGATGTTATCCCGCCTCGGCCCTGCCGCTGCAGTAGCCGATGTGAAGGGGACGGAACAGATGATGTTTATGTTTCCGGAACAGTGAAGAAACCGGGCATGCTTTACCTGCAAAGGGGAGGGCGGTTTGTTGCAGATCCACAGCTTTCGGTAATGCTAAAGGGTTATGAAGATGTATCTGCCATATTCTTCGATGCAGATGGAGATGGAGACAAGGACCTGATGCTGGGTGCAGGTGGCAACCATAAGCCCTCATTCAGCAAGGAGATGCAGAACAGGCTGTTCTTCAATGACGGCAAGGGAAGATTCGCGGAGACCACATCGCCCTTACCAAAGAATATGGGCAACACGGATGTGCTGATCCCATTTGATATGGACAAGGACGGAGACCTGGACGTATTTGCGGGCAGCAGGTCGATGGCCCTGAACTATGGGGCATTGCCACAACAATTGGTCTATGTCAATGATGGCAAGGGCGGTTTTACGGCTTTGCCCAGGGAACAGCTGGGGCCATTGTTCAATGCCGGAATGTTGAGCAGTGGAACCCTGGTAAGTAACGGTGACCTGGTGTTGGTGGGAGAGTGGATGCAACCCAGGGTATTCAGGTACAGTGCCGGCAAATTCAGCGAAGTGCCGGTAACCGGACTGACAGGAATGGATGGTGGCAAACGGTCACGGCTGCTGACCTTGACGGCGATGGTGACGATGACCTGGTGCTGGGCAACATGGGTAATAATTTCTATCTCAAACCCGATTCCGCATTACCCGTTAAGTTATGGGTAAATGATTTCAGCAATAACGTGATCCCTGAAAAAATACTTACCAAGACGGTAAATGGAAAAGATGTTCCCGTATTTCTCAAGCGTGAACTCACGGACCAGATACCCATCCTCAAGAAGCAGAACCTGAAGCACCAGGATTACGCGGTAAAGGGGATACAGGACCTGTTCACCCCGAAGTGATCAAGGCCAGTGAAGTGAGGGAGGTGAACCTGAGTGCCTCATGCATCGCATGGAATGAAGGCGGAGATAAATTCACGCTCGTACCGTTGCCGGGTATGGTACAGATGTCTACCCTGAATGCCGTGCTGGTGAAAGACGTGAACAATGACGGAAGGAAGGACCTGGTGCTAGGGGGTAACCAGACCGCATTCCAGCCCCAGTTCGCCCGGATAGATGCGAGTTACGGGCTGGTGCTGGTGAACCAGGATAAAAGGAATTGGAAAGTGCTGGATGTGAAGCAAAGCGGCCTGGATATAGACGGGGAAGTAAGGACCATAAGGGAAGTGGCAACACCCAAGGGCAGCCAATTGATTTTCTTCAGGAACAATGCGGTTCCGGTTACATATAGCATGGTGAAATGAGGAAGGCAGGACTTTATATTGTTATCGCGTGGTTCATGGTGTCCTGTAATAAAGGCCAGGAGGAGTTGCCTTTGTTTGAGTTGATGGACCCATCAGCAACCGGGATCAGCTTTGCGAATACGCTTACGCCAAAGGCGGACCTGAACATGTTGAAGTATATGTACTTCTACAACGGGCAGGAGTTGGGGCGGGTGACCTGAATAATGATGGGAACATCGATCTCTATTTCTCATCCAACCAGACGGGGATAAACTCTACCTGAATGATGGCGCCATGCAGTTCAGGGACGTGACCAGTGCCGCGGGCGTTCCGCAGGATGGGGTTGGTCAACGGGCGTATCCATTGTAGACATCAACGATGATGGCATGCTGGATATCTATGTGTGCAGGGTGGGCAATTACGCCTCGCTGAAGAGCCATAACTTTTACTGGTTTGCCAGATGATCGGAAAGGACGGAGTGCCGGTTTACAAGGATGAGTCGGCCAGTTACGGCCTGGCATTCTCCGGGTTCAGCACGCAGGCTGCGTTCTCAGACTTTGATAAGGACGGGGACCTGGACATGTATCTCCTGAACCACTCGTTGAGGTACAATAGTACATTCAGGCCAAGAGAGAATTTCTTCAATACGTATGACAGTTTATCCGGTGACAGGCTCTATCGTAATGAAGGCGGTAAGTTCAGCGACGTAACGAGGTGGAGCGGGATCAATAGTTCGAATATCGGGTATGGTTTGGGGATCTGTGTAAGTGATATCAATCATGACGGATATCCTGACATCTATGTAGCCAATGACTTCCACGAGAATGATTATCTGTACATCAATAAGGGTGATGGCAGTTTCAGGGATGAGCTGAATGAGCGGATAGACCATACCAGCCAGTTTTCCATGGGAGTGGATATTGCCGATGTGAACAATGACCTGCAGCCGGAGATCATCACCCTTGACATGCTTCCCGAAGACCCTTATATCCTGAAAAGGTCTTTGGGCGATGATGAGTATAATCTCTATCGCATGAAGCTGAAGTACGGGTACAATCATCAGTTCACCCGGAACAACCTTCAGTACAACAGGGGCGATGGAAATTTTTCCGAGATCGGATTTTATTCCGGTGTGGCGGCAACGGACTGGAGCTGGTCGCCCTTTGGATGGACTTTGACAATGACGGCAACAAGGACCTTTTCATCTCCAATGGCATCCCCAAGCGATTGAATGATATAGACTACGTGAACTATATCTCCAACGATGCCATGCAGGAAAAGATCAGGAAGGATGAGATGCGCAGCGAGGACTTTGCGGTGATCGAGAAGTTCCCGGAGATCAAACTGAACAATAAGTTTTTCGTCAACGGCGGTGAGATGAAGTTTGTTGACGGTAAGGAAAGGGTAAGGAATGATAAGCCAAGTTTTTCTAACGGGGCCGTATATGCGGACCTGGACAATGACGGAGACCTGGATATAGTGGTGAACAATATCAATGAGAAGGCCTTTGTTTACCGAAACAATGCTAACGAAACGGCTACCTGAAATTGGGATTGGAAGGGAGTAAGGGTAACAGGAATGCCTTAGGCACGCAGGTGCTCGCCTTTAAGGGTGATACTGTGGCCCTGTATGAAAAGGAGGCGGTGCGCGGTTTTCAGAGCAGTATGGAAGTTCCCATGCTTATTGGCACGGGCAAACGTGCCCTGGATTCTCTGCTGGTGATCTGGCCCGATGGCAGCTACGAGCGATTAGTGCCGGGTAGGGAAAGCAAGGTGAAGGTGAAGTGGAAGACAGGACTGCCTTTGTTCAACTACGCCCGTCTGCGGAAACACATCGACCCTGTATACAGAGATATTACAGACAGCGTAGGCCTGTCGTTCAGGCATGAGGAGAATGAGTATGTGGAGTTCAACAGGGAGCCGCTGATGCCGCATATGTTGAGTACGGAGGTCCCGCGCTTGCCACAGGCGATATGGATAATGACGGGATGGAAGATGTATTTGTTGGCGGGGCGAGGGGAAGGAGCGGCAGGTTGTACAGGCAGGTTGCGGGAGGCAGGTTTGTGCATGCAGCGTTTGATGTGTTGGCTAAGGACAGTTTGTTTGAGGATGTGGACGCTGTGTGGGCGGATGTGAATGGTGACGGGTTCAATGACCTTGTTGTGGCCAGTGGGGGCAATGAGTACTATGGTGCAGACAGCTTGAAAGCTGCACGCGTATACATTAACCAGGGCGGCAAGGGATTTTCGCGGAAGCTGGTGGGGGCATCGGTTCAACGGCTTCATGTGTTCTGCCTTTTGATTTCAATGGGGATGGCAATCTTGATCTTTTCATAGGCGGAAGAACCAATACGTTCGCTTATGGTACCATTCCCCAGTCTTACATCATGACAGGAGATGGAACCGGTGCATTTGCTGAAGCCACGAGAAAACGGCTGCGGGCCTGAAGGAGGTAGGTATGGTGAGGGGTGCAACGATGGCGGATATAGACGGGGATAAGGATATGGATCTTGTTTTGGCGCTGGAGTGGGGAGGTGTTATCGCTTTTGTGAACGATGGAAAGCAGTTCAGGCAACAGACGCTGTTCAGTACAAGAGGGTGGTGGTCTTTTGTAAAGGCCGCTGACATAGATGGTGATGGTGATATGGACCTCGTGGTAGGAAACCAGGGTGAGAATGCGCGCATAAGGCCAACCCTGAAGGAGCCGGTCAGGATGTATTATGATGATTTTGACGGAAATGGTTTGCGCGAGCAGGTGGTCACCTATTATTTGAACGGGCAGGAGATCCCTTCGCGAATAAGGGCGAGTTGGACAAGCAGATGCCTGGTATGAAGAAGCAGTTCCTGTTTGCGGAAGATTATGCGAAAAGTCCGATGGACAAGATCATTGACCGGTCAAAGCTGAACAAGGCAACGGTATTTACGGCCGAGACGTTTTCCAATATGATCCTGGTGAATGAGGGCGGGAGGAAGTTCACTGCCAGGCCCATGCCTTTTGAGGCGCAGTTGAGTAATTACAATGACGCCATTATAGAGGACCTGAATGGTGATGGCTTGAAGGATATCATGCTTGCGGGGAATTTTGATGGTGATGCCATTGCGATGGGACGTAATGATGCGGATCATGGCACCATCCTTATCAACGGTAAGGACGGGTTCAAGTGTAAGGGTGTTAGCGGCGTAGCGGTGAAGGGGGAGGCAAGGAAGATCCGGACCATCCAAATAGGCGCAAAAAGATGTATCATCATCGCGAGGAACAACCAGCCCGTTGTCATATTAGCTGATTCGCATCCTTAAATATCAGTACACAGGGTAGCACACTTTCATGTGTACAACTGCACTGTCCGGGAAGCCGTATCCTTCATCCAGGTATTTATGGAAGGGTATGGCCATGGTGACGTAGCGGTAATCCGCACGGTAGTCTTCCAGTGCCTGGTATGCCTTGGGCAGGTCTTTATAGGGCCTTTATAATCCAGGGTGAGCAGGTTCATCTGGAAGGGCATTTTCTTCAGGCTCACGGGATCGGTTTCTTTTGTTTCAACATTTTTGGTGATGCCGATGCTGGCAAAGATGGTGCGTTGGCTGCCGGCGTCCTGGAAGTGGAATATCCTCACGCCATTGTAGCCGGCACCTCTTCTATTGGCTTCGCTGATCAGCATATCGAACAGGGCTTTGGTTTCAGTGGCGAAGTCTTTTTTGTTGATGGTCTTTTTGGCGAACAGGAAGGACGTGTCCACCACAGATTCACCGTTAATGCGGTAGCCGTATAATTTCTCCGGGTTACCGAGGAAATTCTTCAGGGAATCCAGGCTGGCCTCGGCGTCTTTGACCAGGGGCTGTCCTACGAGCTTTTTCCAGCGTGGTATGGAATAATGAAGGGTGATATAAGATTGGAATACCGAGTCTTTATCCGGCACTACAGAGAATGAATAATCCAGGGAGCCTTCCGGGTTGGAGCGCCTGAGATCAATATTGTAAGCAGAGAGGCGAAGAAGGGTTAGGGTATCCTTGCCATCGATCATCCGGTCTCGGGCGTAAACCGAATCACCGATAAAGGGCACTGCCCAATGGTGGAGGCGGGTGGTGTCTGAAAAATAGCTCATGGCCTTAATGGCGGAAAGGTCAACCCTGACTGTTCGTTCGCGGTCGGTTTGCTGGGTAAGTGCAAATCCGATAAAGGCGAGGACAAGGAGGGAAGCGAGGAGCAGTTTCTTCATTGTGCGAAATTACGTTAGGACAGGCATTGCTGCTGCGTCATTGGTCATTCGGGTGGCTGCCGGCCAGCCCCTACGTATGCTCAAAACTGCCACATTTCCGCACTGTTTCATTGCAACATTCAAATTTCAGTGCAAAAATTTTATTGATAATCAATTAGTTATAAGGTGCATGAAAAAATCTTCCCTTTTTTGTTCTTTTTGACCGGCTGTTCCTCTACCTTTGCACTCCCTAAAAAGGGCTACCAGGTTGGTGGTAGTATTGATAACCATTCCCTTAAGCGGGAATAAAACAAACAGAATGAGCAAATTACATTTCACCACAAAGCATGCGAATGCAGCTTCCGTACAGCGTAACTGGTACGTTGTTGACGGGACCAATCAAACTGTGGGTCGTATGTGTAGCAAGATCGCCGCTGTACTTCGCGGTAAGAACAAAGCCTACTATACCCCTCATGTTGATTGTGGAGATTTCGTTGTAGTGATCAACGCGGACAAGGTTGTATTCACCGGTAACAAGCTGGACCAGAAGGATTACCTGACTTTCTCAGGATATCCCGGCGGCCAGAAGGCTGAAGCGGCACGTGACCTGCTGAAGCGCAGGCCTGAAGCGGTGATCGAAAGGGCAGTGAAGGGCATGTTGCCTAAGAACCGCCTGGGCCGCAAGATGGTTAAAAAACTTTTCGTGTACGCTGGTGCTGAGCATCCGCATACTGCACAAAAGCCTGCCGAATTTAAATTCTAAACCTTTCCAAACAAACTATAATGGAAAAACAGAAAAATGCAGTTGGTCGTAGGAAAGAAGCGGTAACCCGCGTCTTCATCTCCAAGGGCGATGGCAAGATCACTGTAAACGACCTCGATTACAAAGTATATTTCCCCCAGGTATATCTGCAGAACCAGGTAGAGCTTCCTCTGAAGACTATCGATGCGGTTGGCAAATATGATATCCAGATCAACGCTGCAGGCGGTGGTAAGAAGGGCCAGGCAGAAGCTGCCAAGCTCGGCATCGCGCGTGTGCTGGTTGAACTGAATGCAGAAGTAAAGCCCGCCCTTAAGGCAATTGGCCTCCTGACCCGTGACCCCAGGGGTGTGGAAAGGAAGAAGCCAGGTCGCAAGAAGGCCCGCAGGAGCTTCCAGTTCAGCAAACGTTAATCATCGGTTCAACCTAATTGTTCAACAACATTATATACAAATACAATGGAAAATAACACTTCATTACAACAACAGTTACTGGAGGCCGGTGTACACTTTGGTCACCTCCGTAAGAAGTGGAATCCTAAGATGCTCCTTATATCTATGCAGAGAAGAAGGGCATCCATATCATTGACCTGAATAAAACCGTAGAATGCCTGCAGGAAGCGTCAGCTGCCCTGAAGAGCATCGCGAAGAGCGGTAAGAAGATCATGTACGTGGGTACAAAGAAGCAGGCTAAGGAGATCATCACTGAGTGCGCCAAGCGCGTGAACATGCCTTTCGTTACCGAGCGCTGGCTCGGTGGTATGCTCACCAACTTCAACACTGTTCGCAAGAGCGTGAAGAAGATGCAGAGCATTGAGAAAATGCTCAGCGATGGCAGCTTTGACAGCATCACCAAGAAAGAGCGTCTCCAGCTCAGCCGTGATAAGGATAAGATGGAAAAGGTTCTCGGCGGTATCGCCCAGCTCGGTCGCGTTCCCGCAGCCCTGCTGATCTTTGACATCGGCCACGAACACATCGCCCTTGCAGAAGCGAAGCGCCTCGGTATCCAGACCTTCGGTATCGTTGATACCAACTGTGATCCCAATAAGGTAGACTTCCCCGTTCCTGCGAACGATGACGCAACCAAGTCTCTCGCTATCATTGCCAATTATATCACTGCAGCGATCGCTGAAGGTCTTGCTGAAAGGCAGGCTGAGAAAGCTGATGATACAGAAGAGAATGAAGAAGTGCAGGAGAAAGGTTCACGTTTCGCCATGGACGATGAGGATAAGGGTGGCGACAGGCGTGGTGGCGGCAAGGGCGGCCCCGCGAAGCGCAGGGTTGCAGGACCCGGCGGCGGCGGACGCAAACCCGCAGTGAGGAAATAAGATCTTTAACTGAATCAATTCATATATCATTATGTCAACAGTAACTATTACTGCGGCCGATATTAACAAACTCCGCCAGGCTACCGGCGCCGGTATGATGGACTGCCGTAAGGCCCTGACCGAGACCAACGGTGATTTTGAAGCAGCTATCGACTGGCTCCGCAAGAAAGGCCAGAAAGTGGCTGCCTTGAGGGGCGACCGTGATGCGAAAGAAGGTGTTGTACTCGCGGCTACCACTGCAGACAACAAGACCGGTATCGCACTCTGCCTGAGCTGTGAAACTGACTTCGTGAGCAAGAATGCTGACTTCGTTGCTTTCGCCCAGTCTATCATGAATGCTGCTATCAGCAACAACGTGAAGAGCGCTGAAGAGCTGAACGAAGTAGCGATCAATGGTTCCAAGATCTCTGACCTGGTGAACGATAAGCTGGCCAGCATTGGCGAGAAGATCGGTATCTCCAAGTTCGCAAGGGTTGATGCTGAATACGTTGCTTCTTACATCCACGGTGCAAACAGGATGGGTGTGCTGGTTGGCCTCAATGAGGCAGCTGCAGAAGCCGGTAAGGACGTGGCTATGCAGATCGCGGCCATGAACCCCGTAGCGGTTGACGCTGCTTCCGTTCCCGCCGAAGTGGTGGAAAGGGAAAAGGCTATCGTTACCGAGCAGATCAAGACCGATCCTAAGATGGCCGGCAAGCCCGATGAGATGATCAACAAGATCGCTGAAGGTAAGCTGAACGCTTTCTTCAAGGAGAACACACTGCTGGCGCAGGCCTTCGTAAAAGATGGCAGCAAGAGCGTGGGCGACTACCTGAAATCAGTAAGCGCTAACGTTGCGGTGACTGAGTTCAAGCGTGTAGCATTAGGATAATTCAGTGATTTTCTGGTCGGCTGATTCGCTGATCAGATGATAATACAAGGCCTTCCGGATCCCGGAAGGCTTTTTTTTAGTTCGCATGGCGCAGTTCGCAGGTCGCAGATGCGACCTGCGAACTGCGTCATGCGAACTAATTAGTTATCTTAGCACCATGCAACCCGTATACAAAAGAATCCTGCTCAAGCTGTCCGGTGAGTCGCTGATGGGCGACAAAGGTTATGGCCTCGATCCTGAAATGATGAACATGTACGCCCGCTCCATCAAGGAGATCGTTGACCTGGGCGTTGAAGTGGCGATAGTGATCGGAGGTGGCAATATCTACAGGGGTATGAATGAATCCCAGACCGGTATTGAAAGGGCTCACGGAGACTATATGGGCATGCTGGCCACAGTGATCAACGGGATGGCCATGCAGGCTATGCTGGAAAAACTGGGCGTCTATACGCGCTTGCAAAGTGCTATCAAGATGGAACAGATCGCAGAGCCCTATATCAGGCGCAGGGCCATACGCCACCTGGAAAAGCACAGGGTGGTGATCTTTGGCGCAGGCACAGGTAACCCCTATTTCACAACGGATACCGCAGGCTCACTGCGCGCCATCGAGATCAGTGCCGATGTGATCCTGAAAGGGACAAGGGTGAATGGTATCTATACTGCAGACCCCGAGAAAGATCCCAGCGCTACGAAATATGAGCACGTTACATTCAAGGAATGTATCGATAAGAACCTCAGGGTTATGGACATGACCGCTTTCACGCTCTGCATGGAGAACAAACTCCCCATCATCGTGTTTGATATGAACGAGCCCGGCAATTTGAAAAGGGTTGTCCTGGGCGAAAAAGTTGGAACGCTTGTAAGTAATTAGGTATTATGAATTCCGGATTCCGAATTGAGGATTCGGAATTCGCAATTCGGAATTCGCAATTCGGAATCTATGAGTATAGCAGACATCAGAAAAGAATATATGCGTGAAAGCCTCAACGAGTCTGATGTTTACGCAGACCCCTTCCTGCAGTTCACACGCTGGTGGAAGGAGGCAGAGGAAGCGGAGATCGACGAGGTCAATGCCATGACCCTTGCTACCGCAGGCAAGGATGGCATTCCAAAAGCACGCATAGTGCTGCTCAAGGACTTCTCAGATAAGGGTTTCGTATTCTACACCAATTACATGAGCCACAAAGGCCAGGAAATGCACGAGAACGGCTATGCGAGCCTCTTGTTCTTCTGGAAGGAACTGGAGCGACAGGTCCGGATCACACGGTCCGTGGAGAAGGTGGATGCTGCCGAGAGTGACGAGTATTTCTTTTCCCGTCCGGCAGGAAGCCGCATTGGGCATGGTGCTCTCCGCAGAGCGAGATCATTGAAAGCCGGAAACTGCTGGAAGATAACGTGGAGAAGTACAGTAAGGAATTTGCTTCCGGCGTGATCCCCAGGCCTCCGCACTGGGGAGGATACCGCGTAGTGCCCTTCGCCATCGAATTCTGGCAGGGCAGGCCAAGCAGGCTTCACGATCGCATTCAATACACGAAGAAAGACGGTGACTGGCTTATTGCGAGACTGGCGCCATGAAAAAGAAAAGGCTATCAGGGTATTTACGAATAACCCAATAGCCCAATGATCTTTAACGCTGCGAAACGCTTACGCTGTTTTGGTGGCTGCCTTCTTCGCAGGCCTTGCCTTCGCAGGGCGTGACTTACCGTGTGATCCTTTGAAGATCTTGCCCTTCTTTGTTTTTTTATCTCCTCTTCCCATGATGTTCTAGTTTTTTGTGTGAACTGCAAAAATAAAAAAAGCAAGACAACATGCCTTGCTTTTTTTCTGTCGCAGGATCAGATTATAATTTAGCAGTAAGCTCTTTACCAGCTTTGAACCTTGCAACTTTCTTTGCCTTGATCTTGATCACTTCACCTGTCTGGGGGTTGCGACCATTACGTGCTGCCCTCTTGGTAACAGAGAAAGTGCCGAAACCAACGAGTGTTACTTTACCACCACCTTTCAGTGTCTTAGTAACAGCTTCTACGAAAGAGTCCAGGGCAACGTTTGCCTGGGATTTAGTGATGCCTGCGTCATCAGCCAGCTTAGAGATCAATTCAGCTTTGTTCATAGATGAAGTTTTTAATTAGTGCGGACAAATATATCCGATTTTCGAAACCAAAAAAATATTTTTTTTGAGGCTTAAAACCAGTGTGGTAGCGGTTTTCAGCAGTTTTTGCATGACAACCTGTGTTTTTATCCTCTGTGGTGGATCTCCTGAAACCCGCTAGGGCACTGTGTTTCAGCGTTTATGGCCTTGGAATGCAGGCAGGGCAAGGGTTTCAGGCGGATCAAAAACATGATAAAAGTCATTGGCGCCAGCTACGGGATCGGACTTATCTTATCCACACTCATTCCACAACTTCCATCAGGCTGCGGAAAGCAATGAATTTATCGCCCCATTTTTCATATGTTTTCTGGCGCAGTTCCGGGGCGTGCAGAGTAATATAGTTCTCGTATTTTTCCCTGTTGCTCGCATAGTATTGCACTGCGTAAGTTGGTCCTTCCGTTTCGTCGATATCAAGTAAACGGAGTATACGATGATGCGTGAACATACCCGTTTTCATCACATCCGGTATGTGTTCATGCTTCATCCAGGTCAGCCATTCTTCATGGATGCTCCATGCGGCATGGTGGTTACATTGTAGACTATCATGTGTCAAAGGTCTATTTCCAGGTAAACGGGGCAATGGTCGCTGTGCTTCACATCGGGAAAGATCTCAGCATCTTTCAGGGCGGCTCTTAACGGTTCTGTAACGCTGATATAATCGATGCGCCAGCCTTTGTTGTTGAGTCTCACGGAAGGGAAGCGCTGGCTCCACCAGCTGTAACGGTGCGGTTCCTGGTGGAACTCGCGGAAGCTGTCTATCCATCCGGAAGAGAGGAACTTATCCATCCATGCCCTTTCTTCAGGCAGGAATCCGGTAGTATTCTTGTTCCCCTTTGGGTCATGGATATCGATCTCCTTATGAGCGATGTTGTAATCGCCACAGAGGATCAGCTTAGGATGGCTCATCCTCAGTTCGGTAAGGTAAGCATGGAATTGATCCAGCCATTCATATTTAAAGCTTTGCCTGTGGTCTCCGGAAGTACCTGAAGGGAAATAGGCATTGATCAAGCGGGTATCTCCAAAATCAAGTTGTATGACCCTTCCTTCGTCATCGCTTTCTGTATGTCCGTTGCCCACAACCACATTATCCGGTTCCCGTTTTGTGAATACGGCAACGCCGCTGTATCCTTTTTTCTGTGCGCTGAACCAATAGTCGTGAAACCCGAGGTCATTGATCCGCTTATAATCCACATTATCCCGGTGTGCCTTGGTTTCCTGTATGCAGATGATATCTGCAGGATCCGTTCTCAGCCAATCCACAAAGCCTTTGTTCATGGCGGCGCGGATGCCGTTCACGTTGTAAGAGATGATACGCATGGACCAAAGATATTGGAATTGCGAATTGCGAATTGCGAATTCCGGATTCCGAATTGCGGATTCCTGCGACCTGCGACCTGCCCTCTGCGAACTATTCAAGCACGGGTCTTAGCCACTTCGTAGCTTCTTCCTTGCTCATTCCTTTTCTCGCAGCATAATTTTCCAACTGGTCTTGTGCTATCCTGCCCAGGCCGAAATATTTGGACGATGGCTGCGCGATATACCAGCCGCATATAGACGATGCGGGATACATGGCAAGGGATTCTGTAAGTTGTATTCCGGTCTCTTCCGAGGCGTTGAGCAATTGGAAGAGCTTGCGTTTTTCCGTGTGGTCAGGGCATGCGGGATATCCCGGCGCGGGTCTGATGCCCTGGTATTGTTCCTTGATGAGTTGTTCGTTCTTTAATTCTTCATCTGCTGCATAACCCCAGTATTCCTTGCGTACGCGCTCATGTAGCAACTCGGTATAGGCTTCTGCAAGCCTGTCTGCCAATGCCTGCAGCATGATCTTGTTATAATCATCATTCTCGCTTTCAAAACGCTTGATATGTTGGTCGATGCCCTGGATGCTTACCGCGAACGCGCCGATGTGGTCTTTGTAACCTGCGGATGCGGGCGCAATGAAGTCGGCCAGCGAAATATTTGGTTGGCCTGCGGCCTTCTTGCTTTGCTGGCGAAGGAATTCAAGCCTGGTTCCGTTATCCAGCGTAACGGTATCTTCACCGTTGCTGTTACAAGGCCAGAAACCGATGACAGCTTTGGCATTCAGCCAGTTCTCCTTCGCCATGGTGCGCAGCATATCGTGGGCGTCATTGTAGAGCTTGGTTGCTTCGGCACCTACGGTTTTATCCGCCAGGATGTCCGGGAATTTTCCGTGCAGTTCCCAGGCAATGAAGAACGGCCCCAATCGATATAGGGGACTATGTCCTCTATCTTTTCGCCAGAGAAAGTTCTTGTTCCGCTGAAGGAAGGAGATGTGGGGGTATAGGAAGCCCAATCCACCTGGAACCGGTTGTTCAGTGCATCACTGTATTTGACCAGTTCTTTCGCTGACTGTTTCCTTGCGAAGTCCTGTCGGATTTTTTCATATTCCTCATCGAGGTTACGGACAAACTCCGCTTTTCCATCGGTGCTGAGCAATTTGCTGGCCACATTCACGCTGCGGGAAGCGTCAAGCACGTGAACCACCTCGCCATCATACTGCGGGCTGATCTTTACCGCTGTGTGTGTTTTTGATGTGGTGGCTCCCCCGATCAGCAGTGGTTGTTTCATGCCCCTGCGCTTCATCTCGTGGGCCACATGCACCATCTCGTCGAGTGAGGGCGTGATGAGGCCGCTCAGTCCAATGATATCAGCATTCTGTTTTACGGCTTCGTCCAGTATCTTGTCTGCCGGCACCATCACACCCAGGTCTATCACTTCATAGCCATTGCAACCGAGTACAACACCTACGATGTTCTTGCCAATATCATGTACGTCACCTTTAACGGTGGCCATGAGGATCTTTCCCGCAGAGCTTGCACTTGATTTTTCCAGTTCGATGTAGGGGTGAGTACGGCAACGCTTTTCTTCATCACGCGCGCGCTCTTCACCACCTGTGGAAGGAACATTTTTCCGGCACCGAAGAGATCACCCACCACATTCATCCCATCCATCAGCGGCCCTTCGATCACATCCAGCGGCCTCGGATATTTTTGTCTTGCTTCTTCCGTATCGGCATCAATATGATCAGTAATGCCGTTGACCAGTGCATGCTTCAGCCTCTCTTCAACGCTGGCATTTCGCCATGCTTCGTCTTTTACTTCAGCTTTTCCCTTGCTCTTGACCGTTTCCGCGAAGCTGATCAGCTTCTCTGTTGCGTCGGGCTTTCTGTTGAGAATGACGTCTTCACATAGTTCACGGAGGGACGGTTCTATCTCATCGTACACCACAAGTTGCCCTGCATTCACAATGCCCATATCCATTCCTGCACGGATGGCATGGTAGAGGAATACGGAGTGCATGGCTTCGCGGACATGGTCATTGCCCCGGAATGAAAAAGAGAGGTTGCTGACGCCACCGCTGATCTTGACCAGCGGATATTTGCGCTTCACTGCCCTCGTTGCTTCGATGAAGTCCACAGCATAGTTGTTGTGTTCTTCCATGCCGGTGGCAACAGCGAATATGTTGAGGTCAAAGATGATGTCCTGGGGAGGGAATCCCACTTCTTCAGTGAGTATCCTGTAAGCCCTGTCAACAATGGCTACCCTTCTTTCGATGTTATCAGCCTGCCCCTGCTCGTCAAAAGCCATCACGATCACTGCTGCGCCGTAGTTATAGCAGGTCTCAGCCTGCTGGCGGAACTTGTCTTCACCTTCTTTCAGGGAAATGGAGTTCACGATACATTTTCCCTGTACACACTTGAGTCCCGCTTCTATGATGCTGAACTTCGAGGAGTCTATCATGATAGGGATCCTGGCAATGTCCGGCTCGCTCTGCAGCAGGTTGAGGTAAGTGACCATGGCCTTTTCGCCGTCAAGCAGGGCATCGTCCATGTTCACGTCCAGTACCTGCGCGCCATTCTCCACCTGTTGGCGGGCAACGCTCAGCGCTTCTTCATAATGGCCTTCGCGTACCAGCCTGGCAAATTTCTTAGAGCCTGTTACATTGGTCCTTTCCCCAACATTGATGAAATTGGTTTCCGGCCTGACCACGAGGGGTTCGAGGCCTGCAAGCCTCATATAGGGTTTGATATGTATTGTGTCTGTCATGAGATCAAAGTGCATGGTCCACTACAGGCAGTGGTCTGGGTTTGATATTCTTTACCGCTTCAGCGATATGATGTATGTGGTCAGGTGTGGTGCCGCAGCAGCCTCCCACGATGTTCACAAATCCTTCCTTTGCCCAGTCTTCAATGAAGTGGGCAGTATGTTCGGGCAGTTCATCGTACTCTCCCATGGCGTTGGGAAGGCCTGCATTGGGATAGGCAGACGTATAGCAGGCCGCGAGCTGCGCAAGTTCTTCAATATGTGGCCTCATTTCCTTGGCTCCAAGCGCGCAATTGAGACCTATGCTCAACGGACGGGCATGCATAACCGAAGTATAGAAAGCTTCCAGTGTTTGTCCGCTCAGGGTACGCCCGGAAGCATCCGTGATGGTTCCGCTGATCATCACCGGCAGCATGGGCTTATGTGCCCCGCTGAAATAGGTGCGGATAGCATAGATGGCTGCCTTTGCATTGAGTGTGTCAAAAATGGTTTCTATCAGCAGCAGGTCAACTACCGCCGTCAACCAATGCCTCAACCTGTTCTTTGTATGCTGCCACGGCTTCATCGAAGCTGATGGACCTGTAGCCGGGATTGTTAACGTCCGGGGAAAGTGAAAGCGTCTTATTCAGGGGCCGATGGCTCCCGCCACAAAGGGGCCACCACGTAAAGGGTCATATTTCGCTGAAGCCTTGAATTGTTCCACCGCTTCACGTGCGCATTTAGCAGCGGCGAGGTTGAGCTCCCGGGAGAATTGGCTCATCTCATAATCACCCATGGATACCGCCTGTGCATTGAAGGTGTTGGTTTCAATGATATCCGCGCCGGCTTCGAGGTATTCCAGGTGGATGGCCCTGATGATCTCCGGCCTGGTCAGGCATAAGAGTTCGTTATTGCCTTTCACATCCACATGCCAGTCTTTGAAACGCTCACCGCGGTAGTCTTCTTCCTGCAACTTGTAGCGCTGGATCATGGTTCCCATGGCGCCATCAATCACGAGGATCCTGTCATTCAACAATTCCTGGATCGTCTTCATGTTTTTCTTTTAAATATGGTTGCAGGGAAGATGCTGAAAAGAGGGGAGATTCGGTTTATTAGTTCAGTTTCTTCCAGACAACCTTGCAGGACGAACAATAAACAAATCTTCCTGCTGGGCAAAGGTAAGGAAAAAGGGCTTAGGGTTTAGGGTTTGGGGTTTGGGAGGGACCTAAACCCTAAACCCCAAACCCTAAACCCTAAACCCCTGAGTCCCTATTTCCCTGACACGTAACTCTCTATCGGCAACCTGTTCTGCAGGGAGCGCGCCAGCGTCATCTCATCGGCATACTCCAGTTCTCCGCCAAAGGCGATGCCGCGGGCTATGGTAGTGATCCGGACAGGGGTTTCGCGGAGTTTTTTCTGAATGTAATAAATGGTAGTATCTCCTTGTATGGTGGGGCTCAGGGCGAAGATGATCTCTTCTATTTTTTCCGGGACGATGCGGTTCAGCAGGCTTTCTATCTGCAACTGGTCCGGGCCTATGCCATCCAATGGTGAGATCACGCCACCGAGAACATGGTAACTTCCGTTGTATTGCTGGGTGGCCTCAATGGCTATCACATCCCTGATGGTTTCCACCACGCATACCAATTCCTGCTTACGGGAGGGGTTGATGCAAATGGAACAGAGGTCTGCATCGGATACGTTATTACAGCGCTTGCAGAACCTGATCTCTTTGCGCATCCTGCTGACCACCTCGCTGAAATGTTCAACAGACTGCTCGTCCTGTTTAAGCAGGTGCAATACCAGTCGCAAAGCGGTTTTCTTGCCTATGCCCGGAAGTTTAGAAAATTCTGCTACGGCTGACTCCAATAGTTGTGAGGAAAAGACCATGATGCAAAGTTAACCTTGATTGATGACCTCCTGCAAATCGATCTCCACCTCATTGTCCCAGTTGGCCCTTATGTTCATTTTCTGTTTCCTCGGGATCACGATCTCCGGCTGCAGCTTTTTCCTGTATTCGCCCGCGTCCCATTTCCCATTGCCGTTGGTATCCAAGAGTATCCTTAATTCATAGTCGCCCGGAAGTATCTTGGGAATATTGATCCTGGCAGTATTCAGCGGGAGTGTTTTCCTGATGTTATCGCCTGTATAGAATAGCATCACCGGGCGGCGTGTAGTATCCAGATTGCTGAGGCGGATGGACAGGCTGCCGTAATCCGCTTCTTTTTTGGCGGTGAATCGCAGGGTGTCGTTGCGAAGTACTGCGTTGCCAAGGGAATCTTCAGCCAGGCCTTTTTCTGTTATAAGAATATATCTCGCGCCAGGTTCCCATTTGGGGGCGATGGCCATGGTGTTGCTGTCTAACCGTAAGGCATAGCCGGGAACGCGGTTGAAAGCCGTATCGGTCAATCGCATCTTTGAACTGTCTAATTTCACAGGACGCCTGTCAAATTTCAATTCCAGCGGTGCGAGGAGGTCAGCGGATCCATTGTCAAGGTTATTCTGGAACTTCAGGCGCCTGTCGTCCTTATCCTTGCTGTTCTTCCCCGTTGATGTAAGGGGCCTATAGGGCCTGGCAGCGGTATCTTTCTCTGTATATGCATACAGTTTCAACGGCTCGCTGCTGGCGGTAACATTGACGGGTTTGTCAAGGAAGGCAAATATCCCGGAGGGGTCCATTTTCATACCACCGCCATTGTCTTTCAGCGCAAAAACATTGTATGTGCCGGGTGCCAGGAACCGCAGGTTGAAGAAGCCTTCCTTGTTCAGTCTTGCAAAGTACAGGGGCCTGAGTTTCTGCACTGCAGTATCGCTGAGGTTCTGGTGCATTATAACAACCAGTGTACTGTCTGCTTTCCCATCCTCGGCCATCAGCACTCTTCCGGAAAGTTTGCCCGTGTCTATGGCGTTCCCGGTGGAGAAAACATAGGTAAAGTTCTTGAGCGGGTTATTCTCGTTGATATCCTGCAAGGCGTTCCCGAAATTGATGGCATAGGTAGTATTGGGCTTAAGGCTGTCCTTTAGCCTGATGGTGACAGTGCGCAATTTGGCGTCGATAATGGGCTGAACAGCGGGTACAGGCGTTACCACAAGTTGTTGCTGCAGGTTTTGCAGCTGAACGTATTCATTGAACTCCAGCGTGAGCCTGTTGCTTTTTACATTGGTGGATGAATCGCCGGGTATGGCTTTTACCAGGAGGGGTGGAAGCGAATCCCGGGGCCCACCAAGGGGCGGCATGGGCTGCCCGCATTTATGGAAGATCAGGGCAAGCAGTAACAAGGCTGGGAGCGTAAATAGTCTGGACATCATCAGTGGCTGCAAACTTAAGTTGTTTACCGTCACCATCACTTTCCCGCCCTGTTAAATCCCTTTTTAAGGGTATATGTAGGGCTGGGTGATTCCCTAGTTTTAAGGCATGAGAACAGTTTACCCACTCCGGTTGCTGCTGCTGGCGGTCCTTATGCTTTCGGGAGCTGATGCCTTGTTTGCACAAAAGAATGTTGAACCTGCTTCCAATGACGCCATCCTGGGGGTTTCCCTGCCCGCAGGCGCCAGGCTTGATAAGAGGGGACTTACGCGTGCCATGGCAGACATGGTGGTGAGCCCTCCTGCGAACCAGCAGGGCCTGCAGGTAGACAAGCTGAATGTTTATATTCTTCCTGTACAGGCCAAATACAATTACGATTCACTCAATGCTTCCTTGAAAGCTGCGGGTTGGAAGTTGGCACAACAGGCCGATAACGACTTCACGCTGGCTTCCAGGGGCAGCGAACAGGTGATGATATATTTTAAGAACCTGAAGAAACAGACGGATCTTTACGTGGCTACCTGCAAAGCGGGAGTGCCAGTGCAACCCGCGACCGCTGGCCAGCAGGTACAGCAACAGCCCCAGTTTGGCGCTCAGCCCAGCCATCCTGTACAGCCGCAGGGTACGCCGGTCAGTGATCCCAATGCCATGGAATGGATCAACAAGACATGGATCAAGAGCAGCTCGGTTTCTCCGGAATATGGAAATGCTGTTGCAACCACCACTGCCGGATACGTAAGAAGCCAGCTGCAGTTCAAGCCGGACGGCACGTATGAATTCTACTCCAAGGTTTTTGGGTACGCGTTGTCTGAACTGGTACTGATCAGTGAAAAAGGAACCTTTACCATTAATGGCAATCTGTTGACATTGAACCCGGTGAGCAATATCCTGGAGACATGGAGCAAGAAGGATAAGAACGATAAGTTCGGAACCCTTTTGTCAACGCAGAAACTTGAGCTGGAACGCACCACATACGCCTTCAAGCACCATTATTTCAGTGGCATCCAGGAATGGAACCTTTTGTTGACGGTGAATCCGCCCACGCGCAGGGATGGGCCCTACGGCCAGAATCCCGCTTTCGAGAATACGTACTTCTACAGGCCCTCCGGGCCCACGGCCGAGTTGATAGACCTTCCGGTGAGGTGAACTATAATGCAACGATGTTGTTAGGGTGAGGGAGTAAGGTTGGGATGAGGCGTCCTCACCCTACATACTCTCCCTAATCACTACATTATGGCTGTTTATAGTATAAAAGAAGTACAAAAAATGCCCGTGTCCCTGGAAGAGGCATGGGCATTTTTTTCGCATCCGAAGAATCTGGCGGTAATGACGCCGGAATACCTGAATTTGAAGTTCACCAATGAATTATTTGGTGAAGAGATGTACCCAGGACAGGTCATCACTTACAGGGTGAAGCCGGTGCTGGGAATACCGATGTTTTGGATGACCGAGATCACCCACGTCAAGGATAGGGAGTTTTTCGTAGACGAGCAGAGGTTCGGACCCTATGCCCTATGGCATCATCAGCACCATTTTCGGGAGATTCCCGGAGGTGTGGAGATGACTGATCTGGTGCATTACAAGGTTCCAGGTTGGTTCCTGGGTGATCTGGCTAACAGCCTTTTCATCAGGAAGCAACTGGAGGCGATCTTTACGTTCCGCAAGGCAAAAGTGGAACAGATCTTTGGTGTCTACAAGGTTTCGGAGCGTCTAGGTTAAGGCTAACAACGGCTGTTGTTCGAGGATGCAAAATACACCACAACACCATGCCGCCCTATACCACAATAGTGGTAGGGCGGGAGAGGCTATAAGTTATTGGTAATGAGGTTATTGGGTTGTTGGCAGGCGAGTCAGGATGACACATTGGGCTACTTGCACACAACCTGACTTCTCACCCGGGTATTCTGGAAATGTATTTCTCGATCTGCTTGATCTGGTCAACCACCTGTTGGGCCGTGGGTTTTTGTGCCTTGGCGCGGCGGAAATAGTCCTTGGCCGCCCGGAACTCGCGCTTTTGCATCATGATCTGGGACATTTGCAGGTAGGCCAGCGCGGCACTTTCCTTATCCGGGATGCCGGCTTTGATCGCGGCGCGGATCATTGCCTCACCCTGTTTCATGTCTCCTTTTTGCAGCGCCATCATACCCAACTGGAGCTTATTGGCACCCTCGGCTTCTTTCATGGGAAGGCCCAGGTCGAGAGACTTTTTCATGTGTTTCTCCGCAGAATCAAAGTCCTGCTTCATCATGGCGATATTGCCCTTCAGCGTGTAATACACTGACCTTACGGGTTTGTAGAGGAGGTTGGGGAACCATACGAGGTCCAGGACCTTATCGGCATTCTCAAAGTCGCCCTCTTCCAGGTGTTCCTGTATAAGGCGAAGGGGGCCGAAAAAGAAGTGGGTGAACAGCATGATCACTGCTGCCAGGTATAATATGAAGGCGGGCCAGAAGCCGCTGGTGATATTAACAACGATCGCGAGTGCCAGAACCACAAGGCTTATCCAGAATCTGTACCTGATAAATGTATTGAACCATTTCATGCGGCAAAGATAGCTGAAAAGTTCGCAGGGCGCAGTTCCTGGTTGTAGTTGGTACGGCGGGCCAACTTGACATTTGGAAGGATTTTCTATTGAAATCCCTTATATTTGCGTCCCTCAACGCTGTTGAGCCGGTCCCGTAGTTCAATGGATAGAATAGAAGTTTCCTAAACTTTAGATACAGGTTCGATTCCTGTCGGGACTACCAGAAACGCGCTTTAAATGCCTCGTTCCAGCAATGGTGCGGGGCATTTTTGTTGAGATGTAATGATTGGTAAATGATCATTGGTTCTTGTCTGCCAGGGACCGGGCCCGAAAAAATTCACGTCAGGGCTTTTGTAGATGGGAAGAACACCGATCGCCATAAACTTTCAATGTTGACGTAGGGTCATGATGTCTGCCTGCAACTGCTGCATATCCAACTGCAGCGTTCCGTTGTAAATACCGCGGATGCGCAGTGACCGGTCAACAAGGATCACGTGTTCCGTATGCAGGAACTCAGTGCCGTCTTTTGTGTATCCCAGCGATTCTTCTGCGAAATAAGAGCGGCGGGCAAGGGAATAAATAGCCGATGTTTGCCCCGTACACATATGCCAGTTCGGGTATCCAAATCCGTTACGGTCTGCATATGCGCGCAGTGCAGGAATGGAATCAGCCCATGGGGTAACACTGTACGACATGAAAACAACCTCCGGGTCATTTTTAAGGGAGTCAACGATTTTTTCCAGGTGCCCCATCATCCTGGGACAGATCACCCCGCATTTTGCAAAGAAGAAATTGGCCACATGGATCTTGCCCTGCAGGGATGAATCCGTAAGTTTTCTTCCCCGTTGATCCCATACTTCAAATGCTGCTATCTTATGGGTGATGGAGTCATCGGCTTGCTTCTCTGAGAGGAACAACGGCGTGAAGTTGGCCTTGTTATAGTATGGCAGGCCTGCGGGCTTGTTTCTTTTCGTGCACCCGAGCAGAAGTAGAATGGTGAAACTAATCAGGCAGACTGTCCGAAACATTGACACAGTTTTTTGTTCCGAGCAGGCCATACCGCCTGCCGTCCCGGATCACATAATTTGATCGTACACTTCCGTCATCATACCACTGCTGTTGCGGTCCTTCTTCATGGCCTCTCCGATAGTGCATCCTTCGTATCATCTGCCCCTGCTCGTTCCACTCTGTACACTCACCTTCGTATTCATCATCCACGAACGGATAGAGTGCCTGTAAGTTTCCATTGGGCCACCAGATCCTGAGGGTGTCTACCTTGCGCCCGTGGTCAAAGAAGCGCTCTTCCATGATCACGTGTGGCGCATAATATTTCACCCATCGCCCATGTTCTTTTCCGTTGTATAGCACACTATAGGTCATGGTGTCTTTTGTGCCCGGGAAATACGATATAGCATCAACAACAGGAAGTTCCTGTTGCACACGTGACGTACAACTGAGCACCAGCATGCTAGCGGGTAATAGTGCCAGGCGTGCCAAAGAAGCCATTTCCGTTGATATATGGATCAGTATTGTTGATATGGTAATGATAGATGCCACCTGGATATTCTGCAGTTGCGTGTTTATGGCCATGGTAGGCATCGAGCATAGCGTTGGTGACCGCGGCCCCGTTCTCTTCAGGCCCATAAACAGGAAAGCCATCGAGTAAAAAACCAAGCAGGGCAGACCTTCCCAGTTTGACTGTGGTGAGATAGAGGGGTTCAACGTGATAGTGATACATCCCTCCGGGAGCAGGGTGTCCCCAGCTCTGGTCAAAACTCACCACTTCTCCCGTGAGCGGTTGGTTGGGCCCGGCGTATTGATTGAAAAAAGGTACGCCATTGACTGACACCCCTATAGGTCCTAGCGGGGTAGCTTGTTTGACTGTTGCCTCTGCGGGTTTAAGCGGGATTTTGAACGTGTAATTCTGAGTGACGATGGAATTTGGATTCTTGCTAAAAGTATTGCCTCCGAAGGTAGTTCCTGCGAATGCTTCATACAGGGCATTGCCTGCGGGATAGTACGCACTTTTGTGGTCAGGCGTGCCTCCCGATTTAATGATCACATAGGTGCCGTCAGACGTGATGCTGCTGGCACCGTATATCTTTTTGTAAATATCCGGGACGGCGAGGTCGGTCCCCGGTGTTGTACCGGAACTGCCCGCGTCTTTCTTACAGGACAGGATGAGAACTAAAGCAAGTAATGCGCTACTTATCCTCGGATTCATATGCCTTATGTTGGTTTTGGGTTATGTTGGCCTTGGGCTTTGAAGTTAAGGGAATTACATTACCGGACGGTTGGCATCTGGAAGATAACATCAAGCGTGTAACAGTTTAACGACGGCCTCAGTGCGAAAACATCGTATTTTATGGTTTTAACCTGCTCGCTTGCCGTTGAAAAAATCCGCCGCCATAGCTGTACTATCCCTCCTGCTATACCTGAATGCGAATGCGCAGCAGTTCAACGGAAGGCTTCGTTCACTCACCATGGAAGACGGGCTGCCACAAGGCTTTGTTTCCGGGCTGGTACAGGATCAGGAAGGATTCTTATGGTTAGGCACAAGGGATGGCCTTGCCCGTTATGACGGCAGGGAGGTCAGGGTATACAGGCATGATGATGGCGACAGTACATCCCTTTCCGGTAATATCATCCGCTCACTGTCCTTAAGTGGTGACGATAAGATATGGATCCAATACGAGAATGGAAGGATAGACAGGCTTGATCCTAAAACCGGAAAGATCAACAGGCTTACAACTCAACCGGGTCTCTCGCGCCTCACCATCGGAAGGTCAATGACAAATTTCTTTCCATTCGTTTTTGACCGTTCTGGGTCTGCCTACCTCCTGTTTGCAGACAGTACAGACAGGAGGAAACTGATCCGTATCCTTCCGGGGCAATCGGGAGTTGACACAATGCCTTCAACCCATTCAATGGAACTGCTTGATGTGGCCGCAAATGAACAGGGAGAAGTTTTGCTTCTCTCAACCAGTGCTCTATACAGTTTGAATGACAACGGACATCCCGCGCTTGTTGCGCCGCTACCGGATAAACTCAAGTCCGAAGTTGCCGGCATGGCCAGAAAATGGTGCCATAGTCTCATTTCAGACGGGAGCAGGAATACGTTGCATATCTTATCATTGAACTCCTTATGGACCTATTCAAAGCCGGCCCGGCAATGGGAGCATTTGCCTCTCCCTTCTACCCTTGACGGAGGTAGCAGGCACATACTACAGGACGGGGAAGGGGGCTTTTTCCTGGTGGACCACAACGTTCTGTGGAGGGTAAGCAACACGGGAAAAATATCCAGGTATTGGGAGAACAAACTTCCACACCCGGAGATCATCAATGCAATGATGGACAGGACGGGGGTGGTCTGGATAGCAACCAATACATTCGGCTTGCGCATACTGGATACCAGGAATGCGGTCTTCCACTCTTATGAAACCAACCATGATTTTTTCTACGATGTTATCCCATCTGTTTATGGGCTCAGGGTGAATACATATGACCCGTATGTGTACAGCAATCACATCCTCGGGGGGAGGACGGCGCTGGACAACAAGAGGAGGTTCTGGTTCCTGAACTTCCTGTACAGCAATATAAACGGGGTCAGGGTGGAACCCAACCACCTGATCAGGGTGGACGATGACGGGCCGCACGTGATGAATTTGGTATTGAAGGAAATGGAACGGATCAACAATTTTTGTTTTGACGTTTTTGGCCGGTGCTGGGCTACCTGTATCCCTACCGGCGCTCTGTTGCAGATCGACCCTGCCACAGGTAAAATAGAAAAACGTGTTGTGGCGGATATCAAAAGAGGATATCCAATGAGCATGTTCTCCATGGATACTATGCTTTGTGTTGTTTATCCTGACGCGGTGATGCTTTATGATACGCAGAAAGACCAGTTCAAGACGTTCAGGGATCAGCCAGGACTCGAAGTATTCCGGAACGGCGACCTCATGACGGGTACCCGTGACCTCCGGCAGCGGAATGTGATCTGGCTTGCAAGCGGCGGGCAGGGATTGATCCGTTTAGACATCCTTACCGGCAAGGCAACCAGGTACTCTGTAAAAGACGGCTTGCCTAATAGCACTGTATATAGCATTAAGACAGATAAGAAAGGCTTTTTTTGGTGCAGCAGCAACATGGGGATATTCAGGTTCGATCCGGGTACGGGACGGGTGCTTTCCTTTACTATTGACAATGGGCTTCAGGGGAATGAATTCAATAAGGACCACCACATGGAATTCCCAGACGGGAGGTTTGCATTTGGCGGCACAGACGGATGGACCATCTTCCATCCGGATTCCATTCATATAGACACGTACCAGCCGAAAGTGGTGCTGACGGGCCTGATGATCCGTAATGAACCTTTTGAAAAATATAAGGAGCTCTATGTGCCGCTTGCATCACTTGATACCCTCACGCTCACACATAACCAGAATTTTCTCACCTTCCGTTTTGCTGCATTGCAGTACAATGATCCCGGTAAGATCAGCTACCGGTACAGGCTGCAGCAATTGGACACGGCCTGGGTTTACCTCGGTAACCAGAATACAGCCAATTTTACGAGCCTGCCTCCGGGCAAGTACACCCTTGAGATCAATGCCTCCAACACGGCAGGTGCCTGGAGCCCACATGTTAAGACGATAATGCTTTTCATCCGGCCACCATGGTGGGCCACCTGGTGGGCTTACCTGTCATATGCGTTGCTTTTTACCGGCATTACAGTAGGGCTGTTCAGGATAAGGCTGAAGCAATCACAGGCAAGGCAACAGGCCCTTATGCAGGCAAAAGAGGCGGAACAGTTGCGCGAGATCGATGAAATGAAATCCAGGTTCTTCTCGAATATTACGCATGAGTTCCGGACGCCATTGTCACTCATTATATCTCCCGTTGAGCAAATGCAGAAAGATCCGTCAACGCCCTCAAAGATCAGGGCTGGGCTTCACCTCGTGCAACAGAATGCAAGGCATATGCTGAGGCTGGTGAACCAGTTGCTGGATATGAGTAAGGTGGAGGCAGGCAGTATGGGCATCTCACTTTGTCGCGGAGATCTTGCCAAGTTCATAGAGGAGCGGGTGGCCAATTTCCAGAATGCGGCTTCCGCAAAAAATATACGTTTGGTCTCATCAGTCAGGGGCGGCGGGCATGACCTGTTGTTTGACGCAGACAAATTGGAGAAGATCATGTATAACCTCCTGTCCAATGCCATCAAATTCACACCCGAAGGGGGAGAGGTGCGCATAGACTATTGGGAGACGGCAAGAGTGGAAGGTGGTTATGTAGGTATTCAGGTAGCGGATACCGGCATTGGCATCTCACCAGCTGACCTACCACATATTTTTGACAGGTTCTTCCAGGGTGACAGTTCTTCAACAAGGAATTACCAGGGAACAGGGATCGGCCTGTCGCTTCTGAAGGAACTGTTGCTGCTCATGGGCGGGGACATCAATGTGGACAGTACGCTTGGAAAAGGAACATCGTTCCATATCACCCTCCCTTTGCATTCCGCAGAAGGCTCCAATGTTCCGGAATGGCGGTCTCCTGCAATGCCAATGAACGAAACGCCTGCAACTGCTCCGTTACCTGGTGGAGATGCACCTGCGGATGCCCCCCTTATCCTGTTGGCAGAAGACAGTGAAGACCTTAGGCATTTCATTTCCGGTAACCTGTCCAACGATTTCAGGGTCTTGACGGCCGCCAACGGACGGCAGGCACTGGAACTAGCGGAGAGGGAGATGCCGGACCTGGTCATCACAGACGTGATGATGCCTGAAATGGATGGGCTCGAGTTGTGCAGGAGGATAAAAACGCAAGCGGCAACAGAGCATATAGCCGTGGTGATGCTGACTGCGAAAACGGCCCATAGCAGTGTCATGGATGGGCTGTCGGGCGGTGCTGATGACTACGTCACCAAGCCTTTTCATATCGATGAGCTTTTAGCAAGGCTGCGGAACATCCTTGAGCGAAAGGAAAAACTGAAGCGTCATTTCCAGGCTTCGCTCCAGGACACCCGTGAAGCCATTTCACCCCAACCGGAAGAACATCCATTCGTAGCATCAATTGTTGCTGTTATAGAAGAGCAGCTGGATAACAGCTCCTTTACCGTGGAGGACCTGGCAGGGAAGCTGGCCATGAGCAGCAGAACGCTCAACCGAAAACTTGCCTCGGTCATTGGCCTGTCAGCAAACGAACTGATCAGGCAGTACCGTCTTAAAAGGTCTCTGGACCTGCTGAAGCAAGGCTGTAACGTGTCTGAAACGGCATACCAGGTAGGGTTTGAAACCCATTCCTATTTCACCACTGCATTCAAGGCATTTTACGGATGCACCCCCTCCGAGTTCCAGGCTCGTGAAATTGCAACAAAGAAATAGCCTGTTTCCCGGCTTGTCCGGTTTTCAGAAGCTTTTGTCCGATTTGGGAAAGACTGCTCCTCCACACTCTGCTAGTTTCATTGCCGGTCATCGTCCGAAACATGACCCCCTTTTTTAATGCTTAAACTACCTTGATCATGATTTCCAGAACATCGGCCAGAAAAGCACTAATGCCTGTATTCCTTATTTTTTTCTCTGTTGCTGCCTCCGCCCAGAGTATCTCCTACCCTGAATTCCGCCAGAAGGACACGGCGGTGGTGAACCCTAACGCCAACAGGGATCTCCAGGCGGTGAGTGATTACCTGCACGCCCTTTTCTTGGGCGACCCCGCCAAGGCCAGGGGCTACCTTACGGACAGCTGCACCATTTTCGGGCCTGCACCTAACCAGCAGTCCAGGCCGGAGCAGATCATCAATGAGTGGAAAGAGAATTACAAGACCCAGGCGGAAAGGGGTTTTGGATATTACCATACGCAGACCTGGAAGAATGTTACAGGATCCATCCCGGAAGCTGGGTGACCGTATGGAGTGAATACAAATGTGCTGTTGGCGGCACCAGGATCACTGTGCCGTTTATCATGTCCGTACATATGACCGATGATGGGAAAATAGACTGGGGCGTAACCAGCTGGGACAGGCTGGCACCCTTTGAGGCCCTTGGATATAAACTTACACCCCCTGCACCTGCTAAACCCGCGAAGAAGTCCAAATAAACCCTGGACAACAGTTAGACCCTTGAGATCCGCCCCCACAGTATTTGTGGGGGCCTTTTTTTATTGTGGCCCTTACGGCAACAAAAGTAAATTTGCGGTCATCCCTCAAACACTGGCATGCGATCAAACAACAGGACCCTGCTTATTCTGATACTCGGCGCTTTATCCGCTCTCGGGCCGCTGTCCATTGATATGTACCTGCCGGGCTTCCCGGCCATTGCAAAAGACCTGGACACAAGCATTGAGAAAGTGACATATTCTTTGTCCAGCTTTTTTATCGGTGTATCTATTGGACAGTTGATCTGTGGCCCTTTGCTGGACAGGTACGGCAGAAAGCCGCCGCTGATCGGAGGGCTGGTGCTTTACATCCTCGCCAGTATAGGCTGCGCATTATCACCCAAGGTGGAGATGCTCATTTTTTTCCGGCTCCTCCAGTCCCTTGGCTGTTGCGTAGCAATGGTTGCTCCCCGCGCTATCACCCGCGACGTATTTCCGCTATCTGAAAGCGTGAGGGTATTCTCGCTGTTGATACTCATCCTCGGCGTTTCTCCTATCCTTGCGCCTACCATGGGCAGCTACCTGATAGCATCATTGGGATGGCAGTCCGTGTTCATCACTACCGGAGCCATAGGCATGCTGCTCCTGGGTGCGGTATATTTTAAACTTGACGAAAGCCAGCCTGCGGATACCTCAGTGTCTCTGAAGGCAGGGCCCATTTTCAAAAGTTTCGGGACGGTGTTGCGCAACCCCCAGTTCTTTACCTATGGTTGCGCAGGTTCTATTGTGAGTGCGGGCCTTTTCGCATATCTCTCCGGTTCCCCATTCGTTTTCATGAATATTTACGGATTATCAGAAAAACAATATGGCTGGATATTTGGCCTCATAGCGGCCGGCCTCATCACATGCAGCCAGTTGAACAACCTGTTGGTGAGGCGTTTCAGCAGCGAGGCCATCGTGAAGGCGGTCATGCTCATCCAGGTGGGGGCGGGGATCGCCCTTACGGCAGGAACTCTATTGGGCATGCTGAATATATATTCTACTGTATCGCTCATCTTCATATTCCTGAGTTGCCAGGGCTTCAGCTTCCCCAATTCCGCAGCGTTGTCCATGGCTCCATTTTCCAAGGAGGCTGGAAGCGCTTCCGCACTTATGGGTGCATTGCAAATGGGATTTGGCTCCATTGCTTCCGCCCTGGTTGGCGCACTTAATGACGGAACGCAGTTGCCCATGGCTGTGATCATGACAGGTTGCGCACTTGTTGGTATGGTTATCCTCTTGTCTGGTAGCAGAAAAGTGGCCGTCCAAGCCAAAATGGAAGATGTGGAAGAACAGGCATTTGAACAGATAGAGAATTACTAGGTGGCCCAAGTCGCGGACACAAGGGGGTGCCGATACATTGCAGCGCAACTGTGATCATGGATTGGTAGACAGGATACTCGCCTCCTTTATGAATATCCGGGGATTGAGTTTCAATTGTGCAACAATATATTCCGCAAGATCCTCCGGATGCATCACACGCTCGGGATCGCCGGTGATCAGGTTTGCGCTGTAGGCCATGTCTGTCACCACGGTGCTGGGTGCCAACGTCATCACGCGGATATTGTGTTTTCTCACTTCCTGCATCAGGCTTTCAGATAATCCGATCACGCCGAACTTTGATGCGCTGTAGGCGCTGGTTACGGCATTGCCTGTGCGACCGGCAGTTGAGGAGATGTTCACGATATCCCCGCTTTTCCTTTCGATCATTTGAGGAAGTACCGCGCGTATCGTATAATATGTGCCGAAGAGGTTGACCCTGACCTGTTGCTCCCACTCCTCTGGTTCCAGTTCAAGGAATTTGCCAAACCTGGAGATACCTGCATTGTTGATGAGAATATCGATATTGCCCAACTCCTTTGTAATGCCGGCGACCGCATCCTCCACCTCTTTCCTGTTGCTTACGTCAGCAACAGCAAATGCTGTGCTAACACCGAGTTTCCTGAGTTCCGACGCTGTATTTAGCAGGTCTTGTTCCGTTCTGGCGATGATGCCGACGTTCACGCCCTCTTTCGCGAGCGCAATGGCTATAGCCCTTCCAATACCTTTCCCCGCGCCCGTTACTATCGCTGTTGTACCTTGTAATGACCTCATAAAATAAATGGGATAATATGCAAATGTAGTTTCATTTGCGCATCAGGTTGCGCCTTATCCTGCTAAGCGTTTCGGCAGACATCCCCAGATAGGAGGCGATCTGGTTCAGTGGCACACGGTTAAAGACGTCCGGCAATGTTCCGGTCAAACGGGTATAGCGGTCTTCCGCCGCCTCACTCATCACGCTGATCAGTCGCCTTTCCTTGGAAATGATATTGTTCTGGTAGATGATCCGGAAATATCTTTCCATCGGCGGCACCACTCTCAGCAACTCATGGAAGGAGGCATGGTCAAGCATGAGCATGTCGCTGTCTTCCAATGCTTCGATACTGTACACAGCAGGTTGCTTTCCTATGAAACTGTCCAGGTCAACAACCCACCAGCCTTCCATGGTGAACTGCATGGTATGTTCCTGTCCTTTTTTGTCTACTGTATACAACCTCAGCAGCCCCCTTTCAGTGAAGGAAAAATATTTGCAGACCTCACCCTGCTGACTCAGGAATTGTTTTCTCCTCACACGGCGGTGCTTGAAGAAGAGTTTTACCCTGCTCTCATCAGCAGGATCAAGGTCTATTTTTTTTCGAATACTGTCACATAACACTTCGAACATAACATAAAGCTAATTATCCCCAGGATAATTTATAGCAAACAAAAAGCAATTAAAATACCACTTTGATGGTATCTTAGGGTTTCGTTATTTGAATAGTATTTATTCATTATTTTTTTATCTCCATATGAATATTCGCATTCTGGTTGTTGGTTGCGGGAACATGGGCGCTTCCCATGCGTTCGCTTATGCTAAGATCGATGGTTTTGAGATCTGTGGCCTGGTTTCCACGGGTAGCAGCAAGGAGGTCCTTAATGATAAACTGGGGGGCGGATATTCCCTGTACGGCAACTATGCTGAAGCTTTGGAAGCCACAAACCCGGACGCGGTATGTATCTCTACCTACCCTGATACCCATGAAGCTTTTGCCTTGATGGCGTTTGAAAAAGGGTGCCACGTTTTTATGGAGAAGCCGATAGCAGATTCAGTAGAAGGCGCTGAGCGCGTAGCAGAAGCCGCCAGGCGGTCCGGAAAGAAGCTGGTGATCGGTTACATCCTTCGTCACCATCCTTCCTGGATGAAATTCATCGAGATATCCCACCAGCTTGGCAAGCCACTCGTGATGCGCATGAACCTCAACCAGCAAAGCCACGGGTATATGTGGGACGTGCACCGCAACCTGATGAAGAGCCTCAGCCCTATTGTGGACTGTGGCGTGCATTATATTGATGTGATGTGCCAGATGGTACGTTCCAGGCCTGTTTCCGTGACGGCTATTGGTGCAAGGCTTACGGAAGATATCCCGGCCGGTAATTATAATTATGGGCAGTTGCAGATCAGGTTTGAAGATGGCTCCGTAGGATGGTATGAGGCGGGCTGGGGGCCAATGATGAGCGAGACCGCGTTTTTTGTGAAGGATGTTATAGGCCCCAAGGGCTGTGTGTCCATTGTTGCCAAAGACGCGGGTGGGAAGGGTAAGTCGGACTCCGTAGAGGCCCACACCAAAACAGAATCTCTCCGCTGGCACCACGCTGATATCAACGCACAGAATGAGTTCATGAAGCAGGATGAATGGATAGACCTTACTGACGAGCCGGATCACCAGGGCCTTTGTGACAGGGAGCAGCTGTTCTTCCTTAATGCTATTCGTAACGATATTGACCTGACAGACCACGTGCAGGATGCGGTGAATTCCCTCAAGATCGCCTTCGCCTGCGATGAAAGCGTTAAAACCGGAGCCGTTGTCCATTTGACTGCCTAACCCCTTCTCCCTTCTCCCTTCTCCCTTCCAACTTTCTTCCCCGGGGTGGTTACATCCCGGGCATTGGTGGTTACCAATATCATATAAGCGTTCAATTAACCACCAAAATCAAAGAAAATGAAAAAGTTACTCGCAGCCATCCTCCTGGGTTCCGCACTGATGACCTCATGTTCAAAAGAAAATCCGCTTGATGATGCCGCCGCCCGCGGAAGTTCAACGGCTGTTGAGGATAAGATAACCACAGCGCCTGACGCGGTAGTGAACGCCTTTAACGTTCGCTTTCCCGGCGCAACCAATATCGAATGGAAAAAACTCAGCAATGGCAACTACAAGGCGCAGTTCTTCCTGAACGGCGTGAGGTGGGAAGCCATCTTCACACCGGACGGCAGCCTGGTGAAACAAGAGCGTGCATAACCTAGGGTTTAAGGGTTGGGCCGTCTGGAAAATGGCGGCCCTTTTTGGTTACATCGGGTAGGCCGGTGGTTACTAAAGAAAAAGAATATGAAAAATCTGACAGGCATCCTGATCATTTCAATGGCCATGATCACCGTGGCGTGCTCCAAGAATGACCAGCAGGGAAGCGTTACCCAGCCACAGGCTGTTGCGATGCTTACCGCTACCAACCGCTCTGTGTCCGTGAATACGGTGAACCGGGATTCTGTAACGCTGCTGTCCGCGACGGCACAGGCTGTTCGGGTGAAATTTGAGGCCAAGTCCAGGGGCAATGAGATCGAGTACAGGTCTTCGGAACAACGTACCATTGATCTTCTCTCGCCAACACCCATCTCCGGTAATTTCAGTATTCCTGAGGGCTTGTATGATGAAGTGGAGGTGCGTACACAACTCGAGCCTTTGGGAGGGCAGCCATCCCTTCAGTTTAGGGCCGCATACCGTACCAACGGTACAATTGTTCCCGTTGTTTT
Source organism: Eulimnadia texana (assembly GCA_002872375.1). NCBI lineage: Eukaryota > Metazoa > Arthropoda > Branchiopoda > Diplostraca > Limnadiidae > Eulimnadia > Eulimnadia texana. The sequence continues at coordinate 562,294 of NKDA01000016.1, forward strand.
TTCCTCAACGGAAAGCCTTGAGGTAAAGGGTGAAAAAGAGAATATCACCGTTGATGCTGGTACGGGCTTTAACATTATGACACTGGTTGATATGGCCTGGGTCCTGAAGGGGATCAGTGCATCAGACCTCAACAATGCCGTACGTGTGAATGGTGAGATACAGGTCAATTCCGGTAGTAATGCGGTACTGTATAAAAGAATCGTGGAGAACCTCAGGTCGTTGGAAGAGGAGTGTGAGATACATCATCATTAAGACGTTCAATGCTTAAGGCAAAAAGCCTTAGATTAGGGCCTCGTTTTAACCCATGGAGCTGAACACGGAAGGCAACCTACATATTATTGTCCCTATCAGGAAAGGCGGTGCCGGCGAAGACGAAGCCATTAGAACACTGTACCGTGAGTATTACACGCAGCTTTCCGGATATGTGCTTAACAACAGCGGAAGCGAACAGGATGCTGATGACATCTTCCAGGAAACCATCATTGCATTTGTGCAGGCGGTAAAGGCAGATAAGTTCAGGAGTGAATCATCAGTAGGTACTTTTCTTTATGCCTTGTGCCGGAACATATGGAGGAATGAAATGAGGCGCCGCGGCAGGATGCAGGCGAGGGAGTTGAATTATGACAGATCTGAAGATAAGGAAGACGAAGGCGTTGGAAAGGTGTTGGAATTGCGCCAGGCCACTTCAAGGCTAATGGGGGTGATCGATGAGCTTGGTGAGGCTTGTAAAAAGATACTGCTGCAATTCTATTATGAAGGCAGGTCAATGAAAGAGATCGTATCCACACTTTCATATGAGAATGAACAGGTGGTGAGGAATAAGAAGTCCAAATGCCTCAAAAAGCTTTCGGAGATTTTACGTAACCAGCCGGGAACGCTGGAACAACTGAAAACCTTATTACATGAGTGATATCTACTCCACTGAAAAAATACTGCAATACCTGGACGGGGAAATGGGGGGTGAGGAACTGGAGGCGTTTCGCCAAAGGCTTGCTTCAGATCCTGTACTGCAGGCGGAGGTGAGCGAACTCCGTTCGGCTGTGCAGGCGGTCAAGCTGGGAGGTGCCGAAGCCAGGGTCAGGAATATACATCATGAGATGATGGGTGAGTTGAAGGGTGCCAATAAAGGAAAGGTTGTAGGCTTTGGCTCCTGGATGGCAAGAATGGCCGTGGCAGCAACAGTGGTGGCCTTACTCGCGGCAGCATGGTTCTATATGCAGAGCAGTGCAGGCAGTATCGCAGGGGAACATTACATCGCCTATGTGGTGGATGTCAACAGGGGGATGCACAATACATCCGTGATCGAAGAAGCATACAACAGCAGGAACTACAATGAGGTGGTGACCATTGCGGCTGAAGGAGGGATATCCGGTGGCGACAGCCTGGTGACGGCCATTTCATACTATGAACTGCATGACTACAAAAAGGCCTTGGAACTGCTCATGCCCTTACAGGGAAATTCCCGGTATGGTGAGGATGCGGATTACTACATCGGATTCTGCTACCTCATGATAGGAGAGCGGGCGAAGGCTATCGAAACATTCAGCCGCATACAAAAGGACGAGGGCCATGTCTATCATGGGGTTGTTACGAGTGCCATGATGCGGAAGCTTCGTTTCCGTTCTAACTGAAGAACTTCTTCCTGACCAATATTCCCGCAATGCCTGCTATTGCTATCATTGCAACGATGAGCCAGGGTGATAAGGGCCTTCGTGCGGGTTGGTAATTGCCGATATAAATAAAATGGGCCCAGTAATAAGGATGCTTCTGTTTAGGGTGTATGCGTGGATCGTTCAGCAGGTCCATTTTTGCCTGGCGAAGTGCAAGGTCCCTTGCAAAGCCCTTGTCCAGGTATTCCCTGAATTTCAACGTGAGGTATGACGTTGACCTGTCATCGGCCCTCCATAATGTGGTGATTACGTTCTCGCATCCCGCGTAGGTGAACGCGCGTGCAAGGCTCATCACGCCTTCTCCTTTGAGAAGGTCCCCGGAAGCGGTTTCGCAGGCACTGAGTATGACGAGTCCGTTAGAGTGGAGGTCAAGGTTATAGATCTCATTCTCATATAAAAGTTCTGCTGCCCCGTCCTGTTTACGGAAAACAAGGAAAGATCCTCCATGGTCATTGGATGCACGGGCATGAGTGGCAAGATGGATACTACCGGAAATGCCGGCCCTCTTCATGAATTCCTCCTTCGTGGCTTTGTTGTCCACGAAGATGGTACCCGGATTGCCATTCACCTCCGATCCCGAAAATTTAAGACGGTCATACCCGTTTGTCCCTGACGATGCAAAGGGCGCAAAAGAGATCATATTTTCCTTTGCTATTGACCCGCTTTCTTTTTTCAGGAAGGATGTGGAATAATGATACTGCAGGCTGAATTGCTCAATGGCATAATGGCCGTTATCATCTTGTAAAGCCTCAAATGGAAGATAGTGGAGCTCATTGTCAGGGATGATCACCACGCGGGAAGGGAAGTATGCCAGGGCATCATCAAGGAGGAGGTGATACAGTTGTGACGTGGGGACGGGTGACAACTCGGGGCTTTCCAGGATGCAACAAGCGCCTGGATCTGTTTCCCAAAATTCTTCGGCAACTGTTTTCTGCTTACCGATATTCCTGCAGGCGAAATGGTGGTAGTGGTGAGATGTTCCCCTGACAAATGGTAGGATAATATAACTGATCTTTTGTCAAGCAATTGCTGCAGTGCTGTTGGACCGGGAATCCTTTGCCAGTCTTTCTTCAGCCCCCTGCCTTCAAGCCTGGACAGTCCCAATTCAAGTTCCATGATCTTCCTGTTCACTGCATTGGCTTCCGTGCTGTCAGACAAGCCGCGGGCTCGCAGGGCAAGCGATGTTATTCTTTTCCTGATCTGTACTGCTTCGTTCCTTACGGGGTCATTGGCTGCCGTTGAAGCATTGATCACATTGAGTGCCAGTACGGATGCCTTATTCTGCTGGTCAAGGAAGTATAAAGTATTGAGGTATGACGTGTCCCTTGTTTTTTGGTACAGTTCATAAGCAATAGCAATGGGAAGGTCATGTGTGTTGTTCCTGGTCCTGCTGATAAAAAGTTTTGCCTCATCGCTTTCATAGGTGTCCATAACGTGGTCAAGAAGCTTGTACGCGGAGCGGTAGCATTCCAGTTCTTTTTTGGCAGCATCAATAATGCCCGTCCTGCTGTAACGATGATGATAAGCAGCAGCCTTTGACAGCAGGGCATTGTAGAGGCTGATATAAGAGAATATGCCGGAAAAGGTCTGGGGTGTGCTGTCGTTTTGCGGACTTTGGAATGAGGGATAGAAGAGCCTGATGGCCCCGGCATAAGACGCGATGGCATGATTATCATCGCCCTTCTGCATAAAGTAGTCGCCTTCCAGCTGCTGCGTGATACCAAGCAGGGATATGTCCCTGTCCTCGCCTGCATTGATGGCCAATGCGGAATCGATCTCTTTCCGGCAGTTTCTGGAATCCCCCAGCAGAAGCCATGCCTTCGCCCTGCTGTTGTGAACCTGCGCCTGCCTTTTTCCGTCAAATTTCACTTGCTGAAGAAGGGTGATGGCGTCTTTAGCCTTGCCCTGTTCTATCCTGATGAGCGCCATATTATGCCTGGTCTCGGCATTGTTCTTACCCATGTGGATGACCTGGTTGTAGATGGACATCGCGTCATCATACTCTCCGAGTTTTGCTTCGGCTTGCGCCAGGTTGATCAGGTAGTTGCTCTCGAGGTCAATGAAGAAAGGATCGTCCCTGTTGATCAATTCCAGCGCTTTCCGGAAGTGGTTTTTTGCCTGCCTGTAATTTCCGGCTTCATAGTCCAGGACGCCCAGTGTATTGTACAGCCTTTGGCTTTCTTCCAGTGGCTTCCTGTACCGTTGCTGAATGCTATCCGCCTGAAGGAATATAGAAGCGGCACTGTCCACATGCCCTTTCCCATAGTATATCAGTCCGGCATAAAGCATGGGGCGGAAGAACAGGGAGTCCTGCAGGCCCGCCCGTCCTTTCAGTTCCAGCGCTTTGCTGTAGCTGGCAAGCGCCGCATCGGCATTGCCGAAATAATGTTCCAGCTCACCTGTGGCGGAATGGGCCCTGAACATTACGGGGGCAGGAGTTGCAGGGTTTGATGCGAGTTGGGGCAGCAGCTCTTTCAGCTCTTTCAGCGCAAGCTTATTGAGCTTTTCTTCATGGTCTTCACTGTAATTCCCGGTTCCATACAGTGCAAGGGCCCGGTCCCGGTACTGCAATGCTTTTTCGCAGCGGTGTAAAAGGTAATCAAGGTCTTTGTTCGCAACCTGGGACAGCACGGAAGCTGTGATCAAGAGGACGAAGGCAATGAGAGCTATCCTGGCAGGCTTGAAATGCATTATTTGATGATGATGATACAGGGAGGCCTTGGTTTGGCTGCTGAAACTATATTCTTGATATCGTTATCCACAGGCGCGTTGGTCACCGGTATTTGAACAGGGTTCATGCCCAGCAGGAGGTCCTGGTGTGCGCGCATGGCTTCGCTGACATTTACAGGTACATCGGCCAGTGAATTGTAAAAATAAACCACCACGTCAAGGTTGTTCTTGTTGGTCTGCGACTGGTCGTTGGCACTGTACTCTATATTGACCACCCGCCAGCGGCCGTTGGCCGGGTCATCATTGAACAGCCCGTTACGGATACTTTTGGTAAGATTGATAGCGCCGGTGGCAGGATCAATATCCAGTTTCCCGTTTGATCTTGAAAAATTTCCTCCCGGGAAAACGGTGCCAGGTGAGGCATTGTATACAGGTCTTGCTATAGAATCATTATTGGAAAGGTAATAGAACTTGTCCTGGAAATTGATGCCTGCAAGGGTGATGAAACTGGTGTCCCTGAAGCCCGATGCCGAAGTGTAGGTGATGCGGTACTTAAGGCCCGTTTGTGTGGCTTTGCCGTCCTTGTCCTTGATGGACACGGTGATCTTCCCGGTAGCGGGATCCATGTTCAGGTTGTCAGGAAAAGCCGTGTAGGTGCCCGCGCCCGTGGTGGGAGAGATCACATAATCACTGCTTCTCACATAGAAAATATCCCCCCCATAACTAAGGTCGGCAGCAGGAGGGGCGTCCTGATCCTTCGAGCAGCCCAAAAGGGTCAAAAGCAGGAATAGCGCGGTTCTGGCCTTCATTGCGATAAAATTAAAAAAATAAGGATAGGGGTGCCCATCATCTTTGTTAAAAGATAAGGCGCCATATCATTGGTAACCGCTGAAGCCGGAAACGTAACCGCGGGAAAATAAATATCAGCAAGCGGGAGCATACCTGCGCTGGCGGGCCTGGTTCTCTCTTTCAATGATATAAAAATCAGGGGTTGTGGACTCTGAAGGATGGAGTCCCTGTACTTTTCTTTCAGTGCGCGTTTAAAGTTACCGAGGTAACCGGGTACGGGAATGTTCTCTTTTTCGAGCGGTATAGCCTCAATGAGATCATTCCCAAGGAACATCATGAGGGTCATAAGATATTGGATTATGCTTACAAAGTAAGGTGTTGTGATCCTAAACTGCAATACCAGAAATACGCTTTCTTGGGCATAGTAATTCTACTAACCGCGTCGTAAAACACACTATCTTGGAATCCTATGTTCAAAAAGATCCTGTTTTTCTTTTTCGCGGCGCTGCTGTTGGTGGCAGGCATTCTTATTGTAAATACGCTCCGGTTCCCCAAGGGCGAGCCGGCAGGTAAGCCATTTTCGGTTACGGGTGTCAGTGACTCCGTTGCGCAACACCTCAGCGAGGCCATCCGGATCAGGACCGTATCATTTGGTGACACGCTTGCCATTGATACCACCGAGTTCCTGAAGTTCAGGGCATTCATGGAGAACACTTATCCGCTGATGCACCAGAAACTGGAAAGGAAGTCCTTCAATGAATTCAGCTACATATTCACCTGGAAAGGTAAGGACACCACGGCAAGGCCAATTGTACTAATGGCCCACCTTGACGTGGTGCCTGTGGAGGCAGTGGCGGAATCCAAGTGGACCGTTCCTTCTTTCAGCGGGCAGATCAAAGGTGACACGGTATGGGGAAGGGGAGCTGTGGATGATAAAGCCTCAGCCATATGCATCATGGAGGCAACGGAGAAGTTGCTGAAGGACGGTTATGTGCCGGACAGGACCATCTATCTCTGCTTCGGCCATGATGAAGAGGTTTCGGGCAAGAAGGGAGCCAACATAATGGCAAAGTGGTTCAGGGATAACAAGATCAGCCCGGAATTGGTAGTGGATGAGGGCGGGATGATAGATACGGAGAACATGCCTGAGTTGGGAAGGCCCATCGCCCTTATAGGTGTTGGGGAGAAAGGATATGTGAATGTTGACCTCACCGTGGAAATACCTGGCGGACATTCTTCCATGCCCTATCCTGAAACGGCGATCGATGTATTGAATAAAGCCATCGCCAGCGTTCGTAAGCAGCAGATGCCCGCACGCGTTACGCCCGCGGTTTCTGAGTTTCTCCGTACGGTTGGTGCATACCAGGGTTTTATGAACAGGATGGCCATCAGCAACAGCTGGTTGTTTGAAGGTGCAGTGGTGAGCAAACTGGAGGCGTCCAACAAATCCAATGCAATGGTCCATACAACCATCGTTCCCACTATTGTCAATTCGGGCATCAAGGACAATGTGATCCCTTCCATAGCGAAGGCCACGTTCAACAGCAGGATACTTCCCGGCGAGAGCAGCGATGACGTGGTGAATTTCTTCAGGAAGGTGATCAATGATGAGAGGGTGCAGGTCAGGAAGCAGATGGTTTCACTCATGGAGCCATCGCCCTCCACATCTTCGGAACATCCTATGTACAAGCGCGTAGAGGCGGCAATAAAACAAACAGTTCCTGAAGCCATCGTAACGCCTTTTCTCGTGATAGGCGCTACGGATTCCAGGTATTACAGGAGCTTCAGCGATGCCGTGCTCAACTTCACCCCTTTGAAGAATGCCAGGGGTTTTCATGGGATCGATGAACGAGTGGGCATTCAGGACCTGAAGAATAGCGTACATTTCTATGAACTGCTCATCAAGGGAGGGAAATGATATGAACAAAAGGAAATTCATCAGGAACATGGCACTCACTGGTATGGGTGTTGGCCTTGGCATGGAAAGCCTGGCCAATGCTTTCGGGAAAGTTCAACACGTGCCTGCAGATTCCCTGGCAGCAGATGATGCTTTCTGGAAAGGCATCAAGGAGCAGTACCTGTTGAAGCCGGAATACATCAATCTGGAGAACGGGTATTACAACTTCGTGCCCAAGCCCATCCTGGAGAAATACATCAGCCATATCCGGGAGGTGAATTACCAGGGATCATATTACATGCGCACCGTACAGTGGGACAATAAGAAGCGCATGGCCTCGAAGCTGGCAGCGATCGCAGGATGCAGTGCTGAAGAGCTCATCATTACACGCAATACAACGGAATCGCTGGACATGGTCATTGCCGGGCAGGACTGGAAGCCGGGCGATGAAGCCGTGATGGCGCTTCAGGATTATGGGGCGATGCTTGACATGTTTGAACAGGTGTCTAAAAGGCATGGGGTGGTGCTGAAGAAAGTATCCGTCCCTAATGTTCCTTCGTCTGACGAAGAGATCGTGAAGATCTATGAAGAAGCGATCACCCCGAGGACCAGGCTGTTGATGGTTTGCCACATGTGAACATAACGGGACAGATATTACCCGTGAGGAAGATCTGTGATATGGCCCATGCCAAAGGTGTTGAGGTGATGGTGGATGGCGCACATGCTTTCGCACACATCCGGTACAGGCTGGATGAGCTGAACTGCGATTATTACGGCACTTCCCTCCATAAATGGTTGAGTGTTCCCCTGGGCGCCGGCTTCCTGTATGTGAGAAAGGAAAAGGTGTCAAAGCTCTGGCCGCTGATCGGTGACGGTAATAAGAACATGGCCGATATCTATCGCCTTAACCATACAGGCACACATCCCTGCGCCAACGGATCTTACTATTGAGGACGCCATTGACTTCTTCAACATGATAGGGCCGAGCGAAAAGAAAAAAGGCTCCGCTACCTGCAGCAGTACTGGACGTCAAAAGTAAAGGACCTGCCCGGGATGGTGCTCAATACGCCCACGGATGAGAAGCGTTCCTGCGGGATCGCCAATGTGGGCATCAGGGCATGGCACCGGCGGAAATGGCAAAACGCCTGCTCGCGGAACATAAAGTCTTCACTGTAGCAATTGATTACGCAAATGTTTCCGGCTGCCGGATCACTCCCAATCTTTACACTACGGAGAAAGAACTGGACGCATTTGTATCTGCACTGAAGGCAATGGCCGGGTCTTAAGGATTACAGTTGTCGCAGTACATAGGATCTTCCTTTGTTTTCCCTTTTGGGAACATGTCTTTTTTGACCTGACCGCAGTGGCTGCATTCGTAAATGTATGCCAATGTGGAGCGGGTAGGGCTGCTGCAGAGGGAACAAGGAAGGCCGGCAATGGCTTCCGTGATACTGAACCCCGGCACCTGGCATGCAGGGCAGCATGAATCCATTTTTTGGGCGAGTTTTTTTGCTGCCGCTGCGATCACTTCCATTCTTGTTGGGTTGAACATGGCACGCATATCTGTTTCCACATGCGCGCGCCCATGCTTCCCAATGGTATCCCGGAAGGCATACAGGAGTTGTTGCTCGTCAGTAATGCCTTTAATGATACCTGCCCGGGCATTCGCTGCGGGGCGTATGATGAGGCCGTGCGATGGGAAGCTTGCCCTTTCGGCGAATTGAAGAAGTTCTTCCTCACTGCTGATGTCTTTGCCGGAAAAATTTGTTGTGCTGCTCAGCTCCCTGGCAATGATCTCAATGTTATGCTTCCGGTCTTGTAACACCAGTATTTCGTCGTCAGCAGGGATGAAATAGAGTTCCGGGTGGGGACCGAAAGATCCTTCGCTGGCTATAACCAGGTCGGCTCCGGTAAGTTCGGCAGCCATCCTGCATTTTTTACGGGCGGTGGAGATGGCGTCTGCAGTGCGCTCGATCTCGCCGGTAAAAGTGCCGAGGCTGTCCGTATGGATACGGGGATCGGTATAACAGTGAAGGCCAAACGAAGTTGCAAGAACGGGTGCGATGGCATCTTCTTTTCGGTGTTGTGTGGCAATGAGGAGCTTTCTGTCCCGGAACATCCGGCAAAACTAATCTTGGGTTTTGAGTTTCAAAAAGCCGCATCGCAGGGATTATAGCTGATCGTTATGAGAAGGTGGCATTATCTTTGAGCCATATGCAGTTCAAAATCTAAACTCGGATAAATATGAAAAAACTAATTGTGGTCCTGGCGTTGATGTTCGCAGGATATTCGGTTTCAGCCCAGGAGCTCGGTGTAAGGTTCGGTAACGTATTGGGAAACAATGTGGCCGTTGACGGCGTATTCTCCGCGGGCAAGTTCAGCAGGATCCATGCTGACCTTTCTTTTGGTGATGGCGTGGGTGTTGAACTGCTTTGGGATTTTATCTACAGGCCCCTTGGCGGTGAAGCATTTAACTGGTACGTAGGTGTTGGCCCTTCCATGCTGATCAATGATCCTTTCCTGCTGGCGCCAGCGGCGAGATAGGACTGGAATACAGGTTCAATGGCGCGCCTATTGCCCTTGGGCTCGACTGGCGGCCAACGCTGTTCCTCGTGGAGAAAACAGATTTTGACGCTGGTGGTTTTGGATTGAATATCCGATACGTCTTTAACAGGAGAAAATAACAATAGGGCCTAAGGGCCCTATTTTTTTGCCCGCAAAATCCCTTTTTCCGGGATGCTTTTCTCTAAGGGATTTTGCAGGTTTGCCCCATGAGATACTTATTCATTGTCATTGGCATTTTCCTTGGCCAGTCACTGCACGCCCAAAGTTCATCACCCAGGGAGCGGATAGATAGTATAGGCAGGATCGTCTACACCATCCCTGAGTTTTTTGAGTATAAGAAGGAAGACTCCCTTGTATTCATGGAAATGAGGAACAACGATACCAGTGTTTGCCAGATGCGCATCTTCCCCTATGGCATGAAGGACGTTCCAAAAGACAGTGTGATAAGGAAAATATGGAAAGAGGTGGTGCCTAAGTTGCTCACAAAGGGAGACGATACACCAAGGCAGGTGCTGCCGGACACATCCAGGAATGGATGGAAAACGTCTTCTGCCATCGGCAACTACCGGGAAGGCGGCAAAAGGGCGATAGTTGTATTTAGTGTAGTGCGAAAGGACGATGCCTGGGCAATCATCATGGTGAATTTCAGTGACCGGATATTCCGGCAGCCGGTGAATAAATTTGACGCGGGCCTAAGGCTCAAGGATTAACAATGATTTCAGACGGTCATTTATTATCTTGACCGGGTATGAAACACACGCTTAAAACATCGATCCTGGCGTTCGCCCTCCTGTTCGCATGCAAAGGGATGTTTGCACAACAGGTAAGGGTCAATGCCTTCCACCACTATATCAGATGGGTGAATGAGGTGAACCTTCCCAGGTATATCAAGGAAAGGGATGTACAGGATTCCGTTATGCAACACGCTGCCATGCTTCTCTCGAAGCGATTTGGCAATGCCACGGTAACCATGCCGAGCAGATCTTCGTGGATTACATTGAAATGTTCGGCAAGGCAAAGATGCCTCCGATGAAACCCTCCACCCGGGAGAGATACAAGTGAATCTCGTTACAATGGTCACGCGTGCTACAACTGGCTTCGGTGTGAACTGGACACTGAAGTGGTAGCCAACCAGGATGGTAAAACTGTTTACCAGAAAAAGATCCCGCACGAGATCGAGTATTTTTCAAGGTCAGGATATATGAGTACCAGCGTCTGGTACACTCCTGCAACATACATAAGACTGTATAGGCGGATGCTGGATGAATTGCTTTCAGATTCTGCTGCCTTACCGGAGAAAGTGACCGTTGGTTCCATTGCAGAGAAAGAGGAACTTATTGCCGGCTATGTGCCGGGGTACAAGAAGGCTGTGATCAACGCCGGGGCGACTTCATGGGTGGAGGAAATTTTACTATGGTCCTGAGTGAAGGTACGGACACCATCACCAGGATAAGGTACAGGGATGGGAGCGAGACAACCCAGGAATGGGGCCCTCCGGGTATCGGCGCGCAGATACTGAAGGGACTCACCGGAGTTGATTTCGGGGTGAAAAGTAATATCAAGAAAACGATGCGGGGTAAGTTCATCTATGAAGATGGGAGGGAGGTGAAGCTCCGGATACGGTTCGTAGGTGCCGGTACCCGCTGGACGGATGGAAGCAGGGAATATAGCTTTTCCAGTTCTCCTGCTATTGTGGATGCTTTCATGGGCGATGAGATAGTGGGCTCCATGGCTTACGTCAACTACATGTATCCCTTTGAGACAGGCAATATGACGCAACAGCTTCCGCAAACTTTCCCCGTTGGCCACTCCGTAAGGGGAATAGCCAAGGAAGACAGCATATATGCAGAGTATGAGCCGGATGCCAATATCATCAGGGTGTTTGAGAATAAGGCTTCAAAGGTGGTTGTACTGCTGGAGAACGCTGTGGAGGGAAGTGAATATTACAGCGGACAGAAAATGGGAAAGAATAAGGTGACCTTTACTCCCGCAATGGGTGCCAAGGCTAAGACGGAGGCGAATGAAGCCTACAACATTTACTACCAGCCAGGAATAACAAGGGGTCAACTCGAGCGCTACATGGATGTGATCCTGATCCTGTTGTTCTGTAAGGGAATACCGTAAAGTAGCGGATCGCATTGCAAAGGCCGTTGCCTTAGGCAACGGCCTTTATTACCAGAAATGACCGATCCAAAAAATATAAGTTTACAACAGGTTTACATTACCTCTTCAACTTTCTTCTGCAGGCCATTCATTCCTTCCTTGATACTTTCAAATTTCTTTTGGCCTTCTTTGATGCCATTCCTGATATTGTCTGAAAATTGTGTTCCCTTTTTGGCGAGGATCTCACGTGTATCCTTGCCTTTTCTCGGCGCAAAAAGCAGTCCCAGAACTGCACCGGCGGCAACACCAATACCCAAAGCTGTAAGTATCTTATTCGTGTTTTTCATGATACTTCATTGAAAGTGAATAATTCCGAGGCAGATATAAATATCGGTCAATACATACCCCTGAAAAAATGACGTTGGTCAGTTTTTTAAAAAGCTTCACGAATTCAACGTCGGGCAGGAATTGCAGATCAGGAAGAGAGACTATCGTTTCATACCATACAGAAATCGTGTGATACGGGTTTTCCGTATTAGAAAATGGTAGGTGGCCATGATCAGGAGAAGGCTGGAGATAACCAGGGCCGGGAGCTTGAAGGCAACAGGCCAGCTTGTGCCGGTAATATAATATCCAATTACTACTATGATGGTCTGGTGGATGATGTAATAGGGATATACTGCACGGTTGAGGTAGGTAAGCGCCGGGCTGCTGAAATTGAGGAAAGACCTGGCCATTCCGCATGCGAATACCATCATAGACCAGATATGTGTACAGTCAAGTACAGTGTAAATAAGATACCTGTTGCTTCCCTCATTGAGATCCGGCATCGGCTTCCAGAAAAAGCTGAAAAGTAAAAACGCAGTTGCGACAGCAATAGAGCCTGACCACCACTTCCAGCGCGCAGCATTATCCCAGAACCTGGCTGTTCCGCCGATCAGAAAGCCATAGATAAGAAACGAAATGTAGAAGATAAAAGCGAACCAGTCTTCCGTTAAACTTCCATTGATCGGGTAGCGGAGATAAAGCTTATGGAAGATCAGTAGCAATGGGATCAACATTATCACCAGGCCCGGAATGCTCCCGGCCCATCTGCCCGCTTTTTCCAGCCCCTTGTTCACAAAATTGATCCTGCTGGCCAGAAACAATGGAGCAGAAGAATGATGAATGCGATGAGATACACAATGAACCACATATGACTCCATGTCAGTGGGCCATCAGGGTATACTTCAAGGCGCCAGACACCCTGGTAGAACTGCCAATAGCCTTGTTCGATCTTTCCATCCTGAAGGAACTCGAAGTATGGCTGCAGGGGAATGGTGAAGAACATGGCAAATACAAGCGGAATGAAAAGCCTTGTAAACCGTTCCCAAAAGAAACCTCCAATGGTCCTTGATTTTAATGACAGGTGGATGCCCAGCCCTGAAACAAAGAATAACAAGGGCAGTCTCCACTGGTGGAGCCAGAATACAACAGCGGTGAGTGTGTTTGAAGTCTCCTTGTTGTTGACCTCCCATGTAATGGCGGTGAAAGCTACAGCGCAATGCAAAAATATCAATAGGCTGAAGGCTATGATCCTCAGCCAGTCGATATAGTGGTATCTCTCTTTATGCATATCGGTTATACGAGCCAGTGAGGGGATAGTTACAGATTTTTTTTTGATTTTTTGCGACCACTTATTATCTTTTTCTTCCTCAAACCCCTTTATGGACCAAACACCTGTTAACGTATGGCCAGGGCGTAATTCCTGGAACCTTTTTGAAAAGATCGTTTTTCGTTTTGTATTCGTGTATTTCCTTCTGTTTATAGAGCCGTGGAACTGGTTGATCAACTTCGTCCCGGGCTTATCTGAAATGATCAACTATCCCAAGGACTGGCTGGTGCATTTCGCGAATGACAGGTTCTTTCGTACCTATAAGGAACTAGTGCCGGTGAACGGCAGCGGCGATACGTCTTACGGATGGACGGAAGTAAAAGTGGAACTGCTTTTGGCCTTGGCATCAACCGTAGTATGGACACTTTTTGACAGCAGTAGGCCTAATTACAACAGGCTCTCTTACTGGCTGCGCATCATCATCCGTTATAACCTCATTGTTGTATTGCTGAGTTATGGCATCATCAAGTTGTTTTGCCAGCAAATGGTCTTTCCTTCACTCAGTCAACTGGCCACCCCCTTGGGCGATCTTCTCCGATGCGGCTTTCCTGGTTGTTCATCGGATATTCCAACGAGTACCAGTTCTTCTCGGGCCTTATGGAAGTGCTGGCTGCAGTGTTGTTATTCTTCCGTCGCACATCTGCATTTGGTGCCGTGGTTTCCACTGCCGTATTTCTACAAGTGGCCGTGCTCAATCTCAGTTATGACATTCCCGTAAAGATATATTCCATACACCTCTTCCTGAGCGCCGTAATACTGATGGTTTATGAACACAAGCGAATATTGTCGTTCATCCTCAACAACCCTTCAGCACCTTCCGGTATCTATGATGTTACATTTGGAAAGAAATGGCAGAAGATCGGCAGGTTAGTGTTCAAATACGGCCTGACCCTTTTTGCATTGGGTACGCTGATCTATGGAGGGTACCAGCAATCCCTCAATAACCAACAACCAGCTAAAGGGCCCTTTGCCAAAGGTGTTTATGATGTTAAGGTCTTTGCCCTCAACAAGGATACGCTTCCCGTGACCCCCTCCCAGTCAGATTCCATCCGTTGGAGGGATATGATCTTTGAGGACGGCTCGGGGAGCGTGAATACCACGGATACCATCTTCTGGCAGCGATACCGCCGTGGTTATTTCCGTTACAAGGTGAATGACAGTTTGAAAACACTGACCTTCAACCGCCCTGGCTGGACCGGCGCAAGGGATTCAGTGATGAGTTTCCGCTTTGAGATCCCGGACAGTTGCCACATTCGTCTCTGGGGACAACTGAGGAACGACTCCATCTATTTGGTCCTGAAGCGGAGCAACAGGCATTTCCAGCTGGCGGAAAGGCAGTTCCATTGGTTGAGTGAATACAATAGATAGTTCGCATGGCGCAGTTCGCAGTTCCTGCGCAGTTCGCGTGGCGCAGTTCGCAGTTCATAGGGCAAGTGTGTGACGGTAGTTGTCACTGACCGGTATGACCCCACTGCCCAGCGTCACCTGGTGCCTTTCGATCTTCTGCACCTGGTCCCGATTTACGATGTATGACCGGTGCACGCGTATGAATGTTGGCGGCAGCAGTGTTTCCATCTCTGCAAACGTCATGCGCGTCAGCAGTTTGCCCGAGGCTGTGACTACGCTGATATAGTTGCCTTCTGCTGCGAGATAATGAATATCCCGGAACATCACTTTAACCTGTTCATAACCGGTTTTCAGGAAGATGTGGTCCTGGGGTTTCAGCTGGTTCCGCCATTGCCAAACCTCATAGGCCTTGTTACAGGCCTTGGTGAACCTCGCCAAAGAGAAAGGCTTGAGGAGATAGTCAACGGCATCAAGCTCAAAACTATGCACGGCATGCTCAGAATAAGCGGTGGTAAAAACCACCAGTGGCTTCCTGCTGAGGCTATTGTAAAGGTCCATCCCGTTGATATCCGGCATTCGATATCCAGGAAGAGCAGGTCAACCTCGTTCTTTTTCATGAAGTCGAGCGCCTGGAACGCGTCTGTGAAGCTGGCCAACAGTTGTACAAACGGTACTTTTTCCGCGTGCGACCTTACCACTTCAAGTGCCAGTGGCTCATCATCTATGGCGATGGCTTTCATTTAGTTCAGCTGTATCGTTAAATGTACGAAATACTCATTGGCGTTTTCCCTTATCATCAGTTCATGTTTGTTGGGATAGTACAGGTCCAGGCGCTGCTTCACGTTTTCCAGCCCTATTCCATTGTTGTTCCGCTCGGGGTCATTCTCATTTATCGGATGCTTGCTGTTATACACATCAAAATAGATGGCATTTCCTTCCTGCTGCAGTGAGATCCTGATGTGGGAGGGCTCCCTCATGCTGATCCCGTGTTTGAACGCGTTCTCTATGAATGGGATCAGTAGCATAGGTGTTATGGAGAGTGTGTTGGGGGTTTCGTCAATGTTGGTTGTCACGGATATATTGCCTGAAGTACTGATCCTGAGTTTCTGCAGGGCAATATAATTGTTGATATACTCCGTTTCCCTTTGGAGGGTATCCTGTCTTGCATATTCTCTGTGAGCATGAAACGCATCATGTCGCCCAGTCTCTGGATCCCTTCCCCGGTCCGCTCTGCCTTCTCCTGCAATGCCGTTCCATAAAGCGTATTCAAAGAGTTGAAGAGGAAATGCGGGTTGATCTGCGCTCGCAGCATGTCCAGGTGCGCATTCTTGTTGCCCAATGCCTGCTTCAGGAATACCAGTTGGAATGGTTTGACAGCCTGTACTTGTATACGAACCAGGAAACGGGTACAGTGATCACCAACTGGAATATGGTATTTGCAGTGATGATGCCTGCTACGGCTTCTCCCCTGTAAAATAAGGTAAAGACCAGCGTGCCGAGGGGGATGATACGATGAGGATGATCTGTGTCACCTTCCAACAGTAGGAGAGGAATTTCCTTTTTGGTTTTTCGAAAGCCTGCGGGATGAGGCGGAGATAGAGTACCAGTAGAGGATGATCCCCATAGGTATCATGATCCCATATGTGACAATGACTTCCGCGGGTGCGTTACCCAGCAGGAGAAGAAAGAAGGTCATCATCCAGAGAACCGCTGCAATAATGCCTTCACGCGTAACAAAGGGGTAGCTTGTTTTGAGTTCGTCTTCCCTCGACAAAAGATAAATTGCAAAATGCTTGATGACGTTGTAGATGACGAAGAGGAACATAAGCCAAAGCGCGAAGATGGCGCGGCGCTTGAAGATCTCTTCATAGAAGGCAGAGGGGTTTTCTCCTACAGGTAAATTGTATCCCTGCAACCAGGTATCACAGATGCCGAGGATCATGGATACTGCAAAACAGGTTAGAAGCGCCAGGATGCTGAACAGGACGGTATTGTTCCGCTTCCTGAAGTTGGGCACAACGTACAGGGTAAGGAAGATGTAACCCAGGTAGAGCATGGAATAGCCCACCGCGCTGGGAATGGTATAATTCTGCAGTAGCGAGAACCTGATATTTTTTTCCTGGAAGAACCAGGCATTGGGAGCCATGCATTATCAAAGCCATAGCGGATGGCGCTGGATACCAGGAGGAAAATAGCCAGGGCATAAACCACCGTGACACCCCAGAATTCAAACTTGTTATAGTTGCCGGTGATCTCTTTTTCTTCTTTCATAGACTTGATTTGACTGCAAGTTGATGCAAGGTAGCATGACTTGCAGCCAAATGTGATGAACAGTGCCGTAAATGTTACGGACTCAGTTCCTCAGGATGGTGAACTCCACGCGCCTGTTCAACTGCCGGTGCTCATCCGTGTCATTGGCCACCACGGGTTTGCTTTCGCCATAGCCTTTCGAGATGATCCTGGTACCTGAAATGCCTTTTGATACGAGGTAGTTCATCACGCTCCTGGCCCGGTTATCACTCAATACATAGTTGTATTCATCGGAGCCCCTGCTGTCCGTATGGGCGCTCATTTCGATCTCTATCGCCGGATTCTCATTGAGCAGTTTGACAACACGGTCCAATTCTACAAAGGATTCCGGCCTGAGGTCATATTTATCGAAGTCAAAGAATACGTTGTTCAGCCTGAACACCTGGCCTATCTCAATAGGAACAAGGTAGAGGTCCTTGTGGATCTCCTTGTAACCTTCTTTCACAAGTGAATCCAGGGGAAGGTGCTCTGACACGGCGAAGAACTTGTCCGCTGCAGCCCTTATACTGTAGTTCTTGTTGTAAGGAAGGATGATATTGAAAGCCCCGTCAGCAGGATTGGAGATCCCTGTACCTGCTACCTCTCCCCGGGCAGCGTCTGGTATACCAGCCCTGCGCTGAGTGGTTCTTTTGTTTTCGCATTGTATACATTACCGTGGACCAATACCACCGGGTCCGGTTTCTTTTCCTCGAACAGCTTAACTTTCACGATGTCGCTTTCTCCATAAGAAGATCTGCTGCTCGTAAGATATGCGTATTCCCCTCCTGCGTCCATGTTGAAGAATGCATCCCAGTCCTTTGTGTTGATGGGCTCCCCGAGATTCACCGGCTCGCTCCATTTCTGCCAGCTGTCATCCAGCCTCTTCGCCATCCAGATGTCGTTATCACCCAAACCCCCGGGCCTGTTGCTTGAGAAATATAAGGTAACACCGTCCGCGGCGAGGAAGGGCGTCATCTCATCATAATCCGGCAGGTTGATCTTTTTGCCGATGGTTTTTGGCTCGGTCCACGAGCCGTCTTTTTCGGGGAAGGATACGAAGATGTCATTGTTGTAACTGTCTTTGTCGGGCGACATATAGAACAGCAATGCCTTTCCATTAGGTGCCATGGTTGCGCCTGAAACCCTTCCCCTGTCGTACTTGTAGTAATTTCTGATCACAAGCATTTCGGGCCTGCTCCATGACCCGTCCTTCATGGCCTTCGTGATGCTGATGCCTTTGCCCACATAGGCGCCTTCCTGAACGCGCCGCGGATCATGATCTGGTTGTTGTCAGGAGAGACCCAGTACACTGCATTGTAGTGGATGGTGTTGAAAGGTTCTTCAAGATGAATCGCTTCGCTCCAGTTACCGGCGCTGTCTTTTTCCGCATACCATATATCCTGAGCGTTGGGAACTGACCTGTACTTGGTATTGTATGGATGGTTTTCGCAATGAAGAAAAGCTTTTTACCATCAGCTGATATGGTGGGCCTTAGTTCAGGAAGTTCACTGTTGATGTTGATGCCAAGATTTTCAATTTTGATGATGGTGGATGCTGTGATCACATTCTCTTTCTGCGGTATGAGCGGAGCCGAGGTGTCTCTTGAGGCAAAAGCAGTGGAAATGGCCTGCAGCAGGGCCAGTGTTAAGCAGAGTTTTTTCACGGTACGGATTTGCTATTCATAACGTTTTCATCGCCCAATAATTATCAAGGTTCACCGGCTTTATCCACGTGTTTGCAGATACCTCTGATTATAAGTAACTTAACCTTAGAACCAAAACAACCAATGATGAGACTACTGCTCATGCTCGCGGCCATAGCCGCTTATCTTCCTGTTGTAGCGCAGAAATTTGACGGGCTGGAGATGAACATGTCAAATCTCTCCAGGCTTTCTGATGCCAAAACAAGATCCATCAGCCCGGAGAATTTTTCAGGGGCCAAAGGGCGGGGCGGCATGGCTGACCCAAGGGCAGACAGTGGCAAGCGAAATGTGGCCAACGCTGCTTACAATTCCTCAGAGTTGGGTAAAGGATGGAAAGTGAACCCCTACATCATCATTGAGCCGGGTGAGACCATCACCATCGGGAGATTGAAGGGCCGGGCGCTATCCAGCACATTTGGATGACGCCAACAGGAAACTGGCGCTTCACCATACTCCGGTTTTATTGGGACGATGAGGCTACGCCCTCCATTGAAGTACCCTCGGCGATTTCTTTGGTATGGCCTTTAATGAATTTGCCCCGTTGAATTCACTGGCTGTTACCGTGAACCCAGGTTCCGCTTTCAATTGCTATTGGAAAATGCCTTTCAGGAAGAAAGCACGTATCACCGCGCAGAACATCAATACGGAGGCTATGAGACTGTTCTACCAGATCGATTATGCCCTGACCAGTATTGGGGATGATGAGGCCTATCTGCATGCGCAGTTCCGCCGGTCCAACCCTACCAAAGGTTCTATTCATACTATGGTTGACGGCATCAGGGGCAAAGGTCATTATGTGGGTACCTATGTGGCATGGGGTGTGAACAACAATGGCTGGTGGGGCGAGGGTGAGATCAAATTCTTTATGGATGGTGATACGGAGTATCCCACTATTAATGGTACAGGTACCGAAGATTATTTCTGCGGTTCATACAATTTCGAGAATCAGAAGACTAAACAATACCAGGAATACTCCACCGCATATGCAGGATTGCACCAGGTGATCAGGCCAAACGGGCTCTACCAAAGCCAGCAGGCTTTCGGGATGTACCGGTGGCACATCCTTGACCCCGTAAGGTTCGAAAAGGACCTGAAGATCACCATACAGGACCTGGGGTGGCGACTCACCGGGAAGTATTATGCACAGCAGTCTGATATCTCTTCCGTGGTGTTCTGGTACCAGCGCGAAGCCTCATGCGCCATTCCCTGCATTGCCTTCAAGGAATGACCTTGAGTATGTAAGATGGTAAGTCTTATGGCATGAAGGTGTCAAGCACCTCAAGTGTCCTGTCCATTTCTTCCTGGACAATGGCGTGGCTGATGAACCATGTCTCAAAAGCCGACGGCGGCAGGTAGATGCCATGGTCAAGCATATGGTGGAAGAGACGGTTGAAAATGTCATTGCGCGCAGATGATGCGCTGGCGAAATCTGTCACGGGCTGTTCTGAGAAATGCAGGGATATCATGCTTCCGCATTGGTTGATCACATAGGGAATTCCCTTCTTGCTCATGATGCCATCGATCCCTTGTCTCAAATAGGCTCCTTTTGCATCAAGATCCGTATACACCTCAGGGTGCGCCTTGAGATAGGAGAGCAGGGTATGTCCTGCTGCCATGGCTACAGGGTTTCCACTCAGTGTACCCGCTTGGTATACTTTTCCGAGTGGCGCGATATGTTCCATGATCTCCTTCTTCCCGCCAAATGCCCCAACAGGCATGCCGCCGCCAATGACCTTTCCATAGGTCACCAGGTCCGCATCGGTCTTCAGTCTTTCCTGTGCACCGCCTTGAGCCAGCCTGAAGCCTGTCATTACTTCATCGAAAATGAACACAATGCCTTCAGTATTGCAAAGCTCACGCAATCCCTCGATGAAGCCGGGTTGTGGAAGTATGCAGCCCATGTTGCCGGCAACAGGTTCTATAATGATAGAGGCTATCTCATCCTTATTGGCATTCACGATGGCTTGTACGGCTTGCAGGTCATTATAAGGGCAACGAAACTGTCTTTGGCCACGCCTTCTGTGACGCCGGGAACTTTTTCAATATTCAGTGTGGCCACACCGCTGCCTGCTTTTACAAGGAAGCTGTCTGCATGGCCATGATAACATCCTTCAAACTTGATGATCTTGTTCCTGCCGGTATAACCGCGTGCCAGCCTGATGGCACTCATGCAGGCTTCAGTGCCGCTGCTCACCATGCGGATAAGGTCAACATTGGGTGCCATGGACCGCACAAGTTCCGCCATGCTGATCTCCAGTGAAGTGGGTGCGCCAAATGAAATGGCTTCTGCTGCTTTTTCCCTGATGGCCTCCACTACAGGTTCAAACCCATGGCCCATGATCATCGGGCCCAGGAATTGATAAAGTCTATATAGCTGTTGCCATCCTCATCATAGAGGTAAGCACCTTTCGCGCTTTTCATGAATACGGGTGTGCCACCTACGGAACGGAAAGCCCTCACGGGTGAGTTAACGCCGCCGGGAATGGAAATATTCGCTCTCCTGAACAGTTCTTCACTTGTTGGTCTCATCACTTGAACAATATATCGCTCTGCAAGAGCCGGCTCTTGCAGAGCGATGGGTTTATAATAATTGTACTGCCTGCCTGGCGAAGTAGGTGGCGATCAGATCGGCACCGGCGCGTTTCATGGAGGTGAGGGTTTCTATGATGGCTTTGTCCTCATTGATCCATCCCATCTTGGCTGCCGCCTTGATCATGGCGTACTCGCCGCTGATATTGTAACAACTAACGGGTACGTCTACTGCATTTTTCACTTCGCGGATCACATCGAGGTAACTGAGGGCTGGTTTGACCATCACAATGTCAGCTCCTTCCTCCACGTCCATGATGGTTTCGCGGATGGCTTCGATGCGGTTGGCATAGTCCATCTGGTAGGTCTTTTTGTCGCCAAAGCCCGGCGCGGAGTCCAGTGCATCACGGAAGGGGCCGTAGAAGCAGGATGCATACTTTGCGCTATATGCCATGATGCCGGTATTGGTATATCCCTCCTGTTCCAGCGCCTGCCTGATGGCGCCGATGCGGCCGTCCATCATGTCACTCGGTGCAACAAAATCAGCCCCGGCCGCCGCATGGCTCACGCTCATTTTTGCCAGCACTTCCACTGTTGCATCATTCACGATCTCGCTGTTTTCCACGATGCCATCGTGCCCGTAGGAAGAGTAGGGGTCCAACGCTACATCTGTCATGACCACCATCTCGGGTACTGCGTCCTTGATGGCGCGGATGCTGCGTTGCATCAGCCCGTCAGGGTTCAGTGCTTCCGTTCCTCGGTTGTCTTTGAGTTCGTCTTTTGATTTCACGAAGAGCAGTACGGAGCGAAGTCCCATCTGCCACAGCTCTTTTACTTCCTTTATGGTCAGGTCAAGGCTCCTGCGGTAGTAATCCGGCATGGAACCGATCTCTGATATTTCGTTCTCTCCTTCAATAATGAAAAGGGGGACGATGAAGTCCTGCGGCTGCAGACTGGTTTCTGCAACCATGCTCCTGATAGCGGCTGATCTTCTGAGGATCCTGTTCCTTCTTTGCAAGTACATGTTATTCGTTTAGGCCCAGCTACGAGGCTGAAGGCAGGCCTCCAGCAGTTCTTCTTCCGGCGAGCCGGGCTCCGGCCGGTAGTCATATTCAAACCTTACCGTTGGCGGCAGGCTCATCAAAATACTTTCAATGCGTCCATTGGTCTTCAGGCCAAAGATGGTGCCCCTGTCGTGTACCAGGTTGAACTCCGTATATCTTCCCCTCCTGATCTCCTGCCAGTGTTTCTCCCTCTCCCCAAAAGGTGTATCACGCCTTCTCTCCACAATGGGAAGATAGGAATCAAGGAATGCATTTCCGCATGCCATCCCGAATTCCATCCAGAAGTCCACCGGTCTGCTTTCATCAGGCCTGGCGTGGTCATAGAATATGCCGCCGATTCCCCTTCGTTCATCGTTCCTGTGCCTGTTTACGAAATAACCGTCGCACTCTTCCTTGAATCGATCATAGAATGCGGGGTCAAAGCTATTGCACACATTTTTGTAAGTGCCATGGAAATGCGCGGCATCCTGGCTGAACAAATAGTATGGCGTCAGGTCAGTTCCGCCGCCGAACCACCTGTCTGTTATGTTCCCGTCAACATCATAGAGCTCAAACATGCGGTAGTTGCAGTGTATAGTGGGCACATAAGGGTTGAACGGGTGTAGTACTAACGATAACCCGCAGGCGAACCAGCGATCACCCTCTATGCGCAGCTGCGATCTCATCATCGGCGTGACTTCTCCAAACACTGTTGACGTGTTCACGCCTCCTTTCTCAAACACTGCGCCGTTGGCGATCACTCGCGTGATCCCGCCGCCGCCCTCGGCTCTCGTCCACCTGTCTTCCCGAATTGCGCAACACCATCGGCTTTCTCCAGCGCTGCTGTGATGCGGTTCTGCAGGTCTTCAATATAATTCACCCAATGCTCCCTCACATTCATGAGCCATATTCTTTTACCGCATCAACAAATGCTTTTGCGTGCGCCACAGGGACATTGGGCGTGATGCCATGTCCAAGGTTGGCAATGTATGCGGTGGTCCCAAAACCGTCGATCATTTCCTTTACCCATTTCCTGATCATAGGGACGGGTGCAAGGAGTCTGGCAGGGTCAAAGTTGCCCTGCAGCGTTACGCGCTCGCCTGCGAGTTTGCGCGCCATCGCGGGTGTGAGCGACCAGTCTATGCCTATCCCAGCGGCGGAACTGTGTGATAAGTTCTCCAGTGCATACCAGGAGCCTTTAGGGAAAAGGATCACCGGTGCGTGCGGCTGCAGGGCATGGGCGATCTGCAGCAGATAAGGTTGAGCAAAGGTGGCGAAGTCCTCGGGTGATAGTGCTCCGGCCCAACTGTCAAAAACCTGCATCGTATCCGCTCCGGATTTCACCTGCGCTTTGAGGTAATCGATGGTTATGTCTGTTATCTTTTGCAGGAGGCTTTTTGCCAGCTCCGGCTCTGTATAAAGAAATTGCTTGGCTTTGTCCCATGTTTTGCTTCCTTTGCCTTCCACCATATAACAAAGTATGGTCCATGGGGCTCCCGCAAAGCCTATCAGCGGTACGCGGCCGTTGAGTTCTTTTTTTGTAAGGGCGATGGCGTTCATCACATAGGAAAGGCTTTCCTCTACGCCATCGGTCCGGAGGTTTTCCACGTCCGCCTTTCCCTTTACCACTTTCGGCAGCACCGGCCCCCTTCCCTCTTCCATCAGTACTTCAAGGCCCATGGCCTGCGGGATCACCAGGATGTCAGAGAAGATGATGGCTGCATCCACGCCTACCTGGTCAATGGGCTGCAGGGTGATCTCGCAGGCCAGTTCAGGCGTTTGCACGCGCGTAAAAAAATCGTATTTATCCCTCAGCTTGATGTAGTCAGGAAGATACCGTCCTGCCTGGCGCATCATCCATACGGGAGGCCTCTGTAGTTCTTCTCTTCTCAATGCCCTTAACAACAGGTCGTTCTTCAGCACGTTATTTTTCTTTATAGTGTTCAATGATCATCTCCACCACTTTCTCCTGTGAGGCAACAGGGGAGATACGAATGTTGGTTGATATGTCCTGTAATGATTCTGCGGTTGTTTCTCCTACGGTGAAGCAAGTGGTAGCCGGGGATATCCTGTTCTTTTCCATGTAACTGGAAACTGCACTGGGGCTGAAGAAGACGATGCCGTCATACTTGTTCTCTACAGTCACGGAGTGGTTTCCGTCCGGTACACCTGCACTTCCGCAAGCGCAATTCCTTTGGACAGCAGAGCCTCCGGCAGTTCCTGTCTTCTCAGGTTGCCACAAAATAGTACCGGTGCGTCTTCCTTTGCCTCTATGATCTTTTCCGCAAGCATACCGGCTTTCAGTGCAACGCCTGCAATGCTGAACTGAGGAAAAAAATGTTTGACCCTAGCCAGTGTTCTTCCCTCGGTTGCATAAACCTTTAAACCCCGGGGGAAGCTGATGTTGAAACGACTGGCGAGTTTGAATAATGCCTCCACCGCGTTGCTGCTGGTGAAGATGAGGGCCGATGCCTCGGTTGCTTTTCTTGCCTGTTCAGCAAGTTCAGGGGATTCCAGGGGTTCTGTCCTAATGAATTCCTTTACAACAATGCGAATGCCATGAACGGCCGCCTTGCCGATCAGGAGTGGTTCAAGTCTTTTTGTACACAGTATGTTGACCCTGGCACTCATCGTTTCAAAACACGCTTTATCCAGTCTTTTTCAGTAGACAGTATTTTCTCCGCTGCACGTTGCCCCAGCTGTGCTGCGGCATCAACAGGTGCAGACATTTCAATGGTTTCTATCTGGCTGCCATCATGGCTTGCAATATTTCCTTTGAATACAAGCATATCGTCCTCAAGAAGAGCAAGTGCACTAACGGGAGAGGAGCATCCGCCGTGCAGCGTGCGAAGGAACTGACGCTCTGTATGCGTGCAGATGTTGGTGGGCAGGTGGTCAAGGCTGCGGAGCTGGTTGAACGTTTCCGTATCATCTTCCCTGCATACCACCATTATGGCACCCTGTGCAGGTGCCGGCAGCATCCAGTCAAGGTCCACGGCGTTCTCCGGACGCAGCCCGATCCTTTCCAGTCCGGCTGCAGCGAAGATGGCCCCGTTCCAGTTACTGTCCTTAAGTTTGGCGAGCCTCGTATTTACATTGCCACGCAACGAAACCATAAGATGTGAGGGATAACGGTGCAGCCATTGTGCAATGCGCCTGATGCTGCTGCTGGCCACAATGCCTTCGGAGCCTGACTCAAGGAATGAAATATTGCCCTTATGTACAACAATGTCTTTGTATGAAGCCCTTTCCAGTACCGCCGCCTGCCGGATGCCCCTGGCCGGTACAACAGGCACATCTTTCATGGAGTGTACGGCAAGGTCAACCCTTTTTTCAAGCAATGCTATGTCCAGCGTTTTGGTGAAGATGCCTTGCACGCCCATTTCATATAGCGGCGTGGTTGTGTTCACGTCCCCATCGGATTTGATGTGAACCAATTCCGATGCGATGCCTTTCCCGCTGAGCTGTTGCTGTACCAGCGTACTCTGCCAGAGCGCGAGCTGGCTATCCCTTGTGCCGATCCTGAGTTTTGTGTTCATTAATTCATGAACTGGTTTAAGGCCGATATGAAGTCACAACCTTTAGTGTCTTTAACGTCCAGTCTTTTTGCAGTTTCACTGACCACCTGCCTGATCCTTGTATTGACCTTTTCCTTGCAGCTGCCGCTGTGTATATTGTAATCAGGGTGCTGGTGCAGTTGAAGCAGTGTGGTTTTGAGGTGGTTGAGCATGGGAGCGAAACGCCTGCGTTCATTCCATTCCCTGAATTCAGCCAGGTATTGTTGTATGATCTCTTTCGCCCTGGGTACTTCAGCCCTGCGCTGCTGAAGTGTGTCATCCTTCATCCTGGACAGTTCATCCACGCTGATGAGGCTGATGTTTTCACAGTCCCTGACATCAGCAGCTACATTAAGCGGAACAGAAAGATCGATGATCAGTTTTCTGCCCCTGTTGTTAACATGCGCATGGGTTATGATGGGATCAGGGCTTGAAGTGGCAGTGATCACGATGTCTGCATCCATTACAGCAGGTTCCATATCCTTCATGGCCGCATAGCCGATGCCGAACTGGCTGGCAAGTTGCCTTGCTTTTTCTTCCGTGCGGTTGATAATGGTGATGTTCTTCGCCTGTCCGTAGCCCAAAAGGTTTTTGCAGGTATTGCTGCCTATCTTGCCTGAACCAATGAGCACTATCTTTCGCTCCGCGATCTCTCCAAAAAATTGCTTTGCAGCCTGCACTGCCGCAAACGATACCGATACAGTTCCCCCGCTCAGCAGCGTCTTGTTCTTGATGTCTTTTGAGCTTTGAAGGGCCAGGCTTATCAGCCTGTCAAGAAAGCTTCCGATCATTGAAGAAGCTTTCGCTGTTTTTACCGCGTTCTTGAGTTGCCCAACGATCTCATAGTCTCCGAGGATCTGCGAGTCCAGACCCGCAGCTACATCAAAGAGATGCTCCGCCGCTTTTCCCTGCTTGAGAACATAGGCTACCTTATTAAAGTCAGCTACCGAACCCGACGTTTCAGCACACAGTATCTCAACGAGCGCGTCCGCGTGTGTGGCAAGGCCATAGATCTCTGTGCGATTGCAGGTAGAGAGTATAAGTGCTTCCGGGATCCGGCTTTTTTTGCTGATGACAGTGCCCTGGTGGTCATTCCGTGGTCAAGGGCGAAACGTCCCCGCATTTGTGTATCACATTTGCGATAATTGATACCCACTACATAAAACATCAAACCATCTGCCCTGACGACCATGTGTCAAAATTAGTTTTTCGTTTCCAGCATCCGGTCCTTTTACATGGTCATATTTCCGTCATATTCACATGAAAGCATTGTTGGACTTGACCTTTGTTCAATTTTGCAGCATGAATGCTTCACAAACAAGAGCGGTTATTTTGATGAACCTTGGCTCACCTGATTCCACTTCCGTGAAAGATGTGAGAAAATACCTGAATGAGTTTTTGATGGACGGGCGCGTTATCGATATCCCCGTTATCCCGCGGACCTTGCTGGTGAAGGGCATCATCGTTCCTTTTCGTGCCCCTAAAAGTGCTGCTGCTTACCGTTCTATCTGGACCGATGATGGGTCTCCGCTCATCGTGCTCACCAGGCAGCTTCAATCAGCTGTGCAACAACGTGTTGATGCTCCTGTGGAGATCTGCATGCGTTATGGCAGTCCGTCAACTGAGGATGTACTGGCAAAGCTTCATGATGAGTATCCTTCTCTTGAACAGGTGATCCTTTTCCCGCTGTACCCGCACTACGCCATGTCAAGCTATGAAACAGCAGTTGAACAGGTGAAGGATATTCATAAGAACAAAGGATATAGGAGCAAGTTGGAGGTGGTAGCCCTTATTATAATGATCCTGCATATATAAATGCACTTGCAGAAAGTATAAAGCCCTACCTGGAGCAGGCCTTTGATAAGATCATATTCAGTTATCACGGGATTCCCGAACGGCATATCAGGAAAGGCGACGTAACCGGAAGGCATTGCCTCAAAGTGAAGGACTGTTGTAATGTTGCCTGTGAAGCACACAGCCAGTGTTACCGGCACCAGACCTTTGTTACTACCGCTTTGGTACGTGAAGCACTTGGCCTTCCAGGGGATAAGGTGGAGCAAACTTTCCAAAGCCGCCTCGGACGGGACCCCTGGCTGCAGCCTTACACAGCGCAGCGACTGGAGGAGCTGCCTAAAGAGGGAGCAAAGCGAATACTGATCGTGTGCCCGGCTTTCGTAAGCGATTGCCTCGAGACACTCGAAGAGATCGCGGAAGAAGGGAAGCACAGTTTCATGGAAGCCGGGGAGAAAGCTTTACTGCCATTCCGTGCCTGAACGTGCAGCCTCTCTGGTGAATGCCGTTTGTGGTTATCTTGAAGAGAAGATGCAAGAAGCATAGTATGTATCCTTATCTCAAAGCACTGCATATCATATTTGTGGTCACCTGGTTCGCGGGCCTTTTCTATATGCCGCGCCTGTTCATCTACAGTACGGAAGCAAACGAAGGGCCCGAGGAAAAACGTACAGTACTGCAAGAGCAATTCATGGTCATGATGAGGAGGCTCTGGCTTGGGATCACCTGGCCGTCAGCCGTGATCACATTAGTGCTGGGCCCGCTAGTGATGCTCAATGGCAGCTGGTGGACGGCCATGCTGGAAGGCAGCGCATCATGGCTGCTTGTCAAATTGCTGTTCGTCCTTCTCTTGTATGCCTATCATCTCTATCTGCACTTTATGTACAAAAGGATCTCTGCCGGTCATTACCTGTGGAGTTCAGACCGCCTCAGGGTATGGAACGAAGCAGCCACTGTGTTGCTGTTCGCCATAGTGTTCCTTGCAACTGTTAAAGAAAGCGTAAGCTTCCTTTGGGGCCTCGCCGGACTAATCGCGCTGATGGCCCTGCTCATGACGGCGATCCGCCTCTACAAGCGATTCCGCAACCCTTAAGCTCTGCAAGAGCCGGCTCTTGCAGAGCCAAGTGGCAAGGTTTTTTCAAATCAAGGGAAAGCCTTTTGCTATGAAAACTCTATTAGCCATTGGGATGGTTGTTTCATTGACGGCCACTATCTCCTGCGGAAGCAGCGATGCACAAAAACAGAATGCGAGGGATACCGTGCCTGGTTCAACCCAGGCAGCTCCCGCGGCGCCTGCGCCGGATGACGGTTCCGGTCTTCAGGCCATTATGGACAGTACGGTCATTCGTATGGGCCGCATTGAACTTACCAATAATCCCGTGAAGGATTTTGCCGTACTCATGCGCGTACATCATGCAGGCGTGCGTAACCTGGTCCAGGAAGGCCTTAAGCGCAACCGTGATTCTTCCATGGCTAAACTTGCCAGGAATATTGACGCTGATCTCCGTAAAGAAGTGGTGCAGCTCAACAGGTTCATCATTGATAAGCGTTACCAGGAAAAGCAGAAAGAGTCAAAGGCGAGCAATGAACTGATGAAGGCGATGACACCTGCCAACCAGCCGTCAAATCCCACGTCAGACAGTGAGCAGCAGGAGTTCCCGCGTTTATTGATAACCGCACTCCAAACAGGTGATGACCTTGTGAAGGTCATGGAAGATAATGGTGTGGATTATGAGATATCAGGTTTTGCGCAGGAAATGCGGGGGCGCAATAAAACATACATTGAACAACTGAAGCAGCTGGCAATTTCTAACTAGTTCGCATGGCGCAGTTCGCAGTTCGCAGAAGGGCAGCGAACTGCGAACCCCGCCGTGCGAACTAGTTATAAATGCGTTCTACTGCATCCTTATATTTCTCCATGATCACCTTGCGTTTGAGTTTAAGCGTGGGGGTGAGTTCGCCGCCGTCAATGGTCCACTCGGAGCCCAGCAATTCAAATTTCTTAACCTGCTCTACGTGGTTGAAGAGCTGGTTGTATTCTTCCACTATTCCTTTATAAAGTTCGAGAACGTGCGGGTCACGGAGTATCTGGTCCACTGAGGCATTGGGGTTGATATGGTGTTTACCGCACCATTCGCGAAGGTTGGTAATATTGGGGACGATGAGCGCCCCTGCGAACTTCTGCTCTGCGCCAACAACCATCATCTGCTCAATGAAGGGGATTCTTTCATTTTATTCTCTATGGGCTGTGGCGCAACATATTTACCACCGCTGGTCTTGAAGATCTCCTTCTTTCTGTCGGTGATCTTGAGGAATTTGTTTTCCACCCAGACGCCGATATCGCCCGTGTGGAACCATCCGTCCTCGCTGATCACCTGTGCGGTGATCTCGGGTTGTTTGTAGTAGCCCATCATCACGTTGTCACCTTTGCAGCAGATCTCGCCATCCTCGGCCAGTTTCACTTCAACGCCTGTAATGACGGGGCCGATGGTGCCGAAGCGCCTGTTCTTTTCATCATAACGGTTCACGCTGATCACCGGCGATGTCTCGGTGAGCCCGTATCCTTCCATGATCACGATCTTTGCTGCAGTGAACACGCGGAGCAGCCTGACCTGGCATGCTGCAGCACCTGTGACTATTGCCTTCACCTTGCCGCCTAAACCCTCGCGCCATTTTGAAAAGATGAGTTTGTTGGCGATGGCGAGCTTGGTATTGTACCACCAACCCTGGTTCTTGTCCACTTCATATTTATTACCGAGTTCCACGGCCCAGAAGAAAAGTTTTTTCTTGATGCCGGTGAGTTCGTGGCCCTTGCCGATGATGCGCTCGTACACTTTTTCCAATAGTCTTGGTACCGTTGCAAACACGGTGGGCTGTACCTCCTTGAGGTTATCGCCGATCTTATCCAGGCTTTCCGCATAATATATCGAGCAGCCGAAGAAAAGGTAGATATAGCTCACCATCCGCTCAAAGATGTGGTTGAGGGGAAGGAAGCTCAGTGCCTTGGCGTCTTTTTCGCTCACGATGGGACGGAACACTTCCTCCACGTTCATGACGTTGCTGAGTATGTTCTTATGGCTGAGCATGACCCCTTTGGGTGTGCCTGTGGTGCCGGATGTATAGATGATGGTGCAGAGGTCCTCGCTGCGCACGAGGTCCCTGTATTCGTTCAGCTTCCCTGTATCGGCAGCCGTTCCTTTAGACAGGATCTCTTTCCAGTAGAGGGAGGGCTGGAAATAGTCAAATGTGAAAACGGCCTTGACCGAGGGGTCTTTGAACGTACGGATTGTACTTTATCGTACATATCCTTATCGTTCACAAAAACAAGTTTCACTTGTGCATCATTGAGCACATATTCCAGTTCATGTACGCTGATGGTGGGGTAGATGGGCGTCAGTACGGCACCGATCTGTTGAACAGCGAGGTCCAGGAAAAGCCATTCCGGCCTGTTATTGCTGATAACGGCTATTTTGTCCCGCCCCTCAATGGACCTGTCGTTAGGGCCCATATTCAGGTGTATCAGGCCTGCACTGAGTTTGTCTACGATCTCCCTTACTTCACGGGTGCTGTATTTTCTCCAGATCCCGCCTTCTTCCTTGGCGGCAAACATATCCTCCTTGGGATTCTTCTCAAGTTGCATGTTGATGCAATCAAACAGGCGTGTAGGGGTCATATGGCAAAAGTTGAGCGTTGAATTTAGGAAAGAATAAGATAAAACAATTTCCTCTATTACAACCAGGCTGAATATGGGGTGCAGGGAGATTGGTAGGGTGATGCTGCAGACTCACCCGGCCCTACTGGTAGTTCTGCCCTGCGGGCATCCGGAACACGCGGTTTTTCTGGTAGTAGTTGAAATCGCTCAGTTTCTTGGGTTGGCATTGGCCCACTGCTGGTAGAGCAGGACATTGGATACAGGGCCGAAAATCCACTGGTTATAGGCCTCAAAAAAGCCCTTCACGCAACAGGTACTGCATGTGGTCAAACAGCTTGTGGGGGTATTTGGCGGCCATTCTTTCCTGCCAGGAAAGCAGGACCTGGTGCGGATCATTGTCAGTGATTCCGCGGTGATGCCCATGGCCGCGATATCAGCCTGTTCCATCAGGATGTCTGCCACGGACTGCTGGAACCCGGCGGCAGGTTTCTTCTTCCCTGTTGATGGTTCGGGCTTTTGCAGGTAGAATTTTTTATACGCGTCCAGCAACACATTCTTGATCTCGGCCGTCCTCACCGTATAGCTTTCCATGTTAAGGAAGATCTCTGAGTAGACCAGGGAAAGTGCAGGGTTAGTTCCCGTATAGTAATAGAATTTTCCTGCGTGGTAGTAGTTGCCGGGATATGCAGGGTCAGCATCTATTCCTTTTTCCCAGAGCTTGATGGCTTCGTTCGACTGCTGCTGTGTGAGCATCAACTCTCCGTATTCAAAATAGAGCGCGCCGCTGTTCGGGAATTTTTTGAGCCCTTTCTTATATAGCTTGTCGCACTCTTTGGGATCCCCCACGGCCTTGTAGATATTGGCTGCGATCTGAAAGCTCTGTACATCGGCATCTTCCCTTTCTGAAAGCGCCATTGCCGCAGGAATGCCTTCCTTATAATTCCCGGCCCGGTAGTACATGTAGGCCAGCTCTTTCTGGATGGCAAGATCCCCGGGTTTCATCTGCGCGGCCTTATTGAGTATAAGCAGCGCGTTGTCAAAGTCACCCTGTTTGGAGAAGGTCCTTGCTGATTCCAGCAGTTTCTCCACGTCTTGTGCGTTTGTTTGGATCGTAGCGAATATCGCCAGGGCCAGGAAGATCTTTCTCATCATATGGTTCAATTTCAGATCAGGTGGGTTAGCAAGCCGTCCCTGAGCTTGGGCTCAAACCAGGTACTTTTTGGAGGCATTACATTGCCGCTGTCCGCAATATCGAACAATTGTTGGATAGAAACCGGATAAAGACTGAATGCAACGGCCATTTCACCACTGTCTACCCTTTTTTGCAGTTCAAGGATGCCCCTGATGCCGCCAACGAAATCAATGCGTTTGTCCGTGCGTTGGTCCTTAATGCCCAGGTGCTTATCCAATACATTGTTGGAGAGTATAGAAACGTCCAGCACGCCGATAGGGTCTTCTGTCCACGTGCCGGGTTTTGCTGTGAGTATATACCATTGTCCCTTCAGGTACATGCCGAATTCATGCAGCTGTGCGGGTGCATAAGGTTCTGCACTCAGGGTTACATCGAAATCATCATGTAGTAATGAAAGGAATTCTTCCGGGCTGTTACCGTCCAGGTCTTTTACCACCCTGTTGTAATCCAGAATGCTGAGTTGGTTGGAAGGGAACAAGGTGGTAAGGAAATAGTGAGACTCCGGTGTGGCTTCACTGCCAAGCGATGCCAGTACTTTAGCTGCGCTGGCTGCACGGTGATGGCCATCGGCGATATAAGTGTGCGATATCTTTTCGCGGAATATGTTGGTAATGTCATTGATGGTGCTATCGTCATCAACGATCCAGATCATGTGCTCGATCTTATCCTCTGCTTTGAAATGATACACGGGCGCGTGTTCATTTTTCCAATTACTGATGATACCGTCCAGGTCTTCGTTATTCTTGTACGCCAGGAACACATTGCCGGTCTGCGCCCGCGTTACCTTGATGTGGTTGATCCTGTCGTTCTCTTTTTCCGGGCGCGTGAATTCATGTTTCTTGATCACGTCATTGTTATAGTCCGCAATGGAAGAAACGCATACAAGCCCTGTCTGGTCGCGCTTGCCCATGATGAGCCTGTATATGTAGTAACAGGGTTTATCTTCTCGAACAAGTATGCCTTTGCTGATCAGGTTGTCAAGGTTCTCTTTTGCCTTGTCATAAACCAGCCTTGAGTATACGTGGACGTCAGACGGCAGGTCGATCTCAGAGCGGGTGATGTGCAGGAAAGATTCCGGTTTTCCCTCCGCTTCTTTTCTTGCTTCTTCCGTGTTGAGAACATCATAGGGTCTTGATGCCACTGCTTCTGCAGATGCAGGTTGTGGCCTTAGTGCTTTGAAAGGGGCTATCTGCGCCATATTTTTTATTGGAATGATTTGATCAGTTCAGTGAGTGCCACTACACTTTCCAGCGGAAGTGCATTGTACAGGGAAACGCGGAAGCCGCCTACGCTGCGGTGGCCTTTCACGCCTATCATTTTCTCCTGTTTGCAGATGTCTGCAAATGCTTTCTCTTTCTCGGGTCGTCTATCCTGAATACTACGTTCATCCTGCTCCTGTCTTCTTTTTCAACGGTAGGCCTGAAAAGAGGATGGGCATCAAGTGTATCGTAGAGCAGCGATGCTTTTTGTTTGTTCACCAGTTCAATAGCTTCTATACCACCCCGCTGCTTCACCCACCTCAGTGTGAGCATGCAAACATAAATTGCAAACACGGGAGGAGTGTTCAGCATGGATCCGTTCTCAATGTGCAGCCTGTAATCCATCATGGATGGAAGTTTTCGGGAGACCGATCCAGGAAATCCCTGTCAACGATCACCACGTTCACGCCCGCGGCACCGATATTCTTCTGCGCGCCTGCATAGATGAGCGAAAACCTGTTGAAGTCCATCACGTGGGAGAGTATGTCACTACTCATGTCTGCCACGAGGGGAACGTCCGTATCCGGAATATCAAACATCTCCGTGCCTTCAATGGTGTTGTTGGTGGTATAATGAAAATACTTTGCGCCTGAAGGCAACTGGTATCCTTTGGGAATGTATGTGTAACCTTTGTCTTTGGAACTTGCCACCACTTCCACGTTGCCGAAAAGTCTTGCCTCCTTGATGGCCTTGGTTCCCCATACGCCACAATCCAGGTATGCTGCCGTCTCGTTCTCATTCAACAGATTCATGGGTACCTGGAAGAACTGTGTGGACGCGCCGCCGTGCAGGAACAGGATCTCTTTACCTGCATCAAGCTTCATCAGTTCTCGTAACAGTTGCTTAGCCTCTTCAAGAACGGACTCGAATATGGGGGTACGATGGCCGATCTCCAGGATGGACAGTCCCGTATCATTAAAATTCAGGATGGCCTTGGATGCTTCTTCAAAAACCTCACGGGGAAGGATACTGGGCCGGCGTTGAAATTATGCGTCAATATGGAGTTTTTAGGAATCGCGAATTTAATCAATTTGAACAAGAGCGCCCTTTAGCGTTGCCTTCTTTCCACAAGCGGTTCAACTCCTCCCACTCTTCGCCCGATCCCGCGGGCAGGGTCATGCCGGCGATATCTTTGAGGTCCGGCTGCCCGGCATTCACCCAGGCCGTGTACCAGCAGCTTGCCACGGCCATGACCGATGCGCGGAGGCGCCTTTCCACCATTCCGTTGAGTGAAGCCTCGTAGGCCTTGCTGTAAGCGCTGGAATACTGGCGAATGACCGCGCCATTGCGCTCCTCGAAAGCATATTTGGCATCCTGCCTGAAACTGCTGTTCAGTTTCCGCTCCAGTGTGAGTACGGTATCTGCAGCAAGTGCACTCTCCCTGATCACCCGCCAGGCAAAAGCGGAAGTGCTACGGATGTATTCGGCCTTACCGGTCACCATGTCATACTCTGTTTCCGCAAAGAGTTCCGGAATGCGTGACTCCCAGAATCCATGTATGCCCTGCTGGCCGGTATGCTGGCCATTGTGGTTGCTGGACGCGTGGAGGGGAACGTGGATGTCTCCCATGTAATGGCCCAGGTCTGCAGACAACCTCAGGATCTTCGGCAGGTCTTTTTTCTCGAATGCCTCCGTTAGCCTGGACATCATGGCCTGTATCCACCACGGTGCGATGCCGTGGCGTTCCAGTGAATCTGCCCCATATTTTTCCAGCGCTGCCGTCCAGGAGGCCGGGATACTGTCCCAGGGGCGGTAGTGGTCCATGTCCATATAATGGCGCGGCGCTTCAGCCTTAACGGCATACCTGCGTTTGTCAGGATCCACGGCGTGCTCCATGATCCAGTCCATATGCGGCTTGTAAAGCACCATCATTTCTGGTGGAAGCATGAATATGGCGTGCTGGTTGATGAGGCGGTGGCCGTAGAAACCCCAGCTGAGGCCCACGTTGGGGGAAAGCCATAAGAAGAAAGGGAGAAGGAGGAAGTGTTTTATCATACGTCACAAGTTCAGTCGGCACAAGGCAATGGGGCATTGGGGCAATGGGGCAATGGGGCAATGGGGCGGATGTCACCCTCACCCTCGTGCTCCGTTTCCGTTACGCCTCCGGAAATGGCGAATTTCATCGCATCGGTGGCGCTTACTTCTGTCACCAGCTTCACGCGTTCCCGCGGCACGAAATAGAGGCGGCCCGAAAATGCGTAGGAGTGGGGGATATATACCGCCACATGGTCCTTCAGCCCGAAATCGGTGACGTCCTCATGGGTGATAAAGCCCAGTTGCCATACTTCCGGCGATTCTATCCATACCAGCACGGCGCGGTTGAACTTCTTCTTGTTCCCGGCAAATGCCTCGAAAAAGTCCTTGACGGTGGTGTAGATCACCTTTACACCGGGCGTTTTCTCAAGGAGCTGGTCAAAAAGATAGACTAGCCTGCCAAATACGAAAGACGAGGAAATATAGCCCACGCCTACCACAATAAGGATCACGAGCACAAAGCCAAGCCCTGGAAAACTCTTGGGGCTGCCATCCGGCTCCGTTCCCACCACGGAAGGGAATAAGATGTACAGCACATTGGGCAGGATCCCGTCAATGAACCGGAACAGCGACAGTATGGCCCATATCGTGATCACGATAGGAGCCAGAATGATCAGTCCCTGGAAGAAATAATGCAGGAGCTGCCGTAGGGGGCTTGGTTTCATGTAGGCCAAAAATACCACTTCCATCAATAGGTTTCCAAGGGGAAATGAGCGAAGCGGAAGGGGATTATACACGGACCACGGCGAGCGTTCAGGCAGCGACTGACGGGAAAGCCCCTTTTCCCTCTTCCCTTCCCCCTTCTCCCTTTCTTCTACATGGGTGGCGAAAATTAGTGATGGAAACTTGAAATGTGAAAAAAGTTTCCGTAGTTTTGCGTCCGCTAGCAGTTATCATATGGAACAAATTGTTGATACGAAGGAAAGGATCAGGGAGCAGGCGAAAAACCTGTTCATGAAGTACGGGATCAGGTCTGTTTCGATGGATGACATCGCCGTGGGCCTCGGCATCTCGAAAAAAACCATTTACCAGTGGTTCAAGGATAAGGACGAGTTGGTTGACGCCATTGTGGAGGACGACATCAGGGACATCCAGCAGGACTGTACCTACTGCAAGGAGGAATCCGCCAATGCTATCGAGGAGGTGTTCCTCACCATTGACAGGATGATCGTGCACATGCGCAACATGAACCCCACCATCCTTTATGACCTCCACAAGTTCCACTTCCAGAGTTTCCGGAAGTTCATGGACCACAAGAACCAGTACCTGAAAGAAGTGGTGGCCTCGAACCTGAAAAGGGGGATGGCAGAAGGGCTGTATCGCGAGGACCTGAACGTGGAGATACTATCCCGGTACAGGTTGGAGTGCATGATGTCAGCCTTTAACCAGGACATTTTTCCCGCACCCGAGTTCAACCTGGTGGATGTGAACATCGCCATCATTGAGAACTTCCTTTTTGGCGTGGTGTCACCCAGGGGATATGAACTCATCGTACAATACCAAAAAGACAGAAACCTTAAAAGCAAGCAAAAATGAGAACAGGCAGGATCAGACTCGCAGGATCATTTGTATTGCTGTTACTTACACTACACCTGAACGCACAGCAGAAATATGCGTTCACGGCACGCGAGGCGGTAGACTTCGCGTTGAAGAATGTGACAGAGATCAAGAACCTGAAGATCGACAGACAGTTACAGGTTGCCAAGAACAATGAGATCAAAGGACAGGCCATGCCGCAGGTGAACGGGTCCATAGGCATGCAGCATTTCTTTTCCATCCCCGTTACGTTGCTTCCTGATTTCGTATCACCCTCGGTGTACAACGTACTTGAAAAAGAGGGTGTGCAGAATGGCAGTGGACAACCCATTACGGCCCCCTCAGGCCCACCGCAGTATTTCCCTGCCCGTTTTGGTGTGCCCTGGCAGGCGTCTGCAGGCTTTTCTTTCCAGCAGTTGCTCTTCCAGCCTGATGTGTTCGTTGGGCTGAAGGCGCGCAGCGCGGCACTCCGCTATGCAGACCTGAATGTTGCAGCAATGGAAGACAGTGTGAAGAGCAATGTATATCGTGCATATTATTCCGTACTCATCCTCGAAAAGCGTAAACTTTTCCTCGATGATGGCGTGAAGCGCCTCGAGAAACTGGCAAGTGACCAGGAAGTGCTTTTCAAGAATGGTTTTGCGGAGCGGCTGGATATTGACCGCACGCAGGTGAACCTTAATAACCTTAAGAGTTCCCAGTCGCAGGTGAATAACCTGATCTACATTGGCTATGCATCCCTCAAGTTCGCCATGGGGATCAACCAGAAGGATACACTGCTGCTTACAGACACACTGTCTAACGAGTTGGTGAAAAAAGATATCATTGATACCACTGGCTTCAAATATGAGGACCGCAATGAGGTGAAGCTGCTGAACCAGGTAGAGGAGTTACAGAAACTGGACGTCAAGCGATACAAGATGCAGTACATCCCCACAGTAGCAGCGGTTTGGAATTTCTCGGGAAATGCCCTGAGGCAGAAGTTCAATTTCTTTGATTTCAGCAACCCGTGGTTCAAGACCAATGTTGCCGGACTCAATATCAGTGTTCCCATTTTTGACGGTTTGCAGAAGCAGGCCCGGATCCAGCAGGCAAGGCTGAACCTGGAGAAAACGAGGAACAGCCTGAATAACCTGGAACGGGCTATTGACCTGCAACGTGAAGCTGCATACAACCAGTTCCGTAACGCCATCACCAACCTTGATATCCAGGAAAGGAACATGGCACTTGCAGAAAAGGTATACAACACCACCAAGAAGAAATATGAGCAGGGATTAGGATCAAGCTTTGAGATCATCCAGACGGAATCCTCATTTGAAGAGGCGCAGTCCAACTATTTCCAGGCATTGTATGACGCAACCATAGCCAAGATCGCTTACTACAGGTCATTGGGCAGATTATAAACTAACTAAAAGAAAAGAAGATATGAAAAGACTGGTATTAATATCGATGATAGCTTTTCTCGCTGCCTGTGGCGGGAGAAAGGATGATAACGCCAAGCTCACGGACATGAAACTTGAGCTGGAGAAGCTCAAAAAGGAAAGGGAGTCGGTTGGCGACAAGATCACACAGCTGGAAGAGCAGATCAAAAAGATGGATCCCTCTGCGGCTGCGGAAGCAAACAAGAAACTCGTTTCCGTAACACCCCTCCAGACACAGGACTTTGAACATTATATTGACCTGCAGGGCCGCATCACTACAGAAAACATCTACTATGTTACTCCGCGTGGTATGGGTGGACAGGTGAAACAGATCTATGTGAAGCAGGGCGACAGGGTGCGACAGGGACAGCTGCTCCTCAAGCTCGATGACGCGGTGGTACGCCAGCAAATGGCACAGCTCCGGACACAGCTTGATTACGCGCGTGACCTGTACAACAGGCAGCAGAGCGTCTGGAAGGAAGGAATCGGCACAGAAGTGCAGGTACTCAATGCACGTAATGCTGTAGAGAACCTCGAAAAGCAGATGGGCATACTCAATGAGCAGTTGGCGATGACCAATGTGTACGCACAGGTATCCGGTGTTGCTGAAACAGTGAACATCAGGGTTGGGGAAACGTTCACAGGAAATCCGCAGGCAGGCATCACCATTGTCAATCCATCCGCATTGAAAGCCGTGTGGATGTGCCGGAAAATTATGCCGCCAAGGTAACCAGGGGTATGGACGTGCTGATAGATATTCCTGACCTGAACAAGCGGATCAAGTCGAAGATCACACTGATCAGCGAGACCATCGGCCAGACCACGAGGAGTTTCACAGCTGAAAGCAAGATAGGCGCGGACCCT
Source organism: Eulimnadia texana (assembly GCA_002872375.1). Lineage (NCBI taxonomy): Eukaryota > Metazoa > Arthropoda > Branchiopoda > Diplostraca > Limnadiidae > Eulimnadia > Eulimnadia texana. The sequence goes on from NKDA01000016.1 coordinate 601,859, forward strand.
TCGCTGAAGCCCAACCAGGTAGCGGTGATACGTATCCTTGACCACGCCAGCAAGAATGCCATCGTAGTTCCTGTTGCAACCATACAGACGGATGAGAAAGGAAAATTCGTTTACGTGATGGCCAATGAGAACGGTAAGGCCGTTGCCAGGAAGAAGAACGTGGTGATCGGGGAACTCTATGATGATAAGGTAGAGGTGAGGCAGGGGCTGCAGGCCAATGACCAGCTCATAACACAAGGATTCCAGGGATTGTATGAAGGCCAATTGATCACTACTAAATAAGAGATAGGTCATGAAGAAAATGACTGATGAGATACAGAGCCTGATCAGCGGAGGGAAAACCTTCTTCGCTACCAATTGGGCCATTAAAAGCAAAACGGCTGTTTACCTCATTGTACTGTTCGTAACGGTATGGGGTGTGTCGCTGTTCGTCTCGCTCCCCAAGGAGCAGTTTCCGGACATCGTGATCCCCACTATTTATGTACAGACGATCTACGTAGGTAACTCCCCCAAAGACATTGAGAACCTCGTCACCCGTCCCATAGAGAAGAAGCTCAAGGGTATCACCGGAGTGAAGATCAACAAGATGACCAGTACTTCCCTGCAGGATTTCTCAGCCATCATTGTTGAGTTCAGCACGGATGTGAAAACGGATGTGGCCCTGCAGAAAGTGAAGGATGCGGTGGATAAGGCTAAGGGTGACCTGCCCACTGACCTTACGCAGGTGCCAACAGTCCAGGAGATCAGCTTCAGCGAGTTTCCCATCATGGCGGTGAATGTGAGTGGTGACTACGATGGTGTGAAACTGAAGGAATTTGCAGACAGGCTGCAGGATAAGATCGAGGAGCTTCCGCAGATCACACGCGTGGACATCATTGGTGCTCCCGAGCGGGAGATACAGATCAATGTTGACAATTACAAGATGCAGGTGGCCAAGGTCACATTCAATGATATTGAGAATGCTGTTGCCAGGGAGAACGCGGATATATCGGGTGGACTGTTGGAGATCGGTGACCAGAAGCGTACGCTGCGCGTGAACGGACAGTTCAACAGCGCGGCTGACCTTAACGGCGTTATCGTAAAGAATTTCACCGGATCACCCATTTACCTCCGTGATATCGCTGAGATAAAGGATACGGTGAAGGAGCGCGAGAGCTATGCGCGGATGAACGGGAAGAATGTGGTGAGCCTTAGTGTGATCAAGCGTTCAGGGGAGAATCTGATCGAAGCCTCAGAGCAGATCAACAGGGTGGTGGATGAGTTGAAGAATACGGAATTCCCGAAGAATCTTGAAGTAAGTATTTCCGGTGACCTGAGTATAAAGGCGAACACATCTTTCACTGAACTGGTGAACTCGATCGTGATCGGCTTCATACTGGTGGTGCTGGTACTGATGTTCTTCATGGGTGTGACCAACGCATTCTTCGTGGCGTTGTCTGTACCGCTGAGTATGTTCCTTGCCTTCATCTTCCTGCCGTCGGCGGAATTCATTGTGGGCGGAAATATCTCGCTGAACTTCATCGCGCTGTTCGCATTGCTGTTCGGCCTGGGTATTGTTGTGGACGATGCCATTGTGGTGATAGAGAATACCCACAGGATCTTCGTGCAGGGAAAGGGAGTGATATCATCAGAGGATGCGGCGCGATATGCTGCGGGTGAAGTGTTTGTGCCGGTTTTGGCGGGTACCATAACCACACTGGCGCCATTCATACCGTTGCTGTTCTGGCCGGGCATCATTGGTAAGTTCATGATCTACCTGCCCACCATGCTGATCTTCACGCTCACGGCATCGCTGATCGTTGCATATATCATGAACCCCGTATTCGCGGTTGACTTCATGACGCATGAAGAGAATGAGCATCAACCCAAGTCTGCCATCTTCAGGAAGCCGGCATTCTGGGTCACCCTGGTCCTCGCTGTTATCCTTGATGTCATCGGATATAGCACAGACCATGCAGGGTACAGGTTCTTCGGTAACCTGCTGATCTTCTTCCTGCTCCTTGCCATCTTCAACAGTTATGTGCTTAATGATGCGATCAGGCGTTTCCAGGACAGGATACTTCCTGCCCTCATGAACAGCTACGAGCGCCTGCTACGCTGGTCGCTCGCCGGATGGAGGCCAGCCTGGCTGCTGGCGGGCACTTTTGGCCTCCTCATCGTTTCCGTGATGCTGTTTGGTGCCAGGAAGGTTCCCGTATTGCTCTTCCCCCAGGCGATCCCAATAACATCTACGTATACCTGAAGCTGCCATCCGGCACTGACGTGAAGTATACGGATTCTGTTACCAGGGTGCTGGAGGGTAAAGTATATGGCGTGCTGGGAATGAAGGAAGGAAAAGAGAACCCGGTGGTGGAGAGCGTTATCTCCAATGTTGCCGTTGGCGCTTCTGACCCCAACAGCAATGACAGGAGTACGCGCCCCGAGCAGGGAAGGATACAGGTGAACTTCGTGCCCTTTGAAGAAAGGCACGGCGTATCCACCAAGCCCTACCTTGACAAGATCCGCGCCACCATCAAAGGTATTCCCGGTGCACAGATCTCCGTAGCACAGGAGGCCGCCGGCCCTCCCACACAGCCGCCGATCAATATCGAAGTGAGCGGTGAGAATTTTGAAACACTCACGGCCACGGCAGTGAAGCTGAGGAACTACCTGTCAGACAAGAACATTCCGGGCGTGGAAGAGCTGAAGCTTGATATCGATCTCAGCAACCCAGAGGTCACCATTAAGGTAGACAGGGAGCGTGCACTGATACAGGGCATCTCTACGGCGCAGATAGGACTCGAGATCAGGACGGCACTGTTTGGAAAGGAGATCTCGAAGCTCAAGCTTGATGAGGATGAATATAAGATCCAGCTGAGGAACAATGAGCTGCAGCGCAAGAGCCTGGCAGACCTGCTGAATATGAAGATCACATACCGCGATTTCACTACCGGGCAGATCAAGCAGGTGCCCATCAGCTCTGTTGTGAATTTTGAATTGACCAGCACTTACGGAAGCATCAAGCGAAAGAATGTGAAGCGCGTGATCACGATCTATAGTAATGTGCTGACGTCTGAAGGGTATACCCCTGCGGCTGTGAACAAGGAGATACTGTCCGCTATCAAGGACTTCAAGGAAAAGCCCCAGGATGTAAGCATAGCGCAAACCGGTGAGCAGGAGCAGATGAAGGAAACGCAGGACTTCCTGGGCAAGGCATTGGCCATTGCGATAGGCCTGATCCTGTTGGTGCTGGTACTCCAGTTCAATTCATTGAGCAGGACGGTGATCGTGCTTTCAGAGATCCTGTTCAGCGTGATCGGTGTACTGCTTGGTTATGCCATTACAAGGAGCACGGCTTCCGTGGTGATGACAGGTATCGGTATCATCGGCCTTGCAGGTATAGTAGTGAAGAATGGTATCCTGGTGATCGAGTTCGCGGATGAACTGCGGCACAGGGGTATGCGTACAAGGGAAGCGGTGATTCAGGCAGGTAAGACCAGGATCGTTCCCGTTCTGCTGACAGCTCTTGCAGCGATACTGGCCCTGATACCGCTCGCAGTTGGATTGAACATCAACTTCGTGACCATGTTCACGGACTGGGATCCCAATATCTTCTTCGGCGGTGATAATGCCGTGTTCTGGAAGCCGCTGTCTTGGACCATCATCTGGGGCCTGATCTTCGCGTTCTTCATGACGCTGATCATGGTGCCGGGTATGTACCTGATGGCAGAAAGGCTGAAACGCCCCATGGCAAACTTCTTCAACGGCAAGTGGGTTGGGTTGTTCGGACTTCTTGGCCCGCTCTTCTTCCTCCTGCCGGGCTTCATGTACCTGTGGCGAAAGCTTCGTGGCCGCCCGGTGTGGAATGGAACGTTGAAGAACAACAATTAGCCATTGGATCTGCCCAATGCCGGTGACCAATGCCCAATGACTGTGATAAGCGGTGCAACTATGTTGCGCCGCTTTTCTATCTTAACCATATAAAATATTCAAAATGAATTCTGCCAGAACTAATCATGAGATCGATTACAGGATCTATGGAGAGGAAATGCAATACGTGGAGATCGAGCTGGACCCTTCTGAAACGGCCATCGCTGAAGCCGGAAGTTTCATGTTCATGGACGATGGGGTACAGATGGAAACAATATTCGGTGACGGGTCCAGGCAGGCCTCCGGGGGCGGGCTGCTTGGAAAACTGATGAGCGCCGGAAAGCGCATACTCACGGGTGAAAGCCTTTTCATGACCGCTTTTACCAATGTGGGTAACGGGAAGAAGAAAGTATCCTTCGCTTCGCCCTACCCCGGTAAGATCATTCCGCTTGACCTGATGCAACTCAATGGCAGGGTGATCTGCCAGAAAGATGCTTTCCTTTGCGCCGCCAAGGGCGTCAGCGTAGGCATCGCCCTCCAACGTAAGCTCGGTACGGGATTGTTTGGCGGCGAAGGCTTCATCATGCAGAAACTCGAAGGCGATGGCATGGCTTTCATGCATGCCGGCGGACATGTGTTCTCCCGGGACCTGGCCCAGGGCGAAATATTGAAGGTGGATACGGGTTGCGTAGTAGCTTATACACAAGAGATCTCGTTTGATATCCAGTTCATTGGCGGTATCCGCAACTCCATATTCGGTGGAGAGGGACTGTTCTTCGCTACGCTGCGCGGCCCCGGAAGGGTATGGCTGCAGACCCTGCCCGTGAGCAGGCTGGCTTCCCGGATATTGTCGTATGGCACAGTGAACCGCAAGGAAGAAGGCAGCTTACTTGGGGGATCGGTAATCTTCTTGATGGAGACGGTATGTAAGAGAGGAGAAGTGGGAAGGGTAAGAAAAAGTAACGGCGGCCAAAGGGCCGCCGTATACACATCCAATAACCATCCGTATGATATCTTGAACCGTTGCCGGTTATACTGTCAGTTTGATAGATCAAAAGTAGATCTACTATCGTAGGAACGCAAATCACTCAGCGAAGGAAAACGATCAATCATCGATATCCGGTACGGAGGATCGGGAAAATACGGAATTGAGGGATCTTGGGGACGCCTGGGAACTGGGAACCGCACTATGCGAACTACTGACAAATTCTTGCCTAAAAACCAAGATTCGTCATATTTCGAGCCTTATCTTATCGTAAATTAGCGAAAACCCCAACCGAGGCTTCATGACTAGAAAAGACGAACTACTACAGGACGTAGTGATAAAATTCGCGGGCGACAGTGGTGATGGTATGCAGTTGACTGGTAGCCAGTTCACTAACAATACGGCTCTCTTAGGAATGGATCTTGCAACCTTCCCGGATTTCCCGGCGGAGATCCGTGCGCCACAGGGTACCATACCCGGCGTGAGCGGTTTCCAGCTCAGGTTCTCATCGTCCCCCGTATTTACCCCCGGCGATGAGTGCGATGTGCTGGTGGCAATGAATGCGGCGGCATTGAAAACCAACCTTAAAGGACTGAAGAAGGGTGGAAAGATCATCGTGAATACAGACGGGTTTGATTCCAAGAACCTCCGTCTTGCCAACTATCCCGAAGGTGTGAACCCCATTGAGAATAACTCACTTGAGGGCTTTGACGTCATCAAGATGGATATCACCAAAATGACCCGCGAGGCATTGAAGGATATCACGATGGGTACCAAGGAGAAAGACAGGGCAAAGAATATGTTCGTGCTCGGATTCCTCTATTGGATGTTCAACCGGGATATGGACAATACGCTCCAGTTCCTCCGTGAAAAATTCGGAAAGAAGGACGAGATCCTCAACTCAAACATTAAGGCACTGCAGGCAGGTTATAATTATGGCGATACCACCGAAACCTTTACCACAAGGTATAAAGTGGAGAAAGCCAGGATGGCACCGGGAACATACCGTTCCATCATGGGCAACCAGGCACTGGCCTACGGGTTCATTGCCGCATCCCAGAAGAGCGGCCTCCCGCTATTCCTCGGTTCATATCCCATTACCCCTGCTTCAGATATCCTCCACGAACTCAGCAGGCATAAAAGCTTTGGCGTGCGCACCTTCCAGGCGGAAGATGAGATAGCGGCCATTGCCTCTACCATCGGCGCAAGCTATGGCGGCTCGCTTGCCATAACCACAACGTCCGGTCCCGGCATGGCGCTGAAGACGGAAGCCATGGGCCTGGCAATGATGATGGAAGTTCCCCTGGTGATCGTTGACGTTCAGCGCGGTGGCCCTTCTACAGGCTTGCCCACGAAAACAGAACAGAGTGACCTCCTGCAGGCATATTACGGCCGTAACGGTGAAGCTCCCATGCCGGTGATCTCCTCGTCAACGCCCAGCGATTGCTTTGAAGTGGCCTATGAAGCCTGTCGCATCGCCGTGCAGCACATGGTGCCCGTAATACTCCTCAGTGATGGTTATATCGCCAACGGCGCGGAGCCTTGGCGCTTTCCGCAGTCTGCGGACCTTCCTGAGATCAAGGTCAGCTTTAAGAAGGGGCTCGATGATGGTGAAGAAAAATTGCAGCCATACAAGCGGGACGATAAACTGTCCAGGCCCTGGGCCATTCCCGGAACTCCCGGTCTGGAACACCGTATCGGTGGACTGGAGAAACAGGACATCACGGGCAATGTGAGCTATGACCCCGATAACCACCAGCACATGATCCATGTGCGCCAGGCAAAGGTTGACAAGATCGCGAATTATATCCCTGACCAGACCATTGACAGCGGACCCTCAAAAGGCAAGGTGCTGGTAGTGGGATGGGGCAGTACCTATGGCTCCATCAAGACGGCCTGCGCAGAATTACAGGCTGAAGGGAAAGAAGTTTCGCATGCGCATATACGTTATCTCCGCCCCTTTCCAAAGAACCTGGGCGAGATCCTGAAGAGCTTTGATCATGTGCTTGTTCCCGAGATCAACAACGGACAACTCGTGAAAATTCTGCGCGACCAGTTCTTTGTTGACGCGATCCCCTATAATAAGATGATGGGTATTCCTATTACGAAAGGGGAGCTGGTGGACCGCATTCGGAAATTCTTCTAGGGAAAGGTTATCAAGTTATTGGGCTATTGGGCTATTCAAAAGAATAACCAATAGCCCAATAACTTTATAACGATCACACTACAGCACTTTCTCAATGATCTTCCCTGTTGACTTATTTTTCAGTATCACCTTCTTCGCGCCGTAGTGCGTCACCTCTTCTTTCACGAGGTAGTGGTCTGCATCATATTCCGTGAGATGGCTGTCTTTGGTAACGCCTTCGCGGCCGCGCCAGATGTCAAGGATGATGGGCTCCCATTGTTTGCTTTTAGCCGATTTATAACAGGCATCCAGCACTGAATTCACCACATATCCGTCGTAAAATGTTTCCCGGGGTGCGGTGCCTTTTTCAATGCAGCCGAACATCTCCGCGAACATATGGTTGTATCCCAGTTCGTTCAGCTCATCACCAACAGGGAACAGCCACCCGAGTTGGATTCTGCTTTTTCAGCAACATAGTCTGCACCCTTTCCGGTAGTGAACATCTCAAATCCCGTGCGCAGGAAACTGTTCACCCAGATGGTGCCCTCGGTTCCCATTACCTCATCACGGAGGTCAAGTCCACCGCGGAAGGTCCAGCTTACCTCGAACTGTGCGATGGCACCATTCTCGTATTTAATGAGTGCGATGGCATGGTCCTCTGCGTCAATGGGTTTCACCTGTGTGTCTGCCCAGCACATCGCTTCTATGGGCTTGATGTCTTTTCCTATGTAACTCCTGGTGATCTCCACACAATGACAACCCAGGTCAAGAATGCATCCGCCGCCGGCCTGTTCAATGTCCCAGAACCAGTCGCTATGCGGACCAGGATGCGTTTCCCGCGACTTGGCCCAGAGGATCCTGCCCAGTGCCCCTTTCTTCACACTGTCATAGGCCTTCATGAATTTGGGTGTGTATACCAGGTCCTCAAGATAACCGTGGAATATACCTGCTGCCTCAACCGCTTCCAGCATTCTTTTGGCTTCAGCAGCGTTGCGCCCCAGGGGCTTGGTGGTCACCACAGCTTTCTTGTGTTTACAGCACAGCATCACCGCTGCTTCGTGCAGGTTATTGGGGAGCGAAATACATACCACATCCACTTCAGGATGGGCGATGGATTCTTCCATTACGGTTGTCCAGTGTTTACAGCCGTAATCCTCCGCAAATTTCTTCGCGCTTTCCTCGCGCCTTGAGTAAATGGAAACGATATGGTCCCTGCTGCGCAGGCCCTGAATGGAATCAGCATAAAATCGTCCGATAAAACCGGAACCAAGCATTGAGATCCTCATGACAAGAAGTTGAAATCTTTATGTTATACCATAGCAACGGCCTCTTCCTTATGGGCCGCACTGTGCTTGTTGTCTTTGAAAAAAAGTACGAACAGGATCAGTACTGCTACAGAGATACCTGCGGGCACCATCCAAACACTTTTCCAGTTCACCACATTATCCACCGTGTAGTGGTCTTTCACATAACCGGAAAGCAATGTTCCGATCCACATGCCAATGCCATAAGTAGCCATGGTGATCATGCCCTGCGCCTGGCTCTGTATCTTAAGGCCAGCCTTGCTGTCTGTGTAGATCTGTCCTGTCACAAAAAAGAAGTCGAAGCAAATGCCGTGCAGTACAATACCGGCGAACAGCATCCACATGCCCGTTTCCGCATTTCCGTAACCGAAGAAAAGAAAACGTACGGCCCAGGCTATCATGCCAAGGGCTATCATCCACTTCACGCCCAGTCGCTTGAAGAAGAAGGGGATGAGCAGGATGAAGAAGGCTTCGGAGAACTGTCCCAGCGTCATGTTGCTGGTGGCATTTTCCATGCCCGCTTCAGTCAGGTAAAGATTGGTGAAACTATAATAGAAACTGAGGGGTATACAGATGAGCACGGAGGCGATGAAGAAGGTGAGGAAAGACCGGTCTTTGAACAGCACAAACGCATCGGCACCGAGGATCTGAGCGAATGTGGCCTTGGTCCCCTTTGCTTTTGGGGGGTATCGGGAAGTATGAAGCTCAAAAGGCCAAGCACCAGTGAGGCCACGGCGGCCATCTGGAACGTGGTGGCCAGCTGTTCTGTGCTGATCTTGAATACCTTGTCTATCATCCATCCCGTGGCGATCCAGCCTATGGTACCCAACACCCTGATGGAAGCAAATTCCTTGCTGGGGTCACTCATCTGGCGGAATGCAACCGCGTTGGCTAGGGCCAGCGTGGGGGCATAACACAGTGAATACAGCAGGAGGATCCAGTAGAAAGTATTGGGGCTGTCAACGGAGGTGATAAAATACAGCAATGCGGCACCTGTAAGGTGGAGGAAGCCCAACACGCGCTGGGCGGAGAAGTAGCGGTCCGCAACCATGCCCACGAAGAATGGGGAGATGATGGTGGCGATGGCCATGGCACTGTAGGCCGCGCCTACCTGAACACCATCGGCCTTCAGTACTTTGTCCAGGTAGGTTCCCATGGTCACATACCAGGAACCCCAGATAAAGAACTCAAGGAACATCATTGCAGAGAGCAGAACCCTGGCATTATTTCGCATAAGCAGAAAGTTGAGTCAGGAAGTTACAAATAACTCGGCTTTTTACTTCACCCTTTTCCCTTTCAACGTATAAAAGCGGCAGACAGAACTTAATCCGCACTGATCGCATTTAGGATTCCTGGCAAGGCAGGTGTATCTCCCATGCAGGATCAGCCAGTGGTGTGCTTTGTGTACCAGTTCCCGGGGAATATATTTGATCAGTTGCTGTTCCGCCTGGAGCGGGGTTTTGGCACTAACGGTGAGGCCTAAACGTGCAGATACCCTGAATACATGGGTATCCACGGCCATATTAGGCTGCTGGTCAATAACGGAAGTGATGACATTGGCTGTTTTCCTGCCGACACCGGGCAGCTGTACCAGTTCCTCAACGGTCATCGGCACTTCTCCCCCGAATTTTTCCATCAGCATGTTGGCCATGCCAATAAGATGCTTGGTTTTGTTGTTGGGGTATGAAATGCTCCTGATGAGGGGAAACAGCTCTTCGAAAGTTGCAGCGGCAAGGGATGGCGCGTCCGGGTATTTCTCAAAAATAGCCGGTGTGGTCATGTTGACGCGTTTGTCTGTACATTGGGCGGACAGGATCACCGCTACGAGAAGTTGGTAAGGGTTGTCATACAACAGCTCTGTCTCAGCTTCCGGGATATGATCCTGAAAATAGGAGAGAACGGCGGGGAACAATTCTTTTCTTGTCACCGCGCAAAGATAACGATGGCGGGAGATCAGTGAGCGATGCCCACGGATTGCTCCGCATATTGCATGATGGCGTTCACTGTAGCCTTCCTGGGTGAAAGTAAAGCTGTATTAAGGCTGTCTTTCGACTGCTTCAATGTTTCAAATGCTTCTTTGAGCGACCAATCTGAGTCAATTGCCTTCAGGAAATTACTGGCCTCTTCCGCTGACATCTCGTTATACAAATACCTGATCATTTCTTCAGTTGTAATTAAGTTCATGTCCCTTAGTTAAACCGTTAACAATACCATAGGGTAGGTAATAGTCAGGTTCAAAGGATAATAGATCGGTTGTCTTTCAAAGGACGAGGACTGTAAGAATGGAGGTAGGTTGGATAGTATATAAACGAGAGTATTTTTCCGATATTGTATACCCGGTCCATTATTTTTCCTCGATAATGAACAGATCTTCATTATCTTTTTTCATCATGTATTTTTCACGGGCAACTTTCTCCAAAGAAGCGGCATTGACGCGGAGTGCGTCCACTTCCTTGCGTGTTTCAGCGATCTTTTCCTTGTACCAGCCTGCTTTTTCCTTTAAAACTTTCAGTTCCCTGTTCCTTTTGAACTGGAGCGTGAGGTCATTATGATCGAAGAAAAGCAGCCAGACCGCGAAAAAAGAGGCGGCGAGGAGGTATTTGTTCGTCATCCAGCGGGGTAGGAATCGCATTAGCTTGATTATGTGCTAAAAGTACGTAATTCTGAATTCCGAATTCCGAATTCCGAATTCGGAATCCGGAATCCGTAATCCGCAATCCTATGGCGCAGCCGTCAGCCCCTTGGCTGAGCCGCGGACCAGGGTGAGTTTCCAATCCTGCCCCTGGGGTGAAACGCCGGCCATTACATCTGCATAACCATCTCCATTGATGTCCCCTGCAGAAGCTACAGAAAGGCCCAGGTTCACACCGGGATACTTCGCCTTGTCAAGAATGATGGTGTTATTGGTCACGCCTGTGCGGGAACCGTAGTAGATGAATACGTTACCTATGGGATCCTGGGTGTTGTATCCGTACGCGCCGGCAATGAGTTCACCATAGCCATCGCCATTGATGTCTCCCGCTGCGTTTACGGAGATACCGAGGTTGCCGTCTATCTGGTTGCCGGTCATGGTCCAGTCCGGGTAAAGGCTGAATCCATTGGCTGATCCCATGTAAACGTAGAGCTTGCCTACGTTGCTCATCTTGTCGTCAAACCTGTTAGCCCCACCACAACGTCTGAGAAGCCGTCTCCATTGACATCGCCTGCGCAGGCAACAGAGTTGCCGAAGTTGGCATCTGCCTGGTTGCTCTCGCCTGTCCATGCGGGAGATTGTGTCATACCCATGTAGGTGCCAAGGTAGAGGAAGGCCCTGCCTTCATTCACCTGTCCGTGGTCATAACCGGGGGCGCCTACTATGATGTCGCCAAAACCGTCATGGTTAACGTCACCTGCAGAAGCTACGGACTTGCCGAAGAAAGCATTCACCTGGTCGCCCTGGGCAGTGAAATACGGGGTTTTAGAGAGGCCGTTGGCAGAACCGAGGTATACAAAGATCTTTCCTTCATTGGTTTCCCCATCGTCATAATAACTGGCGCCCACCACTACATCTGCGTATCCGTCTTTATTGACATCGCCGGCGGTAGACACTGACGAACCAAAAAATGCATTTGCCTGGTTGCCTTCCATGATCCAGGAAGGGTTGGTCTCAAGGCCTGAAGGCGAGCCATAGAAAACAGAAGCGGAACCTTCATTGTCTTCTCCATTGCTGAAACGCGGTGCGCCTACGATCACATCATAATAGCCATCTCCATTGACGTCACCGGCTGAAGAAATGGACTCTCCGTAATTGGTGCCGCCCTTGCCTTCGCTTGTCCAGGCCGCGCTTGAACTTACGCCATTGCCTGTGCCGAGGTAGAGCTGGACCTTGCCGTCTTTGCTTACGCCAAATACGTTGGTATACACACTGATCAATACATCTGAATAGCCGTCACCATTGACATCACCAGCGGGTGAAAGGGTGTAGCCAACAGAATTTCCGGGGAGGTTCGTTTGGGTGAATGAGGTGGCAACTGTGGCAAGTACCGCAACACACATAGTCTTAAGTAGAAAACGAGGATACATAAACCGAGCTTTTTTTGTGGTATGGAAAAGGCCTGGTTTCTGAATAGGTAAAAGGAGTGGTGCGTTTCGGCAGGATAGGAGCTCAAAAATACTCAGACATAGCGAAATTTCATAGTATTGGCCACTATTGTACTTGTGTCAAATTGCATTATCAATGTGTTATAACAAAAAGGCCACGGCGATAGCCATGGCCTTTAACGTATTATGAAAACAATTTTTATTTTCCGAACCTGATCCTTCCTTTGGGATAGATGGCGTTTGATCCCAGCATTTCCTCGATCCTGAGGAGCTGGTTGTACTTGGCCATACGGTCTGTCCTGGAGGCAGAACCGGTCTTGATCTGTCCGCAGTTGAGTGCAACGGCAAGGTCAGCGATCGTGGTGTCTTCCGTTTCACCGCTCCTGTGGCTCATGATGGAAGTGTAACCGCTGTTCTGTGCCATTTGTACCGCGTTGATGGTTTCTGTGACGGTACCGATCTGGTTCACTTGATGAGGATGCTGTTGGCGATATGTTCATCGATGCCCTTCTTCAGCCTTTTTACATTGGTCACGAAAAGATCATCGCCCACGAGTTGGCACTTGCTGCCAATGGCCTGCGTGTGCTTTTTCCATCCTTCCCAATCGTCTTCGGCCATACCGTCTTCAATGGAGATGATGGGGTATTTATTCACCCATGTTGTCCAGTAGTCAACCATCTCATCCCTGCTGATGGTTTTCTTGCTGCTCTTATAGAAAGTATATGTGCCTTCCTTGTCGTCATACATCTCGCTGCTGGCTGCGTCCATGGCTATGCAGATCTGTGAGCCGGGCTGGTAACCTGCGGCCTCAATGCCTGGAGTACCGTTTCGATGGCTTCTTCGTTGCTCTGGATCTCAGGAGCGAAACCGCCTTCATCACCCACGTTGGTGCTGTACCCTTTTTTCTTCAGTACTGACTTGAGGTGGTGGAACACTTCAACGCCCCAGCGAAGGCCATCGCTGAATGTGTCAGCACCTACGGGGACGATCATGAATTCCTGGAAATCGATCTTGTTGTCTGCGTGAACACCACCGTTCAGGATGTTCATCAGGGGAATGGGAAGCACGGTGCCGTTCACGCCGCCGAGGTAGCGGAACAGGGGAGGTTGCTTTCGATGGCAGCAGCCTTGGCAACTGCCATGGATACCGCGAGGGTAGCGTTGGCGCCAAGCTTGTTCTTGTTTTCGGTGCCATCGATCTCAATAAGCCTTGAGTCTATGAACGTCTGCTCATTCACATTCAGGCCGATCAGCTGGTCGGCGATCTCTTCATTCACATTGTGTACCGCTTTCAGTACACCCTTACCCATATATATGGACTTGTCATTATCGCGTAATTCAACGGCTTCATGCTTTCCGGTAGAAGCGCCGGAGGGAACAGCTGCCCTTCCTACAACGCCATTCTCGGTGATCACATCCACTTCAACGGTGGGGTTGCCACGACTGTCGAGGATCTGCCTGGCGCGAACATCTGTAATAAAACTCATTTCAGTTCTTTTATTTGGTTGACTATTTAAGGTTAGCCGTAAGGTCCCGGAACACTTCCTCCAGGTTACGGCTTTCGGACTGCAAAGAAACGATATTAAGGTTATGCTGCAAAGCCATCTCCATCACTTGTTTGTTGAGGGCTTCCGTATCTGCGGTCTCGAGCAGCCATGTGAAAGCGTCTTTTTTATCTGCTGTGATCACTGCGGGAAGGCGTTTCAGCCATGCATCTTCCAAGGCTTCCCTGAAACTCACGCGCACGTGCTGGTTCTTCGTTTGCCTGGAGAGGTTGGCGAGTTTGTCGTCTGCCACCAGCTTGCCTTTATTGATAATGATCACCCTGTCACACAGTGCCTCCACTTCCTGGAGGATGTGGGATGAGAACATTACCGTCTTGTCTTTACCGAGCTTCCGGATCACGTCCCTGATCTCCATGATCTGGTTGGGATCAAGCCCGGACGTGGGCTCGTCAAGTATGATCACTTCAGGATCGTGGATCAGCGCGGCGGCAAGCCCTACGCGTTGTTTATACCCTTTGGAGAGCTGGCCGATCTTTTTGTGTTTCTCCGGGGTGAGGCCGGTAATGTTGATGACGTGTGCGATGGCCCTTTCGGGGTTCGTAACGCCGTGAATGCCTGCGATGAATTCGAGGTATTCCCGGATATACATGTCATAGTAAAGTGGATTGGCCTCAGGCAGGTAGCCTATCTTTTTTTTGCGGCTGATAATGGGATCATTCAGGGAAACGCCGGCCACCTCTACATTACCGCCATCGGGTTCCAGGTAGCCTGTGATCATTTTCATGGTAGTGGATTTGCCGGCGCCATTGGGGCCGAGGAATCCCACGATCTCACCCTTTCCGATTTCAAAGGAGATATTGTCAACAGCGCGCTGTTCACCGTAGTTTTTCTGTAATCCGCTGACTTTGATCGACATAAGCAAATATAGTCATTTGTCATTGGTCAATGGGGCATCCCCTAATGACCGATGACCAATGGGTGACTATTGTTGAATTACTACCGTGGTTCCGATGGGAAGCATTTCGTAGATCTCGAAAATGTCCGAGTATTTAGTGGAGATACACCCGTTGGTCCAGTTCATGTATTTGTCAACGGCATATTCTTCGCTGGGCTTGGTACCGTGAATGCCGATGCCGCCGCCGATCTTGGCGGTCTTGGGGATCTGGCCGCTTGACCTGCGTTCCTGGAATCTTTTCTGGCTCTCCTGGTTGGGATAGTCGAGCAACAGAAAGCATCCCCAGTCTTTATGGTATTTCTTGGAGACGATACGGAAGGTTCCGTCAGGCGTCAGCCTATCCCCCTCCATTTTCTTGTCAGACTGGTTCTTACTGCCAAACACAACAGGGTATGTGGCCACCCAGCCTTCTGTGTCATACACGGTAAGTTCATATTCAGACTTGTCTATCACCACTTTGTAGGGTGAGGAGGGTGTGCCCAGGGTAAGCAGGTATGAAAGGATCAGCAACAGCATAAAAGTGATAATGTTATTCAACGTTTAAAGCTCACCTCTATTTTGTTAAGGGTGATATAAGAAAACGTGAATTCAGTTAATTATCACAAAAACACTGCCTGTTTTTAGTGTGTGACCTTGGCGCCCAATGATTTAGCCTGGTCGATCATTTCCTTTAGGTTCTCCAATGAGGGGACCCTTCCGCTGAGCCCGAATTTTTCATTGGTTTCCAGCAGTTTCGCGTGCAGGTTTTCAGCATTACGCGTGGCGAATTCCTTCACGGTATCTACGCCGGCCGCTTCGAGGAGTTCGGAGAACTGTCCGGCCACGCCTTTGATCCTGAAAAGGTCTGAATGGTTCACCCATGTCAGGATCAGCGATTCTGGGATCCCTGTTTTTTCTGCGATCTCTGCCCGTCCTTTTTTTGTTGCCCCGTCTCCAGCAGGTCTGCTGTGGTGAGGATACCGATGGTGCCGAGTTTTTCTGCATAAGTGGGTCCTATGCCTTCGATGTCAACAACTTTGTAGCTCATACGTTGGATCTTTTTGGTTAGATAACTACCGAAAGGTAGTACATCCGCCAATATGAAAATGACACTCTGGTATCATAACTTCTCCCTTCTCCCTTCTCCCTTCTCCCTTCCACCTTCTCCCTTTCTTCTACCAGTCTCCTGCGCTGAACCTTACGCCTACATTGTAGGGGTACTGCTCCACGCCATATTTATGGAGGGGCGTGAACGCATAGGAACCAAAGAGTTTAATGGGACCCAGGCCGAGTTCTGCCACGTAAGCAAGTTTCCAGCGCTCCAGGTTGAAATCTGTTTTCTCTTTCTGCTTGCCGCGCTCATCGCTTTTCTGTTTCTGGCGGGCGCTGTAAGGAAGCCGCCGCTGACACCGAAACTCAGTTGTATGCCGCCATTCCTTGCATTGGGCATGGGGTTGATGTTCAGCATCAGGGGAGCCGTGAAGTAATCTGCGGCGATCTTGTTCTTGGAGAACAGCACATCGTCCCGCTTGACATATACCGTACCGCCGTCTACATAACTGATGGGGGTCTTGTAATAGTAGTTGTTGTTCTCTATGCCGAAACCATATTTCAGGTTGATCACGTGCTTATACACATTCAGTTTTTGCATGAAGAACCAGAGGCTGAAATTGGAGATGCGCGCACCCTTGATGGCGAAGTCGCCCTCATAGAGCGGGCCGGCCGTGGGATTCTGCAGGAACTGCTGCGCCTCCGTGGTGGCATAATTGGTCCTGTCATTGAATCCGGAATATCCGATGTCAAATATCAGCCAGTTGGTGGTGATATTGCTTTTCTTGTATGTTCTCCTGGTGTACCCTTTGTTTTTTGAAACGTCGTAGCTGTCGCCACCCTTATTGACGATGATGATGCTGCCTACGCGGATGGTATCACCACCGGTCTGTTGTTTCGTTGAATCTTCCTGAGCAAATCCTGCCTGGGAACATGCTGCGATGAGCATGAGCGCAATGATCTTTTTCATACATCCTTTTTTTTGACTTTATCTCTGTAGTCCGATCTCGAAGCTGGCCACTTTCACTGTTGCCTTGTCAGGATCGGGATTTGTAGCTTTATTGTAGAAACGGTTCACTTTTCTTACTATACCCCGCAAGCCTTTACGCTGCCTGGGTTCTTCTTCTGAATACTCTTCGTCCCCGCTGTTGTCACTGCCCAGTGCCTCGGTTGCATAATTGGTTTTCACCTGCATGGCTATAGATTCCTTTGCACCGGCTTCTTCTGCCCGGGGGGCTATGATCTCAGGCATTTGCGGCACTGCAGTATTGACCGCTATCCTTTCTTCCTCTTTCTCTTCTTTTTCAACCGCTGCATATGTATTACGATCATCGCGGGTATTTGTTACAGCTTTTTCTTTTGCCGTTACCGCTTCACGTTTCATTGGCTGCAGTGATGCGTTTGACGACGGTCCCGGAGTTTCTGCAATGTTGGAATCGTTCGGTACAGGCGCATCTTGTTCCTTCCTGCCGGCTTCTTCCCCGGTCAATTCCCGTGGATCCACCTTTGCGATCTTTTCTTCTGAAGGGATCCCTGTTTCATTTTGCCTGTTGGTCCAGAGCAGCCCTGCAACGATGATGACCGCTGCTGCAACGGCTACACGGAACCATTGCATGGTGAACACTGCTGCCGGTTTCTTTTCCGTTCTGTACAGTGTGTCTTTATAAGGGAACTTTATCTCTTCTTCGGGGAGCTTTGTCTTTTTCAGGATCTCATATGCTTCAGCGGCGGCAGGATCCTGTAGCATGAATGACCTCAATTCTGCTGCAAGTTCGGGGTCCAGCTCGTTGTCCAGCATCAGCAGTTGCATTTCCCCGATATTGCCATCGTTCACGTTCGGGTAGACGTCAGCGTGCCGGAGCAGTGATCCCTTCCCTTCAAACTCCAGGTCCTCGGAGGGGAGTTTGGTATCCAGGAGCATGTCAAGTTCCACCCTCAGGTCAGGGTGCGCTGCGATGAACTGCTCCACGGAAAGCTTTTGCGCAGGCGTCAACTCATCGTCAACGTAGAGGAGGAAGAACTCCTCATAGTTGCCCATATGTATGTGTTGACCGTTCATCAGATGACGTTTTCGGGTTTTACGATGTAATTCTTCAGCTGTATCCGCGCCCTGTGCAGGTAAACCTTCACCTGGCTCTCGCTCAGCCCCATGATCCTGCCGATCTCCTCATAGGAATAGCCCTCATAATCTTTCAGCATCACCAAAGACCGCTGCGTCTCGTTCAACCGTGCCAGCGCCTCATTCAGGACTTTCTTCAGGTTATTGCCCTGGTTCAACTGCACTTTTGCGCTTTCCTCAAAATCACCCTTCAGCCTCACCCTTTTCCCTTTCCTCAGGTGGTCTATCATCTGGTTATGGGCGATGGTGAAGAGGTATTGCTTTGCCGTGGCATTGTCTATCCCCTCCCTGTTCTTCCAGAGTTTTTCAAAGGCGCTCTGGACAACGTCCGGGCGTCTTCCTCATGTCTCAGGTTCTTGAGGATGAACCGGTAAACGTTGTCTGCATAGCTGGTCACGCAGTCGTTATATTCTCTCTCGGTCATTTTGGTGTTGGTATGAAGTTACCTTCTTGATGGTAATTACGTGGTAAAAGCAGAATAGTTACAGCAGGGACAAAAAAAAGCCTCAAAAAGATTTGAGGCATTCCTGCGGACCTGCGACCTGCGACCTGCGCCATGTGAACTTCTCCTATAGTCTTATGACATTTTCCCAAAGCTGCAAAGATGCCCGCTTGATGGTGGCGGTACGGCTCTGGTCTTTGCAGACGTCCTTGTCTGCACCGTCAGCAGCTGCCTTTCGCCCCTGGCTGAAACTGTAAGATGCGATTATTCCAGTACCAGTAGTCCTATGATCATCCAAAGATCCATTTTCCTTTCTCTCATCTTAGTAGTGTTTGGTATATATGACGAAGATATTTTCTAAATGTTACAGAAAAGGTTAAGGTTTTTTGAAAAATGAGGAAATGCAGCAGTGCGGCAATGGCCGGTGACAATGACCAATGGCCAATCGCCAATGCCTTATATTTGCGGTCCTAAACCTTGGTTATGAACGAGAAAATGGTAGAACGCCTGAGACAGGAGCTTGAGGAGATCAGGCAGAACGGACTTTTCAAGACGGAAAGGATCATCGAAAGCCCCAGGGCGCGGTGATCAGGGTAGGCAGCAAGCAGGTTATCAACCTCTGCGCCAACAATTACCTTGGCCTTTCCTCCCATCCCAAGGTGATCTCGCGGCCAAGAAGTATATCGACCACCGGGGCTATGGCTTGTCCAGCGTGCGTTTCATCTGCGGAACCCAGGATATCCACAAGGAACTGGAGGCGAAGATCTCAGCCTTCCTGGGTACAGAGGACACCATTCTGTATGCAGCCGCTTTTGACGCCAACGGCGGTGTTTTTGAACCCCTTTTCGGCGAGCAGGATGCCATCATCTCGGATGAACTCAACCACGCTTCCATTATAGATGGCGTAAGGCTTTGCAAGGCCCAGCGCTTTCGTTATAAACATAATGACATGGCGGATCTGGAGGCAAAACTCCAGGAAGCGGCCGGCGCCAGGAACCGGATCATCGTAACGGACGGCTCTTTCAGCATGGACGGCACCATCGCCCAGCTGGACAAGATCGTAGAACTGGCCGGGAAGTACGATGCTGCGGTGATGATAGACGAGTGCCACTCCTCCGGCTTCCTTGGGAAAACCGGCAGGGGTACCCATGAGTACCGCGGTGTTATGGGTAAGATCGATATCATCACAGGAACCCTGGGCAAGGCGCTTGGTGGCGCTTCCGGAGGCTTTACCAGCGGCCGCAAGGAGGTCATAGAAATGCTTCGCCAGCGTTCACGCCCCTACCTTTTCTCCAATACACTCGCCCCCAGTATAGTGGGTGCTTCCATAGCCGTCCTGGATATGCTCAGTGAAACCACGGAGCTCAGGGATAAGCTGGAATGGAACACGAAATATTTCCGTGAGAAAATGACCGCCGCCGGCTTCGATATTAAACCCGGAGACCATCCAATTGTTCCTATCATGTTGTATGACGCCGTGCTGGCCCAGAAAATGGCGGCAAGGCTGCTCGAGGAAGGCATCTATGTGATCGGCTTCTTCTACCCCGTGGTGGCACAAGGCAAGGCCAGGATCAGGGTGCAACTGAGTGCGGCGCACGACAAGTCCCACCTGGACAAGGCGATCGACGCTTTCGTTAAAGTGGGTAAGGAAC
Source organism: Eulimnadia texana (assembly GCA_002872375.1). Classification (NCBI taxonomy): domain Eukaryota; kingdom Metazoa; phylum Arthropoda; class Branchiopoda; order Diplostraca; family Limnadiidae; genus Eulimnadia; species Eulimnadia texana. The sequence continues at coordinate 621,903 of NKDA01000016.1, forward strand.
TCGGTGTTTTAAAATCTGTCACAGCATGATGAGACTTACGGCCTCGCTTATTTTACTGGTGTTCACCTGTTCCTGTTCGCTGAACAACGTGAAGACCAATGAGGACCTGAAGAAGTATTTCGATGAATACAGGGTAGACGGCAGCTTCGCCATGTTTGATAACAGCAGGGGTGAGCACACCATCTATAACCCCCAGCGTGACACCACACGCTTTATGCCCGCATCCACCTTCAAGATCGTCAATGCGCTCGTAGCATTGCAAAGCGGCAGGCTCAGTACTGACAGTTCCATCATCCCCTGGGATGGAGTGGTGAGGCAGGATACACTGTGGAACAGGGACCTCCCGCTCTATGAAGCCTTCAGGCTATCCTCAGTCCCCCATTTCCAATGGATAGCGCGCCAGGTGGGAAAGGATACCATGCAACGTTTCCTGGACAGTGTTCACTATGGCAATATGAAGATCGGCCCCAGGATCGATAGTTTCTGGCTCGATAATTCGCTTAAAATTTCCCCCGATGAGCAGGTGGGACTCGTGAAGATGCTGTATTTCAGGCAGTTCAAGTTCCTCAGGCAGAGCGTACAGGACCAGGTGAAGCGCATGATGATACAGGAGAATAACACCACCTACCAGCTTGCCTACAAGACCGGTTGGGGAAAAACCGATGCCGGTAATGAACTGGGCTGGGTAGTGGGATGGATAGAGGAGAACAGGCATGTTTATTTCTTCGCCCTGAACTTTGAGTCACAGGACCATTCCATAAATATGGTGGAGGTGCGAAAGAAGATCCTGAACAATATCCTTACGCATCTCGGCTTTTTTAAGGGAAAAATGTGATCCTTTACCGCTGATCCTGCAAAAACGGAATGTTTTTTGAACCACGCGGCTTATGTTTCGCTTTGAACATACCATTTTCCTCCTGGCGCTCGTGTTGGTGCCCCTGATGGTATTGTTATATGCAGGCGTTCTGGCCTGGAAGAAAAGGACCATCACCCGTATTGGTGACCCCTCACTGGTAAAGCAGCTCATCCTCGGCTATTCGCCCCGGCGGTTCCTGTTCAAGTTCCTTATGATCGTTGGCGCATTTGTTCTGGCGGCCATCGCCTTGCCAATCTCCAGCGGCCGGACCAGGTGGCGCAGGTGAACAGGCAGGGTGTTGACGTGATGATCGCGTTGGATGTAAGCAAGTCCATGCTGGCCGATGACATCCAGCCGGACAGGCTGCAAAGGGCCAGGCTCATGGTGAGCAAACTGATCGATAACCTGAAGAATGACCGTGTTGGCCTGGTGGTGTTTGCCGGAAGGGCCTATCTCCAGATGCCACTCACCAGTGACCATGGTGCCGCCAAGATGTACGTGAACACAGCATCGCCTTCTTCCGTTCCCACCCAGGGCACCGTGATTGGGGAGGCATTGCAGATCTGCAATAATGCATTCAACAAGGAACAGAAAAAATTCAAGGCGGTAGTGCTTATCTCTGATGGCGAAGACCATGACGAGTCCGCAGTGGAGATCGCAAAGAAAATGGCCGAAGACGGCGTTCTTTTACATACCGTGGGCGTAGGTACCAGCACCGGCGCAAATCTCATAGACCCTGATACCAAAGAGATGAAGAGGAATGCCGATGGGAGCCCTGTGGTATCACGCCTTAATGAAAAGAACTGATGGACCTGGCTACCACCGGCAACGGTTCTTACCAATTGCTGACGGACGCAGACATCGCTGTGAACAAGATCCTGGAAGAGATCAATGGCATGGAGAAGAAGACCATTAAAGACAATAGCCTCCTTTCCTATAAGAGCTATTTCCCCTGGTTCCTGGGGCTGGCTGCCCTGTTGCTGGTGATCGAGATGTTCTATCCTGAACGAAAAAAGAATGCGGCATGATGCGGGTGTTGATGATCATAACAATGTTCAGCCTCGAATGGATGCAACGGCACAGAAAGCCAATGCAGAGATCGCAAAAGGGAACGAGGCATATAGAAAGCAGGAATATTCCAAAGCTTCCGGCTATTACCAGAAAGCGCTGGAACTCACACCCAACAATAATGTGGCCGCTTTCAACCTGGGCAATGCCTTGTTGAAAGAAGACAAGGCTGATGAAGCCAAGGCCCAGTTTGAGGCATCGGCAAAAGCGGGCAAGACAAGGACGGAGAAGGCGGATGCTCTCTACAACCGCGGCGTTGTGCTGACCAGGCAGAAAAAACTGGAAGAAAGTATCTCAGCCTATAAATCCGTGCTCAGGCTTAACCCCGCTGATACGATGGCCCGGCAGAACCTGCAACGTGCGCTTAATGAAAAGCAGAAACAGCAGCAGCAGCAACAGCAGAACAAGGATAAGGAGCAGCAACCCAAGAAGCAGAACAAACTCAATAAGCAGCAGGTGATGCAGATGCTCAATGCCCTCCAGGAGCAGGAGAAGCAACTGCAGCAGCGGACGCAGAAAAGCAAGGTCCCCGCACCCGGTCAGCCGGACAAGGACTGGTAGGCGCCGGCGGCGCAATTAGTCAATGTGTAAATGCGGCAATGATGGAAGGCGCGCTATGTGTTGCGCGCGCCGGCAGTTACGCAAAGTACCATTGCCGCGCTGCCGCATTACCGCATTGCCGCATTAACCCCGTAGCGTATCTTTGAATAATGCAATTGTACTCCCCTTCCCTGACCTCGTACCAGCGCCTGCAAACGCTGGAAGTGAAGATCGGCGACCTATTACTCGGGAACGGACATCCCATCCGCGTCCAGACCATGACCACAACGGATACCATGGATACCATCGGTACCGTGGAGCAGACCATCCGCTGTATTGAAGCCGGCGCTGAACTCGTGCGCATCACCGCTCCCTCCAGGAAAGAGGCGGAGAATCTGCAGTTGATCAAGGATGAGCTGAGGAAGAGAGGATACCAGACTCCCTTGGTGGCAGACATCCATTTCACGCCCAATGCGGCAGAGATCGCTGCACGTATCGTTGAGAAGGTGCGGGTCAACCCCGGCAATTACGTGGACAAGAAGAAATTCGAGTTCATAGAATATACTGATGCGGATTACCTCGAGGAGATAGACCGGATCCGTGAACGATTCACGCCCCTGGTGAAGATCTGTAAGGAATACGGCACGGCCATGCGGATCGGTACCAATCACGGATCGCTGAGCGACAGGATCATGAGCCGCTATGGTGATACGCCCATGGGTATGGTAGAATCCGCCATGGAGTTCCTGCGCATCGCGCGCGCTGAAAGCTACCACAACATCGTGCTCAGTATGAAGTCGAGCAACCCCCAGGTGATGGTACAGGCCTACCGCCTGCTGGTGAAGACCATGCAGGAAGAATTCAAGGCATGCTATCCCCTCCATCTTGGTGTAACGGAAGCCGGTGATGGTGAAGATGGAAGGATCAAATCAGCTATAGGTATAGGCACATTGCTGGAAGACGGCATCGGAGACACCATACGTGTTTCACTGACTGAAGACCCCGAGTTCGAGATACCCGTGTGCAAAGACATTGTGAGGAGGTATAACGGTCGTTCAGGTAATGACCTCGTCCCCGGATCGACAGGCTGCCTTATGATCCCTATGCATACCGCAGGCGGGAAACAGGGGTGGTCTCCAACATCGGCAATGGCCACGTACCCGTTGTGGTGGCCGATATGTCAGATGCTGCAGCCATTGATGCCACTGGCCTTGAAGCAATAGGTTACAAATATGACGCGGCTACGGACAAGTGGAATATTGCAGACGCTGCTGCAGATTATTTGTATGCAGGCGATAAGATACTCGGGTTCGCGCTGCCAGGAACCCTGAAAGTCATTGTTGGCCATGAGGCGTGGATCAATGCGCCGGACAAGGAAAAGTATCATCCCTTGTTCCCCTTCGGCGCATACTATAACAGTACGGGTGCCAGGTCAGACAGGATGAATTTTGTGCAGATGGATGTATCTGAGACGGCTAACTGGAAGGGCATGATAGAATTGTTGCTTGAGGATTTCAAGGTGATACCCTGCCTGGTCAGCAACAATGATCCTTCAATGATGTTCATGCGGCGTTTCATTATGGAGATGATGAAACATGGGGTGAAGGCACCTGTTATCCTTCATGTGCAAACAGCCAGCGGAACCGTGGATGAGCAGCTTATCCATTTCTCTACCGAGGCGGGCGCGCTGTTCCTGGATGGAATGGGCGATGGCATCTGGCTTACGGGAAGTGCAAGAAGTATGGAGAACATCAAGGTGAGTGGCCGCACCTATCTCGAAGTAAAGAATAACTACCAGTTCCTAAATAATACTGCATTCTCGATCCTGCAGGCAACGCGCACGAGGATATCCAAGACGGAATATATTTCCTGTCCCAGCTGCGGCCGAACGCTGTTCGATCTCCAGGAGACCACTGCGCGCATCAGGAGTTTCACGCACCATTTGAAGGGTGTGAAGATCGCCATCATGGGATGCATCGTGAATGGACCGGGAGAGATGGCCGATGCTGATTTTGGATATGTGGGCAGTGGGCCCGGCAAGATCACCCTGTACAAAGGCAAGGAAGTGGTGAAAAGGAATGTGGACAGTGAGGTAGCAGTGCAGGAGTTGATCCAGCTGCTGAAAGATAACGATGCCTGGGTAGAACCATAAAACCCCCTAAGAGCAAATGCAAACAGATTTCCTGGTGATAGGGTCCGGTATTGCCGGACTGACATACGCGCTGAAGATGTCAGAGGCGCAGCCGGACAAGAAGATCATCGTCATGACAAAATCCAGTTCTGACGAGACCAATACCAAATATGCGCAAGGCGGCATTGCTGCAGTATGGGATGAGGAGCAGGATAATTTCAATAAGCATATCGAGGATACACTGATCGCGGGGGATGGCCTCTGCGATGAGGAGATCGTGAACATCGTGGTGAAAGAAGGCCCGGAGCGTGTGCGTGAGATCATCGAGTGGGGCGCGCGATTTGATAAGGAGGCCGATGGAGATTACGCGCTGGGTAAAGAGGGTGGCCACAGTGAATCGCGCATTCTGCATTACAAGGACGTTACCGGAAAAGAGATGGAGCGTGCATTGATCGAGGCCGTCAAAAAGCGTCCCAACATCACCATGATCAATCACTGTTTTGTGGTTGACCTCATCACGCAACACCATCTCGGCTACTTGGTTATGAAGTCAACGCCGGACATCAACTGCTATGGCGTGTATGCGCTGAATTTACAGACCAACCAGATAGAGACCATCAAAGCCAGGATCACCATACTTGCTACGGGTGGTAACGGGCAGATCTACCGTACCACCACCAACCCGCTATTGCAACAGGAGATGGTGTGGCGATGGTGTATCGCGCAAAGGGAAGGATAGAGAATATGGAATTCATCCAGTTCCATCCTACTGCTTTATACGAGCCGAATGTGAAGGGGCAGAGTTTCCTGATCACAGAGGCGGTAAGGGGAGACGGCGGTATCCTAAGGAACAAGAATGGCGAGGCCTTCATGGAGCGATATGATGAACGGAAAGACCTTGCGCCCAGGGATATCGTAGCCAGGGCCATTGACAGTGAGATGAAGATCAACGGTACGGAGCATGTCTGGCTTGATTGCAGGCATATGGACCTGGAGAAGTTCGTTCATCATTTCCCGAATATTTATGAGAAGTGCAAGTCCATCGGCATTGATGTGACCAGGGATATGATCCCTGTTGCCCGGCGGCACACTACAGTTGTGGTGGCATCAAGACAGATGAGTGGGGGAGAACCAGTATACATAACCTTTACGCTGTAGGTGAATGCGCGTCCACGGGACTGCATGGCGCCAACAGGCTTGCAAGTAATTCACTGCTGGAAGCCATGGTGTTTGCGCACAGGGCTTACCTTAACGGGTTGGAGAATGTGGACAAGGTTGCCGTCAGGGAAGATATCCCGGACTGGAATGCTGCCGGCACTACACAGCCCAAGGAGATGATCCTGATCACGCAGAGCCTGAAGGAGCTTCAGTTGCTGATGACGGACTATGTGGGTATCGTGAGGACCAATATGCGCCTGCAACGCGCCAGCAGCAGGCTTGACCTCCTGCATGAGGAGACGGAAGACCTGTACCGGCACACCGTGGTGAGCCCTCAACTCTGTGAGTTGAGGAATATGATCACCGTGTCATACCTTGTGGTGAAGGGTGCGCAATTCAGGACTGAAAGCAGGGGCCTCCATTATAACACTGACCATCCTTACAAGAGTGAACTTGTACAGGATATCGTACTATAAAGAACATGTATTATCTCGTTTATATTCCCTTGTACCTGCTTTCGCTGTTGCCGTGGTTCTTCATGTACCGGCTGTCAGATTTCCTGACGTTTCTGGTCTGGAACGTGGTGAAGTACAGGAAAGACGTGGTGTTGTCAAACATCGCCATAGCATTTCCGGAAAAGTCCGAACAAGAAAGGCGGAAGATCGCCAAGGATTTCTACAGGCTGTTCTGCGACACACTGGTGGAAAGCATCAAGTTACTTTCCCTGGGTACGGAAGGCGTAAAAAAGAAGTTCACGGGTGATGCATCAGGCATCAATGAGATCATGGCCAGCGGAAAGAGCTTGCAGATCCATGCCCTGCACAATTTCAACTGGGAGATCGTGAACCTGAACATCTCCAGGCAGCTCAAGTTCCCTTTCATTGGCGTGTATGGCCCGCTCAGCAATAAGATATTTGAAAGGATGTTCAGGGGTATCAGGAGCAGGTATGGAACGATACTTATCCCGGCCCCGAAGTTCAAGACGGACTTCAAGCAATGGGCAAGCAAGCAATACATACTAGCGCTTGTTGCGGACCAGAATCCCCGCGCCAGGATGTGGGCTATTGGTTCCCCTTTTTCAGTAAGGAAACGCCCTTTATCAAGGGGCCTGAACAAGGCGCGAAGCTGCAGGACACTGCAGTGGTATTCGGCCACTTCTTTCCCGTTCGCAGGGGGCATTATTCTTTCACGTACAAGCTGGTTACCGAGGATCCTCGCTCATTGCCTGACGGCGAACTGACGCGTCTGTTCAGGGACTACTGCGAAGAATGTATCAGGATGTATCCCGCCAATTATCTTTGGACGCACCGGCGGTGGAAATACAGTAAATAATTTAATGAGGGAATGCGGCAGTGCATCACCGCATTCCCAAATTGCCACATTGACCATTCGATCAGTTTTGGCTTCCAGCCATCACTGATTGAATGGCCTTATATCCTCCCAGTACGTTGCGGACGTTGTGTATCCCCTGGCGTTTGAGCAAAGAGCAGGCGATGACGCTACGGTAGCCGCCTGCACAGTGTACATACAGGTTGTCCGTTTCTTCGATCATGGCCATTGAGCCGGGATCCTTCATGGTGTCAAGTGGCAGGTTCTCAGCCTCGTCAAGGTGGCCTTCGTCAAATTCAGTGGCTTTTCTGACATCCAGTACCACGAGGTTGTCGTCAAAAGGAAGGTCCATTACGAGTTCATCCGGTTCAACGCTGATCAGCATATCGGTAGGGTGGCCATCGGTTTTCCATTGCCCGAAGCTTCCCTGCAGGTATCCAATGATCCTGGTGAATCCTACCCTGGCCAGTCTTACCACGGTTTCTTCTTCTTTTCCCTGCTCAGTAACCAGCACCAAGTCTTTGTCATATGGAAGCAATGAACCGGCCCATTCCGCGAAACGGCCTTCAAGGCCGATGGAGACGGAGCCTGGTACAAAGCCATCAGTAAAAACATTGGCGTTACGGGTATCCAGGATCAGCATGTCTTTCTCATCACTGATCCATTTCCTCAGTTCCGTAGCGGTAATGGGCCTGAGGCCTTGTTCCAGTATGGAAGAAAGGTCCTCATAACCTTCCTTATTGATCCTGGCGTTGAGCATGAAATAGGATGGGGGTGCGCCGAGGCCAGAGGTAACCGCCTTGATGAAATCCTCCCTGGTTTCCGCCTTCAGCGCATAGTTGTGCTGTTTTTCTTCGCCTATGGTGCTTTGTGTATTGGGGCCGATGTTCTTGCCACATGAACTGCCGGGGCCGTGCGCGGGGTATACGATGATATGGTCTGCCAGTGGTTTTATCTTCTGCTCCAGGGATTCATACAGTAATCCGCCAGTTCCTCGGAAGTGAGGTTGCCAGAGCTGAGGTCCGGCCTGCCCACGTCACCAACAAAAAGGGTGTCTCCGGTGAAAATACTGTGGGGTTCTCCCTGTTCATCAAGGAGCAGGTAGCAGGTGGACTCCACTGTATGCCCGGGGGTGTGCAGCACCTTCAGTTTCAGGTTGCCTATATTGAACTCCTGGCCATCAGTGGCTACGGTGATGGGATAGGTGGTACGGGTTTCGGGTCCGTACACTATAGGTGCGCCGGTTTTTCTGGACAGCTCCAGGTGGCCGCTTACAAAATCAGCGTGGAAATGGGTCTCGAAAATATACTTGAGGGTAGCCTTCCGCTCTTCCAGGAGGAGGAGGTATGCGTCAATATCGCGGATCGGGTCAATGATGACCGCTTCATGATTACTTTCAACATAGTAGGCGGCCTCACTAAGGCATCCTGTATATAACTGTTGTATGTACATGATGCAAAGATACTAAACCTCTTTTTGAGGCCGCTACACTGTTAGAGCCTGTTAAACCATTAGCTGAGTAGCTCGTTGATCATGTTGTTGATCTGGTCAAGCCGGTCATAGTTCACGTGGTAGTAGATGAATTTACCATCCCTCTCGGTTTTTACTATTCCCGCCCGGCGTAAGATCGCCAGGTGTTGTGAGGCAACGGACTGTTCCAATCTCAGAGCTACATAGATCTCGGTAACGGTCATTCGTTGTTTCTCATCAAGCATCTTGACCATTTGCTGTCGAAGCTTGTGGTTCAACGCCCGAAGTACAAGACTTGCTTTCTTGACATTCAGGTAGTCGATGGTTATGGAATTTACTCTTGACATCTGTTAAGGCAGGGATTAGGGTTTAAAAAACTGTTATAAATAAAGATAACGATACGAAACAACTATATCTTATTCCGTTAAACAGTTAACTAAGGGGCCTGGAAAGTGAGCAGTCTACTTTGGTACTGTACTATGGAATGCCTTGAGGTAGAAAGGGTCCGTATAGCGGAGATCGGCAAAGCCTTTCTCACGTATACGTATAGACGAAATTTCCGCCTGGTGGGTGCAGTTGCTTTTCACCTCTCCTGTGATGCCGTTCAAAGCGTTCCTCACCTGCAAAGGCAGCTTGGCTGCTCCATTGCCGGTAAATAATACGCGCTGCAGGGTGGACAAGGAGTTGTAGCTGTGATCATCGAGGATCATTGCCTGTGGCTCCAGCAGCAGGTTCATCCCACTGTCGTAGGCAGCTGTGAACACTTCCATCCTTCTCGCATCAATCATCGGCACTATGGCATCAGCACCCGAATCACGATAAGGCCAGGCAAGCCACTCCAGCGTTGAAACGCAAACAAGGGGGATGTCCAAAGCGAAACAGAGGCCTTTTGCGGCAGACAATCCAACCCTCAGGCCCGTATAAGATCCGGGGCCGTTCACAACTGATACTGCAGCAACATCTTCCATCATCAGTCCCGCCTCTTTCAGCAACTGGCCTATGGCCGGCTGGAGAAAGGATGAATGCTCTTTCTGGTCAAAGCTTTCTTTGAAACCAATTGTCCCGTTCTCATCTGACAGGCCCACATAAGCATGGCTTAAGGCAGTATTGATATGTAGCAGGATGTTCTTCACGATCTGAGCTGTTTTGCCGGTTTGTAACGGCTGCTTGACGGGGCAAATGTATTAAGCAAACGGCTTATACGTTCCTGCCCGACCTGATCCGCCCATTCAAATGGCCCTTTTGGGTAGTTGGTGCCCAGCTTCATGGCAATATCAACAGCCTGGCTGCTGCTCACATTTTCCTCCGTGGCAATAAAAGCTTCGTTGATGATCATGGCCAGAACACGGGGAGACACCAACCCCGGCTGGTCTTCTACCCAAAGAACCTGTTTGCCCAGGGAAGCCAGTACGTCTTCTGCTTTTGCACGGATAGAAATCGGTGCCGCCGCTTCCACAGCGGGTTTGCCCAACATGCCCGGCCAACCATTTATCCTAATGATATTTTCAGGGCAGTGGTGCTCCCGAAGCGTACCCACCACGGCATTGATGAATACAATGCCCGGGAAACATTGGTAGAGGTCCAGGTCCCAGGCCTCCTCCCTAAGGTCAAAAAGAACATCGGTGGAAAGCAAGGCTGTATTGTCCGGGATCCCTCGTGTGAATGGCACGGCATCGCCCAATAATTCCTGGATCCTGTCATCATTCCCGAGAACAAAGCATGTCATCACTACCGTTTCTGCAAAAATAGGTTGGTGAACTCCAATAAACGCTGCAATTTTACCGCTTCCTAAAAATACATCATGAGCAAGACCATCATCAATACAGCGAATGCGCCCGCGCCCATCGGCCCTTATAGCCAGGCAGTAAGAACAGGAAACCTGTTGTTCATTTCAGGCCAGGTGGCCATCGATCCTGCTACCGGGAATGTTGACGCCAAAGACCCTTCTGAAGAAGCGGAGCAAGTGATGAAGAACCTCGAAGCCATCCTTAAAGAGGCCGGCGCCGGATTTGACAATGTAGTGAAGACAACCATCTTCCTGACGGATATGGACCTGTTCGCAACGGTCAATTCCGTGTATGCAAAGTATTTCAACGCCAACTTTCCCGCCCGCGAAACCGTGGCGGTAAAAGGGTTGCCGAAGGGAGTGAATGTGGAGATCTCTATGATTGCAAGTGTTTAGGGTAGTGGATAGGGAGAGGATGAGGATGCTCACCCTCTCCCTATCCCAAACCCCAAACCCTTAACCCTAATAATACATCCCGCACCCTGTCCGCTTCTTCTTCACCACTTCCTTCTTCTCTACAGCAACTTTTTTGTTGCTGCCCTTGCGCAGCACAACAGCGTAAGCAAAGCTGCCGATCAGCGCCAGCAGCACAACCAGTAGAAATGTTCTTTTCATGATACCTGTATTTAAATTTTTAAACAACAGGTTCCCGGGCTTGAGTAAATTAGTGTGTTGTATGCACACCACTAGCGTACGACAGTATATATTTTTTATTTTGTTCCCTCCCATAAATCACAGACCATGAGATCTTTTCTGCTGGCCGCTTTCTTGCTTGTGACAACTGCAGTTTCCCTTGCCCAGGACGGATGGGTGATAAAGGCGGAGAACCCTGATCCAAACAAGTACTACGGCATCACCGTTGCCAACGGGATGATAGGTATTGTGTCTGCGCCGGAACCATTCAAGGTAAAGGATGTAGTGCTGGCAGGTGCTATGACAACTATGGCAGGGGAAGGGTCAGCAATTTCCTTCGCAGCTTCAACCTGCTCAATATGACGCTGGATATCGATGGCAGGCGTGTTGACCGGAATAATGCCGTCAACTTCAGGCAGGAACTCAATATGCGCAAAGCATCGTTCACCGCAAGTTTTGATGTGGCAGACAAGGCTTCTGTTTCCTATTCCTATTACTCACTAAGGCACCTGCCGTTCACGGTACTGATGGACGTGACCATCACCCGAAGAAGGATATCACCATCGCTGGCGCGTCAGTGATGGAAGCGCCGGATGCGTTGCGGGATGTGGAGAATTATTACAACGAGATAGACCGTCCGCACGTGGTGATCAGCCTGCTCACCTCATCGGCCAAAAGCCCAACGGGCAAACTCAACATGTGCGCATCCAATACTTTCTTATTCTCAGAGAAGCATGGTGAGGAGCCGCGCGTGATCCATGAGATGTGGGACAACAACATGCACCTCATGAAGTTCTCAAGGAAACTTAAGGCAGGCGAAGTGTACCGTTTTTCTATAGCCGGTTCATCCATCACTTCGGCACACCATGATGATCCCCTCAATGAAGCGGAGCGCATGACCATATTCGCAAAACTGGAAGGAAGGGAGAGGTTGCTGCAGTTCCACGAAAAGGCATGGGATGAGTTGTGGAAGAGTGATATCGAGATCGACGGGGATCCGCAGAGCCAGAGTGATGTAAGAAGTATGCTCTATCACCTTTATTCATTTTCCCGCGAGGGCCACCGCGCTTTCCCCTTCACCCATGGGCCTGAGCGGGCTGGGGTATAACGGGCACGTGTTCTGGGACACCGAATTGTGGATGTATCCCGCGCTGTTGGTGATGCAGCCTAAAATGGCAAGATCAATGATGGAGTACCGATTCCAGAGATTGGAAGCCGCAAAAAGGAATGCATTCTCAAAAGGTTACAGGGGTGCCATGTTCCCATGGGAAAGTGCGGAAACGGGCGTTGAGGAAACACCCGTATGGGCGCTCAGCGGCCCGTTTGAACACCATATCACCGGATGCGTGGCCATTGCTGCATGGAACTATTTCTGCGTAACCCAGGATACTACATGGCTCAGGGAAAGGGGCTGGCCCCTGTTGTCTGCCACTGCCGATTTCTGGGCCTCAAGGGTGGAAAGGAACGGCCCCGGCCATTTTGATATCAAAAATGTGGTGGCGGCAGACGAATGGGCCGAGAATGTTGACAATAATGCCTTCACCAATGCGGCGGCCAGGGCCAACCTGGAGTTTGCAACCAAGGCCGCGGCAATATTAAAAGTAAAAGCTGACCCGGACTGGATGAACGTAGCCAGGAATATACCGATCCTGAAGTTCCCTGACGGGGTTACCAAAGAGCACGCAACGTATAACGGGGAAGGGATAAAACAGGCCGATGTTAACCTGTTGAGCTACCCCCTCAAGGAAGTGACAGACCCCAAAGCTGTGCGCGCAGACCTGGAATATTATTCCAAAAGGGTGCCTGACGAGGGCACGCCTGCCATGACACAGGCCGTTTTCACCACTTTATATGCCCGTTTGGGGGATGGCGAAGCAGCGTATAAGTGGTTCAGGGAATCTTATGTTCCGAACCTGCTGCCCCCGTTCCGGGTGATCGCGGAGACCAAGGGAGGGACCAATCCCTATTTCGCCACTGGCGCTGGCGGCATCGTCCAAAGCGTGCTGATGGGCTTCGGCGGGCTGGAGATCACGGAAAAGGGGCTGAAACAGGGAAAACAGACCCTGCCGGCAAAGTGGAAAGGATTAAGGATCAAGTTGGAAGGCAACAGGATCCTCAAATAGTGTATTTGGATAATATTCTTTAACATTGTCCCGTACTTAGGATAACGAATTACGCGTAAACGGCCATTGCGACACATCATAGCCATATCGCTGCTGCTCATCCACACCTTCAACACAGGAGGCTACCGCCTTGTGTTTGACCATATGGAAAAGGTTGCGTCCATGCAACTGGTACAGCAGCTGGATAACGAGGCTTATGATGACAGCCAGTTGGTTGAACTGAAGGTCCCTCTTCCCATGCCTTACCAGACCAACTGGAGCGAGTTTGAACGGTACAACGGAGAGATAGAGGTTGAAGGGGTTCATTACAATTATGTAAAGCGCAAGGTGTACAACGATACGCTGATCCTGCTGTGCATCCCAACCAGGGCAAGATGAAATTGAACAGCGCCAAGGAGCAGTTCTTTTCACTGGTGAACGATATCTCCGCAGACAGCAAGCAGGCGCCTGCACCCGTTAAGTCGTCTCCCATTAAGACCATCACTTCTGAATACCAGGACCATCGTACCGAGATCGCCTTCTCGTGTCCTCCGCGTATGGGAAGTGAGTTCATAGTGACACACAGCACTATTCCCGCAAACGCGTTCATTCACGCGCCTTTCCAGCCTCCAAGGCCAATATGCTGATTTTCTTATTGGCTCATTTTCTTATTCCTTAATTGTATCCGGGGCCGGAAAAAGGTCCTGTGCAGAATCATCAAATAATGAAGAAGTTCTTATTCTTCGTTGTACTTGCAATTGCCGCTGGCGCCTGCAGGAACAACGGAACATCGTACACTACATTTACCAATGATCCCCTTGTTTACTGCAAAACGGTAAAGGAGCTCAACAATATCGTTCTCGAGAACAATTTCGCGCCCATGGTGGCCGCGCGCAACTATGCGTATGCCAATATCGCTGCCTATGAATGCATGGTAGCCGGCGATTCATCATGGCAGACACTGTCTGGCCAGGTTAGCCACATGCCTGCCATGCCGCGTCTCCCTGTGGGAACGGATATCGACTACAACCTTGCATCCCTGCTCGCATTTGTGAAAGTGGGCAATGCCGTTACTTTTCCGGAGGGCAGCATGATGAAGGTTTACGACAGGCTGGTCCATGAGGCGGACAGTATGGGCATTCCGTCCGGGAAGCTGAAGAATACAAGGCTTTTCGCTGACACTGTGGCAAACGCGGTATTGGCCTGGAGCAAGGGCGATAACTACAGTAAAACGAGGGCGCATCAAGGTATAATGTGGATGAAACACCGGGCCGGTGGGTACCTACACCGCCGATGTATGCCACCGCAGTGGAACCGCACTGGATGGAGATCAGGCCCATTGTACTGGATTCGGCAAACGCCATCCAGTGTAACAAGCCTCCCGTCTTTGATGTGCAGAATAAGAACGGCGCTTATTACAAAGCGTTGATGGAAGTGAAGAACACGGTAGACAACCTGACCGAGGAACAAAAGCACATAGCAGATTTCTGGGACGATAACCCTTTCAAGATGAACGTTACAGGGCATGTGATGTTCGCTACAAAGAAGTTCTCTCCCGCCGGGCATTGGATGAACATCGTTGGTATCGGCGCACAAAAAGCCGGTGCTGACCTGCACACTACCATCGCTGCATATGCAAAGACCTCCATCGCGCTGTTTGACGGATTCATCGCCTGCTGGAATGAGAAATACAAGAGCAATTACATCAGGCCGGAGACGGTCATCAATAAATTGGTTGACCCTGACTGGCAGCCATATATTCAAACACCACCATTCCCTTCCTATGTGAGTGGCCATTCCACTATTTCCAATGCAGCTGCAGAGGTGATGACGGAGTATTTCGGCAACGTGGCTTTCACGGACACGTCGCTCCTGGAATTCGGGATCGCCAACAGGTCCCTCAAGAATTTCAGGGATGCGGCGCAGGAAGCCAGCATCTCGCGCCTTTACGGCGGCATCCATTACCGCTTTGACCTGGATGAAGGAAATATGCTTGGGAAGAAAGTGGGTGAAATGGTGGTGACAAGGATCAGAATGAAAAAAGGCGAGAAAGCCATTAACCTTTCAAAGAATTAACACTAATGCACACATCCCTCAAAAGGCTGGAACGCATTGCAGCGTTGGTGGTACTGACATGTATCGCCATCCAGTCCAGATCACAAACACCTGTTGACGGTTTCTCCATGGCAAAAGGAGAGATCTGCCTTGTGGCCGGTTATGGCCAAAGCAAGTGGGACCAGTACTGGGAAGGCACCCTCCCCAGGAAAAACCCTAACCTCGGCACATTCACATCAAAGATGATCATGCCCATGCTCGGTTATGGACTGAGCAATAAGCTGAACCTGTTCGCATCACTGCCGCACATCAACAACAGTTCAAGCGCGGGTCAGATGGCGGGCATGAAAGGCTGGCAGGATCTATCCATTGATGCCAAATACAAGCTCATCAAGAAGCCCGGAAAGCAGGGAACCTTCTATACTTTCCTTACTGCAGGATTCTCCCTGCCCGCAACCAACTATGTGCCGGATCACCTTCCATTCTCCATTGGCCTTGGAGCCAAGACTGTGAGTGGCCGTGTGATCGCACATTATGAGCACAAGAGCCACGTCTTCGCCACTGTTCAGACAGGATATGTTTTCAGGTCAAACATAACAGTGGACAGGCAGAGTTATTACAATGAAGGTCAGGTGAACAGTAACGTGATGCCAGTGCCCAACGTTTGGGACGGTGCGGTAAGGCTTGGGTTCAACAACAAGAGGCTCAGGGTTGATGCGCACTACAACTGGATGAGGTCCACATCCGGGTCTGACATCCGCTGGAACGACATGCCCTATCCCTTCAACCGTATGAACGCCGGAACCGTTGGCGTGCAGGGGTTATTATGGATCCCTGGCGTGAAAGGGCTGGCCTTGCATGGCAGTGCTGACCAGGTGGTCAACGGAAGGAACGTAGGCAAGGCGTTCATGTGGAGCACAGCGGTACAGTATGTATTCAACCCATTCAAAAAGGAGAAAAGATCATGAAGAAACTGATAGCAGCAGGAGCAGTGATCATGATGATCTCCTGCAATAAAGACATCGTAGAACGCACCATACCTGAATTTGAACCGCTGACCGTTGATACGGCAGGAGGAAAATGGAAAACAGTGCACCTGGCAAGCAGTGCTGACATTGCCGTGCCTGTGCCGAAGCTGTGAACTCGGCGGCATATAAAGCGGAGCTGGACCAGATCGTGGGCTTGCAGCAACAGCAGCAGTCTGATGATGCCAGGCTCATTGCACAGTGGAAGAACAGTGGTGTGATCAAATGGAATGAAGTGGCCCGTGAACTGGTTGCGGTATATAACCTTCCTCCCAAGGCAAATGCTGACGGAACCTATCCTGTTCCCAGTGCGGCCAATCCTGGCGCCATTCCCAAGTTCCCCTTTGCCAATCCTCCTTATGCGTCCAGGGCCTATTCTTATTTGCATACAGCCATCTATGACGCGCTGGTAACCGTGTGGGCAAATAAGTTCAAGTATAAGCGCATGAGCCCTGCAAAGAACGACAGCAGGATAAAGGCACTCGAAACCATCCAGGAAGGCCTGCCTTCCTATCCTTCTGAAGACGCGGCAGTTGCGCAGGTAAGCTACCGGATGCTGAAAGTGTTGTTCCCCAATGACACCGTAATGCTCAAGCAATTGGCTGACGGGCAGAAACGCGCCAAGCTGGTTTCCGGTGTTGCCTCCCCTTCAGACATTGCTGCCGGTGAAGCCATTGCCAATGCCGTGGCTGAAAAAGCACTGGCACGCCTCCGTACAGACGGCATGGGACAGGCCGTTGGTAACCCCAATATCTGGGCGCAGCTGGAAGCCGATGCGGTGACGCGCGGGAATACAACACCGTGGAAAAGCCTGGAAACACCTGCACGGCCAATGATGCTTGCCCAGTTCGGCAACGTAAAGCTCTGGCAGTTGAACCAGTTCCAGCGTGATTCCCTTCGGCCCGGGCCTCCGCCTTATCCCGGTTCTGAACAATTCAAGAAAGAATTGGAAGAGGTAAGGAACATCAAGCGTGATGGCAACAGCAGGGAGTGGCAGATCGCATTGTATTGGTCCGATGGTGCAGGGACGTATACGCCTCCCGGCCACTGGAACGAGATCGCGGCAGATAAGTTTGCACAGGAAAAGATGAATGAGCTGCGCATAGCACGCGGCTTCAGCTTGTTGAACATGGCTATGGCCGATGCTGCCATCTGCTGTTGGGATACAAAAGCCTATTATTTCACTGCAAGGCCATCGCAGATAGATGCTTCTATCAAGACCATCGGCCTGCCCAATTTCCCCAGCTACACATCCGGGCATTCCACTTTCTCAGGAGCGGCGGCAACGGTGATGGGTTATCTTTTTGCAGCTGACGCGGCAAAATACCAATCGATGGCTGACGAAGCGAGTGCCTCGAGGATCTATGGCGGTATCCACTTCCGTTCAGATTGTGAAGTGGGCCTGAGATGCGGAAGAGCGATCGGAAGCTTCAGCGTGAAGTTCGGACGAAATGATGGAAGCTAGGAGATCGGTAGCGGCAAGAAAGAAAGAGGCTGTCTCAATATCAGAGACAGCCTCTTTAATTATGTTAGCCTGCGTGATCTTTACTTGTTGTCGGCTATTTCATGGGCTAACGAACTTTAAAACGGCTTTCATTGGATAGAACATGTTTTTCAAAAGGATAGGTTGGTTCAGCCAGGATAATTGGAATCTGGTTTTTCGGATACTGCTGGTTTTTCTTAGGATGTTTTGGTTGGTTTTCCCGGGATCTGGATGTTCGGTTATTGGATCGGCTTCTCTTAGGTATTGGTTAACTGTGATTGACAATGCAAATATCGCAAGCAAAAATTTCATGATATGATCAATTAGACAGACGGATGGTTTTCTTCGATAAAAGAGCATATATGAAAGATTAACCAACGTCAAGAGGGCTTTCTATCCTGTGGAATTCCCAATGGGCTATATATGTGAGACATTTATTGTTTGTCAACTGTATCTTTCTGATTTTCAGTTTGCATTATCGATTTGCCGACAATTGGGGCTGTTCATCGAAAGCGGCTTTTGAATTTTCATGCCATATGTATTTTTGTGCCGCTGATCCAATGAACACCGTATGAAACATTATCCATGAAAAGCGGTACCAAACCTAAGAAGAACCAAGATCCAGGACCTCAGAAAAACCGATCCAAACCTAAGGAAAGCCGGGCCCATTGAATCCACCCGCTGAGAAACGTAACGAGAAGAAAAAAACCGGATTCAAATAGCGAAAAGAGGCTGCTGGAATAATGAGGCAGCCTCTTTCTTTGTAGCCGATGGAGTTATTCCCTGAACAGGGCGGTAAGCGCCAGGAACACGCCGTTGGTCCATCCGAAACCGTCTTGTGAGGATATTCACCGCCACCGGCTTCCAATGTGGTATTGGAGACGTTGTATTTCTCCATCATCTTGCCCGTTCTCGCATATACGGCACCGTTAAGTTGGAGCCAGCGTGTTGCCACAAGTTTGGCATCGTCATTAAAGTAATAATTCTGCAATCCGCGTATAGCAACCCATTGCAGGGGAGCCCAGCCGTTAGGGCCATCCCACTGCTGGCCGTTCACAACGTTCGTGGTCACGAAGCCACCATCTTTCAGCAGTTCTTTCTTTGTTGTTTCCACCTGCGGGAAGACCGCTGTTTATCGGTGATCTTCAGGAACAGGGGGAACATGCCCGCAAGTGTAACTGCGTCTGATATTTTCTTGTTCACGAAATGGTAGTCGGCGTACATACTTTTCGCCTCGTTCCAGCAATAGGTCTCTATTGCTTTTTTCCTTGCCTTCATCGCGGTTTCGTATTTGGCGGCCATGGCTGACCTTTCTGCCATCTCCGTGGGGTTCTTAGCCGGCTTCTGTGTATATGCCAGCCTGATGATATTCTCGGTTTCATACAGCAGGCTGTTCAGGTCAACGGGAATGAAGTATGCGGTTTCGATGGAGGAAAGGTCATTGGGATCACGGAACCAGCGTGAGGAGAAATCCCATCCGCTGGCCGCGCCGGCGCGAAGGTGCTGCCATGTCTCGATGCGCTTGGCTTCCTCGGCCTTTTTCTGCTGGGCAGCGTTCTTGAATTGGGACACGGCAAGCATGTATTTCACTGCCTTTTCCGCTGTTTCAACGTCTTCCCGATAGCTTTCCTGTCGGGGTGTGGTAGCCTCATCCCAGTAGCGGTTCATCAGGGTGCCATCGTCCAAACGCACAACGCGCTTGAATGCGTTGCCAGGCTTCAATTTGTCCGCGCCTTCCATCCAGTAGTTGTATTCTTTCTCCATGGCGGGAAGGAACTCGGTATAAATGTCCTTACCCTTGACAGTGGCCAGCAGTTGCACCATCATGGCGAAGAATGGAGGTTGGGAGCGCGTGAGGAAATAGGTCCTGTTCCCATTGGGGATATGGCCGTATGTGTTGATCAGGTAAGCAAAATTCCTGACCATGTTGTAGATCATTTCCGTTTCCCTGCTTTCGTTGAGGCCCAGCATGGTGAAATAGGAATCCCAGTAATAGATCTCGCGGAAACGTCCGCCGGGAACTATGTAGGGATGGGGCAGACGAAGTATGGAGCTGCCATTCGCGGGCGCGTCGGGCTCCCGCTTGAGCGCGCCCCAGAGGTTGCGAATGTGCATAGCAGGATCCTTTTCCTGCTGAACATAATTGAGCTGGGGTGCAACCGGCTCGTTGAAATTCTCTTTTACGAAATTTGCCAGTGAGAATCCCGGGGCCTGTTTTTGTTTTTTATAATCTGCTACTATGGTTTTCGGGTCTTTCTTGGGCACACAGTCCACAAAGGTCTTCCCGTCCTTGAAAACGCGCTGCATCTGGACGTCATGGAAGAGGTCCCCATAGATCTGGTCAGGCGTGGACTGGGCGAAAGAAAAAATTGCGGAAAGCAAGGAATACAGCAGAACGGCAATCTTTCTCATAGATCAACAAATTACGCCATTCACTTAATATCTTGATATCTAGGCATCTTGATACCGGCATCCAACAACCCGGCCAGGCCGCCAGGGTGCCGGAATACGGCTGAATTGCCTCTCCCGGTCCGGATCCATGATCAAAGATCCGTGATCTACAATCCAAAGATTTATCTTTGCATGCTAACAACTGTTAGTATGCCATATACTCCCTCTAATAAGATAAGGATAGTGACAGCCGCCAGCCTTTTTGACGGCCACGATGCTGCCATCAATATCATGCGCAGGATCATGCAGAGCAAGGGCGCGGAGATCATACACCTCGGCCATAACCGTTCCGTTGCCGAGATCGTGGAATGCGCCATTGAGGAGGACGTCCAGGGGATAGCCATAACCTCTTACCAAGGGGGCCACGTGGAGTTTTTCAAATACATGAAAGACCTGCTCAATGAGAACGGCTGCGGCCACATCAAGATATTCGGCGGCGGTGGGGGCACCATACTGCCATCAGAGATAGAGGAGCTGCATAACTATGGCATCACGCGCATCTATTCACCTGACGACGGCAGGCAACTGGGTCTGGAGGGCATGATCGAGGATGTGCTTCGTAATTGCGATGTTGCGCTGAACGGGACGGGGATTACAGCCAACCGCTCAAGTTCCCTGAGGCCAGGGATGTAAGGAGGATAGCGAGGCGCATCACCAATGCGGAGAATGGCATCAAACCTGAACTTCCGGAAGTGTCCAAAAATATTCCGGTGCTAGGTATTACAGGTACAGGGGGTGCAGGCAAATCATCGGTAACAGATGAGGTGGTCAGGCGGTTCCTTAATGCAACAACCGACAAGACCATTGCCGTGATCTCCGTTGACCCTTCCAAGAAGAAGACGGGCGGGGCATTGCTGGGCGACAGGATACGGATGAACTCCATCCATCATCCCCGTGCCTACATGCGCAGTCTCGCCACCCGCGAGAGTGACCGCGCACTCAGCGAGTATGTGCAGGAGGCCATCGCCATCTGTAAGGCGGAGCAGTATGACCTGGTGATCCTGGAGAGTGCGGGGTGGGGCAAAGCGATGCTTCGATCCTGGAATACTGTGATGTGTCGCTCTACGTCATGACGCCCGAATATGGCGCGGCGTCACAGTTGGAGAAGATCAATATGCTTGATTATGCGGACGTCATCGCCATCAATAAATTCGATAAGGCAGGGGCACTGGATGCCCTCGCCGATGTGCGTAAGCAATACAAGCGCAACCATGCGAAGTGGGATGCTAAGGACGATGACCTGCCGGTGATCGGCACCATCGCATCGCAGTTCAATGATGCCGGAATAAATAACCTGTTCGCACACCTGATGCAGGCCATTCATGATAAATGCGGCATTGCACTTACAGAAGAACTGCACCCGCCCACCAGGAACACATCGTCCAAATCCCTGATCATACCACCGGCACGCGTTCGCTACCTCAGCGAGATCACGGACGCTGTGCGCCAGTACAACCTGGATGTGGAAGAACAGGCCAACATTGCATCCCGGCTCTACAGGTTGCAGGGTGCCATGGAGCAGATCGATGATGAGGCGGCGAGAGCAGCCCTGCAGAAGAAGATAGATGCGCTGAATGAGCAACTGAACAATGTCAGCAAAAAGCTCCTGGAGAACTGGCCCGCCAAGCAGCAGGCCTACCAGCAGGAGTTCTATGAATATAATGTGCGCGACAAGGTGATCCGCCAGCCGATGACCACTATAACGCTCTCGGGTACCAGAATACCCAAGGTTATCCTGCCTAAGTACCGGGACTGGGGAGATATCCTCAAGTGGGAAGCGCAGGAGAACGCGCCGGGGCATTTCCCCTTCACTGCCGGCGTGTTCCCTCTCAAGCGCGAAGGCGAAGACCCTACACGCATGTTTGCTGGAGAGGGCAGCCCTGAGCGTACCAACAAGCGTTTCCACTATGTGGCGCTTGACCAGCCGGCAAAGCGGTTGTCCACCGCCTTTGATTCGGTTACCCTTTACGGTGAGGATCCTGATCATCGCCCTGATATCTATGGTAAAGTAGGCAACAGCGGCGTGAGCATAGCCACAGTGGATGATGCCAAGAAACTCTACAGCGGCTTTGACCTCTGTGACCCGCGCACCAGTGTGAGCATGACCATCAATGGTCCTGCCCCCATCATCCTTGCCTTTTTCATGAATGCCGCTATTGACCAGCAGTGCGAAAAATATATTGAGCAGAACGGTCTTTGGGACGAGGTGATGCAGCGTGTGAAACAAGTCTATGGCAACAAGCCGGTTCCCACATATCACGGCGCCCTTCCGGATGGTAATACCGGCCTCGGTCTTAAACTGCTTGGTGTTTCCGGTGACCAGGTGCTGCCCGCAGATGTGTATGCAAGGATCAAGGCGGAGGCACTCTCCAATGCCCGCGGTACCGTGCAGGCAGATATCCTGAAGGAAGACCAGGCACAGAACACGTGCATCTTCAGTACAGAGTTCGCATTGAAGATGATGGGCGATGTGCAGGAATATTTCATCGCCCAGCAGGTCCGGAACTTCTACAGCGTTTCCATTTCCGGTTATCATATCGCAGAGGCGGGAGCCAATCCCATAACCCAACTCGCATTCACGCTGGCCAATGGATTCACGTATGTGGAGTATTACCTGAGCCGCGGCATGAATGTTGACGATTTTGCCCCCAACCTCAGCTTCTTCTTCAGCAATGGCATGGATCCCGAGTACAGTGTGATCGGCCGCGTTGCCCGGAGGATCTGGGCAAAGGCAATGAAGCAGAAGTACAAGGCCAACAAGCGCAGCCAGATGCTCAAGTATCATATCCAGACATCTGGCCGTTCCCTGCATGCGCAGGAGATCGATTTCAATGATATCCGGACCACGCTTCAGGCACTGTATGCTATCTATGACAACTGCAACTCACTCCATACCAACGCCTATGATGAGGCCATCACCACACCCACAGAAGAAAGTGTGAGAAGGGCGATGGCTATCCAATTGATCATTAACCGGGAACTGGGCACCGCAAAGAATGAAAATCCCAACCAGGGTTCATTCCTGATAGAAGAACTGACTGACCTGGTGGAGGAAGCCGTTATGAAAGAGTTTGACCGCATCACTGAACGCGGGGGTGTATTGGGAGCCATGGAGCGGATGTACCAGCGCAACAAGATCCAGGAAGAGAGCCTTTATTACGAAAGCCTCAAGCATACCGGTGAGTTGCCCATTATTGGCGTGAACACCTTCCTTAACAAGAAAGGCTCACCCACCACCATACCCGGTGAAGTGATCAGGAGTACTACCGAAGAGAAGGAGCAGCAGATCACCAACCTGCGCATGTTCAAGGAGCGGAACGCAGCAACGTCAGCATCTGCGCTGAAGCAACTGCAAGAGGTTGCGGTGACCAACGGTAACATCTTCGCCGAGTTGATGGAGACCGTAAAGCACTGTACGCTGGGCGAGATCACGCACGCACTCTACGAGGTGGGAGGACAGTACCGCCGCAACATGTAGGGTGGGCATGCGCCACCTGCCACGCGCGACCTGCGCCATGCGAACTAAACATAAAGCATTTGGCATTTCTCGCAGTAATATGCCTTGCGCTTTGTTTTGCCCATGGTCTTGACGGTAAGCGGTATCTCGTGCCTGGGGCAGGTACTCTGGCGGTGTACCTGCAGATGGTATTGAGCTTTCCCTCACGTTTCCACTCCAGGAATTCAAAGCTGTACTTTCTTGCTTCCCGGATGATCTGCAGGAGTTTTTGCCTGCGCAGGGAACCAACGTTGCTCATCGGGTGAACGCCTGTTCGGTATAGGATCTCGTTCTTGATGATATTGCCCACCCCGGAGAAGATATCCTGGTCAAGCAGGGCGTCACAGATCAGTGATTCTTTTTTCTCAAGGATCTTCTGGCAGGCCAACTGGTCGTCCCAGGCTTTGTTCATTACATCGGCCGACCAGTCATAGAGGTCATTCAGGTCTTCGGTCAAAAGTTTTACTGAACACATGTAGAAATTCATTTCACCTTTCTTAAATAGCAGTTGCAAACGCGGATTGGTCTTTTTCTTTCGGTTGATCAGGTAACTGCCGAATAGCATGAAATGGATGCGAATAGTTTGACGATTTTGCAAACAGATCAAAAATTGCTTTCCCCATGTCTTGAATTCGACGATCTTCTGGTTAACGATACTTGAAACATCAATGTCGGCATATCCCTCCACCCCCGTGATCTTCTTTCCTTCAAACATCAGGGCTTCTTCTTTCAGCAGAACCAGTGTTGGGCCTTCCGGCATGGCATCGCTGAGTACAAAGCGGATACCAGTTATGGCCGTTCGCCGGTGTGGATCAGGGCAGCCAAAAAACTTTGTTTAATGTTAATAAGCATTAAAGCCGTTTCTGTTAAATATGCGTCTGGTCATATGTGGGTTATCTCTT
This sequence comes from Eulimnadia texana, assembly GCA_002872375.1. Classification (NCBI taxonomy): domain Eukaryota; kingdom Metazoa; phylum Arthropoda; class Branchiopoda; order Diplostraca; family Limnadiidae; genus Eulimnadia; species Eulimnadia texana. The sequence goes on from NKDA01000016.1 coordinate 646,388, forward strand.
ATCTACTGTTAAGAACGTTGTCAGAAATGTGTAATACAAATTTCCAGTAGTGCGGAAGCCAGCCTTGGTATCCTTTTTTTGCTGGGGGAGTTTGTGGAAGCAAGTACCCATTTGTTTGCATCGGCGTTACCCGATACGCCATTCTTCAGCGGCTACGCGTTCCCCTCCGCTCCACTTAACCAGTCTCATGCAGCCGTCCGCTATTTCGATCCCTGTAATATTTCCGTCATCAAAACAGCAGCAGCCTGTGTTAAAATAGGATGGGTTGAGGTCCCTGAAACTTTGCTGGACGTAACCGAATTCTTTTTTCTCCTGGGGATCTCTTTATTCAGCTGTTCAACTTTTTTGGTATCGCCGGCTGCTTCTGCTTCCTCGCGGGACAGGTAAAGGCGCTCCAGATGGGTGAGTGACCGGAACACGGGTTGGTGCGTGTGGCCGGTTATGAGGATGAGGTTCTCGTGTTTGCTGCTCCACTGGTACATGAACTCATTGTGTTTGGTTTTGAGTTCATTATTTGAAGAAGGCCGGTTGGTGTTGATCTTCAAGTAACTCTGCAGGGGCCCCCATATCCAGGATATGAACCATTTGGAGAAGGCATTGCCGTCACTCTGCCTGTCGCCCTGATGGCCATGGGTACAGAATATGTTGAAAGTTTTGGCCCCGGTCTTCATCTTAACAACGATGCCGGAGTAGATAGGAATGTCCTTTCCATACATCCGTTTAAGGTATAGGCCGGCAAAAGGATCATTGCCCCAGAACAGGTCATGGTTTCCTAGCACTTTTACCATTGCGTTGCGTTCCACAAATTTCTTTTCCAGTTCAAACTCCAACTTATTGTATTTGATGACCGAGAGGATACTGTTCTCCCAGAGTTCCTCCGCATCTCCGAGGTTGAAATAGGTAAAACCTTGTTCATTGTAGTACCTAAGCGCGGCCCTATAGTTGGGAGCGGCAGCCGCAAAATCATCTGAGCCGTCTCTTGCTCCCTTGTGATGGTCAGAGAAGATGATGATCCTGTTGAGCATGTCCATCTCCAGGAGGAGGCCTTTTCTTGTCTTTCCCGCAAGGATCTCATTGTAGAGTTGCCCCAATGACCTGTTCACATCTTCCTGGTCCGGATGGGAGGTGTACCTGCTGGCAAGCAGACGTACCGGCCTCTCCAGAAACCATCTTGCTGCTTTGCGTATATGCTCTTTTACCTGGGGCCCCATAAGACAAATTAAGGAGTAAATTTGGTGTGTATGAAATTCGGGAATGTCCCTGACGCGTTATTGCATTCGCTGGATCTGTCGCTCCCCGCAGACCCGCCTTTCAACAGCAGGGTGTTCAGCGGGCAGCCGGTGCCATCGCCTGCTGTATATATAGGATGCGGCAACTGGGGGCATGCGAGCTGGGTAGGCACGGTATATCCGCCAAAAACACCTGCCACCAAATTCCGCGATCTCTATCCCCGGTATTTCCAGGTGATGGAACTGAACGCAACGCATTATAATGTGTATGACGCAATGGTGATCAGGCAGTGGGGCAGGGCCGCAGAAGGAAAGGATTTTAAGTATTGCCCGAAATTCCCGCAGCAGATCAGTCATTACAGTGCATTCACCGGGATCGAAGGTTTAACCGATGCCTTTATTGAGGGTGTAAGGGGTTTTGGGAAGAACCTGGGGCCTTTGTTCCTTCAGGTAGGCGATGCATTTGCCCCCACCCGAAAAGATCCCTTGTTCCAATATCTGGCTGCATTGCCTGATGACCTGGACGTGTTCCTTGAAGTACGGCATCCCGACTGGTTTGTTGACCCTTCCATGCATTTTTCAGCGCTAGCGGATCTGCACAGGGGGCTTGTGATCACGGATACACCGGGCAGGCGGGATGCGGTGCATATGCATCTCACAACGCCGAGGCTGATGCTTCGCTTTGTATGTAATCGTGAGCATCCAACAACTTTCCAAAGGATTGACCAGTGGGTGGAGCGGATAAAGCAATGGCTGGGCTGCGGTCTGGAGGAGGCATACATATTTCTGCATCCCGGTGATGAAGCTTGTGTACCTTCACTGGTACATTATTGGGCAGGGCGTTTGAATGAGGAGTGCGGGCTTCAGTTGCCCCTGCCATATGTGAAACAACAAAGCCTGTTTTAATTCAGTACTATGTGTTTTTTCAATGGTATAAGGGTAAGCAGGGCAGAGCATATCCGCCTGATGGAACTGGAGGTCAGCCTGCGTGATTACAACCTGGCATTAATGCGTCCGATGATGAGTGGATTTGATTTTGGCGATTGGCCGGTGATCAGGCCAACCGACGGGGGAAATGGTGTGGAGCTAACGTTGATGCATTGGGAGCTCATACCTCATTATTTCCGTACGTGGAGGGAAGTGGAGCAGTTCAGGAAGGGTGGCCTCAATCCAAAGACAGGAAAGAAAGATCCTCCAAAGAATACGCTGAATGCTGTTGGGGAGGAGATGTTGAACAAGCCTACCTACAGGAATGCAGCGTTGAAAAGGAGGTGCCTGGTATTGTCATCAGGGTTTTATGAGTGGCGTCATTTTACACCGGAGGGTTCAAAGAAAGACATTGCCTATCCATATATGATCACCTTGAAAGGCAGGGAATACTTTTTCATGGCCGGTATCTGGCAACCGTGGACAGACCAGGAGACGGGGGAAACCATTGACGGGTTCTCCATCGTCACCACAAAGGCCAATACGCTGCTGGAGCAGGTGCATAACAAGAAGAAGCGCATGCCTTGTGTGCTCACAGAGGAACTTGCCAGGGAGTGGATCAGGGACGGGCTAAGCGAAGCGCGTATTCACGAGATCGCCACATTCCAGTATCCGTCTTCAGGGATGGAGGCAGTTTCCATCGAAAAGGGATTTCGCACTTCTGACGACCCCACCAGGCCCTGTTCTTATGAAGAGTTGCCGGCTTTGGTGTTTTAGTACGAGTATTGCATTCGCATTACTCAAAACATGGTCAACTGCTGGCCGGGCCTTTTGAAAAGGGTGGTGTTGAGTTCCCAGCGTTCCTGGTTGAGCCGTATTTTTCTGCGTATTTCTTATACTGTTGTCTTATGATCTCCGCGTACTGACCTTCGCCGCGCATGCGGATGCCGAAACGGGAGTCGTTCACCTTGCCCCCATGGCTTTGTTCGATCATGTGCCAGACTTTGTCCGCACGGTCGGGGAAATTTTTGTAGAGCCAATCGTGAAAGATGAGTTTCACAGCCCCGTTCAACCTCACAAAAGTATAAGCAGAAAAAACGGCGCCGTTCTCTGATGCCTGCTTCATGATCTGTTGCATATGGTGGTCGTTCAACCCGGGTATCATTGGCCCGAGCATAACACCCATGCGAACGCCCATGCTGCTCAGTTCACTGATCAGTTTCATTCTCTTGGCCGTGGTTGTGGTGCGGGGTTCCATTTTCAGCCTGAGGTCTTCATCCATCGATGTGATGCTGACGAGAATGGAGATCAGGTTTTTTCCAGCGAGTTGTTGTATGATGTCTTTATCCCGCAACATGCCTCCGTTTTTGGTGATCATACCTACGGGCTGGTTGAATTCAAGGCAAACTTCCAGGAGTTTCCTGGTGAGCCTGAATTTCTGCTCTGCAGGTTGATAGCAATCCGTGTTACCGCTGATGGAGATCGGTTTGCATTCCCAGTCCGGCTTCATCAGGAATTTCCTCAGTAGTTGCGGCGCATTTTTCTTGACGATGATCTTTTGTTCAAAATCGATCCCGGCGCTGAAGCCGAGGTACTCGTGCGCATTGCGCGCGTAGCAGTACACGCAACCGTGTTCACAGCCGGCGTAGGGGTTCATGGAGTAGAACATGCCTACATCCGGGCTGTCCACCTTATTTACGATCGACTTCGCCTCCTGTTCTATGTATTGGGTAGCTTCATCCGGTACGGACCAGTCGTCAATGCCCTCCACATGCTCCCTAACCGTCTCGTTCTTATGGAACTTATTCTTCGTATTGATCTGTGCGCCCCGCATGGATTGATTGGCTTATTCCTTGATCAGAAAAGTGCTTGCTGAATAATGGAGTGGGGAGGGACTGCATATCGATACGTTGGATGATCTGCCAGGGCGATGAAGGGTCATGCCTCTTGAGGAGCAGCATACTATCGGCCATGCATCTTCCCGTGAACTGCCTGTGTGCAAAATCCTGCCAGGCTTTTTCATATTGCCATGGCTTGAGTTTGCGCGCTATCGATATCATCGGTTCGGTGAGGAAATACGGCTTGTGTTCCGCATCAATACGTAACATGCGCTGGATCTCTTTGATATTCTTCACCAATTCGCGGAAACGCTCTTTAGTACTGACCTGGATGAATATGGTATGCGCGGGGAAAGACCCGAAATCATTCATCTCTATTTTGAATGGCGTTGCGGACATCCCTATACTCTTCAGTTTCTGCCTGATCTTTTCTTCCATCATCTCCACCTGGGTGAACATGGCGAGCGTGAGGTGCGGCCGTCCCGGATCCGGCTTGTACTGGTACTGCAGGCCAAACTCCGTACGTAGTTTATAGATCTTATGTTCCAGGTGTTCCGGCAGGGGGATCACCAGTTTATACTCAAACAGTTCAAAACCCTTCATCATCTGTTAACTGATTAACTGATTTACCAATTACTTAATTCCCATTAGCCTCCCTGAATGGGAACTGGCTAAGCACCTTCCAGGTCCCGCTTTCTCTTTTCATCAATATGAGTTTCCTGGCCATGAATGCCGCGTGGAAAAGTTGGTGGGTGTACAGCATCCAATTGCCGGGTGGTTCATCAGATGGCAACGATCCCAGCTTTATAAAAGGTTTGCTGAATATCCTCTTCTCCTTCATGAAATCCTCCAGGCCCTTGAGTTGCACCGCCAGTTTATTGAACGGCTGCTCATCCTGCACCCGCAGGTATATGATATGAGGAGGCAGGGCACTGATGTTATTCAATGTAACAGGAAAGGCCTGCTGGTTCTGGGAAATACGCTGGATCCACCGCATCAGGGTCTCTTCCATTTCCAACCTCGCCGTGAAACAGGCAATGGTTATACTCGGGGCCGGTCCGAAACGGAATCCCTGCCGTATACTTTCTCCCACTGCATCCTCAGGTGCCTTACCTGCCTGCTCACCGGTTCATCCGCGGGGATCAACAGCCTGTATTCCGGCCAGTCCTCACTGAGGATGGCCTTTGCCAGCGACCCGCTTACCACTTCTTTTTCCATGCCTGAATTATTTTTTTCTGATCAGTTCTTTAGCATAAATTTACTAAATATTTTAGCATAATCAAAATCTTTTTATATGGATGGTGAAGTTTTCTTCAGCGCGGCCTACAAGGGCAGCAAGCAATTCCGGCAGCAGGATGTGAGAACGGCGGACGCAACGGGATTTGGAGCGGCCGCGGATGATTACGCGGAGCGGGGCATCGACCTCAATGAGCAACTGATCCGCAACAAGCCGGCCACGTTCTTCATGCGCGTGCGCGGTGATGCCATGATCAATGCAGGCATTCACGATGGTGACGTGGTGATCGTGGACAGGAGCATCAAGCCCGCCAGCGGAAAGGTGATCATCGCCACGCTCAATGGTGAGATGTTCATCCGGCGTTTTGAAAAGGGATTCAACAAGATCCGCCTTATCCCTGAGACCTCCTCGCTTGCGCCTATTGACGTGGATCCTTATGCCGACTTCTCCGTTTGGGGGTGGTGACCTATGTTATTCATTCTGTGTAATTCCGGATTACGAATTCCGAATTCCGAATTCCGAATTCCGAATTACGGATTACGGATTCCGGATTGAGGATGAGTTCATTTTATTAATGTGTAGAAAAGAAATGTGTGTATGGTATACAAGTCGTTTTGTGAAATGCCGCTGTGGAACAGGGCCGTTGATTTTGCCGCTGAGGTCTACAGGTTTTCCTATGAAGGTCACTTGAGCAGGGATCTTCGTCTTAGGGACCAGTTGAGGGCGGCTGCAGTGTCGATCTCAAGTAATATTGCTGAGGGATTTGAATTCCGGAACAACAAGCAATTTGTCCGGTTTCTATATTATGCTAAAGGTTCTGCCAGCGAAGTTTATAGTCAGCTCTCTGTTATGCATAGAGCTGGCTTGATCAGTGATACCCGGTTCCAACAGTTCATTACTGAAGTTTCAGCCTTGTCGAATATGATAGGCGGCTTTATACAATACTTGAAAGCGCGACCATGTTAAGTGCACAATTGATCATCAATCCGGAATCCGGAATCCGTAATTCGTAATCCGGAATAGATTATGAAAGCTATCGTAGACTGCAACAGTTTCTATTGTTCCTGTGAGCGCTTGTTCCGGCCTGACCTCTGGGACAAGCCCGTAGTGGTGCTGAGCAACAATGACGGGTGTATCATTGCGAGGAGCGATGAAGCTAAGAAGATAGGCCTGGATATGGCCGGACCGTATTATATGCAGCGCGATGTGATCATGAAGCACGGTGTGGCGGTGTTCTCATCGAACTACAACTTATATGGCGACCTCAGCATGCGGGTCATGGATACGCTGAGGTCGATGATGCCCGAGGGCACCGTGGAAGTGTACTCGGTGGATGAGGCCTTCCTGGATGTTGGCCATATCCCCGCGGAGCGTTATCACCACTTTGCAATGGAGATGCGGCAGAAAGTGGAGCTGTGGACCGGGATCAAGGTGTCCGTTGGCCTGGCACCAAGCAAGGTATTGGCCAAGGTGGCCAACCGGCTGGCGAAGAAAGACAAGAAAAGATCCGACTGTGTGATGGTGCTGAATGGCGAGGACGATATTGAGGCCGCGCTTCGCAATCTTGATGTGGGTGAACTTTGGGGTATAGGCTCGCGGTACGCTTCGAAGCTGCGGGAGCAGTTCGGTATCAACAACGCCTGGCAATTGAAGCACATGCCGGAAGAGTGGGCGAGGAAGAACCTCGGCGGCGTGGTGGGCGTGCGGATGATCAGGGAGCTCAACGGTATCCCCTGCATCCCCATGAAGGATCCGCTGGAAACCAAGAAAATGATCTCTTCCACCAGGATGTTCGGCAAGCCTGTGTTCAGCGTGGAAGAGCTGAAGGAGGCAGTGGCTACTTATGTGTCGCGCGCGGCCGAAAAGTTGAGGCGGCAGGGGTATGCTGCGCGGATGATGGACGTGTTCGCCGTCACCAACGGCAGGGAAGGGGAAAAATATGGCTACGATCCCAGGAGCGACCACCGGTATGTACAACTCGAGCAGGCAACATCCTTCACCAACGTACTCATCAGTGCGGCCATGCCCCTGGTGGAACAATTGTTCCGGCCCAGTTGCAAGTACGTGAAGGCGGGTGTGGTGCTGGGAGAGCTGGTTCCGGATGATGCGGTCCAGGGAGGGCTTTTCGGGGGAGGCGGACAAGGGAACCGGCGCCAGCTGATGGATGCTGTGGACAACCTCAACTTCAGCATGCGTGACGACGTGGTGAAATACGCGTCCAGCGGGCTCCTGCGCAACTGGAAGATGCGCCAGGAAATGCGAAGCAGGCGTTTCACCACCAGGTGGGACGAGCTCTATGAGGTGGGTTAGCAAAGCCTGACAAACGCGATTTATACAATTAAATGGTGTTTTTTTCTATGTATACAGCGTGAAAAGCACTGATGGGATGCCCTCGCGCCTTTCGCATATTCGTAAAAAAACATCAACTGCTATGAGAGACGAATACAGGCACCTTGACCAGCGCGAGGCGTTGAAGGTGGAGAACGAGGTGATCAAAATGAAACTGATGCTGGAACACGGGGCGGAGTTCCAGTATGCTGACAATGCCAAAAGCATCAGTCCGGAAACGGAACACGAGTTCCTGAATTATATCATGGACTTTGAACAGCAGGAAGCGCTGGCCAAGGAGCTCACGGTATATGAAGTGATCGGCAGCCCCCGGCAATTCCCTTCGCCGGATGAATTGCGCGAGGAGGATGTGCGTGAACAGCTCCAGGACCTCCTGAAGTACATGAAGGCAAGGGGCATCGAGCTGACGGTATTCAGCCCCAATGTCACCAGCCGGGAGATCTATCGCTTCGTTACAACCGAGCTGTTCTATCATCGCATGCTGCACATCAACATGCCGGGCATGGTCACCTGTTTTATCTACGATGAGTTCCATCCTGACCATCCCTATGAGAATGCACGTACCGCGGTCAATGAATGTATGAAGGAGATCTTCTGCGACCATGACCTGCAGTGGACGTTCCAGTACGAGCAGATCCTGGAACTGAATGAGCACGAGGGCCTGAGTCTCGATACCTTCAGGATGGTCATCAACAGTTTCAAGAAACGGTATGGCCGCATCGAGCCGCTGGTGGTAGAGGTGGAGGATTGTGCGATCAATGCTGAAAGATGCGTGGTATCCGGCAGGTTCGAGATATGCTTTACCACTATGGCCGAGCACCTGCTGAAGACTGGCGGTTGGAATGTTAAGTTCAGGTACTGGAAGGAAATGGACATCTGGATGATACATTCGGTGCAGGTGGAGGGTATCGACTTTGGCGTTGAGCTGTGATCGTGTAGTGATGTCTTGTTTTTATTTAAATTGGTCGAAAGATCAACATGTTCAGGATCAACAGGACAGGAATAGGAACTGCTTGGGAAGTGTATGAGCTGACAGATGCTGAGGGAGGTGTGGTGGCAGGCATTGTACCGGCAGCAGGGGCAATACTGAATAGTTTCAGTATCGATGGGGTCAACGTTGTAGATGGATATCGTGATCATATCGATTTCAGGCAGCGCGTGCACATGGGATTCCGCAGCGCGAAGTTATCGCCCTTTGTTTGCAGGCTGAACGAGGCCAATATAGCTGGCAGGGGAGGCAATACACGCTGGACAAGTTCATGCTCAATGGCTCCGCGCTGCATGGTATTTTGTACGATCTTCCTTTTGATGTTGTGAGTGAGAAGCAGGGTACGGAGAAAGCTGAACTTTCCATGCGCTATCAATATGACGGTGATCATCCCGGCTATCCTTTTCCTTTCAACTGTACGGTTACCTATAGTTTGGGGAAGGGAGGATGTCTTACCATCACTACGCATGTTACCAACCCGCCTGCGTCAAAGGATCCTATCCCTATGGTTGACGGGTGGCACCCGTATTTTAAACTCGGGGGCAAGGTGGATGACTGGTGGCTGCAGATCGCATCTGACCAGATGATGGAGTATGACGAAGCGCTCATCCCAACGGGTAACTATGTATTGAATGAGTCTTTTATTGCGTCAAGGGCAATTGGGGAAATGAAGCTGGATAATGGGTTCCTGCTGAAAGAGGGGCTGGCTCCGCTGTGTATATTGAAACATCCCTCCAGCGGGTTGGAGCTGAGATTTGACAAACAGCAGCATTATCCTTTCCTGCAACTTTATATTCCTGACAACAGGGAAAGCATTGCCATTGAGAACCTCAGTGGTGCGCCGGACGCGTTCAATAACGGGATAGGCCTCACCGTGCTGGAGCCGGGAGAGAAAAAGGATTTTATTGTGTCGATAAGGCTGCTGCGAGCCTAAACGCGTACGTAGATCTTTTTCCTGTCCAGCATCCATCCCACCAGCCAGCAGAAAAACATTACGGAGAGCGCAAAGGCCAGGGAGCCCCAGGGTCCCGGAAGGATGCGCTGGTAGAGGGCATCGTTGATCGCTTCATAATAAGGCTTGTCTCCGGCCCGGAAGAACCAGAGGAGGATGGCAACGAGTTCTGACAGCAGGTAAATGAATAAGGGGTTCTTCCCGAACACCTCAAAGAAATTGGTCCACTCCTTTTTTCCAAGGATCTCAAGTATGTAAACCAAGGCAGCGAGAAGCAGGAGGTCAATGCCGCAGGTATAGAGTACGAAGGAGCTTGTCCAAAGTTTTTTATTGATAGGGAAACCCAGGTCCCAGAAATACGCGACCACCATGAATGCTGCGCCGGAGATCGCGAGCCTGGCGATGGCCTCATAACCGTTTCCTTTTTCGCGGATGAACACGCCTGCATAATATCCTATGATCACGTTGACCACGGCGGGAAAAGTGCTGAGGAAGCCCTCGGGGTCAAACGCAATGCCTTCGCCGTGATAGAGGTGTTTTTCACCCAGCATGGCCAGGTCAAGCGCCCTGCCGATATTGCCCTGGAGGCTGTAATCGCCGGCCAGGTACATCAGCAGCCAATATCCTAAGAGGAAGAGGAGGCTGGTAGCTATGACTGCCCTGCGGGAAAGGAAATGGATCATCAATCCGGCAATGCCGTAGCAAATGCCGATACGTTGAAGTACGCCAAACACGCGGGTTTCACTGAAAGGGTTGAAGGCAAGCCCTTCAGGGTATGGTGCACGAACGGGAACCAGTACATCAGGAAACCAAGCAGAAAGATGATGAAGCTTCGTTTCAGGATCTTCCTTACAACTGTGGATGCGGGAAGGCCAGAGAATTTCCCCATGGAGAATGCCATGGCATTGCCAACGGCAAAAAGGAAGCTGGGGAATACCAGGTCCGTAGGGGTAAAGCCGTGCCAGTCGGCATGCAGCAGAGGTGAGAACGGTGTGGCGCCGCTGCCACCCGTGTTCACGATGATCATGAAACAAACTGTCATGCCTCTCAGCACGTCGAGGGCAAGGAAACGTGAGGGCTTATTGGTGGTAGTCATAACTAAACTCTGATATAGATCTTCTTATTGTCCAGGATCTTTCCGATCATCCAGAAGACAAGGACATGGGTGATGGCAAATGCGAGTGAACCGGGATAGTTGCCGAGCAAGGGCTGGAACACATGCTTGTACAGCCACCCGTATGCGTTGATAAAATGGGGCGTTCCATTATCGATGCCATCAGAAATGCGGGCAAGTGCATAAAGTTTTACCCATACTCCGCTAAGCACGTATATGAAGAGCGGGTTTTTCCCGAATACATCGAAGAAGCGTGTCCACCATCCCTTACGTTCCGCAGTTCGATCCAGTACATCATCACACCGAGTACCATCATGGCGAGGCCAGTAGTATAAAGAACATAGGAACTTGTCCAGATCTTCTTGTTGATGGGAAAAAACCATGTCCCAGCAGAAAGCGGTGAATACGAGCAATGCTGCCGTTACCATGAAGCTTGCCAGCATTTCGCTGTTCTTGCCCTTGGTGATGATATACTCTCCGGCTAAATAGCCGAAGATCACCTGGACTACGGCGGGTATCGTGCTCATGATACCTTCCGGGTCAAAAGCTAGGCCCTCGCCATGATACATATGGGACTCGCCGAGGATGAGTTTGTCAATGGCGGTTCCGAAGTATCCGTTGAGGGAATAAGGGTCCGCGGGGTCGCCAAATGCAAAACACATCCACCAGTATATAAGCAGGAGAAAGGCGGCGGCAACAAATGCGCCTTTGGAACGGAAGTAGTGGACGATCACTGATGCAAAGAAATAGGCAAGGGCTATCCTCGGCAGTACCCGAGGATGCGGATATTTTCAACCGGTTTCATCACCAGTTCCCCATCGGCCCATTTCACGAACGGGAACCAGTTCAGGAGGATGCCGATAAGAAAGATCAGCAGCGTACGCTTGAGGACTTTTTTCCAGAACAGGCTGCTGTTGTCCAGTTTCGGCATTACAAACGCCATGGCATTACCAACGGCGAACAGGAAAAAAGGGAAGACCAGGTCAGTGGGCGTACAGCCATGCCATTTGGCGTGTTCCAAAGGCGGGTATACGTATGACCAGGACCCGGGATTGTTCACCAGGATCATCAGGGCAACAGTGGCGCCCCGGAATACGTCCAAAGAGTAAAAGCGGTTCATCCGGCAGGGTTGATAGCGGCAATATCGGGAAATAACCTGACAGATGCAGGCTATCGGAAATGAATGGAAATTTTTTTTGCCAGCAAGTATGGCAGTCGCCAACTGTACTTTCTCAGCAGTTCCAAATGAGCGCCCGAAAAATAAAACCTTCCGCTATGCTTTATGGGGAAATAGCTATAGAGTTTCATCCAGTTCTCCCTGCCCCGCTGGTAGCATTGCTTGTCGTAAGCAGTTTGCAGGTAGGGTTTCTGTTGCGCCAGGACGTTGAGCGCAGAATTGAGCATCATAGCTATATTGTTTGACATATTGCCACCGTGGTGCCGGTATATGGACATTTGCGTGTCATTGTGAAGTACGCGTGTCTCCTTGTAATGGAAAGGTAGTTTTCATAATCTTCACATCCCTTAATGGCCTGGTCTGCAACAAACGGATGTTGCTCAAGGATGGAGCGGCGATATATGACGCAGGAGGGATTGCCAATGTAGTTGGTAAGCAGCATGTGCTGGTAATGGTCTTTTTCAACTTCGATGTAATGACGGTTGACCTCGCCGTCCGGCTTCAAGATGTTGTGAGCGCCTGAGATGAAGGCCAGTTCTTTATCGTTCCTGATGATGTCAAGGTTCCTGGAAACACCTTCGGGAATAAGCATGTCATCCGCATCGAGGAAAATGACGTAACTCCCCCTGCTTTTTTCCAGTCCTGCATTTCGTGCGGACGGCAGGCCCTTATTCTTTTGGAAATAGTATTGGACATCCTCATGGGCCAACGCTGTTTCCCTGGTGTTGTCAACGGAGCCGTCGTCAATTACAATGATCTCAGAGGGATAAGAACGTATTTCTTTGGCACTTTGGATGGCCTCACCAAGAAAATGACCATGGTTGAAACACGGAATTACTATGGAGAGGATCGGCTTTTGGCTGGGCATCAACAAGGCTTACGGTATGCCAGCACAAAAACCGAACCACGGCTTAATTTCTTATGAAAATATATTCCCTGAACCCTTGTTCAGCGGGGCCGATGTCCAATGCACCTTCGTGATAGATCTCAATGGCATTTCCTTTATCGTTCAACTTAACGCCTTTTGCTGCATCACTCGAGGTGACTCCAAACGGGAGTGTAAGATTTCGTTTGCCTGTCTTGCCGCTCACCTGTACGGTCACTTTGTCTTTTGTTATGGTAACATTCATATTTCCCCCGCTAAAAGTTGATCCATCCACGGTTTCCGTTCTGTCTGAATAAATGCCTATCGTCTTAGAACCATCCGTGCGGTACAACACAAAGTAAGACGGCGTGATAAGGTATCGCCTGTTGCCGGAGTTTCAGTTCAATGGCTGCCTGGGACGTTTTTTTTGCCTGTATTGCTGATGCACCTTTTTTTCTTGGAACGATCACGGCGAAGAATGGTTTCGCTGATCTCCAACGCAGAATATCCTGTGATTCAACGTAGGGCTGGCCGTTGGTTTCCCTGAATTCTTCGATCTCTTCAGTATTCTGCCAGGTGGTTGTCCATTTGCTCATGGAGTATGACGATGGTGTGCCGGAGTAGGTGTAGAGATCCCAATTTATTCCTCCAGACGGGTGCTTATTCCACTGCTGGCCTGTGAAGTCAAATTGGTTCCAGCCCGCCGCCAGTCTTTTTTCCGGTGTGCCAGACGGTAATTCTGCCTTGCCCCGCCATTGTGCAGCCGTTCCCTGGTTGCAACAGGCAGGGTAGCATTTTCTTTTACAGCTGCAGACATAAAGTTCATGCTCCACACTGCGGCTTCGTCTTTATCGAGACTGTCGTAAAACACCATCACCGGTTCTTCCGGGATGGCGTGAATGAGGATTGAACGCCTGCTCCAGTTGTTTGTTCTTGCCGTTGATAAGCGATGTGCTGGATGTGAATGAAGGAAGTTTGGCGTAATCGGTCACCTTGGATGAGGTCCAGGGATCGCCTAGCTTGTCTTCTCCGTTTATGGGCTGGTTGTCTCCTTTCCAGGAGGGAAAGAGTTTTTCCGGGATAACAAGGCTTCTGATCCTGGCATCAGGTGCATGTGGTGTATAAAAAGAATTCCTGCTTAGGCTGAGTGGCGCCCCAAGCGCGTATATGATCGCTTCGCCCCGGTCCTGGTTGCGGTGGTCAGCTATAGGTTTCACCATTGATGATCCAGGTAGCCGTTTCCGTGTCTGTATCAACGTCCGTGCGGGCATGACTGAGAAAGTCCGTAAAGTTCGCGGATGCCCCGCTGAATTTTCCCTCATGTCTACCGAGTTCAACGGCCAGTCCCAGTTCTCCGAATAGCGACTGTCCTTGCCCGCCATTCTCAAAAATGTAATAGAGGTTGTTGGATATGTGTTTGTCCACATCATGGAACCCGGCGCCAAGCAACGCAAAAGTGGGTGCGCTTTCTTCGCTGCCATCGCCGAAACTCACCAGTTTCCTGTAGCCCTTTGAACCTAACTGACCTGGGCGTAAGCAGGGACGAGTAGAATCCGATGAATTTGGTGAGAACAGCTTTTCTGTTCCTTGAAAAGATCGCCGATCCCTGCCTGTTTCAGTTGCAGCATGTTGAATAGGATCGGGTCTATGGTTGCCTGGGTGTAGTGTGGAGAGGCAAAGGATGTACCATTGGATGCGACTGCTGAAAGAAGGTCTTTCCTGTTTGCTCCAGAACTGTTTTAGCCCTTTCCTTGAACTCGGGATCATTGGAGAACAAAAGGGCGAAAAAATTCCGTCCATTATTCCTGTACTGGTAGTTCATGTTTGCTGTGCCGAAGTTGATCCCGGAGCTGTCAAAGAATGGCACGTAGTTGTCATCCCATTGTATCCTTGCCATCAGGCGCATTAACTCCATTAGTTTTTCTTTCTCTTCTGCTGAAACCTGTATGGAGGAGTCTGCGAACAGTGCGGCTATTTTCATGGCGATGCGCTTATAGCTGATGCTGCCCATCCAGTATTTCAGGTAAAAAGTGTGGCTGCCGTCACGTTCGTCAGTCTTTTCGCAGAGCCTGGTAATCTTCAAGAAGTGACCTTTTAAGGGATAGGGCGGAGTCGGGGAAGCGCCAGGCGTCGAGGCTTGACCGAAATGAGGGAATGGTTCTTGACAGCTGTTTGTAATACTCCCCGTCTTTTTTTACTTTCTGCACAAGTTGTTGGATCTGCTGTTCCGGCATGTAGATCACGCCTTTCAAAAAGCTTTCGTTGATCTGAAGTTTCTTTTTACAATAGTCGTCAACCCTGGAGGCAACACCGGAAACACGGTTCATCTCCAGTCCTATGGGCTGGAAGCTGTTGGCGGGCAGCACTTCTTTCCTTGTTTGCGATAAAGGAGCACCACTGAATCTTTTTCTGGCCGCGTAGCTGTTGTCGGGTCCCCTCCTCACTATCTCCATTTCCAGTTCGATGGTTCCTTCTTTTGGGCGGGTCCCGGAGACGTGACGAACCTTACACCGATGAATTTATTCCCGATCAGTCGGGAAGGCCGGCCCTGGAAAATGCCGAACATGTTGTCTGTAGGTACTCCTGATTTCTTATAGAGTTGCCAGTACCTCCCTGTGTTCACTTCACCTCCTGCGGGATCCAGTTAGAGAGGAATGGATATTTGGATGGGGTGTTGAAATTGATATCCATTACGGCATCCACCGGGGGCGCTGGTGTTCCTCCCGATATTGTCTGCCATCCGGCTCCGCGCCCAGTTCAGGGGAGGTTGAACTCCATCCCCGGTATTGAGCCTTGTCAAAGTCCGAACTGCTTCCTATGCCCACCTTATAACTCAGGTCCGTGTTGGCGTCTTCCTCGATAACTATCGACCTGCTGTTTTTCAAGAGTTTGATCTTGCAGAGGTAGAACGCGCCATCATTGAATGTATACCGAGCGGTGAATATGACGCTGTCACCGGATTCAAGCAATGAAGTTTTCGCTGACACCGGGGCCGATATGGTTTTAAGGAAGTTTGGCTTCTTGTCTGTCTGGTTCCCGTTTGCCAGGATGAAAGACTGGATGGGTGCGAGGAAAGAGTCTTTTTGTTTGATGTTTATGTCCGAGGGCACTATCAAGCCGCAGTAACTGTTTTTTATGGTCAGGGAGCCATCTGTTCTTTTGGATATGGATATGGGTTGCTGCCCTGAAACTTGGAGGAATGCAATAAGAATGAATGATATAAACAGGATGGGCTTGGTCATAGACTGAAAGGTTGAGACAAATATATTTCCAATTGGTCTATCCGGCCGAATGGCAAAATCCAGTTATTTTGCACTTTAACGGAATTTATGGTAAACGATTTTTTTGCCCATGCCTCCAGCTATATTGACGAAGGTGCGGTCGTTGGGAAGGGGACCAAAATATGGCATTTCTGCCATGTGATGGGCCGCGCGGTGATAGGCGAAAGGTGTAACATAGGCCAGAATGTCTACATAGACAACGACGTAGTCATTGGATCAGGCGTCAAGATCCAGAATAACGTGTCCGTATACAAGGGCGTGACCGTGGAAGATGACGTTTTTTTGGGGCCTTCCATGGTGTTTACCAATGTGATCAATCCCAGGAGCTTCATTGAGCGTAAGACCGAGTTCCGCAATACCCTGCTGTGTAAAGGGGCCACGGTAGGGCAAATGCAACCATACTCTGTGGTATTACCGTTGGCAGGTATGCCCTGGTAGGTGCGGGGTCAATGGTGCTGAAGGACGTGCCTGACCACGCCCTCATAGTAGGCAATCCCGGCCGGCAGATCGGCTGGGTCAGCCGAAGCGGGGAAAGGCTGGAGTTTGATGCAGAGGGAAACGCTTATTCAGCGACTGACAATACGCGTTATATGTTAAAAAAACAATCAAGTATTTCCCGTTGAATACTGATTAATTTTCCTAATACTGGCCTTCTGGTAAGGCTTTAAGTTTTACATTTGTGCAGTTTTTTAAGATCATTGCCATAACACTTTGAATCCGGGTAATGTGGCAATATAATTTGCTGATTTCAAAGTGTTTATGCATGATTTTGAAACGTAAATATTTCTGAACCTGTCCTGGATGTCACGGAAGACTCTGATGTGACTGACGTGGCGAAGCTATGACAATGCACTAAAATGACTGGAGAAAGGAACTGGTATGCTGTTTATACCAAGCCCAGGTGGGAAAAGAAAGTGGACGGCCTCCTCAAAGAGCAGGGGTATGAATCCTATTGCCCTCTGCAGAAGGTGAGGAGGAAGTGGAGTGACCGGTATAAAATAGTGAACGAGCCCCTTTTCAGCAGCTATGTTTTTGTGAGGCTGGACGCCCAGCAGCAAACGCAGATCCGGCAGGTGAGCGGCATTATCAACTTCGTCTATTGGAACGGCCGGCCCGGTGTTATAAAAGACGAGGAGATCGTTGCCATCCGGAAGTTCCTTAATGAATATGAGGACATTTCAGTAATGAAGAGTGAGTTGAAACCTAAGTCCAAAGTGGTGATTCAGCCAGGGGGTAATGATGGGGAAGGAGGCTGTGGTTGAAAGAGTTTTGCATAATATTGTTGAGTTGGAGATCGAAAGCCTTGGCTACAAACTGATCGCCAAGGTTGATAAATCAAACCTGTTTCCTGTCAATGAGAGTTCCAAATAGCAGAAAGACGTCTTCGGGCCCGTGGTTCTTATTTCCTGCACTGGTGATCGTCATCCTTTTCAGTTCCTGCTTCGGGTCAAAGCCCGTCTCTTATTTCAGCGGGGTGTTTTGGATACGCTGGCTGTGGAGAAAGTGAGTATTCCGGACCAGGTGATACAAAAAGGAGATATCCTCAATATTGTGGTGTATAGCGATAATCCTGAGGCAACTGCCATTTTCAACCAGGCTGGTGGCACGCAGACCGTCAGCTCCGTAGCCACTAACCTTACCAAGGCATCGGGCCAGTCCAACACGCCGGCTTCCACCAGCAGCAGCGGTTACCTGGTAGATAACGAGGGTAACATTAGAATGCATGCCCTGGGGTTACTTCAGGCGGAAGGCAGGACCAAAGGCCAAGCTAAGGCAAGAGATCACAGAAAAG